>CM053784.1:682838814-684038814 GCA_028749045.1 Cupressus sempervirens | reverse complement strand
GGATAAAGGTAGGATGTACTACAATAATTAATATAATATATTTTTAATATATTATAAAATAATGAAATGAAAAGTACATGCAATTTTATAAATATATTGTAAATAGACAACATGACTTACTTTGATGAAGGTATGCCAATCATGTGTTTTCAACTTTGGCCCAAAATCACGTTTATTTGATACAAGACTACTTATATTTGCAACAATGATTTTCTTTTAATGCATCACTTCGCTACTCTATTAATAACCAAAGGAGGACACTCATATTTATTCGATCTCTATTGTTGTTTGATTTAATAAAAAAATTTAGTGCATGATTGAATTCATGAATGTCATTACAAATTTTAGCAATTTTTTCTCTATCATGTCTTTCATCAAATATTTTTCATAGTGTCTCTGTTACATTCTTTCCAATATGCATAACATTAAAAAAATGCATGATTGAGAGATCCTTGTATTACGAAAACCTACTAAATTGAGTAGGATTATATTTTATTCCTATAGGAAGTTGGTCATTAATGCCTTGACGACCTTCACAGGAATTTATTATATCATTACTAAATAAAGGACAATATCAATATATAAATTTCAAATAAAAATCATTAGCTGGAATGACATTACCTCGATGATTTAGTTTATTGTATTCCAACTTCTATAGACGAGGTATCATTCTTAGTGACCTTGATGTTGTCTCCTTTTTTCTGTTGAAAAGATATTTTTTTAGTAATTCGATACTTATGATTATTGCAGAAAAAGTGCCTAAGATCACTGAACTACTTTCATAAACTTCTTGAATGATGAGATTTCATCTTCGAAACACAAACTAGATATGAAAATTTTTCCTATGTATAAAGACCTAAAAGATCATGTAAAATTTTTATGTGCAACTTAAATATATAACAATAATGTGTAAACGCTATAACATACCAAAAATATGTGAAATTTGTTGGCAATATGGCTAGTTAGGTGTCTGAAGTATTGTCATTTATGGCAACATGTATTTAGTATTTCATTTTTGCAATCATAGTTAGAAAATTAAGTGTTAGACACATTGTAGTGGTATAGAGACAAATATGACTTGTACGGATGACAGAGTTTGAGTTAGGAAATGCATAGTTAAGGGTTGATAGATGACAATGTGATGATGATGTATGTCAGTGTGTAGACTTGTACATATGGTACAATGCAAGTTACAGTCAAGATAACAGTTTTGGTATCTAACAAAATATAACAGAGCATATCAGAGAATTAGATTATACGACTTAAGGAATTATTTTTCAGGCAAAATAATTACTAAGTTATGATGGACCAACATCCTAGATGTTTACCCAAAGTCATTTTTATATTTGGTTAAAAGTGTGAAAGTATTAAGGTTGACTAAGTAGAGATTTAATAGTTTGCAAGATATAAGTAAAGATCATATCTTGCACGACTAAAGTGTGATGTAGAGCTGATGTGAACGATTGAGAAGAAAGCTTAAATGATATGCAAGCCTTACGTGATGCCAAATCTAATGTATGATCAGATAAAGTGCAACTTACAGTAGTAAGATAATATTGTATGTTATACCTACTCTTGTGAAGAAACTACATTTTATAATTGCATGTTAGAGAAGTGGGCTCATCTTGCATACATTGTATTTGTTCTACCAACTCCTAATAGGGTTGAAGAAACTACTATCAGGGATGAGGCTTTTAACAAGGCCTAGTCCTCTAACAAGAACTCAAGACACTATATGTATTTCACAGACTCCTAATAGGGTCAATATGCTTAACATGATTTTTTTTTTAGCGAATCATCTTGTAGGTACCATCCCCACCGGGGTTTTCCCTTGGCCAAGATTTTTCTAATTAAAAAATAGTGGTGTTATGAGTTCTCTTTGTATATGGTTATATTTATTATTCAACATTGATTGTTTACTTTTAGATACAAGTTATAAAGTAATTAACAATATTCAGCTGTAGAATTTTTTTTTAGAATATTGATTCACCCCCCTCAATATTATATATTTCTAACGATTGGTATTAGAGCCTAGTTAGTTAGAAGAGGCTTAACAACTTGAGTAAGATCCCTATGGATATGAAATAGTTGAAGAGAAATATTGAAGAAGCTCTTGAGCATATTGAACTTCTTACAAAAGAAAGAGATAACTTAAAAGATAGGTATGAGGATGCAAAAGTCTACATTGGAAAACTAAAAGATAAGATAGATGATTTGAAATCTAAGAAGGCACCAAATGAAAAAATTAGTAATAATGATGAAGTAGAAATTCTGAAGAAAGAAAATGAGATTTTGAAGCATGAGTTGAAAATCGTTGAACTTAAGTTGAGTCTTTAGAAAGATGACAGTAAGAATGAACTTGAGCTTAAATCTAAGAATGTAGACCTTAGATCCTAGTTGAATCAAGTAACATTTGAATTGGATTCTATCAAGATTGTGCATGTAGAATTAGAAAAGTATAATACCATTGTGAAAGGAGGATTGACACAAGCTAAGAAACAATTAAAAAATTCTTGTTCCAATAGTGAGAAAATTGATGAACAAATATTTCACTAGTGATCTTCATATGATAAGACAAGTCTTGGATATCTTATTGGAGAAAAGTCAACAAAGAAAGTTGAAAGTAGGAATGAACTTGATCCAGTTGTTAAATCCCCTAAAGAAAGTGATCAAAGTAAGATTGAATTAGAAGTATCTAAGGAAGTTGTTGATTTCTCTATAAAAGATGATGAACCAAAGGAAATAGAACAAGTTGATAAACCTAAGCAACATGAACCATCCAAAGAAGTTAGACATGAATTCAGAGGTAGATGTTTCATATGCAATGAAGTTGGTCATATGAAAAATGATTGCATAGGTAAGTCTTTTAAACCTATTACTAATTTCTATTTTTATAATTGTCATGGTTATGGACATAAAGCAATAGATTGTAAGGAACCTAAGTTTGATAGTAATAATGAGAATAGTTGAATTTTTAGGAATACTAACCCTACAGGTAATAGAAGAGAAAGATTCTAGAGTAAATCCAATGATGGTGAAAGATCTAATGGTGAAAGGAAACAATTTGTATGCTACAAATGTAACAATCCTGGACATATTACAAGAAATTGCAGAGCACCTAAAAATTAGAATGAAACTAATTAGCAAAGAAATACACTTGTATGTTAGTTATGTAATAACTTTGGACACACAACAAGATTATGTACAATGAATAAAAGGAACTCCAACAAGAATCCCAATTATAGATGGAACAATAACAAGAATGATAGAAGGAATGATAACAATAAAAAATAAGTAGTAAACAAGCATGTTGATGAATTGAAAGAAGTATTTGTGAAAGCTAAGGATCCAGAAAGTTCTTACATAGTTTTTGTAAGAACAATATTTCGATGCACCTGATGGAAAATTGAAGTCAATAATTATCTATGACTCATCCTATTTGAATTAAGCATTTCCAATAGAGGAAGAGTGTTAGTTGATGAAAACTGATGAAAGATTGAGAATTATAAGTTTCATAGTTAGTAGAAGGTAGAGGACATATAAGAGAGGAAGCTATCGTCAAGTGTGCAAGAACTTGTTTGATTGCAATAAGTCACACAAAAGAAAACAAGTTTACTAGTTAGTGATAATTTTTTGAAGAAGAAGTTGAAGAGACACAACAAGAACTTTCACCTCCTCATATAATTATTAGTACCGAATCCATGCAAGTGGACAATATGCACATAATTGTTGATGTCAAAGAGAATCTATTTACTAAATATGGAACAAGCATTGTTGGCAATATCACTTCTTACTCAAGCTTAGATGAAGAAGATAATGCGGGAGTAGAGAAAATTGCAAAAAAGAAAAGGTTAGAGGAAAAGGAAAGGAAGAAATAGGAAAAGAGGGAAGAAGATGAGAAGAGGAGAGAAGAGGTAAGGAAGAAGAAGAAAGAAGAAGAGTTATAGAAAGAGGAAGAGAAAAGAAAGAAAGCTTAGAAGGAAAAAGAAAGACTAGAAGAAGAAAGAAAGAAGTTGAGGAAGAAACCAAGAGAGAAGAAGAAAAGGAGAAAAGAAAACAAGAGGAAGAAAGAAGAGTGCAGAGTTGAAGGAAGTTATACTAATTTCAATAGCAGTATTTGATGATGATGATGATCAAAAGGGATTAATGAGCTCCTTGAGAAAAATTCTTGAGAAGAACAAATTAGTTAAGTCTTTGGAAAGAACATTGACAAAAGTCTTGGATAGGATGCAGAAGACAGTTCACACAACTATTACAAATCTAGAGTTACAAACTAAGTAAAAAGAATTGGTGAAATATTTTGATGAAGAATTCACAATCTTGTCTAAAATAGTTTTAGTACAATCATAAACAAAGCATGATGCATCGCTATTTGATGCAATATGCACAAATGTGAGAAATGATATTTAGAAAATAGTTATGTGCATCAAAGAATTGAGGAAGATATTGATGAAGGTAAGAAGTTGTATGGACAGTGCACAATATCACACAATTACCTGTTAGATTTTGACAGTCATAGCAAAGACCAAATGAGTGAGCTTCAAACACTCACTGTTAGATTGCAACAACCCGAGGCAAGCATTGAAGATCTTTGAACTAAAATGGATAAGATTCACAATGCTATTAGAGGCATTGAAACTGATAAAGAGAAGGTAATTAAAATATTCTCTACTTTTAGAGAAGTTATGTTACCTAAAATCATCATTTTATAGAGGCAATTGGAGGAGTGTCTTGCAGCTAAGGCCTCCTATGACAAGTTTTCCTATACTGACTTGAGTGTGGTAGAAGTGGAATTCTATACACTTTGAACACTCATTAGTATATCTAACATAGTCAAGAACAAATGGAAGCACCTTAAGAGATTGCAACTTCGTTTTTCATATTGTATATCTAGAATGACAAGTTGATCAACAAGAGGAAACACAGTTTTGTATACATTTTTTGATAGCTTTGCCATTGATGTCAAAGGGGGAGAAATATAAGTAAGGACAATTGTATATGTTTGTAAAGAGAAGTATGTATATGTAAGGGGGATTCTACTTATGTACCATTGTAAGGAGTGATAAGGAATGTAATGATTAATCAAAATATAAATAAAGTATTTTCTATTTTGAATGCAATTTTATGTAGTTACCCTTTGTATTGACTTTTATATGACATCATTTTGGGACTTAGCCAATTTTCCCAAATGTTGCCATCAACGCCAAAGGGGGAGATTGTTAGCAATATGGCTAGTTAGATATCTAAAGTATTGTCATTTATGGAAACATGTATTTAGTATTTTATTTATGTAATTGTAGTTAGAAAATTGTCTAAGTGTTAAATAGATTGCAACAATATAAAGATAGATACAACATGTACGAATGACTAAGCTCGATTTAGGACATGCATAGTTAAGGATCGATAGATGACAATAGGATGATGATGTATGTCAGTGTGTAGACTTATACAGATGGTACGACACAAGTTATAGTCAAGATACCAGTTCAAGTATCTAACAAAATAGAACAAAACATATCAGAGAATTAGATTGTATGACTTAAGGAATTATTTTGGTGACAATATAGTTACTAAGTTAAATGATGGGCCAACATCCTTGATGTTTACCCAAAGTCATTTTTATATTTGGTCAAGCGTATGAAAGCATTAAGGCCAATTGAGCAGAGATTTATTAGTTTGTGAAACATAAATAAAGATCATATCTTACATAGATAAAGTGTGATATAGAGGTGATGAAAATGATTGAGAAGAAATCTTAAATGATATGTAAGTCTTATGTGATGCAAAATTTGATGTATGATTAGAGAAAGTGCAACTCATAATAGTAAGACAATATTGTATGCATACTTACTCTTGTGAACAAATTAAATTGTATAATTGCATGTTAGGGTAGTGGGATCTTCTTACATACATTGCATTTGTTCTATCAACTCCTAAAAAGGTTGAAGCAACTCCTAACAAGGTTGAGACTTTTAACAAGGCCTATTCCTCTAATAAGGACTCGAGACACTATATGTATTTCACAGACTTCTAACGGGGTCAATATCTTTAACATGATTCTTTTGTTTAGTGGATCATCTTGTGGGTACCATCCTACCAAGGTTTTCCCTTGGCCAGAGTTTCCCTAGTTAACAAATAATGGTGTTATGAGTTCTCGTTATATTTACTATTCAACATTTTCGGTTTACTTTCATATGCAAGTTATAAAGTAGTTAACAATATTCAGTTGTGGGCAAAAGTTTGTAGAATATGGATTCACCCCCCACTTAGTATTATCTATTTCTAACAACCTTAACAATAAAGAATACCGCAAAAATGAGTTATGTATTGTCCATACAATCATTACATGGAATCAAAATTTTCTTTGTCCTATTGGTCTATAGATGTCATACATAGTAACCCTATTTCATAACTTCAACAAATATTCAATAAAAGGCTCAATATACACGTTCATATCTTTAACTTGGTACTTACCTAGTTGAATAAATATAAATATTACATAATTATTATGACCATTTTGATGCGGTGTTTATAAATTAATTTAGATAACTATTAAATGAAAAAATACTATGTACAATCAACATTATGTACTCCCTCTTTATGGGCATCGAAAGAGGAATGCTATTATTGATAACAAAAATAGACCACACTAAGTAAATAGATCTCATTTCTCAAAATGGATTGACACAGTCTGCGGCCAATAAAAGCTTCAGATTACAAGATTTTTTTAAAAATATTAGCCACCTATCTTCTATGTCCTTAAATGCAGAACCCTTCATAGGCATTCACATAATGTCATCTTGACTTCTATTGCGTAAATATTAATTCATAAATTGTGCCAAGGTAGTGCACCTAAATAATCATTCAAGACATGGAATAATGAGAATATACTGAAAAACCTTATGAGACACCTCTTTTTTATTTGATCTGACTAATATCTACTAATATGGAAATCAGGGCATTCTGTTGCAAATTCATATTATTTATGATATAGAATTTGATCATTGGGACATGCATTTATTGTCTAATACTTCATTCTAATTTGATTCATAATAGTAGATAATTATCGGTATGAATGAGTTAGAATGTTTGATTGTGGTAACACAAACTCACCTACCAACCTACAATAACAAATATGATTTGCTAATATAATGAATAATAATTATATGCTAACATTAAAGATACAAATGACATACCTTAGCATATGCGGCATTGCTACATTGGATAAACCATTCATAGCCTTCAAGTTCACAAACAATGCTATGGAAGAGAGAAGAGTTGTTTGGGAGCCTTAGTATAGGGTCTCATATGCCTTTTCAAGTATAGGTATATCAAAACCATCTTCATCACCATTATCAGATGCATTGTTGATCTTAGATTGGTTTTGACTAGTGAGTGCAAATACACTTAAGTCGTTTACTTAGTTCATGTAGGACAAGTAGTATATGGATAAGATAGAGCATGTTGAGTTCACAGTGAGTGCCGAGTCACTCAAGTGCCAAGCTGATAGTGTATGCCAAGTGATTTAGGAACCAAGTAAGAAGTGCATGTCGATTCATTCAGATGCTGAGTCATAGTATAGAAATCAGTATATGCTAAGCATCAAAGACTTTGGATGCTGAGTAACATAGTTTTGTCATAGTTTTTCTATTGGCACAAACTACTATGTAAACCATTTTTGAGCCAACTTACAAATTGAATTATGATATTTTGGTGATAAAAAAATATCTTAAGTTGGAATCCATATGAAGTACATGCATCCAATCAAGTAAATGGAAAGTTTAAGTGAAAAAATAGATGAATCATAGCCGTTGATTCATACCTAACTCTAAGTCACCTAGGTCTTCTTAAGGAGGACAAACCCTAAAATTTTGAGAGTATGTTAAAAGAGTGAAGAGGGAATTTTGCATGCATAAACAGAGTATCCATGGTGGATAAGTAGTTGTGAATTAAAATTGCATTGCAGAATCAATTAAAGGAGAACAAAGGAAAGACATAGTGAACAACAGAGAGACATCTGATTAAAAAGGATCAATAATACATATTCTAAGAGGTGATTTTTCATCAAGTTGTAGAGTACTAATCACAGGATCAATGCTGAGACATTCAAATAGGTGAATCAGTTAAATCTCTTAACAAAGTAGTCGTAATAGGCTGTATTGAAATCCTCTAACAAGGTGCTTACTTTATTGTGAGTTGAATTCCTTTAACAAGGCACATTGCTAACAGGGTGTTGAAATATTTTAACACGGTAAGACCTAACAGTCTTTGTAAGACTTTAACAAGGCGGACCTTTCATAGGGTAGATCATGTCTCATTATCAAACATTGTGACCTTCATTGGATACACTTTATGACTGCAGTGGTGAAGATTTTTGGGTGTCATCCCCACCCAAGTTTTACTTATCATTGGAGGATTTCTAGATAATCACATCTAGTGTTATATATATTTGTGAATGCTTACTTGTTTACATGATTTAGATGTACATGCTTTACATGGTATTTTAGTTTACTTATTGAATATATGAGATGGATGCGTGCTGAATATTTTATGGGACAAAGTTTAAAGCACTGATTCAACCCCTCTCCCTCTCAAAAGTTTATCTTTCTTATTTGAATTCCAATAATTGGTATCAGAGCCAGGTTCTTTGAAAGAGAAGCTTTGTAGCTTTGAGAAAAGATCTTTAAAATAGAAGTCTACAAGTTGGGAACAATTATTGAGAATCAGGGAATTAAAATACAAGTCATTCTACATCAACTAAATGAAGCAAGAGAAGATTTAAGTAAATCTTTAAAGAGAAGTAAGGAAATTGCTATTGAGGAGAATGGCGCACAATATAGGAGAATGACACACAATACAGAGAGATGGATACTATTAAGCTATTTGTTAATGGAGACTCTAATGAATTTGATGCAACAGTTGCAAATTTAATGGAAAAGAACAGAGCCCAAGCTGAAGAAATTAGAAATCTCAAGTTAGAGCAAGAATCACAAGCCACACTACTATGTGAGGTGACTGAATAGAAAAAAAAGCTATGGAAGGCAAAGCCGTGATTGAAGATGACAAAAGAGTTTTGACTAGCAAACTAGAAGAGAAATCATCATAATTAACTAAGATTGCTAACATGCAATTGAGTACTCTGGGTCAAATGATGAATGCCAACTATGAATTGAATGTCAAGGACATTGAGATAACAACATTGAAGTTGTAGAATGAGCAATTAAATAATGACGTAGAAAGGGAACATGAATTTGCTAAAAGTTTTAATAAACCTAATAAAGCCATAGCATATTTTGAGCAATTATTGAGATCCCCTAGATCCAATAATGATACATCTAGACTGGGATACACAATTACTAAAGAAGAAGAGTCATCCAAAAGTGCTGAAGAAATGAGTAACAAAGGTAAGAATTCCAAACCTACTTGTCATAATTGTGGTAAGAAAGGACACACTGCAAAAGTGCACAGGAGCAAAACTATAAATTAGAATGTTAAGCAAAAGAGCATGGGTCACTATCATAAGTGCAACAAACAAGGTCATTAGTCACATGAATTTAGAACCAAGACCATGCACACTCAAATATTTGAAGGATATTGTTATAATTGTCAAAAGTATGAACATAGAGCTTTTGAGTGCAGATCCGAACCCATGCAATCATCAAATAGACAAACAAAGGTAAAGAACAATGACAACTCATATAACTGGAATTATAATACAAGGTATAGTTGTCATTATTTTCAAGAGTATGGAAATGTTCCTAAGAATTGCATTAGAACACACTTCAAAAGTGACTACAAGAGGTGGTTAAGTAGAACCACATGTTTCAACTATTTGAAGATTGGTCACATAAGTCGATATTGTCCAACAAGGTCAAAGGCACCAAGTTGTGAGTTCAATAAAGGCAAAGGCAAGACAGATATTGAAGATATCAAAAATGAAATGAACAAGACATGGAAGAAAAAGGAGGATTGCAACACATCAAGTGGAGAAGGGATATCAGAGGATCTGTGATCGCACCTCATCAAACTAAGCAGTCAAGAGGTATGTGGTACTGATATTCAAAAACTATATCATACATCAATTCCAAATGATTTAGTTCTAAAAAGTTTACATAAGTATAAATATAGATACAAGGTGTTGTTAGGAATCAAGGAAAAATATTTAAGTTTTTCATGTTACTACCGAACATGGAAAG
This sequence comes from Cupressus sempervirens, assembly GCA_028749045.1. Taxonomy (NCBI): domain Eukaryota; kingdom Viridiplantae; phylum Streptophyta; class Pinopsida; order Cupressales; family Cupressaceae; genus Cupressus; species Cupressus sempervirens. The sequence continues at coordinate 684,028,618 of CM053784.1, read as the reverse complement.
TTTCCTATGATTGTTGATTGAGCTAGAATAAGCACTCAACATTAATTGCAGTATTTCAAAGGGGTATTTGATCAATTTCTACTCATTTAACATTATTCAAAATTAAGAGATAGCAAGAAGAGCTATAGATGATCTAGAAATTCATTCAATACATTTGCAGGAGATTTTAACAACTATTCAACATCGTTCCATCATATTTTGCAAGGTATTTATTGTGTGCTGAGCTACGCTGTTTCTAATTTTGTAAAACCTAGTTTTGTAAAATGGCATCTAGTTCTTCCAAGGAAAAAGGTGTAGAGGGAAAAGAGGTTTTGAATTTTCAGTTGGTTAGCAACAAAGTAAAACAACCTATTTTCAAATCCATACCAAACATATCATACAAACAAGATCCCTCTAGTGAGTTATCTATGATACCACCACAAGTTTTAGTGATTCAAGATGTTTGAAAATGCTATAATTGTAAAATTGAAAGTATTGGTGACATGGAAATTAGATAAGCATATGATAAACTATGTGAAAACAATGTGTTAAAGGAAGAATTCAAGATTGTAGAAAAAGAAAGAGTTAACTTGTGCCCTAGATTTCCCTAACATTTTCAAGACTGAATGGATCAAGATTTTTTTGAGTAGGATTCATGATAGTTTGTTGTGGTTAGATAATGGACCAATCAAAATATCAAAGAGAATAATCCACAGGGTAACAAGGTATCCAACCCTAGATCGACCAAAGACTATGAGGAGCAAGTCTAAAGAAGTTATTGAAAAGAACATAGGGGCTATGTGGAATAAGAGGGGAATGACCATAGAGACCATCACAGATCCTCTAGTAGATTTTGCAGTAAGGGTAATTGTACATAAGTTTTACCAATCAAGAAAATTGAATAGTGTACCTTGTATTGCAGTAGATGCGGGTTACAAGATTGTGAAGAAGGATCATGCATATGATCTTGCTGAGTTGCAGCTACAATAATTGATTGAAAACCTAGGAATAATAAGGAAAACAAAGAGTGCTTAGTGTAAATTTGGATCTATTTTGATCTATATCTTATTTTATCTTATTTTATGTTTAAGACACATTTACTACATTTGGTACAACGACATGGAAGAAAAATAGGTCTGTGGCAATTCAAATAGGAGAGTTCGTTGAATAGTTATGTTAAAAAATTTAGTCAGTAATGACCAGTTACTTTGAAGACTTCAAGAAATCCATGAAGAAGAGATTGAAAATTCTAGTGTCGTTAGTGGAAAAACATTATGATGATGTTTTTTTTCCTAGTTGATGCTAATTATATATTTGTTCGAGCAAAAACTCCAAGAGTAAGATGGCTAAGGCCATTAGGCTATGAAATTAATGTAGATGAGGCCTCTGCAATAATAACAACATTACTTGTAGAATAAATAGACAAAAATGTCAAAGCATTTGGAAATTATGAGATGACCAAATTCTAAGATTACTATGGAGTTAAAGACTACCTCTATCATCAAAAAGAAGGAGAAATTAGTAAAAAAATGGAAAGAAAAAATTGGTGAAGGTGTCGAGCAGGAAGAGGATGAAGAGAAAGAAGACACACAGAGTCAAGCATCACTTGCATTGACACAAGGGTGAAGATCAACAAGAGGAAGAAACAAAAATTGCAGAAGGTGTCGAGGAAGAAGAAGTCAAGGAAGCACCTATTCCTACTAATGAGAAGAAGAGAAAGGCTAAGCCACAAACATTGACAAGACTCAAGAAGGTTGCTAAACCAAGCCAACCCAAACCTAAAACACCTACCACAAGGGCTAGTGCATTTATCACTACACAAAACGCTAAAGAGAAAGACAAACCTAAAAAGTAGAAAGGAGGAGCACAAAAAAGATCAAGGAGAAAATACATTGCTTAGGCTAAATTTGATGAGGAAAGAATTGAATCTGATGAAAACAACCAATTCCAAGTGGTGAGTCATAATCCATTTTCAGATCTAGACAACCTATGTGAGAATGTTAGAAATAATGCAGATTTGTTAGGATTTTCTCTGAATTATTTTGGAAATCTTGGAAAATTTGAAAAGAATCAAGTGGAGGAGGCAATGTATGCCATGATGGCCAATTTTAAGAAAGCCCTCTAGAGATTGCTAACTTTAGGCCTAAAAGTTTATATGAAAGAGTTGAGCAAAAATGACATTATTGTTTGAACTTAGAAAGGAAAATTAGGGAGGCATCCCTTGCTCAAGTTATGCCTAAACTTAGTTAAGCACATATAGCTAAAGCCATAAAGAAATATGCTATCAAATTTGTTCCTAAATATAGGGCATTTAGCATATTGTTGAACAACATTGAAGATTTTGTAAAGAAGACCACACAAATATGGAAAATTACATATGGGCTAGCTATAGTCAAAGTAGGTGAACAAGAACCTATTGAGGTTAAAGATGATGAAGAAGATGATAATAATGAAGACATAGTTGATGGAGCTGGTACTAAAATAAATGTAGATGATCAGGCAACAACTGAGGTACAGTAGCAACAAGAATACACAAATGCCAAATATCAGTTCTCCACAAATAATAAGTGTAAGTACTAAACCTTTCATAGTAAAGCATGTTTCGAATCTCACTACTCTATACATCAATCCCCTAATAGAGGAAGACTTGAAAAAGATACTTGATAAATCTACACTATAGGCTAATTTATGTGACAACCTTGTATTGGTGAGTGTAGATGAAATTCAAAAATCAATGACTAACACTACAAGGGAGGAGGTGAAAACACAAGAACTACCTACAATTACCCCTCAAGTCATTAATGTACAATCTTTAGATAAAGTACCAGAAAAGGTTGATACAATTGGAGAGGATAAAGTGGAAACTCAAACCACTGCTGAAACACAGAGTCAAACATGTTAGATTTATCTGCACCTCCAACCAAAATTCAAGTTGCAATTCAAGGTAATGTGGTAGAAAAGGACAAGCCTAAAGAGATTGAGCTGACACCAAATCTGAAGGAGCTATCAACAATTCAAGCACTAGTAACTTTACCAGAATCTAGCATTCCTTCTAGTCACACTCTTCAAAGGCTGAGCACAGATGCCATACCTTTGTAATTCTTAGTGTCAAGTCCAAATTCATTAAAGGAAAAAGAGGTAATCGCATATGGAGATGTGAGCTTGGATGAAGAAATTGTTTTGCCAAAATATGATTATGCCACAATGACAATTTAGTAGATGGGTATACTTCAAGAAGCCCTGGCTAGAAAGAAACATCAAGAATTGCTCAGAAGGGAGCATAGGCAGAAGCAAGCTTTGCTTGATATTAAAGACATCTTCCTAGATGCATTTAGTCTGCCTACTCTAGATGCAACAATGCCACTTATTGAACAATTGACAAATATATTGGAAAAGATAAGTGATGCAGACCTTGATACTAATGCAAAATTATTAGAATGATCTGAAAAGAAATTTCAAAGTAAGGTGAATGACAAAATATCCAGTGATATAGCACTTATCCAAGTTGCATTGGCAACTAAGGTAGAAAGTGTGAAGAAGGTACTTGAGAACATTTTCTCTCTGTACCCCAATATGTGCAATCCCACACTCTCCACACAAGAAACAAGGAATCACATCTTGAGATTGGAGAGTAACATACAGTCATCAAGAGCTAAATTACCCATGACTCCAACTCAAAGTGAGAAGCATTTCAGGACTTTACTGCAAACCTAGAGTTAGTTAGCAACATTATCTGCAAATGAAGCTAACATAAGGGCCCAAATGATAAGCATCCAAACTACATTGACTCCTCACATGGAGATTTTGCACAAGGAGTTAGGCTATGTAGAAAATCTTATGAAGAAAGAACCCAATCTTTCTACATTAGATGGCCTAGTACACCTTTCTGCTGAGCTTGCAATCCAAATTAAGTCTTAGGAGGTAGTTTGTGACAATTGGGATGCCACTCTTAAGATTATCCTTGAGGTCCATAAATATTTCTTGGACAAACACACTATTAGTGTATGAAGGGGGAGAAAGTTAAAGTTGAGAGCTAAGCTAAGTGAGAGTAAGAGCATGGGGGAGCAAGCATGAAATCAAGCATAAAATCAAAGAGTATTGATTGAGGCACATCTACTCAGTAGGACTAAGATTTTGAGTATAGAACCATAACTAGATCTAACAACTTAGGGAGAGTGATAAGATTTTGAGGTATAAGTTGTTGCAAAATTTTGATATTTTGAAATTTTGAACAGAAGCCGAATAAGAGATATGTTATGGTTGTAAGAATAAAAGTATCAATGCATGGTCAAAATTTTTTAACACTTATGTCAAAGGGGTAGATTGTTGATCTCAGATTCATTTTCATTAGTGAGTTTCTATACACTTAAGTCATTTACTTAGTTCATGCTGAATAAGTAGTATATGCCAAGCACAACATGTATAAGATAGAGCATGTCAAGTCCACAGTGAGTGCTAAGTCACTCATGTGCTGAGTAGATAGTGTATGCCGAGTGATTTAGGAGCCAGTGCATGCCAAGTCAATTAGATGCTGAGTCATAGTATAGAAATTAGTATATGTCAAGCATCAAAGACTTCAGATGTAGAGTAACACAATTTGTCATAGTTGTTTGTATTGACACAAACTACTATGTAAATTTTTCAGCCGACTTACAAATTGAATTATGATATTTTGGTGATAAGGAAAAATCTTAAGTTGCAATCCCTATGAAGTCCATGTATCCAATTAGGTAAAGGGAAGGTTTAATCAGAAAAATGGATGAATCACAGCCGTTGATTCATACCTAACCCTAAGTCACCTAGGTTTTCTTAAGAAGAAAAAACCCTAAACTTTCAAGAGTATGTGGAAGGAGTGAAGAGAGAATTTTTTAATGCACAAATAGAGTATCCATGGTGGTTAAGGAGTTGTGAATTGAAATTGCATTGTAGAATCAATTAAAGGAGAACCAAGGAAGGAAATAGTGAATAACAAAGAGAGATCTGATCAAGAAGGATCAAGAATACATTAGTTTATAGGTGATCTATCATCAAGCATTAGAGTGCTAATTGCAAAAACAATGCTGAGACATTCTAACAGGTGAATTAGTTAAATCTCTTAATAAAGTAGTCTTAACAGGCTGTATTGAAATCCTCTAACAAGGTGCTTACTTTATTGTGAGTTGAAGTCCTTTAACAAGGCACACTTTTAACAGGGTAAGACTTCATAGTCTTTGTAAGCCTTTAACATGGAAGACCTTTCACAGGGTAGTTCATTTTTCATGATCAAACATTGTAACCTTCATTGGATACACTTTATTACTGCAGTAGTGAAGATTTATGGGTGTCATCCCCACCCTAGTTTTACCTTCTCATTGGAGGGTTTCTGGGTAATCATATCTAGTGTTATATATCTGTGAATGCTTACTTGTTTACATGATTTAGATGTACATGCTTTACATTGTATTTTAGTTTACTTATTGAATGTATGAGATCGATGTGCGGTGAGTATTTTATGGAACAAAGTTTAAAGCATTGATTCACCCCCCCTAGAAGTTTATCTTTCCTACTGTAATTCCAACATGTACTAGTACCATTATCATGATCATCTTGATCAGCTGCGCCAATACCATCTTCCTTAATCATGTCCTTTGGCACATTATCAGCTACGCCAATACCATCATCTTCAATTAGGTTATCTGCTATAGGATCATATTCTTCCATGGGAGCATTATCCTCATCTTGGATTCTCACACTTCTATGTTCCTCCAGTTGGAAATCCACATTGACCAATCGGCAAAAATGTGCCCCTATTCAATGTGACCATATTGCCTACAGTGACTTTGGGTTGTTGTGATTAGAATTCTTCATTTCTTTAAGCCCTTAAAATTTTTTCAAGGACAATTACATTTATCAAATTTTCTTTGAAACTGAGACCGCAATCTAGTAATTATCTCATTATTTTGTTCTGGGTTCATATTGGCAGGCGTAATCTTTCTTCACAGGAATATATTGAGGCTATAAATATAAAAAATGTAAACATACAAGAATTAGTAGTATCTTGTATATAATAAAAATAACAAAATATTAATATATTATACAAGATATACAAATATACACAAAAATCATGCTCACAAGATTAGCCCAACTAACTTGCACATTCCTTCCCAAATCATCTTCATTTCCTCTTTATTTCTAAAAATGTCTTTTCCACAATTTCCAAATCTTACACATTTGTACATCTAGATTCAAAAAAATCCTTCTAGTAATCTACTTTAGTGTTTATGTAATCTCTTGAGCTCTTCAAACCCCATTGGTCAATCATGTGACTACATGTACCTCTTAGAATGACTACTCTAGATATTTCTACACGCAAACTCATTATTATTGAAATTACGATGCCAGTGCTGCCATCTAGTGGATAGTTTTTATCTTCAAAGCACATGGAATCCCCTAGAGTCATTTACTCCCACACATTAACCTAGTGATTTCTCTAGCAATGGCTACTTGGAACAATTAGTTAACATTTTCCTTTACTCTTAACACCTACCATCTTGGCCCACATTTAGCTACTCTTCTTTCACTCTATTAGCCTACGCCTAATTACTCTATTTTCACTCTATTGGCCTTTCACTCTAAAAGTATAAAATACCATGCACGAACATAGATGGATTAAAATATAATGTTAAAATGCCCATTCTAAGCCTTTTCACCTATTTGAGGTGTCAAGTAGGCATGTGGTAGCATAAATGTGAAAAATATAAAAAAGTTGTAAAATATTGCAAAGTTGTCAAATATGTTACTGACAACATTTTCTTGCAAAATGATAATTTTGGAATGTGAAGGGTCATCAAACTTTTACATTTGGGTAGGAGTCTTTAGGAAGTTGAAAAGTCATTTTATATGGCATATATCATGCAATCCATTGTAATGAAGAGGGGTAGAAGGATATGGTGTGATTTTTAAGTAAGCTAATCAGTTTTTGGTTATGATGAAATTAGACTAGATACTTGTATTTGACTACAATTTTCATACTTTCTCCCTTACCTCATGGATATGATGGTTCTTAAGCTTTCTATATAGTTGAGTGAAGTCTACAACTAATGTTAATATTAAAGGTGTATCTAACATAATTGGTTTATTGTTAAGATCTCATTGCTCATTGCTTAGACAACAAATTGTGTATATTTTCAGAGTGAAGTAGCACAGTGACCATATGATCTCACTATGTTGAGTTAGGGAAGGTTTAAAGGTATTCCTCATTATTTGAGATTTCCCTCTCACAGATTTACACCATAAACTTGATCTTGATAAATTATTTGGCCAAGAACCTATAAGACATTTGTTGTTGCATGAAATGAGAAAATTTGTAAAGTTGGCTGATTACAAAGTTACTTTCACCATTTGCATATCCAACCTTGAGCTTAGATTTATGTGTTAATAGTAAAGGATTGTTCAAATTGATTAATTTTTAGAGTATTTCTTGTGGTTATGCATTTTGTAGAAGCTCTTGAGAATTTAACAATGACGAATCCAAGTGTTACCGCTAGATCCAAGGTTGGAAAATTTTATAAAGAATTTGGGTAGCTTCTATCAAAGACTTCTAACAGTATCTCTAGAAATGATCACACATGGAAGGACACATGTTACTTGTATATATATTTCTTAGTGGTACTTCATTGTTCATTTATTTCTTGGATAATGGAGTGAGGGAAGTACTAATGGGCAACCCTTTGCAGATAAACTTGGAGAAATTGATTATGATTAATTTATTCATCGGTGTGGACCTAGTTAGGGACCTAACAAAGTATTACTGCCCTCTAGCCAAAGTGATAAGGAAAATGGACAAGTCTAACTTGATGAAGATTGATAGAGTGAGTTTCATGGAAGCTTTTGGAATAAGAAGTGTACCCTCTATTGATATCAATTTGGAGGAGGAAATAAGGAAATATATCCTCCACAAACTATGCTAAAGATAAATTCTATACCTAGGTACATGCTTAGACTTGGTAGAAGGATAGCCCTAATTACAAATGATGTCAAATGACCATTTGAGTTGGACACTTTCCACAATCATATGAGATACAGTGTATATGGACTAGATAAAGTCCTTGGAATGGATTGTGATAAGAGTGTGACTTAAGATTTTCTAATGATGGAAATGAATATTTAAGAAGATTCCACTAAGGTAGACTTCATGCATTATTCTATCCTTATGCATCTTTTTTTTTTATAGTTATAATATCGTATATGATGAGTTAATTTTAATGAAAGTAAATATGGGTATACCTATGCTAGTTAAACAATGGACCATTATTTGGGGAATGGTACTCATGTGGCTTCTTTCCTTAATTTTAATAACTGGATAGTTATTCCTATCATAATTGTGTTAGGGTACCTCCCATTTTTGTTGTAGTGTGCTATAGCTTAGTGAAGTGCAATAAAAAATGGTAGAAAATCAATTGTAAATGTTTTAATTGCACACATGTTGTTTTCAAATTAGCTTTTATCAAAGTTTGGAGAAACTTTAACTATATGTTGCATGTGATTCTAATTTTTATATATTTCTTTTGACATTTGGAGATACTAATGTCTTATCATTTTGTATGCTCATTTCACAAGGAATAAGTTCTATCCTACTATAACTATGTTAACAACTGATTCTTTTGAGTGCCAAATTTTTTCTATTGAAGTTATTTTTTTCCTTTGATGCAGTGTTAATAGATGCAAACACATGTTAATAGAGATTACTGTCAAAGTAGTTCTTACTATTGCAGATTTGGAAAGAAAAGATGTTGACTTGGATTTGATTAAAGTTAAAGGAAAAGATGGTGGAAGGCTGGAGGATACAAAGCTGGTTAAAGGCATTGTTATTAATAAAGATATGAGTAATCCACAAATGCCTTAAAAAATTGAAGATGCAAAGACCTAGAAATGGTTGGCAATGTTGTTGCTTTGCAAGTTTTCTTAGATATATATTATATAACTATACTAGGGAAGAGAGTATTCCTATAAGGTTGAAGAGAATAATCAAACCATCTCATATAGAGAATAATCCACAAGTCTAGTGAGTATTTCAATTAATTAAGAAAAATATTGAGGGAAGCTCTACTGCCGCCACCATACAGTACTATCATCGGTTGGACTGATCGAGAACTATACAAAATGGCACTCAACAGGTCTCTAGCCAATATTCAGCTCGAATGATATGGATTTGGGTTAACAAATGGCTATCCACAAAATGTATTGCATGCAATGATTTGGACTTGGGTTAATAAATGGCGGTCCACATAGCTCTCCTACTACTATTCTGACTCGTGCTTGCATTTTACAGGTTAATTGATGTAGGAACATCATGGGTTGCCTTTAATCCTGCACTTTTTTGTCCACTCTGATAGTTCAAATTGAGTTCTTTTCAGACCTTACTGAGCTCTTCAATGTGAACCAAGTTGTTCCTTTGGTAACTGAGTTCCATCAGAGTGAACCGAGCTTTTCCTATGTTGACCAAGTAATCCTTCATGTATTGAGTGGACCTATTGTAATTTGTGGTCGAATCCTTCTTTGACTGAGTTTGTTTGTGTTTTGTTCTCAGTTGGAGTTGACTCTTGTATTTAATTTAGTTTGTGAATTTATTGATAGGATCTTATCTAGGGATGAGTGTTGACCATTTTGAGGTCATCCTTTCTTTAATGTAATGTTCTAGAGTCTTCTGTAAGCCATTTTGGAGAGTATAAGTAGAGGTATTTGGTTTAGTTTAGGGAGAGAGCTTAGAGGACTTAGAGAGCAAGAGAAGATTTTTTTGGAATTACAAATTTGAAGTTGGATCATAGGTTTTGAAATTATATCTTGTATCTGGTCGTAATGTAGAAGGCCTTACAACTGGGCATGTATGATAAATAATTGATGAATCAATAAAAGTAATTTTCTCTCTCTCTCTCTCCCTCCCTCCCTCCCTCCCTCCTTGGTGCTATTTCCTATTTTGTGCTTCTTTTGTGTTTACTCAATGAGGTGGTTGGATAGTTGGGTGTGCCTTTGGCCCTAGTCATTCATCCCTCCTTGCACCAAGTGGTATCAGAGCTTGAGGTTTATCCTTGTGGATATTGAATCGTGTAGAACCCTAAGTTGATTTGGTTGTAGGGTGGCAGATTTGAGGATTTGACCTATAACTTGCAGACAGTTACAATCTTGCAAGAACTTGGTTGTAAAGATGCTTTGAGGTAGATGAATTGATGAGAATGTCATATTGGATATATTGACACAAATTGTAGCCAGATTAGATGCTATGGAGACAACCTAGAGTAGAGGAGCACATCTTGATGATGTGAGTGATGATGAAGCTATAGCACCAAACCCTAATCCAAAACTTGAAGAAGATTAAGAGGATTAAAGATTATTGAGAGTATTATCTAGGGCACATTCAAAGCCTATTATAGAAGTTTTTCCTTATGATGAAAAATTGGATACCAATATTTTATTACACTGGATCTCTCATATGGAGAAGTTCTTTGAGTTTAAAACACTCCTGATAGTAGGAAGGTGAAAATTGTAGTTACTAGGCTAAAAGGTCATGCCTCACTATGGTGGGAGCATTTATAAACTGATAAACAAAAGAGAGGAAAGAAGAAGATCAAGACTTGGCTGGAAATGGTGAACAAGGTAAAGAAAAAGTTCCTTCCTGTTGATTACCAAGTTAGGTTGTTGAGGAAAATACAAAATTTGAGACAAAGGGACATGACTATGAAGGAGTATATTGAGGAATTCTATAGATTTTACATCAGATGTGCACATGTGGATGATGTTGTTGAGAATGTTGTAAGGTACCTAAATAGATTGAGGTAGACTTCAAGATGAAATAAGTTTTGTGAAATTGGAAAGTGTGGAGGAAGCATATCAATATGACTTGAAGGAGATCTTGACAAAGAAGCATGAACAAAGACAAAGAGGTAGATGTGGAAGATTCCAGAGAGGCAAAGGCAGATCTTATGGAGATGGTGAAAAATCTAACAATACTATGCAAGATAAAGGAAAATCTAAATGGAAGAATGTGATGAAGGAAAGATCAGTGGCAAGGTGGTAATTCTTATTGAGGAGGTACTAGTTCTTATCGAGGAAGAGGTAATTCTTATTCTACAGGTGATCTTCGTGGTAATTATTTTAGATGTGCCAAAGAAGGGCATAGATCCTTTGAGTGTAGATTCTCTGAGAATGAGCAAGGTACCAAAAATGCTATGGTTCAAGGAGACATTGAGAGTTCATTGAGTAGACCTAAAGCTGTAGAAAATATGATAGTGTAAAGAACCTTATGTAATAAGGGAAGTGATGAAGAACCTATTCTAAGGAGAAGTCTTTTCAAGACTAGATGTAAGATGGTTGGAAAATACTACAAGGTGATCATTAATAGTGGAAGCTCTACAAATTTGGCATGAGAAGAGCTGGTTACTAAGTTATAGTTGCAGAGGTTGAAGCATCCTAAACCCTATCATGTCTCATGGATCAAAGATGAGAATAATATATTGGTAAGTGAATAATGTATTGTGAAGTTCAAGATTGGACATTATGTTGATGAAGTTCTATGTGATATTATGCCTATGGACTGTTGTCATATTTTGTTGGGTAGACCTTGACAATATGATAGATATGCTATACATGATGGAAGATTGAATCAATATACTTTTTGGGTGAGCGGGAGAAAGCAAATATCATTGCCTTTGATAGAAATTTCAGATTAGGTTAATTGTACTACTGTGAGCATTTGCATGGTTAATGGAAAGCAATTTGAAAAATAAGTGAAAAAGAATCAAGTTTTTTTTTTCATAATTTTGAGGAGACTGAGTTATGCTAGTCATAATCGAGTAACAAAGAGTAGAAACTAAGTGACAGAAGAAGCTGGTAGTGTTGACTAGGTACTAGAAAAAATTGTCAATTTGTTGAATGAGGATAAAGATATTGTTATAGAAGAAATACCTGATGGTTTACCACTATTAAGGAGTATAAGTCATTGCATGGACCTAATTCCTGGAGCTAGTTTACCAAATAAAGCACCTTATAGATTGACACCTACAGAGAATGAAGAACTTAACAAACAAGTACATGAGTTGCTGCAAAAAGGTTTGATTAGAGAAAGTTTGATTTCATGTGTTGTACCTTTTGTATCAACAATTAAGAAGAATGAAGAATGGAGAATGTGTACTAATTCCAGAGATATTAACAAGATCACAGTGAAATATTGGTTTATTATACTGAGGATGGATGACATAATATATTATTTGAGTGGAGCAAATATTTTACCAAAATTGATTTGAAGAGTGGTTATCATCATATCCGAACTACAGAAGGTGATGAATGGAAGATTGCTTTCAAGACAAAAGATGGTTTGTATGAATGGTTGGTAATTTCTTTTGGTTTGACTAATGCATCTAGTACTTTCATGAAGTTGATGAATGAAGTTCTCAAAAGATTTTTGAGTAAGTTTGTGATTGTTTATTTGGATGATATTTTGATATTCAGTAAGACTAAGGAAGGACATCTTGAGCATGTTAGACAAGTAATGTAGAGATTGAAGGAGGAGAATGATGAAGGGTCCTCCTCTTAAAACCATAAGCTCATAACAAAAAAAAGAAATAACAAAAAATGTGAGAATAAAATATAGACTTCTTATTTGTGCTGCAAATGCAGAATTATAGAATTCACTAGTAGAAAATGCTAACCCACATGGGTGCCTTCATTACAGTAATCTACAAGACTAAGCTATGAATGACCACCTAGAGTTGTCCTAGACAATGTTCAGGCCTTTCTTAAATAGGAAATTTAATGCCACCTAGGAAGGTTCTAGACATTGAAACTTAATACCTGAGGCTGATGGACCCTAATAATACATATAGAGTCGGCCAAACACATCTTTGACAATTATTTTAGATCTTTCGAGTAGCCCAACTTTGAAAGGCCATAACTCATGAATCGTTGCTCTAATTGGCTATAATAATCACTTTTTGGAAATGCCAACTCTTGATCTACAAGCCAAGAACTGTGCAAGCACCCTTCCATCAAGTTTTTGTAGCTTATCCAGACACTGACCGTGAAGATTTTTCTGCGAATATTTCCACGAAAAATCTGTAATAACTTCTCTGATACTTAAGCTAGAGAATTGTGATTTTAATGGTAGGCTTATAACTTTAAAATGAACCTTCATGTAGAAAATGAGATCATTTAGTGCTCGTATGAAAAACTTACTGAATATAGCAAGTTTCCATAAATAGTAACCACACTATCTACTAGTCCTTATTAAAATAGAAAAGAATGCAAAGAAAATATTTATGGGTGATGCAAGATTCCTCTTACACCCAGGATGCTCCTTCATTAGAGAAGTTGATAATTAACTTTAAAAAGTGTTCCTTTATGCAAGAGGAAATTATGTATTTATGATTTTTTATTTTAGCTGATGGTTTGAGAATGGTTCCTAAAAAGGGTAAAGAAAATTTGGAATGATTTACACCTAAGAATGTGGTGAGGTAAGATCATTTCATGGTTTGTCTAGTTTTTATAGAAGATTATAAAGAATTTCAATTTTTTTTGTAATCCTATGGCTAAGACAATGAAGGGAGATAAAAAAGAGTTAAAGTAGACACATGGAGTTGATATGAGTTTTGAGACTCTAAAACAAAAGGTTGCTGAGTTACTTGTATTGGATTTTCCTAATTTCAATAATGTATTTCAAGTTGAATGTGAAAGTGCAATATGAGCTGTATTAAGTCAAGAAGGTAAACTTGTTTCTTTCTTTAGTAAAAATTTGAATGATGTTAAAATGAAGTATTATGTATATGATCAAGAGTTTTATGCTAAGGTTCAAGCGTTGAAGAAGTGGGGATATTATTTGATTCCTAAGGAGTTTGTGTTTTATACTGATCATAAAGCTTTACGGTACTTGGGAAGTCAACATAAATTGAATCAAAGACAAATGAAGTGGGTTTAGTACTTGCAAAGCTTCACATTTTTGATAAAAAATAAGAGTGGAGTTACTAACCGAGTTGCTGATGCACTGAGCAGAAGACATTCTTTGTTAACTAAGATAAAGGTTGAAGTTCTTGGTTGTGATGAAATGAAAGAGTTGTATGATCCTAACCTTGATTTTTCTGAGGCATGGAGAGAGTGCATATTACCAAACCTATCAGATGGCATGAGTAAGTTTGATGAGTATTTCATTCAAGACGGGATGTTGTTTAAAGGAATTTAGTTGTGTATACCAAGAAGTTCTATGAGAGTTAATTTGATTAAGGAAAAACATTGTAGTGCATTGGTTGGACATTTTGGAATTGATAAGACATTGAGTTCACTGAAGGACAAGTATTATTGGCCACATATGTATATGGATGTTCAAAAGTTTGTAAGGAGTTGTGGAGTTTGTCAAGTTACAAAAGGAGTAAGTCAAAATATTGGTTTGTATACACCTATTTCTATTTCTGAGAAACCTTGGAGTGACATTAGTATGGATATTTTTCTTGGATTACCTAAGAAAATAAAAGGGTATGATTCCATATTTATTGATCTGGATAGATTTTTTAAGATGACACATTTCATATCATGTAAGAAGACATCAGATGTTGAGCATGTTGAGATTTTTTTCAAAGAGATTGCTAGATTACATGAATTGAAGAAAATGGGTAATGAGTTGAAATTTAGCTCTACATTCCATCGACGGATAGATGGATAAACAAAGATTGTGAATAGGAGCTTGGGGAATTCACTAAGATATTTAGCTGGAGATAAACCAAGTAATTGGGAGCTAGTATTGACACAAGCTGAATTTTCATATAATAATTCTATGAGTAGAAGTATAGGGAAAACACCATTTGAGGTTGTTACTGGAATATAGCCTAGAGGAATATCTGATTTGAGAGATGTTGCTGGCAAAGAAAAGAGAAGTGAATGCAGGGAAAGAATTTTTTGGTTTTACGAAGTCTTCACATACGAAAGTGAAGTTATGGTTGGAACAAAGTAATCAGAAGTATAAAGAGAGTGATGAAGTCTAGAAGACATCATGTTTTTGAAGTTGGTGATGTCTCATTTGAAGAAAGGTGGATTTCTTATTGGAACATATGATAACTTGAAGATGAGAAAGTTTGGACCTTGTAAGATCTTGAGGAAGATTGACAATGGAAATGCTTATGAAGTTGGGTTACCTAATGACATGGATATATCTCCTATATTCATTATTGTTGATCTACATAAGTATTATGAGTCAGATGATGAACTTTTTGTATCAAATAATTATCCTAAGAAGAAAATTGAAGAGGTTGAATAGGTATTAGATCACAAAATTGGCAAGATATTACTATTGAGTATTTTTTGAAATAGAAGAATAAACTAGTTGAAGATGCTACATGGACCTCTCAATATAAGTTGGATTCATGTCAAGTTATGATCCTTACACGATTTAGGAGAATCATTTCTTTCAACCCTGGTTGTATGATGCAGGAGCATCTTGGGTTGCCTTTAATCCTGTACTTTTTGGTTCATTCTGATAGTTCAAACTGAGTTCTTTTAGACCTTGCTAAGCTCTTCAGCATGAACCAAGTTGTTCCTTTGGTGACCAAGTTCCATCAGAGTAAATCGATCTATTCATGTATTGATTGAGTGATCCTTCATGTGCTGAGTGGACTTATTTTTATTGATGCTCAGATCCTTCTTTGATCGATTTTGTTTGTGTTCGGTTCTCAGTTGGCGCCGACTCTTGTATTTAATTTAGTTTGCAAATTTATTGATAGATCTTGTCTAGGGATGAGTGTTGATCATTTTGAGGCCGTCCTTTATTTTATGTAATGTTCTCAAATCTTCTATAAGTCATTTTAGCAAGTATAAGTAAAGGTATTTGGTTTAGTTTAGGGAGAGAGCTTAGAGGACTTAGAGACTCAGAGAAGATATTTTTGGAATTGTGAATTTGAAGCTAGATCATAGATCTTGAAGTTCTATTTTGTATCTAGCCATAACCTATAAGGCCTTACAACTAGGCATGTATGATGAATATTTGATGAATCAATAAAAGTAATTTGTTTTCTCTCTCCTTGGTGTTGTTTCTTGTTTTGTGCTTCTATTGTGTTTACTCAGTGAGATGGTTGGATAGTTGGGCGTGCCCTTGGCCCTAGTCATTTATGCTTCCTTGCACCATTAAAAAATTTTCATGTCCAATATAATCAAACTAATTGCATGAAATCACTAGGTTGATCTGATTTGTTTACATACCTATACTGTTGCGCTTAACCCTTTCTCCCACCCACACGTACCCACTAGAATGAAATGAAATGAGAATCATTTTTATTTTTATATTTTTTTATATCCCATGTTGGTCAAAATTTCAACATTAAACTTTACAAAGGTCAAAATTTCAACCTTTTCGAGACATATACAAAAAATAAAATGAAAATTATAAGCCAAAATGGCTGTTAGTAAAAAATTTTGGTCGAAAATCAATGGTAAAGATACTAGTGTGAGGATGAGATGATGTTGCAACTCAAACAATTGTAGAATCAATAGGTCATAGATATTTATTAAAATTATTATTGTACTCTATTTTCTAGACATTGGACTCTATATCTCATCATCAAATTCTCTTACCTTTATTTCCTTGACACCAATCTAGTATTAACAATAACTATAACTTAACCATTCAGGATTAAGAAAAAATAATTAAGAAAAATATGGAACTACAAAACACATATATTTATCTTATGGAAACCCAACTAGGGTGAAAACCATAGCGTGTGAGACTATCCTCACAAAATTTACACTCTTCTGAAGTGGACCTGGTCAATATCTTATCTTCATTTGAAGATTACAAGGACACTATTATGTGTCACCCAGTTAAGGGATTTAGTAAAGACTTGTGAGAGTCTTTCCCAATTAAGATAATCCCAATTAAAGGATTCTGGAACATAAAATAATGTGTCTTGTTAAGGTATTTGAATCCAAAGAAAATTTCAAAGTTTTCTCTCAACAAGACTTGTTTTTGTAGTGATTATAAAACAAAAAATAGTTTGAAATAAGTAAAGTAGTTACAAAAATTAGTTGGATATAGATCACCTGGATACACTTGAACCTATCTATACCTTAGTGCCTTTCCCTCTCTTGGACAACTTAGACATGATCTCTATTTTCTTGGCTCTACTAACTATATGACACTCCTTCTCTATGTTAATCAACACATTGGCTCTCTTCAACACACTTATCTGCTCATACACTATTCTTAACTCTTTATGGTCATTCAAGATTACAACTAGCCCTGAACTCTATGGCCTCTTTTTCTTACACTCTGTAATCTAAGTTATTATTTCAAATGATTTTTTTTTTTAATATCATCTCCACAATCTTAATTGTAAACCATAATCGAAGAATTCAAATTTGATTTATCTATCCTATGTCTAGCTTGTACTCCTATCTTTTTCTTGCACCACTCTTTTAAGATGTATCTTGTATGCACATAAGTCACATATGTTCTATGACTATAATGGGTTGAACTAATAGAAAGAATTCAAATTTGAATTCTTTCATCTATTCTTGATGTAACAACACCATCACCATTAAATGCAATATCAAATGCGATCCGTGTGGTTCATGATGTAGGAGTCATGGGTATCTTTCCTTTGCACATCCATCTTACTTGCATGAATCATCCTTTCTTTGCATTGTTTTGTCATACCAACCTACTTCTTGCTTGGAAATTTTCCTATAAGTCCATACACACTTAATACAATTTTGTCTAATTTTGATTCTTCTTTTTTATTCCTAAAAATGGCTTGTCCTTCTTACTCTCCAATCACACCTATGAACTTCATCGGTCATGAATTCATTTTGGTCAACATTTTGTCTTCATATTGAAATCAATGACAACTTCATAATAACTATATACACTTGTACCTTCATTAGTCTAGTCCCTTAGACTTTTGATAGCTATGCCAACAATCTCCCCCTTTGGCATTTATGACAACACTCAATCATATTAGTTATGACCACTTCATACTTATCGAATAAAATTGTTAATTTACCTTGTTCTTATTCAACATCTTCCCTTGGGATGATGTGTCATGCTGCAAGTTCACTTACTTTCTTTGTATCCTCTGACAACTCCTCCTTTGACTACCCTTGTTTCTTATACCTACCCTTTCTACTTTGTGTTGATTCTTTCATCTCTTCCATTTTTTTTTCTCCCTAATTTTTCTTCTCCCCTTTATTCTTCTTCATCTTCTTCCTCTTTGAAAACAATGCCAAAGGTGCACACCATGTTTTTATGTTTTCTTCCCCGATGGAGTAGTCCCATTTGTTCATCAATCAACACTATGATTAGTCATTTATAGATTATGGATTGATGTCTTCCCCTTTGATCTATTTTGGGCTTGATAGGGGTAGTACCCAAAACTTTACTCTAAGACACTCAAAGGTATCCTTCTAAATATATTTTTTGAATATATTAGCTAGTTTCTCTTTGGTTGATACATATTTCAACCATACCTCTTTCTCTTGCACTTGCTCTCTTGGGAAGTGACACTTTATTGCTATGTGCTTTTCCTTCAAGTGCATAACTTGATTCTCTAATTTTCTAATTGCACTCATGTTATCATAGTCGATAACCATTGGTTCCTCCATTTTCTCTTGAATTCCTTCATTTAGTTTTTTTATCCAAACAACTTGCAGCTAGTTCACTACTATAGCTACATATTTTTCTTCTGCTATTGATTGTGATATGCAGTTATACTTGCTAGCCCATGCAACCAATCTTCCTCCATGACAGAATACACTAATACTCATGCTCCTTCTATCATCTATGTTCCTTGCCTAGTCAAAATCAATGAATATACTGAGCTTAATGTTTCATCTGTGAGGATACCATAAACCATACTCTTCAGTACCCTTTAGATACTTGAAGATACTCTTCAAAATGTGCATATGTGATTCCTTTGGGTTGGCTAAGAATCTAGCCACTATCCCAACAACTTGTGCAATGTTTGTTCTATTATGCATAATATATTGCAGCTTACCAATCATAGATTGATAAAGAGTTGCATTCACTTTGAGGATCTCATCCTCCTTTGACAATTTACAACTGGTCACCATTAAGGTACCTACCAGTTCAAGCTCTTGCAGTTCAAATGTTTTTAGAATTTCCTTCACATATATTTTTTGTCTAATGAAGATTCCTCCCTTCAGTTGGGACACTTTTAGTCCAATGAAGAACTTGATTTCTCCAATCATAACATTTCAAATCCCTTCTTCAAGGCTTTTGGAAACTCTATGATGATTGTGTCATCTCCTCCAAAGATAATGTCATCTACAAATATTTCTACAATTAACAATACAAAATTTGTCACCTTTTTTAGGAAAATTTTATTGTCATCACTGGTTCTTACAAATCTAATCTTGAATACGTATGAATGCAGTTGCTCATACAAAGGTCTTAGTGCCTACTTTAGTCCAAATAGAGATTTTGTATTCTGCATATTTGATTCTTTCCTTCTTCTTCTTCAAACCCTTCTAGTTTCTCTATGTATACCTCTTCCTCAAGTGCTCCATTTAGGAATGTGGGGTTCACATCCATTTGGTAAACTTTAAACTTCTTGTGTGATATGAAGGGTAGGAGTATCCTAACTCCCTCTATTCTTTCCATTGGCACAAAGGTTTCTCCATAGTATATGCCTTCCTCCTATGCATACCCTTTGTATACAAGTCTAGCCTTATTTTTTATTACTTCTCCATCTTCATTCATTTTGTTTCTCAATACCCATTTTGTGCCTATGACATTCTTTTGATTAGGCTGGGTCACCAAGGTCCATGCATCATTCTTCATTATTTGGTTGATTTCTTCCTCCATGGCCTTTTTCTAATCTTCATCCTTTAGAGCTTCCTTTGTAACTTTAGGCTCTATGTGTGATAGAAGATATATTGTCTTTCTTACCTTCCACCTATTCATCACTCTAGCATCCTTGACTCCAATGATTTGATCAACTGAGTGGTTTCTTCTTATATGCTTACCTAGCACTTTTTCTCCTTCAGGTACTTGAACTCTTTTTTATTTTGGCTCTATTAATTGTACATGTATAGGAACTTTCTCATGTACCGCTTCTACCAATGCCTCTGGCACTAACTTAGTCAGTGGAGTGTATACAAAATGTTTGTAGTGTTTTGAATCTTTCTTGATTTCTTCTTTTTCTTTTTAGAGAACTTATCTACCTTCACACTGGGATATACCACAATTTTTGTTTGTCTAGATGATCGAACACCAGTATGCCTTACTCTTTCTAGAGTATCCCAAAAAGATATCTTCATTACTTTTAGGGTCAAACTTTAACTCATTGTAATGCCCCGCCCAAAGATCCTTGGAAACAAGGATAAAATACAAGCAAGATAAATTTCTTTTTAAACAAGTGCAAGTGTACATGATAAAAACATACACGGATCACAAAGATCACAACAGAAGATAGATAAACATCCAAACACCAATGGATCTCCAAACACCACTACTAACCAAAAACACAAACAAGAAAACATCAGAGATCAATCAAGCTAAACGACAAAGATGACTCCTAAAAATTGGCTAAGTCTGAAATTCTGAAGCCCTGAAATTTGGCTAAGTCTGAATTTTTGAAGCCCTAAAATTTCTTAGAATCTTTATCTTAGCTCGTAGAGGTCTAGAACCTATCTCAAAAGACTCGTCACATATATTAAAATATATATGTCAACTTATACTTAAATGATATATTTAAACCCCTTAGGAAATCTATTTTGAACTAGGAAGGTGAAAAACCAAAAAGGATATACAAAAACAACTTTCAAAATTTTCTCCGACAAACCTAGATAGCCCCTGTTTTTCGCATCATACCAAAGAATACCAGATTCTCATGCGAAGAAGTGCCACACGCCACACGAAGAAGTGTAAAATGGTGCAAAGACTTGCAACCAAAACACCTCAAAATGGTGTAGGGTTTTGTGCGAGCAAGTGCCAAGCCACACAAAGAAACCTAACATACGGCGCGAAGACTTGCATCCTTGCACGAGAAAGTGCAATCTCATGCAAGATCCCAAATCAACATGCAAAAAAAAAAAGCAACAAAAAGCTAAGGAAACTATGAAACAAATTTCCTCCACACCAGGGAGTACTGGATCCACATTTCGAGGTAAGAACACTCAAATCATAACTAAAACATGGAAGCAACAACTAACCATCTAACCAATAGCAAAGGAAAGAATAGAAAGGAAACATCACAATGAACTGAAAGCAACATCACAGTAAAACAAAAATAAAAAATTAAGTACATGATTCCTCCCAACCGTCAATGGCATCATAAGACCATCGTGGGCCCTAGCCATCCCCGTGCATAACATCCCAAGCCACCGACCATATCATCAGTACTATCGTAATAGGGATGTCAATGCTAAACATACTACAACAAAAGCATAAGGAAATCTAACATGCTAGAATAAAGCATAAGATAATCGTACAAGTAGATAACATCACCTATTACAAGCTAATCATCATAATAAGGAAATGCATCAAATCTAACATCATCTAAATATGATATAAAAGCATCCCAAAGAATACATAAATCACAAGAAAACATACTTTGGAACCCAAAGTGCCAAGTGAAAACATCTAGTAATGGTCGCGCTAGAACAATAGACCGTCTTTGTACACTGGTCCCTAGTAGTGGTGTAGGTAGCTATGCCTTCCAACCATGTGGCACCCGTAGGTCCACACCTGTCGTGCTAATGGAGATAATGATC
Organism: Cupressus sempervirens; assembly: GCA_028749045.1. Lineage (NCBI taxonomy): Eukaryota > Viridiplantae > Streptophyta > Pinopsida > Cupressales > Cupressaceae > Cupressus > Cupressus sempervirens. The sequence goes on along the minus strand of CM053784.1, from coordinate 684,006,898 downwards.
CAACCACAAACACACACAAAGCAAACATCCATGGCTAACACACACGATAAGCAGTATGATGAATGAATCCAAGACAAAGACAATGCATAACTATAGGTCTTGGTCAAACATCTCAATGGGATACTAAGTAGGGGTTGACATCATGGAGAGTCGCTTGACATCGACAAGCCCAAGCTGGTACTGACAGCTCTCCACTTCCCAACGGAAGGAGCACATCCTGAATCATTTTTATTTATCTTTATGTTTTATTACCACCCCAAAGTTTAAGTTTAGTTATCATTTATTTACAAAGGTTCTGCACGCATGCCCTCGGGAAATAGACACCGGGATACAGAGATAGAAGCCCCCTCCATATGCTATCCGACCCTACCCATACTCATCCAGTGATGAGTGCCTGTAGGCATGAAAATTCCCAACCCAACCCTAATGATCATAACTTCTAGAAGTACCACAAAAGATCGAGCCCCACAGGTTAGTCAAAAAATGTACGCACACATACTCGTGTGTAGCACACCACCATCACAAAGATCAAACACAAGGACCAGATGAGAACACAAGAAGAAAGTCACTCAAGTGAAAAAAGACTCAAGAGGACAGACGCAAAAAACATCCCAAAGCAACATAAAAGTGCAATAAAGATCTGACCAATTTCCAAATGGATACTCCAAGTCCACGACCGAACTCATGCCAAGAAAACTCAAGAAAAAAAGGTGGCACGCAAAATGAGGTAAAACCCCAAAATTTGAAAAAATTCTAAAATTAAAACCCATTTGGCTTTTGGGTACAAAAACCCCAAAAATCCAAAAATAAAAAAAATCAAACACCGTATGCAAAAACGGCTAGCATAACAGCTCAAAATCCCAAATGCCCATCCCAAAAATACGGAAAATGTTAATACTCGACCAACTGGGCAAAACCAGCAAACATAAACGGAGGGAAGCACTAGTTCTCAGCATCCTAACATATTGCTACAAGAAACAAAAGCTGAAACGAAGCAAAAAAAACAAAACAAGAAGGCCCTACCTGACAGCAAAAGGGATAGAAACTGAAACCCTAAGAATAAAATAATTAATACGTTGAAACTGCTGAAAATGATGGCAAAGAAAAAACTCCTAGAGCCAGATCCAACGAGACTGACTTTGCGAAAAACCCACACTTACAACTCCTAGAATGAGAAAAACTCAAATCCTTCAGAAGAGGATTCTTCAAAAGCTCTCAAATTTCTATTTCAAAAAGTGAGAAGTGAATAATGAATTCACTTTTTCAATACTTATTCACTTTTCAAGTGAATAGTCGATTAGGGAAAATAGTCAACTATAGCAGGTAGACTCTGAATTGACCCAAATGAAATAAGGTTATTCTCTGTAACAGAAATTCACCTAAGGAAAAGTTGTCAAAAATTAAATTCGAAAAAAATTAAAACCTGAAAACCCAAAATCACAAAAAATCACTTAACGCTTTCGGGATAGAGTGAGACTCTAAATGCACAGACATGCTCATTGGTCTAATTACATAATGTGTATGAATTTGGATTTACTAATCATCAAAAGGTTTTAATTTAAAATAATTAAATAAGGATACGTTGACCATACAAGGAGGACATTGGTAAAATATGAACAACTAAATCACTAACTCCATGTGCCACTACCAGGGATATAAATCTTGCACACTAAAACACACGATCAAGTACAATTGCATAATAATATCATAGCTACAAAAAAATACATTAAATAACTAATTAATCCATTTACATCACTCACATGTATAGAAAGCGTAAAGATATAATAATGAAGTAAATAAGCATAGCATAAAATCCATCTCATAACATAACCAACAATTATGTCCAATAACCCATATAATCAAGTATCATCATAGATCTACTATCATCTCAAAATAGTATCAACATGCAAATATCATAAACTGAATAGTATAGAAGTAAAGCATCTATGGTACCGAATCAAAGTATACATTTGACCCTCCGATCATCTCAAACTATTGATAACAATAAGAGTATCAAGTATCTCTCGAATCAAAACAGACAACAAGGTACAGACTGTAAACACGAGAGGCACTACATCCTCCCCCACTAGCATAGGCTTACTCCTGGAAGCTAGCAAAAAGATAGGGGTACAATCCCCTCAATCGTGTAGCATCCTCCCAAGTCGCAGAGGTCTCATCACTCGGGTCCTAGTGGACCCTTACTTGCTCTATGTCCCAACCTTGTAAGGTCAGCCTCTGGTGCTGTAGGATATGAATCGGCTTCAAAGTAAGCTACCCATCCGCTACCTGCAAAGCATCCCAATCAAGAACATGGGTCACATCCGAAATATACTACCTCAAAAAAAAAACATGAAAAACATCATGGATGTGCGATAGGCGAGGTGGCAATGCTAGTCAATAAGCAACAGGACCAATCCTCTCGAGGATCTCAAAATGTCCAACAAAATGTGGTGCCAACTTAGAGCCTTTCCCATAATGGATGGGGCTCTTCCTCGGTCAAACTCTCAAAAACACCTTGTCACCAACAAAAAATTGACGATCCAACCTATGTGCATTTACATAGTTCTTCTGCCTATCCTGAGCAGTAACCAAACGCTCCCTAATGCGAACAACCTGCTGCTCCATATCCCGAAGCATCTTTGGACACAAAAGAACTTGGTCCTCTAAATGATTCCAACTCAAAGGGGTACGACATGGTCTACCATACAAGGGCTGAAAAGGTGGCATGCCAAGAGAACTATGATATTCGTTGTTGTAAGAAAAATCAACAAGGTACAAATAGTCCTCCCACTTCACCTGCCTATCCATAACATACATGCGAATCATATCCTCTAGAACCTGATTCACTCTCTCATCCTGACCATTAGTCTCTAGTGATAAGCTAAACTGAAATTGAGCTACATGCCCAAAGCATGCTAGAGAGATGTCCATAGTGTAGAAGTAAACACTGGGTCTCTATTCAAAATAATTTGACAAGGAATCCCATGCAAATGAACAATATCTGCCAAGAAAACATGTGCTACAAAAGAAGCTATGTAGGATACTCTCATGGGTGAAAAATGTGCTACCTTGGACAACTTGTCCATTGTCACCATGATACAATCATGTCTCCACAATGACATAGGCAACCCTGTGATAAAATCAATAGATATTGTATCCCCCTTCCACTCTGGAATGGTATGTGGCTACAAAAGACCCATTGGATGTTGATGCTCTGCCTTCACTCTCTGGCACTCAAGGTGTCTAGCAACAAAATCAATAACATTGTGCCTCATCCCTACCCAAAAGTACAACTATTTGAGATCAGTATGAATCTTCTTAACACCGAGATGTGTGGACTATGGTACACGATGCACTTTCGATAAAACCAAGGTACAAAGATCACCCAACATAGGTACATAGATACACCCCATGTTACATAGTAATCTATCTTACTCAAGTACATAACCTAAAAATCTCCCCTCAAGGGTACGTCCAAACTCAATCTCCACCCTCACCTCATGATACCAGGTGTCACTAGGTAAAGCCTCCAAGATATGACCTCGCAAATCCACTCCTAGTGACATCACTAATACCTCATGTTGTCGTATGCTCAAAGCATTTGTGACGACATTCTCCTTCCCTTTAATGTAATGAACATCAAAGTCATACTCGCATAAGAACTCCATCCAATGATGTTGTCGTGCATTCAAGTTTGGCTGAGTAAAGATATACTGCAAGCTCCTATGATCGCTATGCAACTCAAATGTGTGTCCCAAAAGAAAATGCCTCCAACGGACAAGGTTATGCACTATGGCCGTGAGTTCCAAATCATGAGTGGGCTCATGGTCCTTGAGTTTTCTAGACTCAAATGTAATCACTTGACCATCCTGCATTAACACTGCACCCACGCCTTCCAACGAAGCATCTATGCAAACCATGAAATCACCTATAGGATTAAGCACTGCAAGGACTGGTGCACTGGTCAAACACTTCTTAAGAGTATTAAATATTGCCTTGCATTGGTCTAACCAAACAAGCTTCTTCCCTTTTCTCTAAAGAGAAGTGATGGGATGAGCTACTTGTGAGAAATCTTTCACGAAGCGACAGTAGTAACCTGCCAATCCCATAAAACTATGAACTTCTAAGACATTAGTGGGCTCTAGCCAATCCATGATAGTTCAAATCTTTTTTGGGTCCACTGCAATTCCATCACCTATAATGATGTGTCCCAAATAATTCATCTCAAACTGGAAGAACCCACATTTACTCAAGTTGCTATATAACTAATGGTCTCTCAAGCACTACAATACCTGATGTAAATGGAATTTGTGCTCCTCCATTGTCTTGGAATAGATCAGTATGTCATCCAGGAATACAATGACACACTGATCGAGATAAGTGCAAAATACACCATTCATCAAACTCATAAATATTGATGGTGCATTGGTTAACCCAAAGGGTACAACTGTGAACTCATAATGCTCAAATCGTGTACGAAAAGCTATTCGATGAATATCAGCCTCCTGGATATGAAGTTGATGGTATCCCAACTTAAGATCAATCTTTGAGAACAGTCATGCTCCCCTCATCTAATCAAACAAGTCATCTATCCTCAGCAAGAGATAATGATTCTTCACCGTCACCTTATTCAGCTGCCAATAGTCAATGCACAAACACAAAGAACCATCCTTCTTCATGAAGATGACTGGTGTACCCCATGGGGATACACTAGGATGAATATGGCCCTTGGCCAACAATTCTTACAACTGCAATCTGAGCTCACTCAACTCCTAAGTAGTCATGCGATAAGGAGCTCATGAAATCGACTCTGGTCCTGCTACAAGGTCAATCTGAAAAATCAATGTCACGTTGTGGTGGTGTTGGCTCCTGATTTAACAATTTTGTAAATAACCAACAAACCAGATAAATGCATCTAAGGCTAGCAACTTCCTATGACAGATACACTACACTATAGTCTTGGGCCAACTATAAGGCATAACTCCTTCTTCACTTGAGGCTCTGCAAGACTAGGCGGGTGGACCTCAAATTTAATTGATACCGTACCAGTGCAAAAACATATCCCTAAATCTATTAAGCAGATGAAAACCCTTATATCTCCTAATAACTCATGCAATAACACAAATCTACAGTAGCTAAATGCAAATCTATGAATCTCATAAGCTGAGTGAGGGTTAAAATGTTCTAGCTCTTCAACATAAAATGTAAAGATGATTTGAATTTGATTTGATTTTATGTGGATGGGGAAAGTGGATGAAAACCAGGTATGAACAACAAACTTATGATCCTATAGCTGATCAGTGCCTGATCCATTGGGCAATTCATGAATCTCCTTCATGCATTTTGGATATCTGATACTTATTCATATATTCAAATATATGATCTATCCATTCACCTTGTAAATAGACATCAATGTTCAATCTAAATCTCATTCTTACCTGATATCCTCCTTAATAAACCTGCAACGCTGTTGAATCACTGAAGCATTTACATAATTCCTTGAATTACAAGCAACAATGAAGCAACATACAACCTTAAGGGACTGCACTTATGATCTAGGCTCTTTGTTCAAAGGCCATAAAACATTACAGCTCAACTGAGAAAGAAGACAAGATTTAAATTGAAACTAAACACTTGCTGCTCACTGTATTAATTTCCTTGAAATAACACATGAAAATGCATGAAATGACTCACAAATCACCTAATAAATCAAACTGTACAATAACATATACCGTCATACAAGAGAGAAAATGGAAGGAATGAGAAACTGATGGGATGGAAAGGGGGTATCACAACCAAAGTATAGCTTCATGGTCTAGAACCAACACATCCTAGGTCTTCCATTCAGAATTCATCAACTCCAGGGCCAGTTCTACTAAATGCCTTCATATCAGAGAAACTTTCCAAAATTCCAACCCTTACAATGAATCGATGAAAGAAAGATATAGCAAGAAATGAATTCTCGGATATGTTATGCAACTGACATCTATCCACTTGAAATTCAATCTCCTGCAACTGAAAACCTCTTTCCTCTTTCTACCCCTTTGATCTGATTTTGTTTTCATCTTACTTGTAACTGATCTTGAAATATCTCTGCTCAATGATGAAAAGTTCTTTTGCATCCAAAATATCTGATTTTCCTTATGAAATTTTGGTGAAATTTGAGTTTTTACTGAGTGAATGGGTAACCAAATTCGACCCAAACTGCATTTTCACTGCCTTTTAACCACATTCAGGTTATTAAAAAGTCAAAAATTAGTTCTGAATTTTGATACCTGAATTTGGTTGCAAGTTAGGAATCTGATAGAAAACCTCTTATTTCTTGAACATACTACTTCCTGTGCAAAAAATAACCTCAGAATTAAAAAGTTCATCTTCTCTCGATTCTGGCAATATATAACATCGCATATTTGTCTTATCAGGAACCTCCAGAAAGTCAGTTTGAAAAAATGTTCCCCCTTGCTATATGACTCTGATTTGCAACTGAATTTTCAAAAAAATTAAATATTCTAAAGTAGAGACTTTAGAATAAAACTTCTTAATTTTAAAAATTTGAACGTGCAAACCTTTTTAGCAAATATATTAAAAATTTGTTCTTTTCAAACATTCTACATTTTTCCTTGCCTTTAATTCTGGGGTCAACCCTCTATTGATCGACTGGCACATGGTAGTGTTTGATTGGCCTGTCTGTCGCACTACCATGTCACCATCTGCCTTGGCCCATTGACATGTGTCAGCCACCCGCAAGCCCACATTTTTTAACTAATGTGCATCTTCGTCAAGCAGGATTGCACCACTCGTCGGATCATGACACATGGCGACATCTGATGAATCCACATTGTTCTGAACCTATAGCACCACCTCATCGCCAACTAGGATTCGTTGACATGTGGAAATATCTCGCATGCCCGTATTACTTATCTCCTGGGCATCTTGGTTTTGTGGGCGTGTGCCCATTGTCAGATTTGGACACTTGTCACAATCTCTTTGCAACTCGCCACATCATCGTCGCTCCATGATTGGTTAAAATTATGCTTGAGTCCTAACGCTAGCTATTCTCATCATGCACGTTGAGTGCACTCCCCACTTGCTTGCCTTCCAAAAAGCCTTTCCTTTAATACATACTAACTATTGTGTAGAAAGATATTTAAAGACTTAAAATGTTCAAACAGAACGAATGTGGGACATTTGTTTTATAATGTTCTTCGCTTTGTTCTCAAGGGTTTCTCCTCTGAAGGCGTTGTGTTGCCCTTTACATTGGATGGGCCCTCTTCCTTTTATTTCTTGTGGATAAAAGAATGACTTCTCTCTTTAAAATCGTGGGAGGCCTCTTTGACTGGCTACATTTTTTTTACTACCCATGTGGAGCTCTTTGTGCTTAGATGGCTTTTTTCATTCTAGCATGGTCTTCTTCCATCAATGAAGTCTCTCCTTGATGCACTGTCTTCTCTGTTTCAGTGCATGGTTGTGTGAGGCTTTGTTCCTTTGGATATGGCGTGAGGCTCAGCTGCTCACATTGCCTTTTGCTGCTAAGGCAAATGCTCCTCTATTTCCCCTTCAAGTCGTCCTCTGCCTCTGCCTTTGGCATGATCTCTGCACCTCATTTCTTGCATGGGGCCTTTGATCTCCCCTGGCATGGAGTTACTTAACTGTGCCTTCTCTTTTATGCGTAGGCTACTTTGTCTTAACATTGACTGCAAGCTCTAACGACTTCCCTCTGACTATACAGATTTTTCCTTTGCTTTACTTCTGCTAACTACTCCTTTATATGGCGACTCCATCAGCTGCATGATTCTTCTTCTTATCATGCATTGTTTTTTGTTTTATACTGTCAGCTCCCTGTTCAAACAGCATGGACAATGTCTTTGACTGGCATTCTTTTCCTTGATTGTGTTCCTCATTTAAAACAACAACTTGCCTCTTCTCTTCCTGATTCATCCTTAAATATGTTGTCACCTTAGTCTTTTGAAAAATCTCCCTCCTACGCTAAAAACTAACTTCTTTAACACCACATTCCACTGAACACACTTGCAGCTTCATCCATGTTGCCTAATGTAGCGTGTCTAGCAATCAAATTGTTGTACACTTGTACATTTGGTGCGATACTTCTATCCTCCATCTCTTTCAAAAGGTCCTCAGCTTCCACCATCCTGCCCTTTTTACACAATCCATTTATCAATGCCCCATATGTCACAACATTTGGTGCAAGACCCTTCATCCGCATCTCATCAAGTAGATTGAAACCTTTCCAGATGTTGCCAACTTTGGCATACCCATCAATCAACGTATTATATGTGAAAGTATCAGGAACCAGACCCACTTTGCGCATCACTTTTAGAAAATTTAAAGCCTCTTCAATCATAAGTTTCTTGCAAAAACCCTTGATTAAATTATTATAGGTAACGACACCAAGAAAAATACCTCTTGTTCCCATTTCTCGATATAAGCCAAGAGCTTCCTCAGTATTCCCCGCTTGCAAGAGGCATTCACCAAAACATCATAAGTAAAAACACTTATTTCAATACCCATTCTTATCATTTAACTGTGCAACACTAGATCCCCATGGATATCTCCATGTCTTGAATGCCCATCAATCAATATGTTGAAACTAACATTGTTTGGTTCCAATTTCTAATCCTGCATTTCAATGAGAAGCTCTCTAGCTTGCTCTAATCTACCATATTTACAAAGCCCATTAATCAAGGAATTGTAGGTAAACAAATAAGGCCTCAAACATTGTTTAAACATAAAATCCTTCATATTAAAGGCTTTTTCTAGATCCCTATTTGCTTATGTGTTCTCCCCTTTTAAAACCCTTTGAGGATCTTTATTCGGGCCTCAGGCGGGTTCGGCTAAAAAATAATTCATTTTCGAACAATTGAATTGCAAAACTGACTCATTCACCCTCTAGCACTAATTTGAACACAAATTCGACCACTGAAAATGAGTTTGAAACTCATTTTACATCTTTTTGCAAACTGTTAATTTTGTGTTAGGAGGTCCTTTAATTGGCCTTAAAAACTGATCCAAACATATGATGGGGCTCTGAAAACTGGCACACTGATTCTTTGCTCCGCACTCTTGCACCATGTCAAATCTCATCTCATGAAAAATTCGGGGTCCAAAGATATTCACTGTCAAATTTGACCTCTCAGAACTGCCTGCAAGAAAACATGTCAGAAAACAACAAACTAGGTTCGGATTCGGCTTTGAAAACTGGGTAAACGGACACTTGGGGAAATGAAACTTGGAGCGTTGGTTCTCTGTCATGAGGTGAGTATAAATCTATGATTTTGGCTCATGAATAATAACTAGGCATAAATAGCGAGCGGTCAAAGTGAGCTACTTGGATTTGTTGACTGGAAAGAATGACAAGAAATCAATTTTTGCAAATGGAATTGACCTGGAAAAGTGTGCAAATGGATTCATCATGACTTAAAAACTAACACACTTGGAGTATTTTCAGCAAACAACATAGGGGTACAATCCATTCAATCTTACCAATCATGGATCTCAAGTTATGACGTCTCGAACAGGGGTACCAAACAATTTGCAAATACTGACACTAGTAAAAAATTATCAATTGGGTTTGGAATCAAATTTGAAAACTGATCAAATCATAAGCTGAAACTTGAAACATAACAAGTCTCTGACATCTACAATACAACACAAAAGGAAATTTAGCATTTCGATCAACTGGTCAGAAGTTATAGCACATCAAACAGGGCTTCCCAAAATTATGTGAAATACGCATCAAAATGAAAATAGTAAACTACCAATTTTGAGGGATTCAAAACCTAGTCAAACAGATTCAAAACGTCTCAAAATATGAAACATAGGCTCTTAGGTATGGACACTAGACACTTCCAAAGCAGCAAGTCACAAAATATTTCTGGGTCCGAGATACTCAAATGCAAACATGCCCTCCTATCGCAGTCTGACACTGCAGATTTCGAACTAGCTCAAAACGAGACTTCACGAAATAGCTTGAAATCTCAATTTAACTTCATGAAACACATAGACGCACTAAACGAAAGGTGTTAGAAACATTAAACACTTCATGGGCCTCAAAAGTACAGTCGGGTACATGCGCATGAAAAAGCATTTATGGGGCTTGATTTGACTCAATTTCAAACAAATGCTCAAAATGAGAATGCAATTTTGAGCACCAACAGGTGGCATACCTGGAATCTCATGAGGAAACACATCAGCATACTCACAAAGGAGTGGGTTGTCATCAAGAGTCACCGTACGGCTCTCGGCTTCCTCGAGATCACTGAGAGACAAGAAACAATTGGCAACCTTTCTACACACTCTACTTCAGCTGATTAGCTGAGATCATACGAAGCGATACTAGTCTTTGAACTCCCAAAAGTTCCACCTACCCACCTGTGTTATCCACACACTATACCACCTTATGATGGCAATCAATATTCGCCTAATGGGCGGCTAACAAATCCATGCCCAACACAATGTCATACGATCCTAGAGGTAGAATGCATAGATCCACTATGGTGGTGAAGGTCCCCAAACTCAAACTACAACCTTTGACCAATGAGTCAATAGCCACTCTAGAACTCGTGGCTAATCCAACCTACCACCTATCAACCTAACGCATTGCCACTAGCCCACATCGCTAAACAAGAGATGGTGACAAAAAAGAATCTGAAGCACCAGAGTCAAACAAAACTGAAGTTGAAATACCATGTAACATACCTGTAGCCTTGACTACCATACCTTGATGCTTAGCTTGATAGTTATCAACCACCACAAAGACTCTGTGATTCTTACGTGCATCTCCTACAGTAGGCTCAGATCTTGTTGCGCCGTTACCAAGTCCTATAGATGGTTTCATAGAACACTCAAATGATTTATGGCTAGGTTGGCCACAAGAATAGCAGTTCCTACTAAAGTTGGGGTCTGTCCCACGATGACCCTAAGTAGCACCAAGATATGGTGCACTACCCCTGTTGGAATTCTACTGAGCACTCTGCAAAGGACGATCCTGCTGAGATTTTTGTCCTTGGTTTTGGTTATCTCCTTTCTTACTTGAGGTACCAGAATCCTGTCTACCCTTGGTCCAAAACCCTTTCTTAAACTTATAGTGAGATCCACCTTGAGAGGGTGCTGACTGGGTCCGACCCTTCCCTAAGGACTGAGAATATTGTGCATCTTGCCCTGAATTCCTTGCACCTTGGTTTTGAAAACTAGATTTGCTACTAAAATCTCTAGCCAGATTTTCCTCTGGAATTCGTGCCTTCTCAATAGCAAGAACAAGAATCTTAGGCTGATGCATGCAGACTTCTCCAATGAGGGAGTTCTTAAGGCCTCTGATGAAATGATGAGCTAAGAGTAAATCATCATTGTTGTAGCATGAATACTGCCTAAGTTCAAAGAATCAAATCTCGTATTGATCCACTGTCATGTTTCCTTACCAGATCCCGTGGAACTCATCTACACGGGCCTCTCTAAACTGAGGAGATAAGAATCTCTCTCGGAATTTCTCCTCAAAGATCTCCCAGGTGAGATCTGCAACACTAACCTGAATCTTCTGACTCTCACTATTCCACCAAATGGATGCATGGTCCGTCAACTGCATAATTGCACAACGAGCTCTCATGTTGATTGAATATGGATACATGGTGAAGCATCACTCCATGTCCAACAACCAAGTCTCAACCTTGAGGCCATTTCCCTTACCATCATACACAAGTGGTATGGATTGCTGAAGGGACTTCATGATATCCAACCTAATGGAATCCTCACTGTCATGGTCCCTACCAACCTGATGGTGCCTTCTACCCCTTGGTGGGGTAAAAGAATGCTCACTTTCGCGTTCCTCCTCTCTATACTCTGAATGATGGGAATCTCCATGATGAGATCCCTCTTCCCAATCATGATCCTCTTGGTGCTCCTCAACACAAGGGCCCAACCGAGAAAGAATGTCTTGGAGTAGTGGCAACAATACCCCCATGCCATCTTGATTAGCATTATTACCTCATTCTCCCTCCCCATCCTGATGTTCGTCTTCATGGTGTTCTTCTTCTTGAACAACCCATTGGTTACCACCCTGTCTAAACCTATGTGCAAGAGGCATCACTATGGGAACAACAAGGTGATGTTAGAAAAGTCAGATCACAAGCAAAAGAGTCGAAAGCATGAATCAACAAGATATCAAAATAACAACCATAATATAACAATACCCAATAGAAAACAAAACCATAGTGGAAGCACAACATAGAGATCCCAATGTTGCAACATGGGCTATGATACCATATGTAACGCTCCACCTGGAGATCTTTGGAAATAAGGATGAAATACAAGCAAGATAAAAAAAAAGTAAAACAAGTGCAAGTGTACATGATAACAACATACACGAATCACAAAGATCGCAACGAAAGACGAACAAACATCCAAACACCAACAGATTTCCAAATGCCACTACTAACCAAAAACTCAAATAAGAAAACATTAGAGATCAACTAAGCTAAAAGGAAAAATTTGACTCTTAAAAATTGGCTAAATCTGAAATCCTAAAGCCCTAATATTTGGCTAAGTTTGAATTTCTGAAGTCTTGAAATTTTCTAGAATCTTTATCTTAACTCGTAGAGGTCTGGAACCTATCTCAAAAGACTCATTGCATATATTAAAATATATCATAATTATAAGGACTTATACTTCAATGATATATTTTAAACCCCTTAGGAAATCTGTTTTTAACTAGGAAGGTCAAAAACCAAATAGGTATCCAAAACCAACTTTCAAACTTTTCTCCGAGAAGCCTAGATAGCCCCTATTTTTTGCGCAAGACCAAAATATACCAGATTCTCGCATGAAAAAGTGCCACATGCCACGCAAAGAAATGCCTTCTTGCGTGAATAAGTACAAAATGGCACGAAGACTTGCAACCAAAATACCCCACACTAGTGTAGGGTTTTGCGCGAGCAAGTGCCAAGCCACGCAAAGAAACCCAACACACTGCGCGAAGACTTGCATCCTCACTCGAGATAGTGCAATGTCACGTGAGATCCCAAATCATCACAAAAAAAAAAAGGCAACAAAAAGCAAAGGAAACTACAAAACAAAGTTCCTCCACACCAAGGACTACAAGATCCACATTTTGAGGCAAGAACACTCGAATCATAACTGAAAGATGGAAACAACAACTAACTATCTAACCAACAACAAAGGAAAGAATAGAAAGGAAACATCATAGTGAACTGAAAGTAACATCACAGTAAAAAAAAAATAACAAACTAAGTACATGGTTCCTCCCAACTGTCAATGGCATCATAAGCCCATCGTGGGCCCTAACCATCCCCCGCACGTAATATCCCAAGCCACAAACTAGATCGTCAGTACTATCATAATAGGGATGTCACTACTAAACGTACTACAAAAAAAGCATAAGGAAATCTAACATGCTAGAATAAAGCATAAGATAATCCTACAAGTAGATAATGTAATGCCCCAAAATTGGCTCATTGCCGTTATACCAATTCTAGTCAATTTCTGATAATTCCAAAGTCCTATTCTAATAGGCAATTCTCATTCTGCTATTCGCTACTTGACTTAATTGTCAGATGCAGAAAAAACCCTAATCTGCATTCATCATATTTCTTATTTAATTCCTATAGTACGTACTCATATTAGTTGCATTAAACCTACTTGATTAATATTTAATTTAATTATTAAGTATTTATACTTTAATTAAATTAAATTATATCCTAAGGCTAATATACTATGGAATTAAATTTATTTAATTTAATAAATACGCCTATCTTAATTAATTAAATGTAATTATTTAATTAAATGAGAAAGGTATTTCTAATTAATTAAAAGAAATTATTTAATTAAATAGAGTACTTACTTCTAAATAATTAAACAAAGTTATTTAATTAAATGGGAAGACATTCCTAATTAATTAAATAAAGTTATTTAATTAAACAAAAGTGTCTCTAATTAATTAAAGATTATTTAATTAAATAGAAAAAGTAATTATGAGAGCATATTTCATTTTATTAAATTAAATATCTCAACAAAATCTCTCTTCAGTTCAAAAAAGGGGAATTTCCAGTTCACTATTGATCAAAAATGAGTTAACACAGTTAACTCCTTTTTCTACTCAAATTAAAATAGTTAAACTCTTTATTTATCTCAAATTAAGTCTATTAACTCCCTTTAACTTGGGAATCTCCCTTTATGACTGAAACTCATCTTCAATCCTGACCGTTGATCTAAATCGATCTCAACCATTGATGGATTCCAGGAAACTCTATTTAAGAGACCCTCATCTCTTCATTTGAGAGATGATGAATTGATTTGCTATTGAATTTCTGTTGAAATTCATGCTCATATTTACTTCCATTTCTTGCACACATTCTCATTTTTAGTTTAATCTCATTTCAGTTTAATCATGCATATGCTTAATCTAGTTTGCTTCATTTGTTCTTAGATTACATTGCATCTTTCATTTTCTTAGATTAATCCGTATACTCATTCTTAGCTTAATTCCATTGTAAAATCCTTCGTTCTTAGAGGGTCTGGTTTCCTACACCTCGATTCTGAGGATATTAACAGGCAAAATCCCTTTAGATAGAAGGCAACAGGTCGCTTTGCAGGGAAAATTTTGGATGTACAATTCAATGTTCATTCCGCGATGAATCCGCAAATAAGGACCGTGTTGAAGTGTGTGTGTTAGTATAGGCCGCATTTTCATGCATACATTTCTGGCGCCCACCGTGGGGTAGAAAAATCAATTTTTCTGGCCTCTTCTTGTATTTTTTAAATCTTTTTTTTTGTTCTCTGTCCGTACTGTTCCGTACAGGTTCGAATCTTCGCGCGAAACTGTTCATTTTCGCCCGAGGATATAGAATCTTCGCGCGAAGATTCTTTCTGCATCGCGCAAGAAAGTTCTTCGGCGCGCGAATCTTCGTGCGAGACTTTATTTTTTCGCACGAGCTAAATTTAATCTCGCGCGAGCCGAATTTGATTTCGCGCGGGCCGTAAAACTTCTTCGCGCGGACTATCAGGAATTTCGCGCGAAACTCTGCTGATAGAGGCAAATTTTTTTTGCATTGATTTGCATATTTTTCTGATTTTTCTGTTGACTGTTAGCAGTTTCTAGTGTTTCTGTGTTTTGTCTTGATTTTTTTTGAACAGCACAGTAGTGGTTTCAGGAATAATGGGAAAAGCGTGCTAAAGTTGTCAGGAACAGGTAAGAATCTACTAAGCGCGTTGCGAGGATCACCAGGTAATCTTCATCAGCTGATAACATTTCATTTGGATCTTAAAAAAACATCTTTCGTGTCGAGCTTGTGTGTTTCCTTCTGTACTTCCATTTTACAACATATGCATAAACTCATACTAGGGTGTAATCTCTGTTAGTATTCATTTAGCAGGCTTAGTGTTTAGTGATAGATCTGATTAACTATCTTGGGTTATTGGACTCGCTAATCCACTGGCCCCTCGTTCCACCCTGTGGTTGCAAGCTCAGCACCACGTTAAATAGGGGAGGGGTCTACAGGACATAAGCGTTGAAGGCTCCACAAGGCAACCCTTTTGTGCTTTTTAGAACTCACTAATTTCTGAGTTGTGGACTCATTTTGGCTTGTGTGAGGGGTTAAATGTTCCACATCTTTGGACTCACCTCACATTAGTTAAAGCGTTAAGTGTACCACCTTGGGCTTTTTGATTACTTTTAGATAGATTTTCTTTCAGGAATTAACATCTGTACACACATAGTAATTGAGCCCCCATGAACACCATTCGTGGATCTTGAGGGAGTGGGTTCCTAGTGAAACTCCTCTCTAAGAAGGATTCCTTATGGGTAGGGAGGATACTTTGAGCATCTCGTAGATAGATGAATCTTTGACTTGTTGATTAAGGCATCCTTTCTCCGAAGAGGTTGATAGATCACAGGAAGATGATATCATAGATCTTTAAGGGATAATCTTAGTCTAGCGTGTCGGATTAATCTGTTTGCTTTGATTAAGCTAAAGGTGAACAGGTGTCAGAACCTTGAATCTGGAAGCTAAGTCCCCTTGTGGTATACTATTGTGAGTCGGTCACCTTTAGAGAGGGTTAACCGTAGCAGACAATCCCTCTACAGGGAAAACTGTGATGACGGAACCTCAAGCGGTAATAGCCATTTTCGCCATGGTAGTGACAACCGCTATATAAATGTCCTTGTGGAAGAGATCTTCACGGGTGTGGTTCACTGTGGGTTGTCAGATCTCCCTAACAGCTCTTGAAGATTAAGTTCTCAGACTGTGTCAAAACCTCGGTGCGCCGGGATTGGAGGTCACCCCTGTGAGCCATAAAAGTTGCAGAGTCAAACCATTATTAAATGCCTTAGAGAAGCCAACTTTTATTTTTCTAAGGAACATGTGCGATGATTGCAAAACTCTTTGAAAATGTACACAAATAGCTCTCTTATGGATTAAACACAAACTAAGTCACTTGATTGTTCATGCGCAAGGTTGCTTTTTCCCTTGCTCATTATTTTCGGACGTGCTTGAAATCACTTGCTTGTTGTTCTATGTGCCTGTTTATCTGCCTGGTTATTGGATCGATCAAAAATTTTGTCAAAATTAGTTGCTGTTGTGAAACTATTCTGTCCGTTCGCACGAAATCATTTTGGTTTTGCGCAAAATCATTTTTCTCTCGCGCGAAATCATTTGGATCTCGCGCGAAGCCATTTTTCCCTCGCACGAAATTAAAGTTTTGTTGCGCATCTTCGCGCGATACAGAAACATTCTCGCGCGAAATTAAAAACTGTTACTGATCTTCGCGTGAGACATAAACATCTTCGCGCGGGCCGTAAAACTTCTTTGCGCGACCTGTAAAGGTTTTTCGCGCAAAGTTTTATATCAGCATTTACAATCTGGGTCTGTTTTAGCTATCTGCAGCCTGCACGCTGTCCTTTTTTGCGTCCATTTATCGCTCTCTATTTGCAATCAGTCTTGGAACAGCGACACTTTGCTTAATTGAAAACCTGTGTCTTATACCTTGACTAGTCTCGTCTCATACATCCTCGTCTTAATGCTTGCCATACTTTGTGTTGCAGTGGTCATAATCTCTGGCTGTTTTAGCCTTTAAATCAGACCATTTGTGCCTTAGTGAACAACATTCTTGTTACTATCTTGTCCTTTTTGAGACTCAGTCTTAGTATAGTCCTTGTCTAGGTTCTGGCTTCGTGTCCTTGCCTATGACTGTCACAACCAGAAGTGGCAACGTGTTTTATCCTGATAACGTTAGACGTGGTCGTGCTAGGGGTCGTAATCGCAGCAGAGGTAGCTTACCTTTCGCTATGCAATCCATATCTAGTTTAGCTAGTGAGGCGTCTTAACGATCTTCCTCACCTGCAAGGTCATCTCAAGATCAACGAACATTTCCCAATTTGCAACAAATTGGGAATCTTTTTTACCAAAAGTATACTAAGACAGGTAGGAGTCCTACATTCTCAAACACAATGTATGACCCTTTCTCCACGGACCCTTTTCAAACACAACATACGAAAACTGAACAAGTTCCTATAGTGCCTAATCGTGAACCTGAACGGGGTAGCCATAGTCGATATCAAGAACAACCTAGGGATGACAAGGAGAAAGAGAAAGAAAATGACACTGATGAAGAACAAGAAGAGGTGGAAATCCTTCCTGAACACATAGCAAGATGTCGACGAGACAAGAACTTTCAGAAGGTCATGGGAATCCTAATCAACGAAGAGAAAGAAAAGTACTTTCTCAAACTCGCCCAAGAGGGAGCTAAACTGTCCACAAATTTCGATGTGGAGACCATTATCACACGTGAAGAAGAAATCGAGACCACTAAACTCCAAAAATAACTAAAAATTATGCAAGACCAATTGGCTCAGATGATGCATGAGAAAGAGAAACCTAAAAAGACATACACATTGGACACTCTTTGTTCATTTCCATTTGATAAAAGTATAAACATGCCGCCTTTCCCAAGAGGTGTAGAACTATCCAAATATGACAAGTACTTTGGTACTACTGATCCCCAAGATCACTTGTGGGAATTTGGTGCTTTATCTATGGAGTTTATACACAATCAAACGTACCTCATGCGTTTATTCCCTAGAAGCCTAGGTGGTCAAGCTTTGGAGTGGTTTTCACATTTACCTCCTGGCATCAAGACGTTTGACGAAATTTGTAATTCATTTTTTCAGCAATATTCTCATAACATTCAACACCCTGTAAATATTCGAGATCTATGCAACTTTAAACAGAAGGTGTGTGAGCCTTTTCTCACTTTCCTCCAACGGTGGAGACAGCTTTATACCAAGTACTCCCGTAAAATCCCAAAAACGGAGAAGCTTGACATTTTCACCGATAACCTCTTACCTAATTTCGGGTATAGAGTCCAACTACAAGGTCCGCGTACCTTTGAAGACATGATTACACAGGCTATCCGTATCGAAGAATTTATGGTCAAGAAGGGTGAGCTCACTCTTCAAAGAGACTCAAAACAAGGTTCCACTTCCAACAAGGATAAAATCAAACATGTCAACAAGAATCGAGAAATTGTACATGATGGGGTTGTTGATAATGTCACACCAAAAACTGCTAAAGCAACATTTAATCTCACAGACTGCTTCAAAGCGGCCAAAAGTGCTGAGAAGCCTCCTCCTGACAATAAAATGTCTGGGAATAAATCGAGAAACTCATGGGCAGCACGACCCAAGCGAGAGTATACGCCTTTAGGAGAACCTTTGGATATGGTTTACAAAACATTGCTACAACACAAGCTTATCTCACCAATGGATAACCCTCGTCCCTATGATCCACAACCACGTCCACCATGGTGGAATGAGACCTCATTTTGTGAGTATCACCAAAACAAGGGTCATAAAACCATCAACTATAAACTTACGTCATAAAGTCCAAGACATGATTGATGCTAGTGAACTTGTGGTAGATGGACATAACAAAAACTCGGACTACAAGGCGTTCAAAGAGCCTTTCCCACCTTATGAAAAAGGAGAGACTTCAAAACTAGAACCCTACAATAAGGTCAACTATACGTATTCCAATGATGACAATGTCATTCACATGGTTGAACCTGTAGATTTTCAATACTGCGACGTTATTACCATAAAGGGGAAACAAGATAACGATAAACCCAAGACACCATTTGTCTTGAGAGGCCCTACTTTCAATAACATGGATAATACGTCTTCGCAACACTGTACTAATGCTGTTACTCGCTCTCATGTGAAATTGGTGCTCCAAGGTCCTACATCTCCTACTTCAAATCTCGAACAACACAAGGACAAAGCCCTTGCTGGTCCATCTGGTAAAGGTGAAAAACACACGACGAACTTGACTGTAACCAGTTATAGTGTTCTTGATCAATTGAAACGAACCAATGCTCACATTTCTATATTTGAGCTGCTTAAAATATCGCCTGCTCATAAGAAAATTTTGGACAGAGCCCTCACTGAGACAAACGTTCCTCAGGATCTTGATCTTGAACGATTTCAATCCATGGTAGGTCGCCTGACCTCACCTCATCTTATGACCTTCTCCGAGGAGGATGAAAACTCACTGAATCACCCACACAATCAGCCTCTACACATTGAGGTTATGATCCATCAGACACGTGTTCGTCGGGTACTCATTGACAATGGCGCTGGCCTAAATATTGTTTCTGTAGCTCTGCTTAGACAATTGAGTTATTCTGAGGACTCTATCGATCCTCGACGAAAGATCACTATTAAAGCATACGATGAAGTAGAACGAAAGTCACTAGGTCTTGTGACTTTACCAATTCGTGTCGGTCCTGTCGAAAGGGATGTCACCTGTCAGGTGCTCGACATTCCCTTAGCCTACAACATTCTGTTAGGATGGCCATGGATACATGAGATGTGCGCTGTGCCATCCACATACCACCAATGCATTAAATTCCCATTTCATGGCTCTTAAGTTACTATTCCAACAACTACTAGCTACACTTGCAATATGCTCAAAGCTGCTGAATCTTTCGTCCCTGCTAACCGTGAGTCTATTGATTGTCACAACAATAAGCTGAAACAAATTGAGCACTCATTTAAATTGAAAGAAACTAGTATGGGAGAGTACCACATGGAACCAATGTTATCATTAACATCAATTCCAGAATCCCCTCGACATTTTGGGAGACCCTCACTGGCAAAGAAACCATTCGTATTGACACCTCATACCAAGTTTAATGGTTCTTTTGTCAAAGCTACAGTTCCCTTAGAAGATGAAAGCAAAAACAGAGCCATTACTGCATGGCTTTACAAAGAAGAGTCTCCAGTAGACCTAACAGAACAAGTTCGAGAAATCACTCCTAAGAAGTATGGACCTGGTCTTAAGCTTATGAAGCGTTTTGGCTACAAGGGAACTGGCCCTATTGGGTGCAATAACAATGGTTTAGTAGATCCTGTCAAAGCAACAGCTCGAAGCAACAGTGACACAACTGGCCTAGGGTTCAAGAAGGTCCCTTTCCATTTGGGATCCAATAAATTCATACCTGTACCTAAGAGTTCATCTGAAAATGAGTCACAATCTGAATCAAGTACTCAAAAGGAAGAATTTGATGATGAGGATTCTTACCCTCATCCTATTCCTTATGATCTTGCTAAATTCTTTGCTGAGCCAGATGACTTTGTGCCACGTGTTAGCACTCTGGATGATACTAGTGATTCTTCTGAGGAAAATACTGAGCAACTCGATTATCATTCAGAAAAGGGAGAATCTAGTCAGTCATGTCATGTTGAGTATTTGTGTAAGAATCCAGAGGCTGAAGGAGAGTATGTCCCTATCACTGTTGGGGAGTTCTATAGTCTCTCACCATGTAGCACCGATTCTCATGAATATGAATTTGACAATCTTTCAGAAGCGACTACTGATAAAGACATTGACCAAGTGCATGTCTATGAAAATCAAATCGAAGTGAGTGAAACATCTAGGGATAGGTCACAGGGGTCTCGTCCAACTAGTGTCTTAGATTCATCAATTACTAATGTTCGTACTCTGAGACGTTTGAATAAACCTGTGGGTGAGGTCGCCGTAGGTCTCAAATTGTTGGTCCACACATTTAATAACTATACTGTGAACGTAATTGAACCAGCCACTACTCTCTCACTCGCACATCCCGAGCTTATAGACTGGAACCCCAATGCATCTAACGAAGTCCCCACATTCCAGAATGACTATACTCTTGCCTATTACCTAAACACTATGGAACCTGTAACGTCTTTCACCAATGAGCAGAGCGTCAACATGACTGAGGCCGACATCAAATATCTTAGTCACATAATTAAAAAGAAAAATTGCAAGAGGTCCGATGGTGAAAACCACATTGTGGCAGTGTCGGATCCAAAAATAGTAAAAACAAAAGACGTACCCAAGGGTGAAAACCTCTCTGAGGCGCCCGCAGATGAGATATTTGATGTCCTTCCCAGTCACTTTCAGGAGAGATCATCAGTGTTAATAGAGCCAACACAGCCGATTAACCTAGGCACAGAAGAACATCCTCATGTGATACATTTGGCTCAGTCATTGTCAACTGAACAAAAGGAACAATTCATTGCCTTTTTCAAGGGAAAGAAAATAAATTTTTCCTGGACATATTCTGACATGCCAGGATTGGATCCTGATCTTATTATGCACCACTTGTCCATAATGCCAAGTATAAAACCAGTTAAACAGAAGCTCCACAAAATGCATCCTCATGTTGCATTGCTAGTCAAAGCCGAATTGGAGAAACTTCTGAAGGCTGGTTTCATTCGTGCAATTGATTATGCTGAATGGATATCCAATAGTGTCCCTGTGTCCAAGCATGATAAGTCTATCAGAGTTTGTACAGATTTTTGTGATCTTAGCTTGGCATGTCCTAAAGATGACTTCCCACTCCCTAATATTGATATGATTATGGACATGACAGCTGGCTATGAAATGTACTCACTTATGGATGGTTTTTCTAGATACAATCAGATAAAAATTGCACCAGAAGATCAAGAGAAAACAGCCTTCACATGTGCATCGGGAACCTTTTGTTGGAATGTAATGCCATTTGGTTTAAAGAATGCTGGAGCTACATATCAGCGGGCTATTACTACAATCTTCCATGACATGATGCATAGAACTATGGAGGACTATGTTGATGATACTTTGGTCAAAAGCGCTAAACGCAATACCCATTTGCACGATTTGGGACCAATCCTAGATCGTATGGAAAAGTTTAGTCTTCAGCTCAATCCTAAGAAGTGTGCATTTGGTGTCACATCAGGAAAACTATTAGGATATATTGTTTCTGCAAAGGGAATTGAAGTAGATCCAGAAAAAGTACAAGCAATAATGGACATGCCACCACCTCGAAACATCAGTCAGATGAGAGGACTACAAGGAAGGCTTCAATCTATTCGCAGATTTATTTCACAATTGGCGGATAAATCACAACCCTTCACAAAGACTTTACATAAGGGTGTGAAATTCAATTGGAGCCAGGATTGTGAGCAAAGCTTAACACAGATTAAACAGTATCTTGTCAATCCACCAATCCTGATACCTCCTATGCATGGGAAACCTTTGCTTTTATACATTTTAGCTACTGAAACATCTTTGGGAATCCTGTTGGCTCAGGAAGACAATGATAACAAAGAAAGAGCTATTTATTACTTGAGCCGAACATTGGTCTCTTATGAGAAAAACTACAGTATTATTGAGAAAGCTTGCTTGGCAGTTGTCTTTGCTTCCCAAAAGTTGAGACACTACATGCTTGCCCACACTACACGGCTTGTGGATAAAATAGATCCCTTAAAGTATTTACTTAGTAAGGAAGCTCTCACAGGAAGATTGGCTAAATGGGTCATGATACTAAGTGAGTTCGACATCCAATATGTTGAACACAAAGCTATAAAGGGACAAGCAATTGCAGACCAGCTAGCTGAGGCACCCATACCGAGTCTCCTACCAATAAACATTGATTTTCCAGATGAGTCAATTCTAACACTCACTCACCATACATGGGTTATGTTCTTCGATGGATCCTTCACACAACAAGGATCAGGTGCTGGATTGCTTTTCATCACACCACAGAAATACTCATTGCCCAAAGCATACAAGATTTTGTTTCCTTGTACAAATAACATTGCTGAATATGAAGCTTTGATCAATGGTATGAAAATTGCAGCTGAATGGAGAGTAGATCAATTGGATATCTTCGGTGACTCCCAGCTTGTCATCAACCAAGTAAATGATGTGTATCAAACAAAGGATGAAAAACTAATTCCTTATAAGCACATGGTTGATGACTTGATGAAATATTTTGCACACATCACCTTCCAAAAAATTCCACGTTCAGATAATAAAGCGGTTGATGCCATGGCCACTCTGGCTTCCCTTCTACAAATGCCAGAAAATGATCTCCGACACGAGTTCTTGGTGGAAGCGTTACACTACCCAGCCTATGACACACCTGATTCCAAGATGATCTATTCTATTATAGGACAAGAATCATCCTGCTACCATCACATCTATTCCTACCTTCGTAATCAAACCACTCTGGAAGGTCTGACCCAGAATGAGAAACGTTACCTAATCCGTAACGCTTCACATTATGTCATTATTGCTGACGATCTATATAGGAGAGGTCTCGACGGAACACTCCTTAGGTGTTTAGAACCCGACGAGTCCAAATGTGCACTAATTGACGTTCACGAAGGCATTTGCGAATCTCATTCCAATGGCCTAACACTAGCTCGCAAACTCCTTCGTGCTAGTTACTACTGGCCTAAAATGGAGCAAGAAGCTATTAAATATGCTAGGTCTTGCAAACAGTGTCAACTACATGGGAATCTCATTCACGCTCCAGCTAGAGAAATGATTCCCTCTACTTCAACATGGCCATTTCAACAATGGGCCTTTGACTTGGTAGGACAGATTCACCCAACCTCTTATAATGGACATAAGTTCATTATCACGGCTACAAATTATTTCACGAAATGGGTAGAGGCAGTCGCTCTCAATTTTGCTGATGGCAAAATTGTAGCGCTTTTTATCACAAACTACATCATCTGTAGGTATGGTATACCGTCCTTAATCATTACTGATAATGGAGGACAATTCAAAAATAAAGACCTTAAGGAACTGTGCAAGAAATTTAAAATTACACAACATTGGTCTTCCATTTATTACCCCCAGGGTAATGGGCAAGTTGAGGCATCAAATAAGGCAATTCTCAAAATTATTCATCGCACAGTCAGTAAGTCAGGGCGAGATTGGCATCTCCAAATCAATCCAGCCCTGTGGGCATATAGAAAAAGCGTTAGAACTCCAACGGGCACGACTCCTTTTGCGTTGGTATATGGGGCAGATGCTGTGCTCCCGATAGAGATTGAGATTCCTACCTTGAGAATCTCTATGAAAGGCCTTATCACAGATAATGATTGTAGGATAGCCCGACTTCAAGAACTTGTGTTGCTGGATGAACGACGACAAGTGGCCGGTGATCATGTACGAGCATATCAACAAAGAATGGCACGAAGCTATAATAGGAGGATTAGGCCACGTGACTTCCAGCTAGGTGATCTCGTCCTAAGAGAGAATCCTAAGAATCAACAACAAAAAATGCAAAAGGGAAAGTTTGAACCCAACTGGCTAGGTCCTTACATCATTACTGCAGTATATGGATCTGGTGCCTATCAACTTTCTACAACTGAAGGAGAAGTGCTTAAAGAGCCTATCAACACTCTCCACCTGAAGCGGTTTTTCAGTTGATTCAATCTCAGCAAGCTCTCTGTACATATCTAAATGTCTTGAAAAAAATCCTAAAAATAAAAAAAAGTCCTCAAAAAAAAAAAAAAAAAATCCAAGAAGGTGAGAACTTGGTAAACAGGCGCCTCTTGTTAGTCACCTTCATGCTTTTGCTTTCCTACTTGTCCTGCTCATGTATCCATGGACTGAGTTTTGTCATAGGTTGAGGGCATTCCCCTCTAGTGTCACTCTTTTCAAGATTTTCCTCATAGAATCTCCTTCGTGACAGTCACCAGTTGTTCTGACTGCGTCTGCCTACTGTCACCAATGTCACTCTTTTCAATATTTTCCTCATAGAATCTCCTTCGTGATAGTCACCAGTTGTTCTAACTGCGTCTGCCTACTGTCACCAGTGTCACTCTTTTTGAGATTTTCCTCATAGAATCTCCTTCGTGACAGTCACCAGTTCTTCTGACTACATCTGCCTACTGTCACCAGTGTCACTCTTTTCGAGATTTTCCTCATAGAATCTCCTTTGTGACAGTCACCAGTTGTTCTGACTGTGTCTGCCTACTGTCACCAGTGTCACTCTTTTCGAGATTTTCCTCATAGAATCTCCTTCGTGATAGTCACCAGTTGTTCTGACTGCGTCTGCCTGCTGTCACCAGTGTCACCCTACTGAAGAGATTTCTTTCTTACATATTCTGGACATTGACACTTGACATCATCCCGAAAACATTAATCTCAATGATATACTTGTTTGGATCTTCTGAGCATTTTCTCTTATTTCTTTGTTTTGCTTTATCATATCTCCTCGAGCAACATCGATGATGTCATCTCCGACTAGAGAAGTAATGACTGGGGGCATGATCTTTTCATATGTTTTCTGTTTGCGGTTTAGTTCCAATACGTTGATACATTCCTATAAGAGGGGTGTCCACTATAAGAGCCTCCATTCCGTATTGGATGGCCGTGTGTACCTTGACTCCTTTTATACAAATATGTCAACGATATTGGTTCTTCTCCTTGTTTATTGGAGTGAACTCTTCATGCTATAGTACATACTGATACTCGTCCTATCAAATTTGAGATCTGACACACCCAAAAGCCTTAAAAATGCATTTTAAAATTTTAGGGACCAATGTGATCGAACGCTTGTGCAGTCAATCTTTCTGATACTTTATAATTCTTGGAATCTTTTCAACTTTACATTCTCCATATTTTCAAAATTCATTTTGAAAATAGTCAACTAAAGTCAACTTTACTGCTTCAAATCATATTTCTGGTGTGTCATCTTTCAATTTTGCTCCCGAGGGGGCATGATGATTACATCATTAAATACTTATTGCTCAGGGCATTTAGTTCCCATCTTATGTCCTAGTCACTTGGGGCATCTCGTCACTTGGGGCATCTCATCACTTGGGGCTTTTTGTTCCCTTCTATCTGACATTTCTGCCATCTATCTTATCTTTTCATCAATTGATCAACCTTATAACAACTCTTCTCAGAGTTCAATGGACAGGTATTGGGATAGTCTAAACCTTGACTCTTGAGGATCAAACCTCATTCTGGGGATGATTCTATGACTCTAATGAGACCTTGTTATCTTTTATCAATTTCGGGTATCTAGGTGTTCTATCTGGATCCTTGAAGGTTAAGCTTTGTTCTGGAGATAACTTTCTAAATGCTATTAATTTTGGGTATCTAGGTGTTCTATCTGGATCATTGAAGGTTAAGCTTCGTTCTGGAGATAATCTTCTAAATACTATCAATTTCGGGTATC
Source organism: Cupressus sempervirens (assembly GCA_028749045.1). Lineage (NCBI taxonomy): Eukaryota > Viridiplantae > Streptophyta > Pinopsida > Cupressales > Cupressaceae > Cupressus > Cupressus sempervirens. Next base: position 683,980,369 of record CM053784.1, on the reverse strand, counting down.
TAGGTGTTCTATCTGGATCCTTGAAGGTTAAGCTTCGTTCTGGAGATAATCTTCTAAATACTATCAATTTTAGGTATCTAGACATTCTGTCTAGATCCTTAAAGATTACGCTTCGTTTTGAAGATAGTCTTTTAAATGCTATCGATCTTAGGTATCTAAGTGCTCTGCTTGAATTCCTTAGGATTAAGCTCTGCTCTAGAGAAGGTCCTTAAAAAGCTTATCAATTGGTCTCCGTGTCATCACCTTCGGAACCAATCTCATGTTCACATCATGCTTTCTGATTATCTTTCAATTGAACGTGTTGCTCGCACATTCATTCAAAGAGGGGCAAAATGTAATACCCCAAAATTGGCTCATTGCCGTTATACCAATTCTAGTCTATTTCTGATAATTCCAAAGTCCTATTCTAATAGGTAATTCTCATTCTGCTATTCGCTACTTGACTTAATTGTCAGATACAGAAAAAACCCTAATCTGCATTCATCATATTTCTTATTTAATTCCTATAGTACGTACTCATATTAGTTGCATTAAACCTACTTGATTAATATTTAATTTAATTATTAAGTATTTATACTTTAATTAAATTAAATTATATCCTAAGGCTAATATACTATGGAATTAAATTTATTTAATTTAATAAATACGCCTATCTTAATTAATTAAATGTAATTATTTAATTAAATGAGAAAGGTATTTCTAATTAATTAAAAGAAATTATTTAATTAAATAGAGTACTTACTTCTAAATAATTAAACAAAGTTATTTAATTAAATGGGAAGACATTCCTAATTAATTAAATAAAGTTATTTAATTAAACAAAAGTGTCTCTAATTAATTAAAGATTATTTAATTAAATAGAAAAAGTAATTATGAGAGCATATTTCATTTTATTAAATTAAATATCTCAACAAAATCTCTCTTCAGTTCAAAAAAGGGGAATTTCCAGTTCACTATTGATCAAAAATGAGTTAACACAGTTAACTCCTTTTTCTACTCAAATTAAAACAGTTAAACTCCTTATTTATCTCAAATTAAGTCTATTAACTCCCTTTAACTTGGGAGTCTCCCTTTATGACTGAAACCCATCTTCAATCCTGACCGTTGATCTAAATCGATCTCAACCGTTGATGGATTCCAGGAAACTCTATTTAAGAGACCCTCATCTCTTCATTTGAGAGAGGATGAATTGATTTTCTATCGAATTGCTATTGAAATTCATGCTCATATTTACTTCCATTTCTTGCACACATTCTCATTTTTAGTTTAATCTCATTTTAGTTTAATCATGCATATGCTTAATCTAGTTTGCTTCATTTGTTCTTAAATTACATTGCATCTTTCATTTTCTTAGATTAATCTGTATACTCATTCTTAGCTTAATTCCATTGTAAAATCCTTCGTTCTTAGAGGGTCTGGTTTCCTACACCTCGATTCTGAGGATATTAACAGAAAAAATCCCTTTAGATCGAAGGCAACAGGTCGCTTTGCAGGGCAAATTTTAGATGTACAATTCAATGTTCATTCTGCGATGAATCCGCAAATAAGGACCGTGTTGAAGTGTGTGTGTTAGTATAGGCCGCATTTTCACGCATACAGATAACATCACTTATCACATGCTAATCATCATAATAAGGAAATGCATCAAATCTGACATCATCTAAAGATGATATACAAGCATCCCAAAGAAAACACAAATCACAAGAAAGCATACTCTAGAACCCGAAGTGCCAAGTGAAAACATCTAGCAATGGTCACACTAGAACAATAGACCGTCTCTGTACACTAGTCCCTAGCCGTGGTGTAGGTAGCTATGCCTCCCAACCATGTGGCACCCGTAGGTCCACACCCGCCATGTTGATAGAGATAATGATCCAACCAAAAACACACGCAAAGCAAACATCCATGCCTAACACACATGCCAAGTAGTATGATGACTGAATCCAAGACAAAGATAATGCATAACTATAGGTCCTGGTCAGACATCTCAATGTGCTATACCTTGGCATCGACAATCCCAAGCTAGTACTGGAAGCTCTCCACTTCCCAATGGAACGAGCACATCCCAAATCATTTTTATTATCTTTATGTTTTATTACCACCCCAAAGTTTAAGTTTAGTTATCACTTGTTTACAAAGCTTCTGCATGCCAACCCTCAATAAATAGACACCGGGCTGCAAAGATAGAAGCCCCCTCCATATGCTACCCTACCCTACCCATACTCATCCAGCAATATGTGCCCGTAGGCATGCAAATTCCCAATCCAACTCCAATGATAATAACTTCTGGAAGTACCATGGAAGATCGGGCCCTATAGGTCACCCAACCAATGTACATGTACATACTTGTGTGTGGCGCAAAACCATCACGAAGATCAAACACAAGGACTGGATGAGAACACAAGCAGAAAGTCACTCAACCAAAACTAGACTCGGGAGGACGGACACAACATGCATCCCAAAGACACATAAAAGTGCAATAAAGGTCCAATCGATATCGAAATGAATACTCTAGGTACATGACCCAACTCATGCCAAGAAAACCAGAGAAAATAGGGTGACACGCAAAATGAGGTAAAACCCCAAATTTTGGAAATTTTTTGAAATTAATACCCATTTGGCTTTTGGGTACAAAAACCCCAAAACTTCAAAAATAAAAGAAATCAAACACTATATACAAAAATGGCCAGCATAACGGCTCAAAATCCCAAACCCCCATATTAAAAATAGGGAAAACGTTCATACCGACCAATTGGGTAGAACTAGCAAATACAAATGGAGGGGAACACTAGTTCTTAGCCTCCTAACATACTGATACAAGAAATAGAAGCTAAAATGGAGCAAAAACAACAAAACAAGAAGGCCCTACCTGACAGCAAAAGCGGAAAAAACTAAAACCTGCAGAATAAAATAAATAATTTGTCAAAACTGTTGAAAATGACAGCAAAGCAAAAACTCTCCGAGCCGGATCCAATGAGACTAACCTCGCGAAAAACCCATGCTCACAGCTCCTAGAATGAGCAGAAATCAAATCGGTCAGAAGAGGATTGTTCAAAAGCTCTCAAATTTCTATTTCAAAAAGTGAGAAGTGAATAATGAATTCACTTTTTAAATACTTATTCACTTTTCAAGTGAATAGCCGATCAGGGCAAATAGTCAACTATAACAGCTAGACTTTGAATCAACCCAAACAAAATAAGGTTATTGTCCATAACAAAAATTCACCTAAGGCAAAGCTGCTATAAATTAAATTCGAAAAGATTTAAAATTAAAAACCCAAAATCACAAAAAATCACTTAACACTTTCACGACAGAGCAAAACTCTAAATGCACAGACACACTCACTGGTCTAATCACACAATGCAGATGAGTTCAGATTTACTAATCACTAAAAGGTTTTAATTTAAAACAATTAAATAAGGATATGTTGACCACATAGGGATGACATTGGGTAAATATGAACAACTGAATCACTAACTCCATGTGCCACTGCCAAGGATATAAATCTTGCACACTAAAACACACGATCAAGTGCAATTGCATAATAGTATCATAGTTGAAGCAAAATACATTAAATAACTAGTTAATCCATTTACATCACTGACATTCACAGAAAGCGTAAAGATATAAGAATGAAGTAAATAAGCATAGCATAAAGTCCATCTCATAACATAATCATCAATTATGTCCAATAACCCATATAATCAAGTATCATCATAGATCTACTGTTATCTCAAAACAACATCAAAATGCGAATATGATAAACTGAATAGTATAAAAGTAAAGCATCTATGGTACTGAATCAAAGTATACATCTGACCCTCAAGTCATCTGAAAATACTAATAACAATAAGAGTATCAAGTATCTCTCGAATCAAAATAGACAACAAGGTACAGACTGCAAACATGAGAGGCACTACACTCATTGATGATGAGTCTCCAAACCATAAATCATAAGGTGTTTTCTTTGAACCCTTCTTCACCTATATCCTATTCAAGGTGTACACATTTTGATTACAACTTCTCTCCAAAAACATTATGCAACATTGTTTTGAAGCATCAATATTATAGCATAGTCTATGCTTGTTCTATTTCTTCTCTTTGCAATACCATTTCACTTTGGTGTCTTGGGAACTAGCATCTACCTCTTGATCTCTTTTTCTTCATAGTAGATCTCAAATCCTTATGAGGTTAACTCACCTCCATGGTCTAATCTCAAGCACTTCAACACCTTGCCAGACTCTCTCTCCACCTTGGTCTTGTAGGCTTTGAATATCATAAAATCCTCTTACTTCTCCTTCAAACAAATCGTCAACATCATTCTAGAAAAATCATCAATGAAAAACATAAAACATATGTCACCAGATACATGTGTAGTCCTCATAGGACCACACAAGTTAGAGTTCAATAACTCTAGAATTTAATCTGAAGTAAATGATTTAATAGAAAAACTAAAACTAGCCAACTTTCCTAGTTGACAATATTTACACATGATATTGTCATATTTATTGATTAGAGGAAAGCCTCTTGTACATTTATTTCTTCCTACCTTTACAATATTCTCAAAATTTAGAGGGCATAACCTCTTATGTCACAACTAGCTACTATCATACTTTTCTATATAACAACTATTTATAGTCATTGAGGTAGAACACATTACCTCTACTTTGTTTTTTTGTACCCAATATCTTTCCTATCTTGTCAAGAATCCTATAATAGCCTTAGTAAAACTGAAACTTATAACCCTTTTTGATTAGTTGAGCTACACTTAACAAGTTATATTTGAGAACTTTTACAAGATAAACATCTTCATAGTTAGTGAAGTCATTTAGGGATACAATGCCCTTACCTACCACAATATAGAGAGAGTTGTTACTGAATCTTATGATTCCTCTATCATACTCTTTAGCTTTGTGGAAATTTCTCCCTTCACTAGTCATGTGGTGAGAGAGCCCACTATCTATGATCCAATTCTTACTGTGGCTAGTTCTTGATATTAGGGCTCTTTCCACCCTTTCCTCAGTTATAGAAGCAAATTCTATTTTATTGTCATCATCATCTAAACTAATTAACTCCTCATCATTTACACCTTCCTAAGTGATGTAACAATGCTTCTTCTCCTTGCCTTTGAGGCTTGCCCATATTATTTTCTTCTCTTTCTTGATAGACTTAGGAATATGGCATAAAAGTGTCATACATTTTTACAGTTCAAATATCTAAAAGGAAGCTTACCCTTATACTTTCCTTTTCTTCTTGGTAACATTTTCACGAACCCTCCACCTCTTCTTGTTTGAATGCTTTGGCATAGAGACTCTCAAGATCTCTCCCATATTTATAAGTTTTTTGCACATCCTTTTCATTTTAGGGTGGAATAGGTGCAACTAAAGATTTGAATGCAGTTTTACCCTTTAGTTTAATGTTTCCATAGATTCCAAGTTCAAATGCAATCAACTATCCTATCAAGACATCAAGAGATAACTCAACCTTCTCTATTGATCTTATTTCCCAAATGGATTATAATTTTATGTAATACTTGGGTAGAAAGGTTCTCAATATCTTACTCACCACATCATCTTCTTATAGTGTGCCCCTAACAGTTCTGATGGCTAGCATCACATACTTAACCCTCTTGTCATATTTCTTTATATCCTCTCCTTCTTGCATTATCATCTTGTTGTACTTCCCTCTTAGGCCATCAACTTTATCCCTTTGGACATGCTTGTCTCTTCCATAGATGATCTTGAGCTTTCCCCACATCTCATAAATAGTATCAAAATTCTTTGCATTTGCATTATGAATGTATGAGTAGATGTCAGCTAGAGTATCCATGGTTTATAGCTAAATATTATTGTCCTTTATTTGATTAGCACTAAGTGTAGAGAGATCAACATACTTGGTCTCAATGTGATTAAGATACCCTTCTCCAAGAGGTCCTAGATGAAATCTCATCCTTTTTCACCTTGAGCAATAATTTTATTTTGAAAACTTTGGCACTTCTCTTTTCATCATCTTGATATTTTTCCTTGAGTTGGTAGACTTCTTCCTTTAGAGGTCCTAGTCTTTGATAAAAAAAGTTGGTCCACATAAGTAATTATACCAAGAGGGGGGTGAAATATTATATTTTAGATAACTCCAAATTATTTTAGCCTTCTTTCCCTCACACCAGTCTACTATTAGTGATGACTATAACTCAACTAGTTAGAATTAAGAAAGAATAATTAAGATACACATAGCATCACATAACATAAGTGCTTATCTCATGGAAACCCAACAAGGGTCAAAACCATGGTATGTGATCCTCACAAAATTTACACTCTCTTGAATTGTACTCAGTTTAGAGCCTGTCTCTATTAAAGATAACAAAGAAACTGTTAAGTGTCACATAGTTAAGGGATTTAGTACAAACCAATGAGAGTCTTTCCTGGTTAAGAGTAGCCTGGTTAAAGGACTTTGGAACACAAACTAATATTTAACCCTATTAGGGGATTTAAATATAAAGAACTTGTCAAAGATCACCCTCAAGATGATGTGCTATTGTAGTGATTAGAAAACAAAATAAATTTTCATCTAAGAAAAGTAGCTTCAAAATTTAGCCAAATCTAGATCACTTGGATATGCTTGAACCTATCTATGGATTTACTAGCTAAAGCACATCCCTTCACTATGTTGATCTACACATTGTCTCTTCTCAAAACCTATTCTTGAATATTCCTATTCAATCTTCTCCTGTCAAGATTATAGTTGGATCAACTTTGTGGTCTCTTTCTCTTACACTCTAAAATCTAAGTTTTTCTTTCAAAATGAAAGTAGTTTATACCATCTTCACATGCTCAGTTGTAAGCCCTAATATGGGAATTCAAATTTAAATTCTGCATGCTATGTCTAGATTGTACTCTTGTCTATGTCTTGTGTCACTCTTGTCATATGTACCTTGTAAAAATAAAACTTATAGATTTTATATGACTTCAATGGCTTGCACTACTAAAAAGAATTAGAATTAGAATTCTATCATCTGTCCTCGATGTGATAACACCATCACCATTAAATCCAATATGAAGTGTGACCCACCTAATTTGTGACACATAAGTCATGGGTATCTTTCCTTTGCACATCCATCCCACTAGCATACCTCATCCTTTCTTCATGTTGGTCTATCATACCAACCTTTCTTCTTGCTTAAAAATTTTCCTTTAACTCCATATGTGCTTAGCACAATTTCATCTAAGTGAGATTCCTCTTTTTACTTCCTCATCTTGGCTTGTCCTTCTTACTTCTACGATCACACCTATGAATTGGAGTCGTATGTCTCATGTTCTCATAATACTTAATCGATCATGACTTAATACCTGTTGATGTTTTTTCTTCACCTTGATGTCAATGATAACTTAGTCATAACTAGTCACACTCGTACCTTCATCAATCTAGTTCATTAAACTTTTGATAGTTATGCCAAAACATGTATCGTGCATAATAAGATATTCCAATATTAAAAAAATATATGTGGTTGATAATGCCATAAATTATTTAAATTTTATAATTAATATTGATTTTTATTTTCATTATTCAACTGATATGACATGGTACAATTCTTGAATATTTGTATTAGTTTTTGAAAATATAGAAAATCATATGATATAATTCATAGAGATTATCATTCGTTTATTTACACATGATAAAATTCAATGAATTCATTCATTACCAATAGTTGTGTAGGAGAACCCACAATAAATGGAGACTCGTCACATTCCTAAGAACACCTAGAATAGTTTAGATCAATCAATTAGGCATCTAGACCAAATTGTAAGACCTAGTTCCAAGATTGACATAGTTATAAACCCTTGGTCAACTATGGTCAATGATGGTCAACTGACATAAAACCTTGAGATTTTTCTTTATTTCATGTTTTTAAATTTTTAGGACCTATTTGGGTTATTTACACTAAGTTTCATTAGTTTTACTTGTAAGTTTGCAAAAATTGCAAAATATGCAAAATTGCTTTAAAAGTTGTCAAGCAACTTTAGCAAATTTTTGTAAAGTAGTGCAAAAACTTCCCCAATGACTCAAAAAAATTTAAAATTTTGTTATGACTATTGGAATTCCTATAATAATCCCTTTCAAGCAAGTGATAGGCAATAATGATGTACTTTCACTTTTCAAATCAATAAAAATACCCGATTTTAGTGTAATTTGTCTATTGTCTTGCATTGTATGGATTTGTATGGATTCATTCTGGTGTTCAAACTCAAATTTATGGATAGGTGGATGAATTAGCTTCACAATTCATCTATTTTTAAGTCTCCGTCTATCTCCTAACTCAAGTTATCCTTATTTTTGCACAAGTTGGTCTAGAAAGTTTCTAACCTAGGGTTTCCAAGTATTTTCAAGCATAACAAGGGATTTCAGCATGGGAAACTACTGGATTTTGTAGAAATCCTAATTTTTAACATGTATGATAATATGCAAGTGGTTTTAGGATTGTATTTGTAGGGACCCATGAGTTATTTGATTCCCTAGGCATGCAAGACACATGTGCATGCTAGGAAAAGAATTTAACATCTCCTACGACTTCAACTAGACTTGGCATCAAGGCTTGCAATTAGCTTTTTGACTTGTGTAGGTTTTCCCTCACATGTTTCCATAATTTATTTTTAGGATGGAGTCCTAGAACATGTAGTTCTTTTGTAAATGGAGGCCTAATAGCCCTAATTGCCTAGGCGAGAAATTGAACAAAAGCCCTTTTGTTTTTGTCATAAAACCTTGGTGCCTTAGTATGTTTTGTAAGTCCCAAAAGGGTATCCAAAAATGTAATTTTATCCCTAGTTTATATTGATATATTCTCTCTTAAGTCATATTTTCATCAAAAGGGCTACTAGCCTTTTTGAGTGGCTTGACAAAACAACTATATGCTAGAAGTTGCATAGTTGGCTTTTAATCATTGGATCATCCCATTTATAACCAAAATAGACCATTTCCATAAGTATGAGTCTCCCATGGTCATTTCATGAAGTTTAGGGTTGTTTTACCAAATTGGGTCAAATTGTGCATTGTGAGCAACTTGTGATAAGTTGTCTTGTTCATAGGGTTCCCTTGTGATTAGGCTCTTCCTTGTTTGAATGAGTGGTTGTGATAACCTAATATCATCCTTGAAGCACTTGTGATTGGTGCTTGCATGTTTGATCATCATTCCAAGACATTTGGTTGAAGGACTTCAGTGAAGAGAGTTTTTGGACTAGTTGATCATCATTTGATCAATCCCACTAGGCTCCATTGCATCAAGTGGTATCAGATCATGGATCTTACTAAAGAAGATGAAGAAATCCCTACAAGGGTGATAAATGATGAACTAGAAAAGTTGATGAGAGAACAAAGGGCAACTAATGTTTCTCTAGCAAAGAGGTTGAGAGAACTTGAAGGAAAGGTGGACAAACAAAAAGGGGCACAATTTGATGAAGAGGACTAGAATACTAAGGCTGAAGACCTTGAGGAAGATGGAGAAGTGCTTGTTGAACAAAAACCTCTTTTGAATGCTCTTAAATCCATGGAGAAAAGAACCATGGAGGGGAATTTGGAATTGCCAACTTTCAATGGAAAAATGAATGCTAGTGTGGCATTGGATTGGATAACAACCCTAACTAGTTTCTTTGAGTGTGAAGACATTCTAGAGAAGAAGAGGGTAAAGATGAAAAGTCCAAGTTGAAGGGAGAAGCCCTAATTTGGTGGAACTTCATCCTAGACAAAGAGGGTGAAGAAAGGAAGAAACATGATTTCTTCTTGGGATAGAATGGTGGCACTAGTCAGGGAGACATATGTGCCTGAAGACTATGGGGTACAACTCCATAGGAGAAAAAAAAGTTTGAAACAAAAGGATCTAGATGTTAGTTACTATACAGAGAATTTCTTGAGGTTGTGTATGAAAACCAACAAAGTAGAGGATGACGAAGAAAATCTAGCAAGGTATATGAATGGCCTAAAGTTACCCATCCAACAAGAACTCAGCCTTTACACCCCCACTTCATTGAATAGGTGCTATCAACTAGCTCTTAAAGTAGAAGAAAAATGGAAGAGGAGGTAGGATCAAAACAAAGGAAAAGAAAACAACAAGAATTTCAAGCCCAAGAACAATTCTTGGAGCAAGGCGCAGAGTAGTGGAAATAAACCTACTAATTGAAATAAGGATCAAGGAGGACAAATTTCTAAAGGAAACTATAAAGGAGGAAAGTCTTGCAGAGGGAAAGGAAGAGGCAATGGCCCTCTCACATGCTACAACTGCAATCAAGTAGGACACTATGTAGGAAAGTGCCTTGAGAAGAGGAACAACAACCAAGGGGAAAGAAGAGCACAAATTGTAGAGGAAGAGCAACTTGACTATAGAGATCTTGAACTTGAAGAAGGAGCATGTATGATCATGTGGCAAGGGTAAAAGTACAAACCTATGTCACCTTTCAGGCTGAGTAATCAGAATTACTGAATTTGAGTATTTCTATCTAAAAATCAATTTTTTTCAAACATGTGATCTAGATAAATTCATTCTAGATAAGTTATATATGGTCTCACACCTTATCAATTGGAAATTTCTATTAAATGCATGTTTTATACTAGTTTGTATTGAATTATTAAAGAAATATATTTATTTTAGAAAATTGGCATTTTAATAAATCTTACTAATTTTTATGATTTTTTTTAATAACTTATAAACACCATTTTATAGAGCTCAAAGTGAAGAATATTACCATATAGATTTTACAATGTTTTAATTAGATATAGTATATTATAATTAAAAAAATCTACAAGTATGTATTTTAACACTTGGAAAGATGTCAATTTTGAGAAAGAAAAAATTATTAAATCATAACAAAAATTTGAAACTTATATGGTGTTCTAGAGGAGAGAGTCCTCTTCTAGAATGTATAATTTTTATTCTAGTCAAAATATATTTATTTTGAAAAATGTGGTGGGAGATGAAAACTATCAATTTCAGGCGAGTTGAAATTTGAATCATTATAAAAGAAAAAATAGGTGTAAAGCCAATTTTTATTTTTGAATATTTTAGATATATATGCTATCTATAACATAACTTGAGATCAAAGGGGAAAAAAATTATTTTCATATAGTTTTGTGGTGGGAACTAGACCCTTAATTTTCAACATTTTTAGCAGCTCAAAAATTCTCTATAAAAATTATGAAACTATATGAATTCTTATTCCAAATAATTGTTAAAAATTATAATCATAAACTTGATCAATTTATACACATTTCATTAGTTTACATCATTTTCAAATTCTAAATAATAATACTAGTTTTATATCATTGAAGGTGGCCAGTTATACTTTTGTTAGTCTTTTCCTTTACAAAAGGGTGACATAGGTTTGTACTTTTACCCACAAGCATTTTTGCAGATCCCTCACACCCAAGAACCACCCCAAAAGAAGAATCTCTTTAGGACAAGGATCAAGTACCTAGGCAAGTTATGCAGTTTTTCAATTGATTCATGCTCAACTAAAAATCTTGTTTCTTTTGAAATGGTAGAAAAACTCAAACTACCTAAGAAACCCCACCCCTTTCCATATCATGTTTATTGGCTAACATAGGTTCAACAAACCTTAGCAATAGAACAAGCATGGGTGGAATTTTCTTTAGTACATTTCAAGAATAAAGTACTCTCTGATGTTGTAGAAATGGATGCATCTCACATTCTTCTAGGAAGGCCTTGGTAATATGATGTTGATGCCATCCACCATTGCAAGGAGAATACCCATTCTTTAACTAGGAATGGTGTAACTTTCACCATGAAACCCATGCCTGATCCTAAAGTAGAGCCTACTATTGTAACCATAGGGGAGAAAGAAATGATCAAATCCTTGAAGAAACCTAATGCACAAGGTTTTATATTGGTCTCTAACACAAAGGAAAGCATAAATTTTAAGGACAAAGATTCTATTTCACAAGAAATATAAGACCTGCTACAAAAGTATAGTCATGTTATTGCTACGGATTTTCCCACTAGCCTCCCTCCCATTAAAGATATCAGTAATTAAATTGACTTGATACCTTGCTCTTCTCTACCTAACAAGGCTCCTTATAAAATGACTCCAACTCAACATGATTAAAATGCCAAGCAAGCGAATGATTTGTTGGAAAAAGGCTTAATACAAAGAAGTCTAAGCCCTTGTACTGTTCCATCTGTCCTTGCTCCAAAAAAGGATGGAAAATGGAGGTTGTGTACTAGTAGTAGGGCTATCAACAAGATTACCATAAGGTATAGATTCCCTCTGCCTAGAATTGAGGATATATTGGATCAACTAGGAGGAGCTTTCTATTTCACCAAGATAGACTTGAAGTCTGGATACCATCATATCAAAATCAAATGAGGTGATGAATGGAAGACAACATTCAAAAATACTGAAGGTTTGTTTGAATGGTTCGTGATGCCCTTTGGGTTAAGCAATGCCCCTAGTACTTTTATGAGGCTTATGAATGAGATATTCATTGATTTTATTGGCAAATTTGTCGATATTTACCTTGATGACATACTAATATTTAGTCATAGAAAGGAGGAGCATCTTGATCATGTGAAACATGTTGACAATTGACTAATGAAGATATGTAATTATTGTCATTTATGGGAACACGCGATGTACATGCTTATAGGAAACCTCGAAAATAAAGATACTTAGCTTTTGGTACTCAGAAATTGTCTAAGTATGAATTTGGTATACAATAATGTATTGTTTTGTATGTAACTTGTTACTGACGTCGTATTATGACTAGAAAAGTTAGATGGAGATAGTATACATGTTGATGATGACATGTATAACCTTAGAAGTCAGTACAGACTATACGAAAAAGAGATATTTTTGTTTCACCAGCGAAACAAGAAAACTAAATTAAAGGAAAGGAATTATTTTGATTACAAAATTATTACTTGACCAATTAGTGCCGACATACTAGATGTTTACTCTAAGTTGGAAAAGTATATTGTGGTCTTTGCTGACCCAGCAATAATTTGTGTAAAGACATTGTATTTATGCAAATGACATCTTGCAAATTAAAATGTGGAAGTGTGCAAGTGTTGTAATAGTTGTGTTGAGCAATTATATGCAAACTTTTGTGAAAGTGATATATGTGAAGTTTTGTAAAGCTATTTTTGTGATCCGAGATTGAGCTGAAGATCAGAGATCACTCAAGGAACAAGTTATAGTACCTACATTCCAGATGTCTAATTAGTTTTTTGGGTAGTGAGCTCTTCTTGTAATTGGAAGTGCATGTTTGGGAAGTGGGCTCATCTTGCATCTACTGAACCACAACTCCTAATAGAGTTGGAATATCCTAACATGGATTCAAAGTCTCCTATCAAAGACTCTCTATATTGAATTTTCTCATTGACTCCTAACAGATTCCATCCTCTAACTAGGAACATATATATCAGTATATTATTTAGTGGGTATCATCCCCACTAGGGTTTTCTCTTGGCCAAGGTTTTCCTAGTTACCAAAATATGTTGTTATGAGTTATCTTTGTGCATGGTTACTGCTACTATTCAGCATTGCTTTATTACTTTTTTATGTATGGTTTAAAGTAACAAATAATATCTAGTTGGCGACTAAAGTTTGTAGATTATTGATTCACACCCCCCCTTCTCATTAATTTCTATTTCTAACAATTAGTATCAGAGCACAGTTACTCAGAAGAGGCTTAATAGCTTGAGTAAGATCCCTATGGATATGGAATAGTTGATGAAAAACCTTGAAGTGGCATTTGAAAAAATTGATCTCCTTATTGAAGAAAGAGATAAGTTGAAGGACATATATGAAGACTCCAAAGTATACATTGGACAATTGAAGGAAAAGATTGAACATCTCAAATCCAAGCTTGAATCTACAAAATCTGAAAACTAGTGATGATCATTATTCAAAGTTGAAAATAGAGTATAAGATCTTGAAGCATGAATTAAAGATTATGAATATGAAGTTAACTTTGAGGAGTGATCCTAGAAAAGTTGAAACTGATTTAAAGACTAAGAATGTAGATCTTAGAGCAAGTTTGGAAAAGAAGATATCTAAGCTTGAAACATTGAAAGAAGATCATGAAGAACTTTAGAAATACAATACTATTGTGAAAGGTGGAATTAACTCAATGCAAGCAACAACTTGAGAAGCTTTATTCTAGCAAAGAAAAGCTTGATGATTCAATGTCAGTACAGAGACCTACTTATAATAAGACTGGTCTTGGTTATCATTTAACATGTCTACAAAGAAACTTGAGATTAGATCAGATTCGAAAGAAAAAAGATAAATCTAATGATAAGATTGAATCCTGTCAATCTTCTAACAAACCTAAAGAAGTTGGACAAGACAAGGAAATTGAGATTTTGGATGAACCAAAGCAAGTAGAATCTCTTAAGGAAACTAGGTATGAATTTAGAGGTAAGTGTTTTTCATGGAATGAAATAAGTCATATGAAAAGAGATTGTAAAAATAAGTCATTTAATCATGTTATAGATTTTTATTGTCATAATTGTCATGGTTTGGGTCATAGAGCAAATGATTGTAGGAAACCTAAATATGATAATGATAGAAGGAATAGTAGAATTTGTCTAGAAATACTAACCCTGTAGATAGAAGAAGATACAATGAAACGACATCGAGAGAAGGAAGACCTTATGAAGAGAGAAGACTAATCACATGTTATAAGTGTAACAACTTTGGACACATAGCTTAGAATTGGCATGCACCTAATGATCAAAAAAATCTTAGAAGCAAAACTCTAGTATGTCAATTATGCAACAACTTTGGACATACAACAAAGTATTGTAGAATGGACATAATCTTTAGAGATAGAAGGAACAATGGAAGAAACTTCAAAAATAGAAGGAATGATGGAAGAAACATTGGGAATGATAGAAGAAACTGTGAGAGGAACTCTAGAACTAAGAAATATAATGAGGAACAAAGAAATGTAGTCAGTGAACTTCGAGAATAACTCAATGAGGCATTTGTAAAAAGATTAGAGATCTCAAAAAATAATTTAGATGATGGTGAATTGGAAAGATCAAAGTCGATAATCTAGTTTGATTCAATTAAGTTAAATTAAGCTTGTTCACAACACCAGAATTTGAAAACTTCATTTAGAGATCGAATCATGGGTAGTGAAGTTGGGAAAAGGTGTATCAAAATAAGTTTAGATAGTACCAAAGCTCACTTGTAATTTGGAGCTTATCTAAACTAGTTATAAAGGAATTAAGAGTTACTATTATTACAAAGAAAGTTAATTCTGTTGTAGAAGATGAAAACTATGTTTTTGTAGAGAATTTTGTGAAGTGAAGTTTTATGGAACATTCTCATTATGGGAAGAAGCTATAGTAAACCTTGGGTAGCATCTCAAGATCGGGTAGAAGATCTTAAGAAGTTATTTGATTTCAAAATGTGATTGACAACTTTTCATGTTTGTGAAGTACACAATTAATGCAAGTTCAAGTTGAAGGAATACATGGAGCACATACTTGATTACCACTTCATTATGATTACATTTGAAGCATAGAGCACTCAGAAGTGACTTGACAAGGTGATTTTGAAGATAACTCTATTTTCAAAAGAGGTATTTTATCTTTTTTTTTGCAAAATTTATTCGGTAAAAGTTCATATTTGATAGGATCATGGATATGTCAGTAGTTCACAATGTTGAGAATGATGAGAGATCAAAATTGAAGGTTGTTTCCATGAAACTCATAGAAGGAAACCCTAACTTAGCATTATCCATTACTCTAAACAATGTAGTGTATTTAGAAGATGTAGGAAGTTATCTTTCCAATAAGTTTGAATCTATTGGAGTGAGTATATGAACAAGGATATGGAATTGGTCTTTAATCACAATATGAATGTGAAACCCAAATTTGAACACTTGAAGTAACTAGACCTGTTCAAATATATTTCTACCACAAATTGGACATAGATGAGTGGACACAGATCATACTAAGTAGAATACATGATGGAAAACTATGAATGCAAGATAGTGTAGTTGATATTCTACCCAACCTTATTTATGAGGTAACTAGTCTTTGTAAATAAGGCAGTGTGCCTATAGGTGAGAAATTGGTTAAGAAGAAAGTTGAGAGCTACACAAAGGCAATATATAATTGAAAAGCCATGGTGATCAACACCATTAAACAAGATGATGTAAGATTCCTAATTAGAATAATTGCCTACTCTATATGTGCATGTTCTAAGATTGATGAATTGTCAGACGTATTCATCTATGCATCCTACAAGATATTTTTTGAACAGGAACAAGCTAATCTTAGTGAAATTCTAAGAATACAACTTCTTGAGAAACTAGAGAAGATCAAAGGGACAAAGAATGGTGTGTTTAGATCTCATTCACTGATCAATCACATATTCTTTCATGTACTTGAGAGATTTCCATATTTGTTAGTCATAGAGATTATGAGAAATGAGTGGTGTACAATAGAGAAAATCATAGATGTATGTAGAAGACATCCAAAAAATAAGATATTGGATAGTGGAAGCTTGATAATGAAAATATTTCAAAATGAAATGAGGCAAAGATTCAGAATTACACCTATAATTGTAGATAGATTTAAAGAAGATATTTGTGATGTGGTTGATACAAATTTACTTATATTCAAGCAGTAGAACTTTGGGAAACATTTCTTGATCCCTTAGGTTATGAATTGAGTGATGAAACGATAGTTGGATACATTGATTTATTGTTGAAATCAGAGAAGGACCAAGATGAATATAGTTTTGGAACTTATGATGAGATTACCCAATTAGCTCATCTGGCATCCTTAGAGAAGGTATCTCACAAGAAGATTGAAACAATAATTAAGAAAGCCTGAATAGAAGCTGGTATGATAGAGAGTGAGTCATAGGCAGTTAGACAAACTATAAAACAAGGTATATTGAATGTGCAACCTTTGTCAGTGTCTATTGTAGAGATATCTTCACAATAGAGCATTCCTTATGCAGCATTATCTGATGTATAGATAAGTGAGCCAAAAAGGAAATCAAGGAGATTAGTGGAAGCTATGACAACAAAGACTAAAAGGGTCAAGCAACAAGCCACTAGACTAGGATAGAGACAAAAGACATTATGACAATTGTTGAGTCTAGCGAAGAATAAGAAGAATCAAGGAGGGAGTTGAAAAGAATGAAAGGGAAGATGAAACTAAACCTTCTAGTTCATCTACTTTGCTTTCTCTTGATAGCCTGACAATTGATGATGATGACGATCAAACTGACTTGATCTCATCTTTTTCAAAGCTTATTTATCAGAACAAGATAGTAAAGAGCCTACAAAGAACCTTGATGAAGGTTACTGACATATTACATAGTACTCTGGTAGTGCAACATACAAAAGAAGATCTTGAACAGTGGGCACAGGCAGTGCTAAAATCTTTTGATGAAGAATTCACAAATTTGTTGAATTTTGCATAAACAAAGGCACAGATCTCACATGGTGCTAACTTGTTTAGCACTATTTGTCAAAATATTAAGAACAATTTGATAAGTCTTTATACTTGTATCAAGGAACTTCAGAAGTGTCAATAGGATGGAAAGATATCGTACATCAAGTTTACTCTATCTCACAAGTTGACTAAGGATATTGACATTCATATTGGAGGAAAGATGAGTGAGCTTGAGGCTCTATCTATCCAATTACAACATCCTGCTAGTAAACTTGATGATTTTAAAGGATGAGTGGCTAGTATTCATAATGATATCAGGAAATTGGAACTTCAAAAGGAACAAATTCTTAAGAGAATATCAGATTTCAAAAATTCTATTTCTCTGAAAATATCTATTATTGAGAAACAATGGGAGGAATATGTCAAGGCCAAGGACACTTATTCTAACTTTTTATACTCTGACCTTAATATAGTTGAAATTGCATCATATGCCTTATGTGTGATTCTCATCTCTGCTGGATCAACCAAGGATACATGGACTAAATATATGAACAATCTTAAGGCAAGTTTTAATGATTGCATGAAGATACTATCAGTTTTGGGCATATGGACAGTTTTTGGACAGTCTTTGACATTTTAATCTTTTTCATTGATGTTAAAGGGGGAGAAGTACATAAGAAAATTGTAAATTAGGTAAAGAGGAGAAAATAATATTGTAAAGTATAAAATCATATTGTAAGGGGAGCATACGTAAGATGGACAAGTTGTAATAGATGTAATGTTAATGTGTTATTTATTTTGAGTTTTTGATACTGAGCCAAATTTCCCTATTTAGTTGCCCCCAATGCCAAAGGGGGAGATTGTTGACAATTGGCTAATGAAGATATGTAATTGCTTTCATTTATGACAACACGTGATGTACATGCTTACAGGAAACCTCACAAATAAAGATACTTAGATTTTGGTTCTCAGAAATTGTCTAAGTATGAATTTGGTATACAATAGTGTATTATTTTGTATGTAACTTGTTACTGACATTGTATTATGACAAGTGAAGTTATATTGAGATAGTATAAATGTTGATGATGATGTGTATAACCTCAGAAGTTAGTACAAATTGTATGGAAAAGAGATATTCGTGTTTCACTAGCGAAACAAGACAACGAAATTGAAGGAAAGGAATTATTTTGTTTACAAAATAATTACTTGACCAATTAGGGTCGACATCCTAGATATT
Source organism: Cupressus sempervirens (assembly GCA_028749045.1). NCBI lineage: Eukaryota > Viridiplantae > Streptophyta > Pinopsida > Cupressales > Cupressaceae > Cupressus > Cupressus sempervirens. The sequence goes on along the minus strand of CM053784.1, from coordinate 683,961,707 downwards.
TACTCTAAGTTGAAAAATTATATTGTAGTCTTAGCTGACCTAGTAGAAATTTGTGTAAAGGCATGGTATTTATGCAAAGGACATCTTGTGAATTAGAATGTGGAAGTGTGCACGTGTTGTAATAGTTGGGTTGAGCAGTTATATTCGAACTTTTGTGAAAGAGATATATGCGAAGTTTTGTAAAGCTATTTTTGTGATCCAAGATTGAGCTAAAGATTAGAGATCAGTTAAGAAATAAGTTACAGTACCTACATTCTAGAAGTCTAATTACTTGTTTGGGTACTGAGCACTTCTTATAATTGGAAGTGCATGTTTGGGCAATGGGCTCATCTTGCCTCTACTGAACCACAACTCCTAATAGGGTTGGAATCTCCTAATAGGGATTCAAAGTCTCCTAATAGGGACTCCCTATACTAAATTTTCTCATTGACTCCTAACAGGGTCCATCCTCTAACTAGGAACTCATATATCAGTATATTATCTAGTGGGTATGATCCCCACCGAGGTTCTCCCTTGGCCAAAGTTTCACTAGTTAACAAAATATGGTGTTACGAGTTATCTTTGTGCATGGTTACTATTACTGTTAACCATTACTTTATTACTTTTTTATGTATGGTTTAAAGTGACAAATAATATCCAATTGGCGACTAAAATTTGTAGATTATTGATTCACCCTTCCCCCTGTAATGTCTCGTTTTAGGACATTAGTTATTTCCCTTTCTAATTTGCATGAGTTTTATAATATTCTATATCATCCCCTCTTCAAAGTTTGATATTCTATATATATATATATATATATCCAGTATTTCATAGGGAGGTGTCTTTTCATTAATATTAATTATATTTAATAAGGTAGTTATATTGTATATTATTATATTAATTATATATGAATCATTTTAATTAAATATTATTTTAATAAATAACAAAGATATAATATCATATACTATTTTCATACAAATATATATTAATTATCGATGGCATATAAATATCTAATTATATATAAATATATAATAATATTCGTATGTGTGTGTGTGTGTGTATAATTAATATTTATAATTATATAATATATAACAATTTATATTTGTATTTTAGTATAATTATAATATTTTATATAAATTATCAATTATTAATATTATACTCTTTATGTATAATACTTATTCATTAGTTAATTTATATATCAAAATGGAGATATCATAGTCCTCCCTTCTCGAATTTTCTTATCCTCAAGCAAAATCATTCATACACAAACTCCTCCATAGATACAAAACATATTTGCATATAAAAGCCCTAAAAGATTTATGAAATATACATCTTAATGAATGAAAACATGAAGTAAACATGGTGTAGACAGATGAAGACATGAAGCAAACACGATGCAAATAGATGAAGACACATGTTATGTAATTTCTTGATTGTGAACCTGCAACCACAAAATATTATTAGTACACATTTATATAAAAATTCTCCTTTTAGGATTTCCTTATATCAATCCCCTGACAAGGTATCTATAGTCCCAATTTAGAGAAATTTGATCTTATAGTGACTTGTCAATCAAAGTATAGTTCGCTATAATATTAACTCATCATTTCTTGAGTATGGGAGGAGAAACTATAATAGGGTGCCCTGTTATCCAATCACATGCCTCACTATTCTCCCTCATTATTGTTATCTCTCTCCGATCATCATCTCCATGATAGTGCCTTTGTATGATGTACCCCAAAGTATTTGCTCCAAAATAGGCCTTACCTAGTACCCTTGGATGAAGCAACCTAATGTCCATCTCACCATAGGCCTTACCTAGTACCTTTGAATGGTGTCACCTAGCCCATTCCAGCGTAGACCTTATCTTATCTTGGAAGATGATGACCTTAAATAATTTAAATTAGTTTTACTTAACAACATTATTTGTGATTTGACAATTTAAAGATAATCTCATTTAGAATTCAATATGAGAATTTGGAAACTTAATTCTAATCACTCATTACTTAATTGTAATCATCTTATTTGATAATAATTTAATTATAATCCTACCATCTTTGGGATAACTAATCAATTATAAGTATTGATAATAGATATTCAAATATTCAATATTCATTAGAAGAAATAATCCTTGCTTCCCACTTACAAGTAAATTTTGGCATAATAGTTATTGGCAAAAATGATTTGGAAACTAATTTCAATTAAGATTCAATATCAAAGTTGTAGAACTTAGTAATAGACAAAAAAATTATTGATTGCTAATTGTAATAAGATATTGAAGAATATACATCTATGCAATTATTATCATTCCTTTTAATGCTTGTCTATAGGAACAAATAGGTGTGACACGAATATTTACCTTTTATCATGTACCTCACTTACCTTTTCCCATCGTTGATGCTACTAGGAGTATCTCTATTCATAATGATTGGATGACGTTTCTCGTGCTTTTGCTTTCGTTCATTGATAGTTTCCTTTGGTAAAAGTCCATTTTGTATTCTTACTTACCTTTACCTGATTTGTATTCTTACTTGCCTTTACCCGACTTTTTCATTATTTTGGGGAGCCCAAAGATGTACCTTATTAATGTGGCGATGTTTTCACATCATCAAATGACATCTTAACTTATCTACGCGACTTAGCAAAATGTATTTAGGTTTAGGGTTGCTTTTCTTTTTCCAAAAGTGTTTAATACTTCATCATTATCTTGTTTCGGGTTTTATGTAATAGATGGTATGAATATTATTTAATACACTCCTTTGGTCTTCATTCCACATCCTTTATTGTTAATTGTCGATGTAAACGTTGGTATTCATGCCGCCTTAAATGCTAATGCACAATCCTTTGTACTCGTTGGTGTAATCTCCATGATGATGTTGTTCTTATTATCAATGTTCAATGTTGTGTAATGTAATTGTTGCCCCTTATTCTTGTTCAATGCCCTCAGATCATTGGTTATCTCCTTAGTTTTCTGTAGCCAATACTTAGATTTATAGATATCTTTGTTTTTTTTCCTCATCACATGTATTCTACAATAATCAATATATATCTATTGGTAATCAAGTTGCTACTTTTATTGATGATATCCGCCTTAATTTATTGTCATATTTCTTGTAGTGTAGATGATATGTTGTAATGGTTTATCGTATAGCTTATGCATTACAACAAACATTGCTTCAAACTGGATTGATCTCCTTCCTTCAGATCTAGGATGAATGTCTAAACTAGATGCCTTTGCATTTTACAATTTTTGATCATATCAAAAGTGTAGAGATGGTTTGTTTAACAATGAAGCTATTACCTTCAATGTAATAATGTACTCTCCATGTTGTATTTTTAAATTATTCATCCCTTATTGTAATATGGGTTCCACCAGAGTTCGTTGCCTGGTTTCCATCATTCCATCTAGGGTTGCCACTGCTTGATGCACAACTTCAAGCATAGTTTCCATTCAACGTGTCATCTTGAAGGCCAAGCACATTTCCCAATTGAGTGTCAAGCTAAACTTTGGAAACTAACATAATTATCTATTTCTCATTTTGATTCAATAGACTTTGTAACGCATTTGATTGAATCTTGTCAAAGCCTGATCCATCTCCTCATTCGCCATGAAGAAAAACTACTCCAGGTTTCATTAGCAATTAATAATTCCTTGGTACTTAGTGGGCTAACTAATTCATATGAATTAAGTTGGGGTTTGAAAACTATTTAATCTAATGGACCTACGTACATATGATTATATTGCACTATGATAAACTTTATAACAAAGTGATGTCACATAAATTTAACTTTGTCCAGTTATCAAAATTGACCCCAAGATATTGCCAACGTCTCTGTATCTCTTTATAGTTTCTTTGAATTTTAAGGTGGCCAAAAGAATTTAAAAGAATGTGTCCAAATTTTCCAAATTTTCCCAAATGTCTTTATTGCAATATAATATGATTGTCTTTATTCCAAACCCACCCATTCCTTGAAGGCCAAGCTATTATGATAAGAAACCTTTTTGAAATCATATCTTTGGTAAATCTTGGAGGGAAACAAGTTCTGATGAAATATTTTTACATAAATTTCATAGGATAGCAAGATCGATGCTCTAATACCACTTGTAATGTCCCATTTTAGGACATTAGTTATTTCCCTTTTTAATTTGTATGAGTTCTATAATATTCTGTATCATCCCCTCTTTAAAATTTGATATTCTATATATATATATATATATATATATATATATATATATATATATATATATATCCAATATTTCATAGGGATGTGTCTTTTCATTAATACTAATTATATTTAATAAGGTAGTTATATTATATATTATATATGAATCATTTTAATTAAATATTATTTTATTATATAACAAAGATACAATATCATATACTATTGTCATACAAATATATATTAATTATCTATGGGATATAAATATCTAATTATATATAAATATATAATAATATTCATATATATATATATATATATATATATGTACAATTAATATTTATAATTATATAATATATAACGATTTATATTTGTATCTTAGTATAATTATAATATTTTATATAAATTATTGATTATTAATAGTATACTCTTTATGTATAATACTTATTTATTAGTTAATTTATATGCCAAAATGGGGATATCACACCCCCCCCTCAGTAATTCCTATTTCTAACAAAACAGGTATTAAGAAGGCTTCATCAACACAAGTTGGTGATCAAATTGAAAAAGTGCATGTTTACGAAGAAGGAACTTGTGTTCCTAGGTTTTGTTATCTCACAAGTTACTCTCAAGATGGACCATGATAAGGTTGAAGAAATCATCAACTGGCCTCCACCAAAGAACCAAGGTGATTTAAGAAGCTTCCATGGGCTGGCCACCTTCTACAGAAAGTTTATCAAAAAATTTAGTCATGTGTGTGCACCAATGCTTGACACCATCAAAGGAGGTGTTGGTCTGATTTTTCACACGTGCAATTTTTTTTTGAAAATTATGGTGAGAAATCATTTGAGTGTTTAGGATTGCCCTAGTCTTGCCCTATTTCATGTGTTATCAGAGTCTATTATTTTCTCTAGATTGATCTCCTAAAACAGCCATGAAATTGTCCCAGGTCTGAAATTGATGGCATCCCTTTTGAATTTCTCAGAAGGAGTTGTAAAATGTTTTAAGATTAGTCCTTTATGTTCTTACAGTGTGAGGTTTCACGTAACAACGAAATGCCTTTTGCTTTTGGTTTCTGTGGCCACGCTTTCTGATACAACGAAGACGCATAAAGGATTTATCACACTTTGAAAAGCTCTTGTTACGGGCTTACGAGTAAACACCTTGAGCGAAGGAGCGGGGAAGCCTGCAGTGTGATCTACGCATATACGTTTTCAATGAGTAGCGTAAAGGCGTAAAGCGTGATCTGAAGGGTGCGCGAGGGTATTACGGTGTTATGAGTAAAGGATTTTTCGTAAGGACGAAGGCAAGGTTCCATGGTGTTTACGTGTCTACGATTCTTGGGTTTGTGGACGACTGTAAAGCTTTGTTTTAGCGGTAAAGGAATCATGTGGGACCTATTATAGTGTCAGAAGGGCCTAGTTGCAACAAATCAGATGGAGGCACGACATTTATGTCAGATGGGCCCATCCCTCATGGCACATGACTTAAGTTTTTTATTTTACGCCCTTACGCTTGTAAGTTAAGTGTATGAACAAACAGTTGTTTTTTCCTTTTTCCATAGATATAGGTCCACTCTCAGTGTGTAAGCATAAAGAGGTGAAAAGGAAGATCAGTAAAAGGGGTTTACGCTCATACAATAAAAGGAAAACGTGAGACCGCAATAGCAGTTGAGAGGGCTCTCCGATGATACGAATAAAGCTAAGTCGTAAGAGCGAAAGATAAGTTTTGAAGCCTTACGGTGTCCCAAGAAATGAAGTAAGCGGAACAACGTAGAGGGAATTTCCAAGGTCTTTGCAGATACGTGCACATAGGAGCGTAAAGGATAGTAGGACAGCTTGAGTGAGGGTTTTACGCTCACATGAGGAATGTTGAATCGTAAGAATGGAGATGTTAGTAAAAAGGTTTTCAATGTTTCGATGTAAAGGGTTACGTATAAGCGTAAAAGGTAATAAGATAGAGTTAAGGATCTTTACGCTTATATGGAAGAAGCTTAAATCGTAAAAGCGAAAATACACAGTAAAAGGGCTTGAGATCCTATAGGGTAAAAGGTTCCGTAGGAACGTAAAAGGGATTTGCAAAATAGTGTAAAAGTATCATTACGTTCCTACGATTAGGGCATTTTGAAGCTTCTCCAAGTGAGCATAGAGATCCATCGAGAGCATTTTCGGCATCACGAAGATTGAAGGTTTGACTCAGCTTAAGAACAGAAGATAGTCATATAAGATAGAACTTTTGATGTGTCACGAAAGATAAGCAAAAAAGGACAAAATTACTGTAGCCAACCAAAATAAGGCTTTGAAAAGTACAATCAGAATCCAATTTTGCGGATGATATACCCTGATGGCGACCTGTGATCATAAGTTTTAAAGCTCATGCATGCTAAATTTATCAAAAAGGTTGGCAGATATATAATTAAAAAATCAAGGATTTAATTGAATTACCAGCCTCAAGAAGCTTGTTTCTGTGCTATTCTGAAGTTTTGAAAGCTATAGAGCTCTGTGTATTCTGTGAAATTATAGAAGAATTCAAAGTATAGTAAAAAAAAACATGTCTGACCGAGTAGTTGAAGAGGTACACGCAGAAGAATTCAAAGTCGAAGACGAGGGTGATGATGTGGTAGAAGTCACACCAGAAGGAAAAAGGAAGAAATCTGCTCTCAAAACATAAAAGAAGACAAGGGTCAGAAAATCGAACAAGCATGCAGAAGACTAGCTAAAACTCCTTCCAGTGTCATCAAATGCAATTTCTACACACGATCATATATTCAGAGACCCTTATGCTTTGGTTCGAGATGCTAAATGCCCTAAAATTACTGGTTATGATCTTTTCATGTACTTCTATCAGAATAGAATAGAGAATGTGCCAGTATGTAACCCATGGAATAGAAATATGGAAAAATTAATTTTTTCAGAAGTGTTCATTGATGTTGACCTGTTGAAGGCCCTAATAAATTCATACAATCCAATAACCAGGACTTTCCATAGGCATAATGGGAGTGTATTATGTACATTAGATAGAACTTCTTTTATTGAGGCTTTTGGATTGATGGGACAAATGGATGTACCTATTGAGATTGCAGACTTACAAGGAAAATTCGCTAGGAATAAAACCTATTTTGTAAACAATGTCATGCTGCCACACATTCCTTACAAAGTTAAGAAGGCAGGGTTAATTCCAAAAAAGGTGGGAGACTTTTTACCTTTGAGTAGGTTCAAAAATTATTTCAAAAACACAGTGTATGGGTTGCACAAAGTATTGGGAAGTGATGGTGTAGAGGATTGTGTATATGGTTCTCTTTTTTTGATGGCATGCGACATACAAGATCCTTTTCATCATAAGGAGTATGATTATGTGGCCTTTATCATTGACAGTATGCACATGCAGATTTGTAACGCTAAGAAAGGAGAACTGAAAGACTTCAAGCTCCACCATTATTCATTATTGATGCACCTTATCATGTATAGAAACATTGGGTACATCAGTGGAGACTTCATTGATCAAACTTCTGATGAATTTGGTGAGTTACCTGTGCAATTCTGGACTCATATTTGGCATAAATATTTCTTCTATTCAAATGCCCTAGTTTTTTGCAATTTGTCCTAATCAAAGAATATCTCCTCTGTGTCTATATGGTTGGATTCAATTTCCACTTGCACGGATGTACTAGACTGTTTGCTTTGCAAGTCTGAAATCCTATTTTGCCTTGCTCTGGTATCGCAGAAATTATAAGACCTCTATCGCATGCTCAAACATAAATGCTTAGCCTATGTTTTTTATTTATTTCTGATTTTAGTGTTTTCACATTTCGTCAAACACTTTTTCCCTCTATCTGGCTGTTCCAAATTCCCTATACGACCTCCACAGGATGGCAGGACTTATAGCTCTAATAACACTGTAATGGACACCCCTAGATGTCTCAAAAAACTAAACCAAATTGCTGAAAGGAATTATGTCAAACAGTTTGCATTCAACTTCTTATTTCTCCATTTAATGTTTTAAACCCCTTATAACTCTGAAAATCAAACATTTATTATTTGTTGTGTTTCGTGCATGGAATTGGTATCATACAACATAAATAGGAAAGAAACTACAATGATGTGCAAAGTGGAAATGAATTGCTGCTAATAAAATGTTATTTTCAGAATTCATAAAACCAAATACATGGTAGATTTATCAACTCACTAATTACTTCAGCAGTATTGACATAATACTCCAGCCCATGCTTACAAACTTGCTGCTACAATACTTTGTCTTTCAATCAGTACACTACCTTCATAATACCATTCCCTCCAAGTGGCATAAGTGTCAGACAAGTAGTGAAGAAGATATGAGCAAAATACCAAATCTACATATAGCTGGAAACGCAACTAAACTGCCTGATAATGAAGCCGATATCAAAGAATTCCAAAGGCCAAACCCCAAGGGAATGACGTCTAGAATGTTACAAGAGAGTATAAACGTCCTCAAATGCCAAGAATAGAGCTGCAACTCACACACCAATTTCTTCTCATATTCAACCTACCTAATGAAGCCACAAATGCTTCCTTTTATTCTATTTCCAAGGGTCCGCTCAACTCATATGGGCAATGTGGGATAAAAGATGTGTAATATATAAAACATATATTAAAATACCCCTTATGTCTCCCTTGGGTACACATCACCATAAAATAAATATTAAAGTAACACTTTAATATTTTACAATTAAATTAGATGTTACTTTAATAAAACTTCAGGCATTAAAATGTATTAGCAATCGGACTCCGAATAATGCGAGTGATAGCTCATCGAAAAGCTCTCACCGAGGAGTATCGAATCCAATTACCAAAATTGACCTGCACTATGTCCTGGTGACTTACTAAAAATAGTAAGTATGCCTAAAACTGAGTAAATCAACTTCATTTTGGCCCAAACTAGAAATGACTAGGCCAAAACACTCCAGGATCCCATCAAACCCTTTGTTAGCCCTCAGGACCATGTAGAACCAGGCTAATGCACACACACTTGGTCAACTGCTAAAATGGGGACATTACAGTCCGCCCCCTTGAAATTGCTTGTCCCCAAGCAATCTCAGTCTAGCCCGCTAAATAACCTACTCACTCTCCCATGTAGAATCTTCCTCCGGTAGGTCTTTCCATCTGACCAAATACTCCTTCACTATCCTGTTTCTAAGCTTCCTCTCTTTGGTGTCCAGAATAGCCTTGGGTACTAACACAAGCTTCCCCTCCTCATCCAAAGGGGGTAAATCTGCAGAAGGAAGTAGACTCTAACCAATGGCTTTCTTAAGCCTAGACACATGAAACACATTGTGCACTCGATTGCCCTCTGGAAGCTCAAGCTCATAGGCGACTTTGCCCACTTTGCGAGTCACCCTGTAGGGTCCATAAAATCTAGGTTTCAACTTTTCAGCTCGCTCTTCTTGAGCGATGACTAACTATATGGTTGTAGCCTCAAGTAAACCATATCTCCTACCTCAAAGCTATGCTCTATTCGGTGCTGATCAGCATACAATTTTTGTTGATTCTGGGCCTGTTGTATATTCTCTTTGAGCACTTTTAGGATGTCCTGACTATCCTATAATAAGTTTTTGGCTTTGGGCACTCTATTGTCCCCCAAAACTAAATCCATGAAGCTAGGTGCTTCATAACCATAGAGTTCCATAATGAGTCATCTTGATGGACATATGATAAGTGGTGTTATAACAATACTCTCCCATATGCAACCATCTGATCCAAGCCTTTTGTTGTGTAGTTACATAGTTCCTCAAATATCCTTCCGCCCATTTATTCACAATCTTTGTTTGCCCATCTGTTTGCGAATGATAACTAGTGCTAGGTGTAAGATCTATACCACACAACCTAAACAACTCTTGCTAAAAAACACTCATAAACTTACTATCCCGGTCACTGACAATGAATCTGGGCAGCCCATGTAACCTGAATATCTCTGTAAAGAAAAGATCTGCCACCTGTGCTGCTATGTAAGTGGACGGAATAGCAAAGAAGTGAGAAAACTTTGTCAAGCAGTCCACCACCACATAGATGCAATTCCTTCCCTACACTCATGGTAAACCAGTGATGAAGTCCATCGAAATACTTTCCCATTTCCTATCAGGAATGGGCAAGGGCTATAATAAACCTGCAGGAAATGTGTGCTCTCCCTTATTCTGTTGACAAACCACACACACCCTGACATACCTCTGAACATCATCCTTGAGCCCTTTCCATGAAAACCGCTCTCAGATCTGCCTGTAGGTCTTGAAGACCCCCGGATGTCTAGCTGTGGGTGCATCATGAAATGCCTTCAGTATCACCTCTCTCAAATGTGATGATGGAATTAAATAAACCCTGTCCTGAACTCTGATCAATCCATCTATCACCTCATAGCGATCATCCTATATGGTACCTGAAATCAATCCAAAAGCCCAAGCATCTCCGACATACTCTGCTATAATCCGATCTCTCCAATCTCCTAAAATCTCTGCTAGAGCACATAAGTGAGGTCTCCGAGATAAGGCATCAGCCACCACATTTTTCTTACCTTTGACAAACTCTATGTCAAAGTCATAAGCTTGCAATTTAGTCACCCATTTTTGTTGCCGTTCATTAAGATCATGCTGGTTCATGAAGTATTTAATACTGTTGTGATCAGTCTTTGATCACAAAATGTTCACCTACCAAATATGATCAAAATTTGGCCAATGCATGCATTATGGCCAACATCTCCTGGTCATAGATAGAATAATTTTTTGCAACTCCCCGGAGCTTCCTACTCTTGAATGCAATGGGATGCTTCTCCTACATCAATACTGCTCCAATCCCATCACCTGATGCATCACAATGAAGCTCAAAAGGCTTCATGACATCTGATAGAGCTAGAACTGGACATGAAGACATTACCTGCTTGAAATGCTCAAAACACCTCCATGCTGCCCCTGTCCACACAAAGGCTCCTTTCCTAGTAAGATCTGTCAAGGGTGTAGCAATCAGTGAGAATCCCTTAACAAACCTCCTATAAAAACCACATAAACCAAAGAATCCCTTAAGCTGTGTAAGGTTTGTGGGAGTAGGCCACTCTACAATAGCTCTAATCTTTTCGAGATCAACCTGAATGCCATCTACACTAATGATATGCCCAAGGTAAAGGAGCTCAGTCATGCCAAACTCACATTTAGATTCCTTGGCATACAATGACTCTCTCTCTAGAATAGATAACACCTCCTCAAGATGATGTAAGTGCTCCTCCCAGGTCTTACTGAAGACCAAGATGTCATCAAAGAAGATCAAGACAAATCTCCACAGCTGCTTCCTGAATACCTGGTTCATACAACTTTGAAATGTAGCAGGTGCATTGGTTAGACCAAATGGCATAACCATGAACTCAAAGTGGCCATAGTGACATCGGAAGGCTATTTTCTCAATGTCCTTTGCTCTCATCTTGATCTGATGGTATCCGGATCGCAAATCAATTTTGGTGAAGAAGCATGCCCCATGCAACTCATCAATCAACTCATCAATCAACTCATCAATCCTAGGAATGGGATATATATTTTTAATTGTTTTTTTATTCAGTGCCTTGTAATCGATGCACATGCACATTGTCCCATCCTTCTTCTTTACCAATACTACTGCTGAAGCAAAGGGGCTCTTACTGGGCCTGATATGCCCCATCTCCAAAAAATCCTTAATCACCTTCTCTATCTCATCCTTGTGTTTCTTAGGATGACGATAGGGAGTAATCATAACTGGTTTGGCTCCCTCCTCGAGCTCAATAACATGTTCCATCCCTCTGTCAGGAGGAACCCCATGAGGAATATCGCTAAATACTTTAGCGTGTCTATCAAGTATCTTCTGGATATCTGGTGGATGACTCTTTTCTTGTGGCTCTAGTGAAGTTGGCATAATGTAGCATTCTGCCACCCACTCTATGTCATCATGACAAAAAAGTCTTTGCATTCTCCTCAAGGACATTACTCTGCAACCTCCATCTGAAAGTCCTCTAAGTACCACAGTTCTACCCTCATGCTGGAATCTCATCTCCAATTTCGGTAGATTGAGTTTGAACTCAACTAGTGAAGCCATCCATGTCATGTCGAGGATGACATTATAATCTTCCATGTCCACAACATAGAACTCATCCACCAACTCGTAGCCATCTCCAAACCTGATGCGAAGATTAGATATCTTTCGAGTGCATAATAACTTATCACCGTTAGCCACCATGACTCTAAACCCATCATGCTCCTCTGTCTATAACCCTCTCCTGGCTACCAACTGTGCATCTATGAAGTTATGTGTAGCCCCAGTGTCAATAAGAGATATCACTTTCTACCTCTGGATAGTACCCCTGACCTTAAATGTGATTTCCTTTTGGGCCCCTGTCAAGTGTGCCAACGATCTATCATCCTTAGGAATGTTGCTCTCCTCTATAGTGTTACCCTCATCTAAATCAGAGTGCTGATCCTCCCCTTCTGACTCTGACTCTTCTGCTAAAAAATACTCCATTTGATTTGCCTTAGCCTTGAGAGAACATTTATGAGATAAGTCTTAAGGCTCTCTACAATGGAAGCACAGCTTCTTCTTTTGAAGTTCATTCAAGGTTTTATTGTCTAGTCCTTTTGATCCTTCTTTGGGTTTGCTATACTCTTTCTGAAACGATTTTTTGTCTTTGTCCTTGCGGTAGGAAGAATCTATTGAATGGTTTTTTCCTTTGTATACCGAAGGGGCTAAATCTCGTGCCTTTTTAGTTGCTTCAGCTAAGGTGAGTGGATCATGTCCCTTCACCCAACCTCGTAATGGATCAGCAAGACCATCACAAAATAACACCACCAATCTCCTAGGAGAGATATCAGTAACAAGTACAGACAAGCGCTGAAACTCGATAATGTAAGCATCCACAGAACTTGACTATTTTAACTATGCTAGCTCCTTGAAATGTAACTCAAGATCCTTAGTGTCAAATCTCCCAATCAATGTTTCGATGAATTTCTCATAGGATGTAATCTAATTATGCCCCAAAGTCACCATGCCATGATGCCACCATTCATGTGCAACGCCATCCAAGTGCATAGCTGTATACTTGATAGCCTCCTCCTTAGGCATAATATTTAGCTACAAGTATGTATCTACCTTTTGCACCCAAGCTCGTGCAGACATCTTCCCTGAAGCATCATAATAAGGTAAAAAAAGTTTTCCAACTTTCTTCCTTAGCTCAAAGTTTTGATTCCTCCCTCCTGATTTAGGCATGTGTCTCATCCTCAAGTTCATATAATCTCTAAGAGAAATATCCACCTGAAACTCCAGTCCACTAGCTTCCCAGTCCCTCCTAAACTGATCCTATAACTCGGTAATCTGTGGTTCGTTTATTGGTTGAACCGGATCTCTGGATGGGAAAGTGGGTAGAAGAGGTCTCGAGCTCGCAGTCCGCATTGGGCGTGCAACATGTCTAAAGTTATCATCCTCATTCTCATTGTTGCCATGTCCATTATTACCATTAATGTTATTCTCAGGACCATTGTTGTTGCCTTGGCCTTCATGGTTATTGTTTCCCCCATTGTTATGGTTTCCCTCATTGTTATTGTTTCTGTTGTTGGCATCACCTGGATTAATATTGACACCCATCTGTCTAGCCATGAGCTGCAACATCATGTCCATTCGCCTATTCTGCTCCTTCTGCATACGCTGCCCCTGCTCTAATGTATCCGGTAACTGTCTGAACAGTACCTCCCCCTGATCTGGACCAACATTTCCGCCTTCGCCTAATCCTGTATTCCTGTCATCTCGATCACCCATATTATTGTCCTGATCAAAGAATATCTCCTATGTGTCTGTATGGTTGGATTCAATGTCCACCTACACGGATGTACTAGACTATTTTCTTTGCAAGTCTGAAATCCTATTTTGTCTTGCTCTGGTATTGCGGAAATTATAAGACCCCTGTCGCATGCTCAAACATAAATGCTTAGCCTGTGTTTTTTATTTATTTCTGATTTTAGTGTTTTAACATTTCATCAAACACTTTTTCCCTTTATCCGGCTGTTCCAAATTCCCTATAAGACCTCCACAAGATGGCAGGACTTATAGCTCTGATACCACTATAATGGACACCCTTGGATGTCCCAAAAAACTAAACCAAATTGCTGAAATGAATTATGTCAAACAGTTTGCATTCAACTTCTTATTTCTCCATTTAATGTTTTAAACCCCTTATAACTCCGAAAATCAAACGTTTATTGTTTATTGTGTTTCATGCATGGAATTGGTATCATACAACATAAACAAGAAAGAAACTACAATGATATGCAAAGTGGAAATGAATTGCTGCTAATAAAATGTTATTTTCAAAATTCATAAAACCAAATACATGGCAGATTTATCAACTCATTAATTACTTCAGCAGTATTGACATAATACTCCAACCCATGCTTATGAACTTGCTGCTACAATATTTTGTCCTTCAATCAGTCCACTACCTTCATAATATCATTCCCTCCAAGCGGCATAAGCGTCAAACAAGTAGTGAAGAAGATATGAGCAAAACACCAAATCTGCCTGTAGCCGGAAATGCAACTAAACTGCCTGATAATGAAGCCGATAACAAAGAATTCCAAAGGCCAAACCCCAAGGGAATGACGTCTAGAATGTTACAAGATAGGATAAACATCCTCAAATGCCAAGAATAGAGATGCAACTCACACACCAATTTCTTCTCATATTCAACCTGCCTAGTGAAGCCACAAATGCTTCCTTTTATTCTATTTCCAAGGGTCCGCTCAACTCATATGGGCAATGTGGGATAAAAGATGTGTAATATATAAAACATATATTAAAATACCCCTTATTTCTCCCTTGGGTACACATCACCATAAAATAAATATTAAAGTAACACTTTAATATTTTACAATTAAATTAGATGTTACTTTAATAAAACTTCAGGCATTAAAATGTATTAGCAATCAGACTCTGAATAATGCGAATGATGGCTCATCAAAAAGCTCCCACCGAGGAGTATCGAATCCAATAACCAAAATTGACCTGCACTCTATCCTGTTGACTTACGAAAAATAGTAAGTATGCCTGAAACTGAGTAAATCAACTTCGTTTTGGCCCAAACTAGAAATGACTAGGCCAAAACACTCCAGGATCCCATTAAACCCTTCATTACCCCTCAGGACCATGTAGAACAACGCTAATGCACACACACTTGGTCAACTACTAAAATGGGGACATTACATATTCAGAGACCCTTATGCTTTTGTTCGAGATGCTGAATGCCCTAAAATTACTGGTTATAATCTTTTCATGTACTTTTATCAAAATAGAATAGAGAATGTGCCAGTATGTAACCCATGGAATAGAAATATGGCAAAATTAATTTTTCTAGAAGTGTTCGTTGATGTTGACCTGTTGAAGGCCCTAATATATTCGTACAATCTAGTAACCAGGACTTTCCATAGGCATAATGGGAGTGCATTATGTACATTAGATAGAACTTCTTTTATTGAGGCTTTTGGATTGATGGGACAAATGGATGTACCTATTGACATTGCAGACTTACAAGAAAAATTTGCTAGGAATAAAACCTATTTTGTAAACAATGTCATGCTACCACACATTCCTTACAAAGTTAAGAAGGCAGGGTTAATTCCAAAAAAGGTGGGAGACTTTTTACCTTTGAGTAGGTTCAAAAATTATTTCAAAAACACAGTGTATGGGTTGCACAAAGTATTGGGAAGTGATGGTGCAGAGGATTGTGTATATGGTTCTCTTTTTTTGATGGCATGTGACATACAGGATCCTTTTCATCATAAGAAGTATGATTATGTGGCCTTTCTCATTGATAGTATGCACATGAAGATTTGTGACACTAAGAAAGGAGAACTGAAAGACTTCAAGTTCCACCATTATTCATTATTGATGCACCTTATCCTGTATAGCAACATTGGGTACATCAGTGGAGACTTCATTGATCAAACTTCTGATGAATTTGGTGAGTTACCTGTGCAACTCTGGACTCATTTTTGGCATAAAGGTTTCTTCTATTCAAATGCCCTAGTTTTTTTCAATTTGTTCAGTTCTTTTATTATGAGGCAGCTAGATCATACTTTCTTTAGGGCACCCAATGTTTTGAAGACTCTGCTTAGGCCCTCTTTCTTAGATGAAAAAACAAAATTAGATCATAACTGGGGAAGCATATTTTTGTTTAAAGAATGTACTTTAATCAGAGTTTTTGCATGCCCACAGCCTCCTCATCTATTGCCTAAATATCTACCCACTCGATTGGCCATTATTGAATTCTTCTGGCAATTCTTATTGATGAATAAAGAAATGATCCCTCCCTCTCTGCATAAGCCTACTTTTTTATGTAGAACCTTTAAGGTGGGAGACTTTGAAATAGGCAAGAATTATTTTGAGAAATTGAGTGACTATTTAGGTCAGTATAAATTTGCTACTGGGCCCTATAGGATATATGATCTTGACAGTTATATTGCAAACGAGGTTAACACCATTAGGGGTTTTGTTCTGCCTCCAAGGAAGCCTATCCCTGTAGAGGATCTGATTGCCAACATAGTAGCAACAGGGGAGGCAGATGAGTTATTGAGAAAATATGAAGAAATAAGGAAAGTGGAGAATGCTTTGAAGAGGACCAACCCTGATTTTAAGTGTTTTTATACAGAAGTTCCATATCCCAATAATCTAAGGAAAATGATTGAGAATTTTGATCATATTATGTTACAAATGCCTCATGAGACAAAGGGAGAAGAAGCCATTGTAAATAGAGAATCCCCTAAACCAGATACACAATTAGAAATTGATTTAGAAGAAGAGCAGCCATCAACCTCAGCCTGGGTGCCACAAGGAAATAAAAGACAAAAGACAATGCACATCCCTGAAAAGGTGGTAAGCAGAGCTATACAAGTCATGTCTAGAAGTAGTGAGTATTTTGCTGATATTAGGAAAAATTATTTTCACCAAAGGGCTACTGAAGCAGGAAAAGCTTCTATTGACATGCAAATTGCAGCATCAAGGTTGGATGATAGGCTCATTCAATCTGAGAAATTCATGGAAGATGATGATTTTATTAAATCATCAGAATTTAAAGGTTTTCTCTATAAAATCAAAAAAAATGAACTCACATTGAGTCTCATGCCAGGAGAAGATCTAGAGAAAAATAAAGAGTTAGTTGAAAAACTATTGGCTTATGACCCTGAAAGTGAAACAATGACTACTGCAGAAGCTAGGGAATTAGTACATAGGAGTGGCATGATTCTAATACCACATTAAGATATTGAGAAAGCCTTTGTGTTGGACCAAATGAGAAGACAAGATAAGGCCATTAGTTATGAAGCCACTAGCAGTGAAGGCTTTAAAAGAGGGTCAGGTTTTAATGTGGACACTAAAACCCTAGCAGTATGGAGTGTGGCCCCTGACACCAAGAAGCCTAAGATGATGGATATAGAAGAAACTACTCAGGGCAATATGATTATATGGACATTGGAGAGCACTACTGGGAAGGAAATCTCCAGTTTGGTAAAACATTTTGCTCTTATGAATGAGGAAAAGGTTGATGAAATTGAGGATAAGTTAGCTGCAATGTTTAATGAATGCCTTGATATTAGGAGAACATATGAAGAAGAGCTCAAAATGAGCCATGTACAGAAACAACTCAAGATAGCAGCAAAGGCAGAGCATGCACCAAGGCAAGAGGAAGAAAGAAGGCACGTAGTAGAAGCAGAGGCCCAAACAGAAGGAATACTTATGGGAACAACAGTGTCAGTGCCTGTGATTACTGTGGAAATAGAAGTTTCTCAGGTTGATAATAATACCAAGAAAAATGCTTTGATGAATGTATTAAATCATAGAATCAGCATTCTGAAAAGAATATCTCAAGATACTTATAATACATTCATCAGTCTACAATCTGTAGAACAGGTATGCATGGTTGCAGTTAGATGGCTTAAGCCTATTTTTCAATAGTGGGAACCATATATGCAATTTTTTGACAGGTTGATACCCTTGTTAGCCAAGAAGCCAAATCTCCCAGATAAAGTTATTACTGTGAAGGCGGGTATGGACAAAGTGAAAGAATTATTGCAAATCTTCACAGGGAAGCTAGCAGTAATTCAAAGCAAATTGAAAATACTAACAAATGGTTTATATTCTTTGATTCCTTCTGTTATTTATTCCAATGATAAGTTAAAAGATTTTGATGAGTGGTCCAATTCTTTTGATCACATTATAGACTTGCCACAAGTGGTATCCGTTCTCCAAGATGGTATTGATGAATGTCTTTTCAATGAACTAATTGATACCCTTTTCAAGATTGAAACTGAAGTGAATAGGTTTATCATAGAAGGAAGGGTGATTACTGATGCTAGGTGGCAAAAAAATGTGGATGAATTAACAACAGTTAAGGAATGTGATTGGCCCACTAAAAGAGAAATATTTGTCTGGGAAGCAATCATAGAAATCAAAGCACTACCAACAGGGAGTAGTTAGAGAAAAGGACAAAAATTGAAGATTTTATGCTCCAGTTGTCATCTGCCTTCTATTCTATTTGTTTTGTTTTGTTTGTTTGGTTTTCTTTTGAAAAGGGGTAATTTACCAAATTTTTGTAAAAATGGACTCCTGTCACTTTCTTTAGCCTGAAGCTTGTTACATCTCACACTATTTAAGTGAGATCCCAAGGCTAAAGAATGTCCTGAATTCTATTTCTTCTAAGTATTGTGCTTAGTCTGGTTTTTGGTCCAAATTTTGAAAGCAAATTTGTAATGTATTTTTCCTGTCAATTCTCTGAGAGTACATTAAATATAGAATGAGCTGTGTTTCTTTATGAAGGCCATTCTAATTCTATTGCAAAGGATATACCATTTTCAAAGGAAATGAATACAAATTATGAACTGTCCCCATATTAGTTCTTTCTAAATTTTGTCTCCTTTTAAATACTTAGCTACCTTGATGTTGTATGAGTAAAAGCTTGTGCAAATGAATGCAATCTAGTTAGGTTGTATATCCATTTATCATTGTTGTTAATTCAATGGATTAAAGAGAGGCTTTGATGAATGTGATAAGATTTCGTAAGTATTGAAAAGGATTTTGAATGATAAATTCTAATAAGAATTGCTGATAGAATTTTTTGCAAAGCAACAAATTAGATCTAAGAATTTTCTATAGACTCTGAACCCCAATGGATTAGGCACTGATCAAGTTATTTCAGTTGAAGGAGAAATATATTATAAATGGTTATTCAAATGCATCATCAAATCAAATTTTACTTTTATTTCTTGTAGATCTTCAAAGTTGGCCAGCACTTGTCTATATGGAATGTTTTAGCTTCAGTTAGCCATTGTTGTAAAAAACATCTGCAGATCTATAGAAGAATTCTTGGCCATATCTATTTATGGGATGTGTTTACCAAGTTAGTAAGAATTATGTATATTTTTGAGGATCTTGAAATGAGAATTAGAATGAAATTAAGAATAATCCTCACACAGTTGTTCCAGTTTTGAACCATCCCTGGGTACACCCACCCTGGTTTTGCAGAGCCAAAAGAGTAGAAAACCATTGGTGGTTTTGTTTAAGTTGGGTCCAAATACCTTACATATGCAATTTTTAATAAGAATAGGCTAGTCTTTAGATTGTGTATGTACTATCATCCTGGTATTAAGCATTTTGTCGCTTAGTAGTTTTAGTACTTTTTAAAACACCAACAAAATGGCGACTCTGCTGGGGAGTTGTCCAACACATCTGTGAAAAGTACTGCAATTTCTTTGGTCTTACTGTGTATGTGCATGTCATGTGATCTAAGTTTTACTCGTGGTTATAAGGGAATCTTTTAGTGTCAAACCTTGAGAATTTTAAAGAAGATAGAGCCCAAGTACCATTGCTACACACTGACGTATCCAGCCTATCCAAGTGTCTTATCTAACAAGCAAGAGTTGCAGTATTACGACATCAGTGATTGGTCTCTCTGTGCCATATATTTTTTTTTCTCCACTTGTGTATTGTTTTCTTTTAGTCAACAAAAGCGTTATTATATATTTTCCCAAAATAGGGTGGTGACTCAGTCAAGGTTTTGAAGCTAGTGCTTATTGTAACAAAAAGGTGAATATGGCTAACAAGAGAAAAAACACAAGAGCTTACATGAGAGCCAATCCCAATGTATCAATGTATACTGATTTACCCCAAGGTGGTAGGAAGAACCAAAATAAGAAAAAGACAGATCCAAATCCTACTTGGAAACCCAGAGGTAGTGCATCCGTCAATTCCCATTATCAACCAGTAATAGGAAGAGAGTCTTCTTCACTTAGCTCTGAATCTGAAACTACAACACTCTTAGGAGGCATATTCAGTACCCCATTACCAGATGAGAGAGTTTTTCAAGACAAGGACGTGTCTACTATGGGAATTACTTCGTTAAGACCAGATCCTGTAGCAGATATGAATTATAGGCTAGGATTTAAGAGTTCATTTGATAATCCTTTTAATCCCAGAGTAACCCCATATGTAGAACCAAACCTTATAGATCTGGATGACCCTGCTAATTCCAAGGCAACTTCTGCAGATCCTAAAGAAGTGTACTCTGAAATAGAATTTTTGAAGAAATGGATTGCTAAGGAAGAAGCTAAACGCATTCGTCTTGAAAAGGAGAAGGAGTAAGCCACCTTAGATGCCATAATAGAAAGAGATGCTTTGCTAAGAAGGATGGCTGCTTTGAAAGAGAAAAATAAAAAATTAGAAGAGAATACCACAACTCTCCATAAGGATGTTTTTGGAGATGTTGATAATCTGAGAGCTAAAGTTCAAGAACAGGAGAAACGCCTAAATCAAAGGCAAGAACCAATTATTGCTCAAGTTCAAGTCTATAAACCTGTTCAAGTTGATCCTGTAGAGCCCATTGCAAAAGCTCCAGATAAAGGAAAAGGCAAGGCTATAGGAATCCAAATAAATGAGCCTCAAGCTATACCAAGCAAACCTATACAACCTTCCATGTCAAAATTAGATCTAGATCTTGAGAAGGCTTGAAAAGAGAGGGAAGATCTTGCAAAAGAACTTGAGAAGGTTGAGAATGAAGCTCAAGCTGCAGAAACTAGAAGGAAAATCCAATTCATAAAGTCTAATTCTACATTGGCTTCATGGCCCAATTTGTCTATCCCACCTACAAATCCTGCACTAGTTAGTGGTCCCACAATTTCAAATCAGGGAGTACCCCAATCTGCTCCTACCTCATCTTCCACTATTGGCACCCAAGTCTCATTTGTCCCACCACAACAGTCCCAAGCTGCTCCCCTAAGTCAAGCTAATATAGCTAGTACCTCAAATGTTCCAAGTTTCCAAAAGAAACCTATATACCTAGAAAAGTATAGACAGATATCATTTGCTGGTATTCTTGGTGCCCCACATCCCATATCATTTTATTTAAGAGATAAAGTGGTTAAGTTTTCTGGAAATAATGTTGTTACTGGTGAAGAACATTTAAGGATTTTCATTGACATGTTGAATGATTATGAAGTTGAACATGAAGACATGGTAATGAAATTATTTGTGCATTCACTAACAAAGGATGCAAGGGATTGGTTTAGGAGGTTTCCTGATGACAGTATTACCTCATGGAGTGATTTGGAGAAATTGTTCAAGGAGCAATATGGGGACAACACTAATGCAAGATTCATGTTGAACGAGTTCAACAATATCAAGAAGAATCCAAATGAGTCCACATTTGATTTCAATGTGAGATTCCAAAAAGGTATGTACAAACTTTTCCAAGCTATGAGGTTAAATGAAGACGTCTGTCTCACAACCTATTTCAATGCTTTTGATAGCAAAATGGCTTATCAATTGAGGGATAAGGATCCTAAAACTTTAAGAGATGCCTATAAAGTTGTAATAAATATAGAGAATAATAGGAAGGCATCTGGAAAACTAGGTAGGAGGGATGATCCTAAGCTTTTTAATCCTAAGAACAACAATAAAAGGGAGGGTGACAAAACTCCTATAGGAAAAAAGCCCGAAGAACCTACTATAGGCCAAGTTTTAGAAATGCTCAAGAAGATGAATCTCACTAGTTTCAATAAGCCAAATGTTGCTGAAAGAGCCCCTATGAATAACAATAATTTCAATAGGCAGCCTAGGATGCAAAATTACCCTTACACCACTCAGTGGAAAGATGGTAAACTAGTTCCCAACCAAACCCAAAATGTGAAGGATAAGGGTACTCCAGACCCCCTACAAAGGAATACTGTAAATATGAATGATGATGTACCATGGTGCATTATATGCCAATCACCTCACTCTACTGATTATTGTGTTGTTGCTCAGTCATTTGCCCAAGCCTAAGGAGGGCAAGCTGAAGAAGAAATTGAAGAGAAAAGCCATGACGATATAAGCTACAATATGGTGAGTATGTGTGATGATTTGATAGATTCTGATTTAGAAGAGCCTGAAAATGATATTACTAGCCAGAGAATTGCTTACCAGCTACATCATCAGCAAGTGTTTTCAAATGATGAAGGGTATGATATAGATAAGGTATGCAGTACATTTTTTGATGTAGGTCTCACAAGTTTAAGAATGCCCTCCAAGGAGGAAATTGACAGAATTACACCAGAAATGATTTCACAAGTACATAGTAATTATAATTTGAGAAATAGAGCTATAAATAATGATGCAGGAAGGCCATCTAGTGTATTCATCAAAGACATCACTCATAAGATGAATGATCAAAACAAGAAGGTCAATGTAGATGTGCCTAAGATCAAGGAAGACAAGGGTAAGAAATGGGAACCAAAGAAGAAGGTTCAATTTTAGATAAGTGAAGCAACAAAACCAGTTGTGCAACCAAAGAAGTCAAAACCGGATGTTATCAAGCAAAATGTGGTGCCTACTACTCAAAAGACTCTGATTCTAGGTACTATTGTAAAACTTACTGTGGTTGAACCTATTGATATGATATCCTTGTTATCTCAAATTACTATAAAAGTGCCCTTGTTTGAACTTTTTAGAATTGAAGAGCATAAGAATAAGGCTTTGTTATGGTTGGGTGGAATAGCAAACAACAATATTATTGTAGATCAAACTATGTCCCAACAGACCCCATTAGTAATAGAGGATAGTGGTATCATATCCCAGATTCCTCAAATGTTTCTAGATGATTCCTAAGTGGCATTCATAGAAGATATTGATCCTTTTTTCCTCAGTCTAATCATAAAGGGGAAGACGTTAAAAAATTGCATTATAGACTCAGGAGCTTCCAACACTATAATGCCTTTCAAAGTAATGGAAGCCTTAGGATTGAAGGTGGATACCAAGCAAGGCAAATGTAGAGGGATGGATGCTAGGGAAGTCCCAGTCATAGGTACTATAAATGCCTTACCTTTCAAATTGGCTGCATATCCTGAAGTGGAATTAACCATGTCTGTCCTTGTGGTAGATATACCTCCACACTACGAAATGTTACTCTCCAGAAAATGGACTGTTGCCATGGGGGGAAGCCTACAATGTGATCTTACTTATGCCACTTTTCATATAGAGGAAAAAGTTGTCAGGGTAAATAGGGAACCAAGGGTTAACCACATTTTAGGTGAAGAAATTGACAAAGATACCACTTGTTTCCTAGATACTGGGACTAATTCTTTCAGGGTTGAATTAATTATTTAGGAAGTTGAAAATTTACCTGCTATCATCGAAAATGAAGTTGAATGTTACATGAATTCACCAAAATTATGGACAATGTTCTTTGATGGGGCTAGTTCTAAAGAGGGTGCAGGCATAGGTGTAGTCTTTGTGTCCCCTGAAAATAACACTTTTAGGTATTCATTCACCTTGAAGTTTTCCTGCACTAATAATATTGTAGAATATGAAGCATTGCTGCTAGGACTCAAAGTTGCCATACATCATAAAATTAAGAAATTATGTGTCATAGGAGATTTTGAACTAATTATCTCTCAGATCAAAGGAACCTACTCATCCAAGAATAGGAGATTGAAACAATATAGAAATGTAGTCTAGGATCAGATAGAATTCTTTGATGCATTTGGGATCTCATGGAGAGATGGGACCCAAAACAAGATGGCTGATCTATTGGCAAATGTAGCAATCAAGCCAAAAGAAATATCATTTGTAGGAATCTCCCAGATTGAGGTGCAAAATAGACTTTCCATACCTGACAACATTGAAAATTTGAAGGTTTTTGAAGATGACAAAGATATTACACATTTTTTGCTAAATGAAGACAAGTACCATGGTCAGGAGATGGATTGCAGTGGACTGATTGAAACTATAAATGGGAAGGAAACCATTTTTGGTTAAGAGATAATGCAATTGAAAACAAATAAGATGCCAAAGGGGTTAGTAGTCTTGGAAAATATTTTTGATAACCAAGATAGAGTAAAATCAAGAGTAAATGACTCCAAATCCTAGGAGTTAGAAGAAATAAACTTGGGTACTGATGAAGTTCTTAAAAGGGTTTATATTGGCCAAAATCTGCCTGTTGAAATCAGGAAAACATTGATTGACCTACTTAGAAAATATAGACATGTTTTTTCTTGGTCATATGATGACCTTAAGGCTTACAGGGAGGATCTTTTCCAGCATGTCATACCATTGAAGGAAAATGTAAGAGCTTTCAGGCAAAAACAGAGACCAATCAATCCTACCCTTGCCCCAAAAATGCAAGAAGAACTGACAAAACTAAGAGATGGTGGGATAATCAAACCAATCAGGCATTCCACCAGGGTTTCAAACTTGGTTCCTGACAAGAAGAAGAATGGAGATATTAGGCTTTGTGTTGATTTCAGAAATTTAAACATTGCATCTCTGAAAGACAATTATGGCTTACCTAATATGGAAGCCATGTTACAGCAAGCGACTGGCTCTGAATTGATGTCAATGATGGATGGTTTCTCTGGATATAATCAAGTTCTAGTAAAAGAAAGTGAACAGTTCAAGACAACCTTCACAACCCCATGGGGAACATATGTGTATGTGACGATGCCTTTTGGCGTGATTAATGCAGGAGCTACCTTCCAAAGAGCCATGGATGTAGCATTTCATGAGTATATTGATAAATTTATGGTTTTGTACCAAGATGATCTTACAGCGTATTCGAATAAGGTTGAAGATCACTGCAAACATTTGAAAAAAATCTTTATTAAAGCCCTGGAATATGGAGTATCTTTAAACCCAAAGAAATGCACATTCGAGGTCACAGAAGGAAAATTATTAGGACATATAGTGTCAAAGGATGGGGTAAAAATAGATCCTGAAAGGGTAGTAGCTATTGAAAAAGTCCCTAAACCAAAAAATGTGAAAGGAATTCAATACTTTTTTGGCCAAGTCAATTTTTTGAGGAGATTTGTTACCAATTTTGCTGAAATCAATAGACCCATCTCAAAGATGCTCAAGAAGGGAGCCGTTATAGATTGGAATGGTGAACCTTCACAAGCATTCCAGGATATAAAAACTGCAATAAAGAATGCTCTAGTGTTGAGGACCCCAGATTATGCAAAATCCATGCATATTTTCTCTTTTGCATCATTCCATACTGTAGCTGCAGTCTTATTACAGAAAAATCAAGAAGGATATGAGCAGCCTATTGCCTTTTTCAATAAGTCACTACAGCCTGCTAAACTTAAGTATGAGATAAATGAAAAGCAAGCATGCAGAAGACTGGCTAAAACTCCTTCCAGGGTCGTCAAATGCAATTTTTGCAAACGATCATATATTCAAACACCTTATGCTTTTGTTCGAGATGCTAAATGCCCTAAAATTACTGGTTATGATCTTTTCATGTACTTCTATCAGAATGGAATAGAGAATGTGCTAGTATGTAACCCATGGAATAGAAATATGGAAAAATTAATTTTTCCAGAAGTGTTCATTGATATTGACCTATCGAAGGCCCTAATAAATTCATACAATCTAGTAACCAGGACTTTGCACAAGCATAATGGGAGTGTATTAGGTACATTAGACAGAACTTCTTTTATTGAGGGTTTTGGATTGATGGGACAAATGGATGTACCTATTGACATTGCAGACTTACAAGGAAAATTCGCTAGGAATAAAACCTATTTTGTAAACAATGTCATGCTGCCGCACATTCCTTACAAAGTTAAGAAGGCAGGGTTAATTCCAAAAAAGGTGGGAGACTTTTTACCTTTGAGTAGGTTCAAAAAATATTTCAAAAACACAGTGTATGGGTTGTACAAAGTATTGGGAAGTGATGGTGCAAAGGATTGTGTATATGGTTCTCTTTTTCTGATGCCATGTGACATACATGATCCTTTTCATCATAAGGAGTATGATTATGTGGCCTAAATCATTGACAGTATGCACATGCAAATTTGTGACACTAAGAAAGGAGAACTGAAAGACTTCAAGTTCCACCATTATTCATTATTGATGCACCTTATCCTGTATAGCAACATTGGGTACATCAGTGGAGACTTCATTGATCAAACTTCTAATGAATTTGGTGAGTTACCTATGCAACTCTGGACTCGTATTTGGCATAAAGATTTCTTCTATTCAAATGCCCTATTTTTTTCAATTTGTTCAGTTCTATTATTATGAGGCAGCTAGATCATACTTTCTTTAGGGCACCCAATGTTTTGAAGACTCTACTTAGGCCCTCTTTCTTAGATGAAAAAACAAAATTAGATCATAACTGGGGAAGCATATTTTTGTTTAAATAATTTACTTTAATTAGAGTTTTTGCATACCCATAGCCTCCTCATCTATTGCCTAAATATCTACCCCCTAGATTGGCCATTACTGAATTCTTTTGGAAATTCTTATTGATGAATAAAGAAATGATCCCTCCCTCTCTGCATAAGCCTACTTTTGTATGTAGAACCTTTAAGGTAGGAAACTTTGAAATAGGCAACAATTCTTTTGAGGAATTGAGTGACTATTTAGGTCAGTATAAATTTGCTAATGGGCCCTATAGGATGTATGATCCTGACAGTTATATTGCAAATGAGGTTAAGACCATTAGGAGTTTTGTTCTGCCTCCAAGTAAGCCTATCCCTGTAGAGGACCTAATTGCCAACATAGTAGCAACAGGGGAGGCAGATGAGTTATTGAGGAAATATGAACAAATAAGGAAAGTGGAGAATGCTTTGAAGAGGACCAACCCTAATTTTAAGGGTTTTTATACAGAAGTTCCATATCCTAATAATCTAAGGAAAATGATTGAGAATTTTGATCATATTATGTTACAAATGCCTCATGAGCCAGAGGGAGAAGAAGCCATTGTAAATAGAGAATCCCCTAAACCAGATACACAATTAGAAATTGATTTAGAAGAAGAGCAGCCATCAACCTCATCCTCGGTGCCACAAGGAAATAAAAGACAAAAGACAATGCACATCCCTGAAAAGGTGGTAAGCAGAGCTATACAATTCATGTCTAGAAGTAGTGAGTATTTTGCTGATATTAGGCAAAATTATTTTCACCAAAGGGCTACTGAAGCAGAAAAAGCTTCTACTGACATGCAAATTGCAGCATCAAGGTTGGATGATAGGCTCATTCAATCTAAGAAATTCATGGAAGATGATGATTTTATTAAATCATCAGAATTTAAAAAATTTCTCTATAAAATCAAACAAAATGAACTCACATTGAGTCTCATGCCAGGAGAAGATCCAGAGAAAAATAAAGAGTTGAAAAACTATTGGCTTATGACCCTGAAAGTGAAACAATGACTACTACAGAAGCTAGGGAATTAGTACATAGGAGTGGCATGATTCTAATACCACATTGGGATATTGAGAAATCCTTTGTGTTGGACCAAATGAGAAGACAAGATAAGGCCATCAGTTATGAAGCCACTAGCAGTGAAGGCTTTAAAAGAGGGTCAGGTTTTAATGTGGGCACTAAAACCCTAGCAGTATGGAGTGTGGCCCCTGACACCAAGAAGCCTAAGATGATGGATATAGAATAAACTACTCAGGGCAATATGATTGTGTGGACATTGAAGAGCACTACTAGGAAGGAAATCTCTAGTTTGGTAAAACATTTTGCTCTTATGAATGAGGAAAAGGTTGATGAAATTGAGGATAAGTTAGCTGCAATGTTTAATGAATGCCTTGATATTAAGAGAACATATGAAGAAGAGCTCAAAATGAGCCATGTACAGAAACAAAGAATAGAGGAGTTGGAGGAAAAAATTAAAATTCTGGAAACAGAAATAAAATCCCTCAAAGAATAGCTCAAGATAGCAGCAGAGGCAGAGCATGCACCAAGGCAAGAGGAAGAAAGAAGGCACGTTGTAGAAGCAGAGGTGCAAACAGAAGGAATACTTATGGGAACAACAGTGTCAGTGCCTGTGATTAGTGTGGAAATAGAAGTTTCCCAGGTTGACAATAATACCAAGAAAAATGCTTTGATGAATGTATTAAATCATAGAATCAGCATTCTGAAAAGAATATCTCAAGATACTTATAATACATTTATCAGTCTACAATCTACAGAACAGGTATGCATGGGTGCAGTTAGATGGCTTGAGCCTATTTTTCAACATTGGGGACCATATATGCAATTTTTTGACAGGTTGATACCCTTGTTAGCCAAGAAGCCAGATCTCCTAGATAAAGTTATTACTGTGAAGGAGGGTATGGACAAAGTGAAAGAATTATTGCAAATCTTCACAGGGAAGCTGGCAGTAATTCAAAGCAAATTGAAAATACTAACAAATGGTTTATATTCTTTGATTCCTTCTGTTATTGATTCCAATGATAAGTTAAAAGATTTTGATGAGTGGTCCAATTCTTTTGATCACATTATAGACTTGCCACAAGTGGTATCCGTTCTCCAAGATGGTATTGATGAATGTCTTTTCAATGAACTAATTGATACCCTTTTCAAGATTGAAACTGAAGTGAATAGGTTTATCATAGAAGGAAGGGTGATTACTGATGCCAGGTGGCAGAAAAATGTGGATGAATTAACAACAGTTAAGGAATGTGATTGACCCACTAAAAGAGAAATATTTGTTTGCGAAGTAATCGTAGAAATCAAAGCACTACCAACAGGGAGTAGTTAGAGAAAAGGACAAAAATTGAAGATTTTATGCTCCAGCTATCATTTGCCTTCTGTTTTATTTGTTTTGTTTTGTTTGTTTGGTTTTCTTTTGAAAAGGGGTAATTTACCAATTTTTTGTAAAAATGGACTCCTGTCACTTTCTTTAGCCTGAAGCTTGTTGCATCTCACACTATTTAAGTGAGATCCCAAGGCTAAAGATTGGTCCAAATTCTATTTCTCCTAAGTATTGTGCTTAGTCTGGTTTTTGGTCCAAATTTTGAAAGCAAATTTGTAATGTATTTTTCCTGTCAATTCTCTGAGAGTACATTGAATATAGAATGAGTTGTGTTTCTTTTGAAGGCCATTCTGAGTCTATTGTAAAGGATATACCATTTTCAAAGGAAATGAATACAAATTATGAACTATCCCCATATTAGTTCTTTCTGAATTTTGTCTCCTTTTAAATACTTAGCTACCTTGATGTTGTATGAGTAAAAGCTTGTGCAATTGAATGCAATCTAGTTAGGTTGTATATCCATTTATCATTGATGTTAATTCAGTGGATTAAAGAGAGGCTTTGATGAATGTGATAAGATTTCTTAAGTATTGAAAAGGATTATGAATGATAAATTCTTATAAGAATTGCTGATAGAATTTGTTGCAAAGCAACAAATTAGATCTAAGAATTTGCTATAGACTCTGAACCCCAATGGATTAGGCACTGATCAAGTTATTTCAGCTGAAGGAGAAATATATTATAAATGGTTATCCAAATGCATCATCAAATCAAATTTTACTTTTATTTCCTATAGATCTTCAAAGTTGGCCAGCACTTGTTTGCATGGAATGTTTTAGCTTCAGTTAGCCATTGTTGTAAAAAACATCTGCAGATCTATAGAAGAATTCTTGGCCATATCTGTTTATGGGATGTGTTTACCAAGTTAGTAAGAATTATGTATATTTTTGAGGATCTTGAAATGAGAATCAGAATGAAATTAAGAATAATCCTCATACAGTTGTTCCAGTTTTGAACCATCCCTGGGTACACCCACCCTAGTTTTGCAGAGCCAAAAGAGTAGAAAACCATCTGTGGTTTTGTTGAAGTTGGGTCCAAATGCCTTACATATGCAATTGTTAATAAGAATAGGCTACTCTTTAGATTGTGTATGTACTGTCATCCTGGTATTAAGCATTTTGTCGCTTAGTAGTTTTAGTAATTTTTAAAACACCAACAGGAGGTAAGAAGAAATTTTTTTGTTGGACTAAGGAAGCCAATGATGTATTCTAGTACTTGAAAAATAGAGTCTCTCAATACCCCATCTTGGTTCTACCTGTTTTCAATAAGGTCTTCACTGTGGAGATAGATGCAAGTAATTTGGCCATAGGTGCAATCCTAAGTCAGTAAGGTAAGAACGTTGCTTTCTTCTTTGAGAAACTAAATGATGCTAAAAAGAAGTTCTCAAATTATGACTTGGGACTTTATGCCATGGTTCAAGACCTCAAGAAATGGAGGCACTATCTAATCGCAAAGGAATTTTTAGTATACATTGATAACCATGCATTGAGTTTCTCCAATTCTCAGGAAAAGCTATCTTTCAGACATTTGAAATGGATAGAGTAGTTGGAGGCTTATACTTTCAATATTAGACACAAGAAAGGTGTTGCAAACAAGATTGTTGATGCCCTTAGTAGGAGAATTGGTCTAGTTGAGGAGTTACAACTTCAAAGTGTGGGAATTGATTCCCTTAAGCATTTATATGTTGATGATCATGATTTTGAAAAGATCTTTCAAGTTTTTACAGAGATGGTTGGAAGATACCATACTGATTTTTATGAATACCTTATTCAAAATGGACTCCTATTCAAAGGAGCTCAACTATGTATTCCCAAATTCTCAATGAGGAAAAATATCATAAGGGAGAAACACTATGATGGTCTAGGAGGACACTTTGGCATTGACAAGACATTAGACATGGTGAAAAGAAGTTACTTTTGGCCAAAAAAAAACAATGAGGTAAAGAAGTTTATAGAGACTTGCACCATCTATCAACAAGCTAAGGTATTTTAACATATCAGGGGTTATATCAACCCTTACCAATCCCCATAGGACCTTGGGAATCAATATCAATAGATTTTGTCATGGGGTTACCTAGAACAAAGAAAGGTTTTGATAGTGTTTTTACAGTAGTGGATAGATTTAGTAAAATGGTCCATTTTATACCATGTAAAAGCACAAATGATGCTTCTCATATTGTACATATTAGAAGTGGTTCTAGTTTATCATTTTTTAAATTTGTAAAGTATGAAAAGTTGAGAAAAAGAGATAGAAAAAAGATTGAAGATGCTCTAGTTGATATGATGGAAAAATTTAATAGTACACCATTAGAGATTGGAAATAGTGTTCCAAATGAGTTGTATAATATTGATGAGAATTGACAATATGCACTAATGGTTGAGAGAAAGATTAGAGAGGCCATATTAGCTCAAATAATGCCTAAATTGACTAAGAAGAAAATTACTAAAGCAATGGAGAAGTATAGGAACATATTTGTGCCTAAGACGAAAGCATTCTTGATGGTGAAGAATAAAATAGAGGATATTGTGTAGAAAAGAAGAATGATATAGCATATCTATGGCTTAATTCTTGAGGATGATAAGAATGATGATGCCAAATATAGGGAGCCTAAACAAGTTGAGTTGTATAACCAAGACAACTACTATGACGATGTTGAGTCTGGAGTAAGAAATATAGAGAAAGGTCTAGGAGAGTGAACAACAAGAAACAATCACTATTGAAGACGAACCTGTGGATAATAAAAAAGAAGTGAGTGAACTGGCCGAACAAGACCTAAAGGATGAGACTCTTATTCAAATGCCTACAATAGAGGTATTTCTTAATCCAAATCGTGTGTTAGTCTAAGTTAAGGATTATCCAAATCTAGACACGTAGGTATGTGCACAAGTAGTTGACGCAACACTAGATACCTCAACCTTCCCTATATTTATAGTTAATCTAGATGTTAGCAAGGATGATGCATAAATTAGAATACTAGGAAGTAGGGCATGCTAGGTATAGATGCAAGAAATCAACCTGAGACAGTAAAGATAAATTATGCCACTAAGGGAATTGAAAGTATAGAAGGTGAAAATGGATAGAAGAGTCTTAATAATCAAGAAGACTAGTCAACTATAGTCAATGAGATAATCACCTTAGAACCTCAGCCAAAGGGAGAAAAAGAGGTTGGTAATTGAAGTTCCTCGAGTGAACATAAAATGGTTGTTGTGAAAGATAAAGTAGATGTGTCTAAACCACAACCAAGTGTAGAGAGAAACTCAGGAGAGAAGAAGATAGGAAAACAAAAAAGGATAGATGTGACTCAAGATCCACACAAGATCAATCTGGTAGTTCAAACCCAAGGTTTGAAAATGACTATGCTGAGCTCAAGCACACCAGAATCTAAGAGAAAAAAAAATGAAGAAAAAGGTAAGACACTCACCCCAGGTCATAAGAGGTAAACCTATTGACTTAGATTAGGATATTTTTATACCTGGTTGTGATAGAACAAAATTGAATGAGGAACAAATGAGTCTTTTAAGTGAATTATATGCTATGAAGGCTGAGCAAGCTGAAATGAGAAGATAACATCAACATAAACAAGTTTTTAATGACATCAAGGATATTTTTCTTGATACTGGAGTTTTTGATGACTTAGATGAGAGAGCTCCCATCATTAAAAAATTGGTGAAATTTGTGGAGAAGATTAATGAGTATGACATTGATATTCAATAAAATTTGATGGAGAGAGCTGAGAGAAAGGATGACAACAAGGTCATGGAGAAAGTTTCTTGCAAGATAGCCATTAAGATGGTTGAACTTTATACTCAAGATAATGATGTAGAAAAAATAGTTTGTGATATTAATTCATTGTTTGCAAAGTCATTTCATGTCCCATCCTTCATCAAAGAAATAAGAGATCAGATAGACAAAATCAATGATGATTTGTAGAAGATGGCAACACATTGACCTTGGATGCAAGTTCAAGTTTAGTTCAGTTTTCAAGTTTGATATTTTTACAAGGCAAGCCATCTGAGCTTATGCAAGAGGAGAGTAAAATAAGAGCCGAGTTACTTACAATTCAAGTCTTGTTGATTCCACATTTGGTAGTCATGTAGAAACATCTAAAGATTGCTAAAAAATTAATTCAAAGTAATCAACAGTTGTCTATTGCAAACAACATGATAAATCTTGGTGCTACATTGTAAATTCAAAGATAAATTCTTGATGGACTGAAGAATAATTGGGACAACACCATGACAATTATTTTGCAATCCTAAAAACCATTGTACTCCTTGGTACCTAGTTGCAAGTTAGTACAACCATGACAAAAACAAGGGGGAATGAATGAACGATGCATGATCATCTACACGATCCACAAATGTATGACAATAATAACATAAGCATCTAATCATGCATGTATTGTATGAATTTTTGACAAAAAATTGTTGTGCATATTTTTGGAGTAATAAGAAGTCAATCATTTTAATACTCAGAGATGTATGATATTAAAAGATTTTGTACAAAAATTGAAAAATGCAAGTGTACAAGATTGTGTGTAGACCGAGCTACAGTTATGGAGTATATCCTAAGGGGAAGTACTTATGTTTTAGTTTTCAAATGTAAAGTTTAGATCATGACAAATTTTTTTTTCCTCTAATGTCAAAGGGGGAGATTGTTGACCCTCAAGACAATCATGGTATTATTAGTTAGTGCAAAACACTTAGTCATTCACAAGGCAAGATTGGTCAGGCATCACTATGATTGAGTCATCCTATACAAGTCAAGTAATGTAATGAAGGCTTGTACATATTTCAGTTAGTGTCAAGAAGTAGTTACTGTCGAGCAAGTCAGAGGTCACTGAGTACTCTAGCATTATCCAAGTTGGTCAGGAGATAGTATATTTTCTGAGTGTATACATATGCTGAGTATAATAGAGATCAAGTACATTACAATGTATGTCGAGTAAAGTTGAAGTTGAGTGACAACATACATAATAGAAATGGCTGAGTGTCAACAAACCTTTAGTGTCAACTAAGATAGTTTGACATATTTGTTTGGAATGACACATAATCTTGTGTAAACCATTTTTATCGAGCTAGAGATGTATTTCTTTGATCAAGAAGTTTTTTATGGATATAATAACACATTTAATTATAGATCATTAGTCCCTATGCAAGGAGATTAGCCAATCATAATATTGGAGGGATAAAAGTGGAAAATGATGAATCTAGATCGTTGATCAAGATCTACAAGCTTCTAAGGAAACTATTTAAGGATGATCTAGAGACAACAAAATGTTGTTGAGAGTTCAAGGATTGGATGCATGCAAAGTTGAAGGTGAGTTAGGTAGAGCAACCAAGCAGTGCAGTGAATAGTTTAGAGTGGAGTTATTGAAGATCTATCATAGAGATGTGATATCATGGCGAATATAGGACATCTTTTTAGAATATATAGTCCACTGATATAACTGAGAGGGGGGGGGGGTGAATTAGTTATCCAATATCACAAATAACAACCTTAAACAATCTTCCCCATATGATCAATATAAACTGAAACCACAACAAGATATTCATACACAATAACATTAGCTATGTTAACTAGGGAAACCCTTGATCAGAGGGAAAACCTCGGTGGGGATGGTACCCACAAGATGATATACTAATATTAATAATCCTTGTTATAATAATAGACTCTATTAGGAGTCTGTTACAATATTCAATACATATGAGTCCCTATTAGGAGACTTTAAATCCTTGTTAGGAGTTATGGAAGACAACTAGACCCACTATCTAAATGATCTCAGTATTATTCCTTGTAGAATAATAGAACTGAAATGCACTTTGTTCCTCTATCTTTATCTTGTCAATCAAACTGCTTCTCCTTCAGATCTTGTAACCAAATCTCAAATCTTGCATCCAATAATCCCTTGGATTGCTTACACACATTCAGTAAGCACTTTGCTCCTTTTTCCATTTCACACTTCTTGCAACAATAGATACACTACAACAGAGTAGTACTAATCAAGGAAAGCCTCTTTCCTTTATACCATATCTTCATAATAATTCCTTGAGTTAGCCTTGAGGCTTTCATAATTAATTAATTACAATTACAATAGTATTTTCAGCTCACAATTTATACAAAACTTCACACATGTGATACTAAGGCTTGTGCACTTGCTGACATCATTAGTTGATTGTCCTTTATCACTCTCTAACAACTCGAACCACTAACTTCCCAATGCAACTGCCACTATTTCATCATTGAACCACACACATTTGGCAAAATTAGTTATAATGGCACAGTCCCATAGATGCTAATAGCTAGGAATAGAGAAGTTGAGTTTCCTTATATATTGTATTATGGAGTCTATGTATGATATATATATATATATATATATATATATATATATATATTCATTGAAAACAAAAACTCTATGCACATTTCTAACATTTTTCAATGAAGATAATAATATTGTTCATTAGACAAATGTAGAATATCTCTTTGCTCTATCACTGGATATGTTGAGGAGGCAGGGACCACTTTGAAATTGCTTGGTGATCTTTTATTTTTAATTATGTGGTATGCATTTGCTTATATTTATTATTAATATTGGTGTACATTAGTTTATTTATGTTTACTTAATGTTATTATTGAATTAAATTAATAGTATGAGATTTGAATTAAGTTAATATTTTATCAGTAATTAATAATTCTTGTAGTGATTTTTATGTAGTTATTTTCTCCATATTGTTGTTGTTAATTTTATTACAGGAAGATATCTTTATTTCTATCACTAGGAGGTGACCATTCCTGTCGCTAGAATTGTGTTGGTTTGATGTAGATTTATGTTCATGCGTTATAACTACATTCATAATCCCTCATCTCACAACTATCATCCCTTGATGGCATATTGCTCGAACACCTTTCACAAGCTTACGCTCTCAAATTGACACATATAGACCAACCAAACTTCATCATCAATTGTTAATTCCTTGCTATTATTCACCCCAGTGTTGGCCTATCATTTTGGCATCATTTCCAGGGAATGGTGTCAAAGGCATGTTAGCTTAATGAGTTTACTTAGGAACAATGCATTAGGATGAAAACTTTTACAATTGCTAGCCTTGCTTAAGTAATTAATCTTAATTTGTATTGCATAAATCATATAGATGTATTTCTTTAGAGTTTTGTTTTAGATTTTGAAAGTAGGCCTTAGACATTAGATTCATTATCTTCTTTATAAATTAAATTAAATTTTAATATTATCATTAGTTGTTGTGAGCTATCGGTAAATAAAAGATGCTTTTGAAGAAAAACGTTTAAAATAATGAATTTTCAAGGTTATTCAAGTATATCAGTTTTGGTTGAAAATTGCTTCAAAAATGCAAAATTTGAAAGAAACACAAGAGGCAAAATGTGCTTGGCATCAAGGGTGCTACCCTAGGACCCCGCAAGTGTCATTGCCCCTTGACCCCACTCATGGCTGCCAGCCCCAGTGCCTCATCTTCAAATGTAAAAACAAAAGAAAAAATTGGTGGGGAAATCATGTTGACTAAAGGTGATGTTTTAATACCCTATCTACCTAATGAATGCATCCTAAAAGATAATGATCTCTCATCATCACAGCTATGCACAAATGGTATCTT
Organism: Cupressus sempervirens; assembly: GCA_028749045.1. NCBI lineage: Eukaryota > Viridiplantae > Streptophyta > Pinopsida > Cupressales > Cupressaceae > Cupressus > Cupressus sempervirens. The sequence goes on along the minus strand of CM053784.1, from coordinate 683,924,844 downwards.
TATGTCTAAGAAATAAAATATCATTGACGAATTCTTAGAACAATGTGATTTTGATGATGAAAATCTAACCACTTCTTGTTCTAATTTTTATAGGAAAGATGACCAATGTATATGCCCGAACAATTACAAGCACACAGTGAATGAGGTGTAAGCTATTTTTGATCCTTACCATGATAAGGGTGGAAGTTACCGAGTATTCCTTATAATGGATGAACAATCTCAAGCACCAACTCAAGAATATCATCGTATGCATTATGTTGGTAACATGTATTGTCACTCTATTTCATTACAAATCCAACATGTTTCTTCACAACACACTTCTCTACATAATATGGATGATAAATGGAATCAAGAATACTCACAACAACCAGTATACCCATCTTTACCATACTTGTTCTACCCATCCTACTTATTCCCATCTACTTTATCTCCTTCACACTTCTTATTATATTCCTTATTCCATTCATGTTGCACTCCATCCTATCCACCAAAGGAAACTATTGTCTCATACAACACTTCATAATAAGGTGGTTAATAGTACATATAAACTTTCATGGATCCCTTTACCATCTAATGATATGCTTCAAAATTGATAAATCAACATTGGAATATATTGATGCATATAAGTAATGTGATTTTGGTTTAATTAAATTAGAAGAACAATATCATTTATTGAATTATAATCACCTTTGTTCTTCTTTTCCACGTAGTGAATTCCAAATACCCACAAATGAGCCCATACTTCAAATTGCATCAATTTTAATTAATGGAGTCATAAGTATGTGTGATTAATCTTGCAATAAGTTATCTTAAACCACATACATTCCATATTCTACAAACATGTTGCTAGATCCTCCAAGATCTATATTTTATTTTTGTACTTATACATATTGATATTTGGAGGCTAGTTAAAATGTGCATCCCTCACATACTTGTTGATTTAGGAACGATAATTGATTAAGCACAATTATAAGGGATCCTATGCATTAGTGGCCAATAGGATAAAACTGGATGATTCCTCATTTTTTATTCTTTCCATTGTCCTAAGATGACAAAAAAAGCTATGGATGATTCATTTATTTAACAAGGATCAAAGTATTAGTATCCGTATATTCATCATTCTCGGTTCTTGTATCTTACGATGATCATTCATTGATAACAAGTACTAAATCCATTTTTTGATTCCTTGGATAATTCAAATTCTCTATGCTTTTATAACCTACAGTTAATTTGGGAGTACATCCATTGAATTATTGAAATATTTGATTTATCTATCATTCAAAAAGGATCACAAAATTCTAATGATGTGTTACTCTTTCTTGGGTTGCCTAATTTCTTTGGTTATCCTAATGATTTTGTGACCTTGTCACATGAAGTTAAGTTGGGGGGAAATCCCACAAATTTTGTGGTGCTCATATGATTCCCAATCAATATTCATTGATTGTTTCGTTGGTCCTTTTTAGCAAACTTCACCATGTGACATCTAAACAATTCAAGGTATGTATTCTTATGTTGATTAACACTAGTATAATCATTGAATTCACATTCTTTTGTTTCTATCAAGTGTTTATTTATATTAATGACTCTACCTACCATTTGTATAAATACATTACTCACTTAATGGTAGGGTTATTAATCAGACAAAATTGCTTTACTACACTTGATATGCTTGATTTCAAGAATATGGTTATAAGTCTATTGTTTTTGTGAGGTCTAATACTAGTTGAACTTGTTTTTCTACACAAGAATTACATAACACATTGTGTTGGCTTTGTTACCATTGTGTGGGCTTACTAGCTATCTAGTGCATATCTATTTCACTTGTGCTTCACTATTCAAGATCAAATGCAGATTTTGGTATAAGGTGTCCATTACCTTGAAATGATATTTCCTTTCTTTGGTGATTTCTCTCATGGAGGAAAATATGCAACTTGGTCTATGAGATTCGTGATCAATTTTGAGCTACACATCAAGAGAAACTTTGAAGACATTACAGATCATCACACTCCTTCCTCAAGTTATGTCTCCTCCTCTCTAAATTTCTATGGACAAATTAGAGACTATCATTGGTATTTCACTCTATGACCTTGTCCTTGATAATGAAGGTGTTTTTATTTCATGAAATGGATATCTCTTATTTATCAAAGGGATTGGATAACACAACTTCATGTTGGAGGGTCACAGTATGTCATTATAGGGGCACTATGTCTTGTGAGGATCATCATCCTTGTGAGTGATTCTCTTACCTCAGTGTGCTAGTGTGTTCCAATTTCTCCAAGAATATTTCAGATGTAGTGTTGTGAGATACATGGATCAAGGTTGATCTATGAAGTGTTTTGATATTCCCAAGTTTATAGAGATTATTCATAGTCATCATTCCAAGTTCATTATGAAATCAAGTTTTCAACAGTGCCTTTTGTGAGGTCATGGAAAAAACTCTAGTTTTGGATGGTATCATTTTTTCATCATCCATGTAAGCATCTCTTGTTCTTTGGTCATTCTATGCAGTTATTGAAAAATGAAAAAAAATGAAAAAAAAAATTGAAAACAAAGAAAAAAGAGAAAAAAGCAATAAAAGATCAAACAATGAACACCTTTAGGTGTTGTTCACTAGTTAATATCTGAAAATAGGTTTCTGGCAGATGTTAATTGTAAAATAAATTATTAGTGGTGAAAATTGTTTTTATAGTACCATTAAGCGGTGAGTGATTGAAAATTGGCTTGTCAGCGGTCACTTGTCATTGCCAAAATTTGAAAAAATGAAAAATAAAAATAAAAATTTGAAATTTTTTTTTAAAATGCAATAAATGGTGTTCTTTTCTTTTCTACTAATCATTCTTCTTAGGGACACTCATTGGCTTCTGTGGTTCTGGGCACCTCTCATCGCTCGACAGCTCCTATTCAGTGTGGTCTTCCTAACTTTGATCACCCATAGAATTTGCTAGCTGTGGTGTTTCTATGGAATGTGCTACCTCTTGTTCATTCTACAATGCTTCAATTTGATGGTAGTGGATCCTCATATTGCAGTTTGTCACACCTTTTGGTTACTTTAGTGCTCTTCTCTCTTGTGGTTTCTATCAGATGGTGTTCTTTTGTGGTGCTATAATACTAGATGGCTTACTTCATTCCTTGTCGCTAATTCATCCATTTTGGAGGTGGTTGTTGCTCAGTTGCTCAATGTTCTAGCGTTGGTCTCTCTAAACATGCATGTTGGTGAAACAATCAATTTTATTTTTCATTATTTTATCTCTTAACTTTATTTATATTGCTTATTATGTTGATCATTATGCAACACCCCCTCCCTATCCTCTCCTTATTTCCCGTGGATAGTTAACCTTTAAGTTGGGGGGAGAATGTCATCCTATTATCTTCCATCCATCACCCTTAATAATTCCATCATACTATCCATTATATCCATCATACACTAGCTTTTGTTTTGTCTCTCATCTCTCCTATTTCACCCATTTTCAATAAGCTTGTGCATTGTAAAATAAAAAATTCATGAACTCTCATATGTAACCTCTTGAACTACGATGCTATAAAAAGGCAAGAGAATAGAAAAAGCACAAGAAAAAGAGAAAAACAATGATGAAAGTTTTGGGAACAAAGTGAAAATAGCCAGGTCTAAAATAATTCAATTTAAATCATACAAAGTAAAGAAAGGGCTTTGTGTTCATAAATGAGATATCATGGTTCGAGGTGGAGACAAAACCAAAACCATAAATTCAAAGTGCTTCCAGTTCACACCAAATACCTCTTGGTCATATTGATTGCACGAGGACGTACAATATGTTAAGTTGGGGGTAATGATGAGAGCTATTTAAGTCCTAAATTGCACCATTATTTTAACCTTCATATAAGCTTTCACAATTACTTCCCTATTCCATTTCCATTTCTATGTTCCCCGTTTACACCACTTTCCCATTTTAAGTTGCATATAATTCAATATATACAAGTAATATTTATTTTAATTATTAGATAAAATATATGATTAATTAATATTTGATTGTATTTTACTAATATTTATTATATCAAGGAAATCAAATCAAATATATATGAGGCCAACATTTTTTTATGATTATAATAAATTCATTTTCACTTTATGAATAAAATCAATGAGAAGATGGTGACTAAAATCAAGGAGAATATTGTGGCTAAAACCAAGGAGATGATTTTTCCTAAAATCAAGGAAACAATTGTTTCTAAAATTTAGCGAAATATTATTTGTTATAAAATGATAGGTTGAGGTTCAAACATGTAACCTCCCCAACTCTCCTTAATGCCTTCACTAATACACCCAATGTGGATAATGGTAACAACTTCGAGACAAATTCTATTTAATAATGCCATTGATTCTTATTGCAAGTAAAATGATAGGCTGACAGTTCAAACCACTAACCTCCCAATACAACTCCCACTATTTCACCATTGAAACACACACATTTGGCAGAATTAGTTATAACAACACAATCCCATAGATGCTAATGGCTGGGAATAGGGAGGTTGAGTTTCTTATATATTGTATTATGGAGTCTATGTATGATATATATTTTTCTATGTAGATTTTTATTGAAAACAAAAACTTTGTGCACATTTGTAGCATTTTCAATGAAGATAATAATATTGTTCATTAGAGAAAAGTAGAAGACGTCTCTGCTTCATCACTGAATATGTTTAGGAGGCAAGGACCACTCCGAAATTTCCCTGTGATCTTTTATTTCATTCATGTGGTATGCATTTGCTTATTTTTATTATTAATATTGGTGTGCATTATTTTATTTATGTTCAATTAATGTTATTACTGAATTAAATTAAAAGTATGAGATTAGAAATATTAGATTTAAATTAAATAATATTTTATCAGTAATTAATAATTCTTGTAGTGATTTTTGTGCAGTTATTTTTTCCATATTGCTATTGTTAATTTTATTATAGGAAGATGTCTTTATTTCTGTCGCTAGGAGGTGACAATTCTTGTCACAAAAATTATGTTGGTTTGATGTAGATTTATTTTCATGTGTTATAAGTTTATTCATAATCCCTCATCTCACAACTATCATCCCTTAATGGCATATTTCTCAGACACCTTTCACAAGCTTATGCTCTCAGATTGACATGTATAGACCAACTAAACTTCGTCATCAATTGTTAATTCTTTGCTATTATTGCCCTAGTGTTGGCCTATCACCATCTTTGTCTTTGATAGTGCATGTCTTCTTAGTGAACTACAACAGATTACCCTTGTCCACCAACTATCCAACACTCAAAAAGTTATGTTTCAATCCATCAAAAAAATAGACATCATCAGTGTTAGTTTTATCATCAAGAGCAATGGATCCAATTCAAGTTATATGAAAAGTTCCATTGTTACCAACTCTAACAATACCTCCACCATGATTTCTGAACTTGACAAGCTTATTCATGTCACTAGTCATGTGATGTGAATAGACATTGTCAATTATCCAAACAAATTTCTTTTCCACTTTGATAACTAGAGCTTTTTCTTCTCTAATTTCTCTGTCAAGACCATCTTCCTTGATAGCCACAAATCCTTATTCATCATCACTTTCACTTTGACCTTTCTTATCAGATTATTCATCTTTATTTGCATACAAATAATTTCTATCTCTATTTCTTCTAGGGTTAAAATTTCCCTTATATATTTTTTCTCTCTTTTAGGACATTTATATGCATAATGACCAAATTCATTATGAGTCCGACATTTAAAGATTTTCTTACCATCTTTTTCTCTTCTCACAGAAGGGATATTCCTTCCTCAATATGCTTGTCTTCATTAATTTTGTTGCTGCTAGAAAAATCTCCATGGGTTCTTGCACTCCTTGTCAAATTAGGTCGAATGTTTAGGGCACTACAGGTTGTTTCAACTCTTGCAAGTTCTCCATATTGTCTCATATCTGCTTCTCCTGATTCTAATCTTACAAGTAATGTTTTCTTTATGAAATCCTTAGTGCAAGGCATTACCAGTTGAATCATCTAAGCTATCATCTTGAATGGTGATGTCAAACTTTTCAAGATCTTCCATATGACTTTATCATCTTCCTTGGTTCTACCATGAAACTGAATTCTTGCAACCATTTCTAATATTCTACAATTATATCTTATTATAGATTCATCTTCCATCATTTTAGCATCTTGAAATGCACATATCCAATTTTGTAATCTCATTCTTTTTGCATGATCATCACCTTCAAAAGTAGATTCTAATGCTTTCCAAATTTCATGACATGTTACAAGTGAATTTACCTGACTGTATTCATTTTCTGGAAGAGTTGTTAGTAGAGATTATCTTGCTCTCATGTTACACATGGATAGATCTCTCTATTCTTCACTGTATCCTTCAAGCTTTTCTTCTTCAATGATTTTCTTCTGACTTTTTGTCAAGATCCAATATCCTGGACCCATGCATAAAAAACAACTCTTCATTTTCTCCTTCCAACTGTCATAGTTGGCCCCATCAAATCTTTGACTATCCTTCCTAAACATATTCACCGTTGATCTTCCAAAGTTGTTAATCTTATTCTTCAAGGACTTGAAGCTCTGATAACAAGATACTCATACAGAATAACACCAGATATGTTAACTAGGGAGACCCTTGATTGATGGAGACACAAACAAAGACCAGAATGAACACACAGGAAAAGGGAAATATTATTATCAATGAAAAATGCCCAATAGGCTTACAATAGTATGACTCCAGAGGAAGAAATCCTCCACACAGTTCCTTCTCTCTAACTCCACTAAGAACTGTCTTTACAATGCCAGAAGTGTTCTTAAATAGGCCTCAATTCATTTAGGGTTAGGAATACATTATTGAATATGCCAGCTGGCATCCATCGCCAAAACAAAAGGTTCCAAAAGTCACGTTAGAAGTCAGTGTAAAATTAGAAGAATCTAGAAACGGTAGTCCAACTTTCGGGAGGCATAAATTTTGAACTGGGACTCCAATTGACAAACTGTTTACATTTCCAGAAAGCTCTCAAAGTGCTCTATAGCCATATGGACCAGGTTTTCTCATCCCTCATTTTTTGGCCCCGTAAGAGGCCATTTAGTGCCCCATATTTGAGTTTGACGTGCTCTTAGGAGGTCTCCAAGAAATTAAAACTGCAATAACTTTCTAACAGTAAATCCTTTTGACCTCATTCTTTTTCTAGAGTTTTTTAAATTACAAGTATAATCATCCCTCCAAATTACACCCTCTTACCTCATCATAATTTTGGCTCTATTACAAAATAACCCATTTTTTACATTTACACGTATCCCAAGGTGCTTAAAAACTCTAACCCAGAAAACTAATAGTGGAATTGTGAGAGTTGAAACCTTTATTTGACCCAAAGGAGTATCCAAAAATAAAAACACATTAAACAGAAACTATCCCTAAGCTTTTTTTTTTTGGTGATATAGGATTTCCCTTACACCATTGGATGCTCCTGCATCAGACACCCAGGGAAAAAACTCGGTGGGGATGGTACCCACAAGATGATATACTAATATAAATATTCCTTGTTAGAGGATAGACCCTATTAGGATTCTGTTACAACATTCAGTACAAATGAGTCCCTTTTAGGAGACTTTGAATCCCTATTAGGAGTTGTGGAAGACAGCTAGACCCACTACTCAAACAACTTCAAGGGAAAGAGCAATGAACCCACTATCCAAATGATCTTTGTATTATTCCTTGTAGAATAATAGAACTAAAATGTACTTTATTCCTCTATCTCTTTCCTATCAATTGGACTTCTACTCCTTTAGATCTTGTAACCAAATCAAAAATCTTGCATCCAATAATCCCTTGGATCAGTTACACACATTCAATAAGCACTCTGCTCATTTTTGCACTTCCCACTTCTTGCAACAATAGATACACTACAATACTCTCACCAATCAAGGAAAGTTTTTTTTTCTTTATACCATTCTTCATAATAATTCCTTGAGTTGGCTTTGAGGCTTTCCCAGTTAATTAAAATACGATAATCAATTAATTACAATTACAATAGCCCTGTTGGCTCACAATCTATACAAAACTTCATGTGTGCGATACTAAAGCTTGCACACTTGCTGACATCATTAGCTAGCTATCCTCTATTACTACCTAACTATGCATCTCTTCATTACATCCCAGATGTAAGATAGCCAACAATTATCAAGAATTGTTTTCTCAATACTTCATCTCTAAGCTACTCTTTGTAAATCAGGTGCAACTTCTATATGTCTTCGACTTAGGCTCTGTGCACTTAACCACGTCATCAAGACACTGTGCTAAACTTGTCCATAACTGTACACAACTAGACAATCAAACCATTGATCATACTATCAGGATCTCTATCTTCTATCAAGCCAGTCTTAATGCTATGTTGACATCAATGACAAACACATTCATGAATGCAACATATCAATGCTCTCCAATGCTCGTGATACTCCCCAAAGTAGTATCATCAGTATTCATGCTAATGGATTTGTCATCAACATTGAAGTGCAGACCAAAGGATCAGGTACTAATACATTTTAACAGGTGTTTTAGGGTAAATCTCTTAACATAGTGGTCTTAACAAGCCTTTGTAAATCTCCTAATAGAGTACTCACTTTGTTTTGATCTTAAATCATTTAATCAAGGTAGACCAAATATTCTTGTAAGATCTTAACAAGGAAGACCCCTCATAGGGTAGATCATTAGAAGTGATCAAATATTGTTGCCTTAAAATGCACACTTTATTGTTGCAGTAGTGAACATCTTTGTGGGTGTCATCCCCACCACAATTTTACCTTCATCTTGGAGGGTTTGTGCGTTACCAAATCTTTATGTCAAGTGATCAAATCTTTAGATACTAGATATGATATTATATTGCAATAAATGTTTGATTTGGTATATGGTTATATTGAGATAAGTGTTAATGGTGAAGTTATCAAATATGGTTCATGTTTAAAGAGTTAAAGTTTTATAGATCTTGATTCATCCCCCTCCCTCTTAGTATCTTACTTATTCGATTTCCAATATATTTATGTATTAAATTTCCTCTTGATTATTTTTTATTAAAAATTCCTTTTCTATCTTTATCATAATTTTGGGCACAAACCATGATAATTTCAGGGCAAGGGAACACTTTGGGTAACACCATGCACGTTAATCCAACAACCCATGTCGCAAGTTTATTTGCCTATAGATTTATTGACCTGTTTAAAATAACATTTTTATTATCCTTATTTGAATCTCTCTACTTTTTCTAGTGAGTATCTAATTTCCATGATTCCATTTTTCCATAGGTAATAGGACCACTAATATCATGGTATTCATTAGTGAAACCTACTATTTTAACTAGTTTTGTTAAGTCTATTTTCTCTTGTCTTTTAGTTTTACTCACTCATGGTTTTTATTTTCCCCATTTCTAGTATTTACTAATTGTATTGGTTCCCTTTCAAATGAATAACAATAAAACCTTAATTCTAGTTATACAAGCTTAATAGTAAACTACAAAAATTGAAAAATATAAAACATAGGAAGTTCGTGTTCTAGATTTTACTTCAAATTTTATTTTGAGCAGACTATGACTAGGCATATAAACTATTTTGCATTGAGTATTCTTCAACTTGGAAGATTAGAGCCTAGAACCTAATTTTGAATCTCTCAATATGAGTTAGAAAATTGAAACACATAAAAATAGATTCAAAACCCTCGTAAAGATAAAAACCTAAAAGTAAAGGGCAATTATTGAATCATGATAGAACTAGAAGTTAATTCTTATTAATTACTATTTACTTCTTTTTGAAAACTGATATATGATGTGTCACTTTAACACATGTGACATGTCACTTTTATTTTAATTATATGTCTAACTTATTTTAATATTTAATATTTATGCTAGGAAATGTGCCCCATTTCTAAGAAATTTGGGGAAAAATGTTTTCATTCCCAATTTGGCCTGAAACACACCCTAGGTTGTTGATCTATGCTCATCCAACAACCATTGCTATCTGTTTTCAATTTCCCTAAGTCAAGTCACATGACACATCATTGTCCAGGACTCCAAAATAAGAGGACAAGTTTGTAATAGTTAATTAATTTGTAGTTATATTGGTAGTGAATTTTATTTTATTTTTTTGGCAAAAATGGCAAAGCCATTATACTTTTTATTTAAATACTACTTCAGAAAGACTCAAGGGGAAAAGAAGCAGGAAGAAACCCCTATCCTAGCAAGTACAATAAAAGATTACATAAACATGAAACACCCTGCCTCAGAAGAACATTGAGGAACTTGAGATGAAGTAGATCCAAATGTCTACCTACAGAACCCAAAGACACATGAGTCTTGTCTCATACCCCATTCATTTGACCCCATTGCTTTAATGAGGTGATATGAATTCCAACTCCTTTGAATATTTAAGAGAAGCATTATCCTTAATAAGAGTTTGTAACAACTCTTTATTTCCCCACTTGAAGGACCCATAATCTAGTGAGGCTCCTCTATTAGCTAGCCAGTCAGTCACTGCATTGGCTTCCCTATAACAATGCAAAATTTTAAATTCTACAAATTCACATAGGAGATTGATTACCTTAGCTTGAATGTACTAGATCTCCCAACTTATAGATTTTTTTGATTTCAGAGAAAAAGTAATAATCTGAGAATCACCCTCGATATGAATCTTTGTTATCCCCCATTTGATAGCAAACTCTACCCCTAATTGGAGAGCTCTCTGATTTCTGCAATATTATTAGATTCATCCTGGATCTTGCTACATCCTCCATGAAAGATACCAAGACCTCTTAACACATACCCTACCCCTAAGATACCTGGATTACCCTTGGAAGCCCCATCAAAATTTAATTTTATGAACTGATCATCTAGGGCCTCCCATTTGACATCTTTCCTAACCTCTGATTTAGACTTGTTTCCCACAAGAACTCCCTTGAAAGGGATAGTAATGTGATACCATTCATTCAAAATTATGTTGTCTTGAGAAGAGAACATGGAAGAGAAGGATTTGGATCTACGTGTGTATGTGCTTACCATCTTTGAAATTGACTTCTCCAAGATGACATATATTTGATCTGTTGAATTTGTTTCTTTTTGAAAAACTCTCTTATTCCTCTCCCAGCATGTGCACCAAACAACTGCTACTAGAATAACCCTCCAGATTGCTGCAAAAAAAGAACCTTTATATAAAAAGGGGCCACTGCTATTATATTTGGGAGAGAAAGAGAGGTAAAGGGCCATGCCAACTCAGCTTTCCACAAACCCAAGACTAGATTTGTTGTGCAAAATTACAAGAAACCATCAAATGATTTACATCTCCCTGCACTTGACCACACATGACACAATGGAATTTATCTGCAATTCCTAATCTAAATAGGTGATCACTTGTAAGAATTCTATTTTGTAAAGCCAACCATAGGAAGGAACCTGCCTTTGGTAAAATTGTTGAATGCCAACAGAAGTGATAAATGTGATTTTGGGAGCCCTTATTATTCCCTGTTGTAGACATATATCCCTCTTTAACTAAATATTTTCCACTTACTGCTTTAGTCCAGATTATTTTATCCTCTTCATTATTTATTATTAGTAGTCTTTGATCAATAATTCCTAGAAGAGAGTCCTTCTGATCTTTTGGTAAATTTAGAGAAGATAAATCTTTCCAACTTGTTTTCGTTATCCCTCCAAACTACTCCACATGAATATAATCTTTAACCTTACCCCCACCCCCCCGGACATATTCTTGAGAACTAATCGAGTGTTTGGTAAGATTCCTAAATAGGAAAAAATAGGAGGGAACCCATTCCATGAGTCATCCCAAAGACTTACCTTGTTTCTTGAATTGACCATCCATGATAGGTGTGAAAGAATAAATTGTTTGCAAGAAACCAAGAACTTCCACATTGAAGAACCCAAAGGTGGGCTTTTCATTGTGAGGATCCTAGCCGGATCATCACAATCTAGATACTTAATTATGATTATCCTAGCCAATAGTGCTTTTGGATTCTCATAAAACTTCCATGATAATTTTGCACCAAGGCTAATGTTTCTTTCAAATAGACTATATAGACTAGGTTCCTTTGCATCCTTTGGTAAATAAATTTTATCCCATGAGATGAGAGAAATTTTAGGCTTATAATTTATATTTCCTTTCCATAAAAAATCTTTCAAGAATTTTCTATTTTTTCCTAGCACAACTCTTGAGACCATAAGAACTAACATTATATAGTCTGGAAGTGAGGATAAGACTGATTTTACCAATAGAATTTTACCTACAAGTGTTAGTCATCTTACTTTCCAAAAAGCAATTTTGTCCCTAATGGATTGAAAAATGTTGTCCCAAAAAACTACTTTGTAGGTGCCTTGAAAGAAAGGAATCCCCAAATATTTACTTGGCATTTCTTCAACTAAGAAACCAAGATTTTTTTGATCGCTGATTGAACTTTGATGGGTGTGTTAAAGAAAAATATCTTTGATTTTGTAATGGTGGTAGTGGATTGTGTCTCTTATCTAAAGGAAGTAAAAAAAGAATGAGTTATATTTCCCCTTGACCCCAAAATAGACCATAGACCATTGATCTATGTCCATTGGATGCTTATTAGTATCTGTTGTCATTTTTGTGGGTTCCATTCATTTTTACTAGTATGGTGGCCTTCTCAAATGACACATCATCATCTAGAATATAGTAATAAGGATTTACCAGGTTAGACACAAAAAACATTTTTAGATTTAAGGAATTTCTATTACTATATTTAAGGAAATGTTACTATCCAATGAGTGAATGATAGAGCGTGAGCACAATATTCCTATACAAGAGTGACTACTTTTCATTTCACAATGGTCTTCTTAGTTCTTATGTCTTTATTTTGAGTGTTCTCAGTTCTTATAATTGTCTATTATGAGGTTAATGAGGTTCATGTCATTGTATTCTTTATGTTACAATAAATTTCCATGGATTAGAATAGATGGAACATGAACGAATTAGAAGTGTAATGACAAGTTGATTGGGGGTATTCTACACCCCTTAATACATTTTAAATTTTTTCTACCAAATCAAATAAGAAGATTGCACATCTTCTTCAAGTGCATCTCTTTTTTGAGTGTTTTGTCAACTTGTATTCTAAGAAAACTATTCTTGCCCTAAGGCATGGGAAGAAAATTTGGTCTCAAAACAACAAGAGAAATAAAAAGTCAATTGCACTAACTTTGAAGCTATAATTACTAATAAACATGATTTATCAAAATTTTAATTCATCATTTACCATGTAATATTAAATTCTACGATTCTTTTTTGATAAAGAGAATCAAAGTTGATACAATAATAATAAGAAATATATTGTTTCTTGTAGTATCCTAAGTTCTTCGTTATTCATTTGCATTAAGGAATTATGGTTCTTATTTTCATGTAAATTTGTTCATTTTTATTAAAAATAATAGATAAACCTTAATTCTGTTTACCACAGTTAGTTAATTTTAAAAAAATCTTTTGTGGATCTCATTTATACTCTTCAAAAAATTTAAGTCTTATTAATAAAATATATTTTTGGCTTACCAGCATAGTCACCTAACATGTCACATTTCAGTCATCATATTATAATGCTTCCAAATTAAGCTTATAAATTTATAAAAAATGATTAAGTGTAATTAAACTAATAGTGGACACATATCTTATTTATAGAACAAGTCTGAGAAAATGGATTTCATTTCCCTTTCGACCTGAAATCCACCTAATGTGACACATCATTCACTAAGTCTATAATTACAAAAGTACTTAATTCAATAACACTAACACATGCCACATTTTTGGAGAAAGTATGAGAAAAGAATTCTCATTCCCAACTTTTCCCTAGAATACACCTTGAACTATTGACCATTTTTTATCAAGAGACCAATATCTTTGATGATTATATCATTTATTATGATCTTTGATGTTTATATGATATTTAATCTTTAAAAATTAACAATTTATAACTTTATTATACTTTGAATAATGTTGCAAACTTACATGTAACATGTTTTACTAAAAATACTATTGTTAATTGCATTTATATATTTTACATAATTTATATATATAAGGTAATTTATTAATATAATACACTAAATTTGAGTAGAATCATATTATGATTCATTACATAATTATGAATACACTAAATTTAATTAAATGATAAATCTGAATTTCTATCTCGTGTTTCTTTATCAGATTAGTGTTATGGTAATTATTTTTTGTTTGATTCATTTGCTAATTGAAAAATTGATACATTAGTTTGATTCATTTTCTTCAAATTCATTTCTAGCCAAATATGATGCACAATTTTAGTGAATTCATTATGGAAAATGCAAAACAAAGAAACAAAATCCATTATTTTACATTCATAAAAAGGAAAATAAAACATATTGACTAGTCCAAAGTTGCAATAATTTCATTAATGATTTCAAAAATGTATAGATACATAGATATATCATAGATATCATTCTTATTCCTCCAAAATATTAAGCCAAAATGAGAGGAATAACCAATAGGAGGCAGTAGGACTAGGTGCTATCCTAAAAATCTAAATTCCTTTGCCCCTAAGGCGTTGACCATATCAGAAATTCACAATTTTAAAACAAAAAGAAATAAAAAATTGTGGAATGATGGGCCATGATAAACACTAGTAAATTTTCCCTCCAAGTAGAATTCTCTAAAGAGGATTAACTGTGAGAATTCATAAATCCAGTCATACTGGTCTCCTTCTACTTTAGAGAAAATCCTTGCTAATCAATTCCCATTTCCTATGGCACTTTAATTGTCCACCATTTAGGCTCAACAAAAAAAAGGTTGCATGGCCACATTTTGGTCTAGGAGGAGAATCTTGGGTGTTTCACTTGCCCAACGGATCCCTACCCCTATTTCTGCAAACTTGGAAAAGCCAACATTATCCCCTAGGTATTCTTATTTGAAAAGCTTCTTAAGTAACATCAACATTTCCACCTTTTTTTCTCTGAGGCTAAGAAAAGATGTCAGAAATCAAGACATGACAGTTGTGTTGACTCGGTGCATGTCTTCTATTGGAAATCTGATTGAAAAGATCATTGTAAGAAGAAGATTGATTACAAAGAGAGAGATTGTTGATAAAGAATGTTTTCAATCATTGTTTTGCCATTAATATCAAACCTGCTATTTGTTGGAATGACAATTGCTTATAAGATCCAAGTACTATTACTTAGTTGATTGATGAAAGTAATTTAATCAACAAGATGTAACAAAAGCACCTAAGGGAAAGGTTGTGTTGTGATTTTTTAATGAAGTGCAAGGATCAATTAAGACAATGGTAAAATGATGTATACAGAGGTTGGCCACACTTAGAAACAATGGAAGGATAAGTTACAATAAGGTTGACTGCAAAGCTTAACTAAGTTCATTAATGAGTGCCAAGCATGCTAGTTAGAGTCGAGCAAATTTTTAGTTAGAGCTGAGAAAATGCAAAATCTAGTGTGTGTTGAGTGATGCAGAAGGAGTCGAGCATGTTCAAGTGTCGAGAAAAGTAATAGGTGTCAAGCATTAGAAAAACTTAGTGGATGCTGAGTGAATCCATAGTAGGGGTTAAGCATCAGTAAAAGTAGTTGATGCCAAGAAACATAGTATGTGTCAGGCATTTCAATAGTGCCAAGCTATTGCATTATTGAAAAAGTCAAAGATTTTCCAAATCTGAGCTGACAAGTTTGTTACCTTGAATTTTGTGAAGCAGATGGAGGATAAGAATGATGAGCTGGAGGCACAAAATTTTAGGTAAACCATTTTTGAGTGAATTCAAGAGGATTTTTTGTGATGTTTTTAGAAAGAACAAGATATGTGTTAAATTCATTGAATCCTACCTAATCCATTTGAACTAAAATAAAAGGAGGGAAGAATCAAGTAGGAAAAGCAATTCTAGACTTCTATTTCAGGAGTCACAAGCCAAGAAGCAAGAGTTGTTGAGGTACCAAAATTGCAAAGTGGTTGAAGGGTGTCAAGGAGATGGCATCAAGGAGAAGAAGAATAGAGTACAGAGGCTTTGCTTTGATAAGTAGTCATATAGGAGATTGCACTGGTATATTGAGCATGGAGACTTGAGGAGACAAAGCTTGAGAGGAGGACAAGCTGTTAGAGCTGAAGAGATTGAAATCTAAGAAAATGTTGTGAGCTAAACAGAGATCTAAAATCTGCAAGATAAGTTGTGAATTGTAATCAGGTCAAAACCCCTTATTGTTACTCTTTAGCAATTGCATCAGTTAGGATAAAATCCTATGGACTTAGGTTGGTTTAACAACCATTTGTAAATCCTTTAACAGGGTGGCATTCTAAGTGAATGTTCTAAAGTCCTCTAACAAGGCCCACTTCTAATAGAGTGGATAAATCCTCTAACCAAGTCACATTTAATAGTGTGTTGTAGCCTTTACCAGGGCAAGCCTTTCACAGGGCATCACTTTAGAAGAGTGAGAATTGAGTAGCATGTTACTGATGATTTTTCTCAAATAGGGTTTCCATGTAAATCACTGTGTTATGTGTTGATCTTTCATGTGTTATGCTTGCATGTTGATTATAGTAACTTGCTGGCCAGCTTTGAAGATCTACATGCAATAAAAGTAAAATTTGATTTGATGCTACATTTTGATAATCGATACACTGTCGTAAATGATCTGATCATCTACAAGGAAAGGATTTATTTAGTACCCGGGTCTTCTATGAAGCAGAAGATTTTGAGGGCATTTCATTATTCACCAATGGCAGGACATCTCGGATTCTTTAAGACATATCAGCAGGTGAGAGAGCGCTTCACTTGGAAAGGACTCAAATCAAAGGTGCTTCAGTTTGTGAGGGAATGCCCTGTGTGTCAGCAAAACAAACAGGAAGATTCTTTTTCGGGTGGTTTACTACAGCCCCTACCCATACCAGAGAAGAAGTGGGATAGCATTTCCATGGATTTTATCACAGGCCTCTCCAAGGCACAAGGTCGGGATTGTATCTTTGTTGTGGTAGACAGATTAACAAAATTTGCACATTTCTTTGCAATTTCGTCTACATATTCAGCAGCACAAACAGCAGAACTATTTTTTCAAGAGGTATTCAGACTACATGGGATACCACGGAGCATAGTCAGTGATAGAGACAGCAAATTTATGAGCCACTTTTGGCAGGAGTTGTTCAGGTTATGTGGAACAGAGCTCACTCCGAGTACCAGCTACCACCCCCAAACTGATGGGCAGACAGAGATAGCGAACAAATGGGTTGAGGGGTACCTTCGAAACTACATTGGAGGAGAGAAGAAGGCTTGGGTGAAGTGGCTACATCTAGGGGAGCACTGCTATAATACCTCTTTCTATATGTCTATTCAAATGTCCCCTTTTATGGCACTGTACGAGTATGCTACTCCTAATTTTTTGGATTTTTTATTTGGGGACAGCAGGGTGCCTAAGGCCAAGGATACTTTGCAGGAGTGCTAGGACATTATGCGATCCTTGAAGGAAAATTTGCAAAAAGCACAAAATCAGCAGAAGCAATATGTTGATCAGCACAGGGTTGAGAGGTCTTTTGAGGTGGGAGATATGGTGTACCTCATGTTACAACCGTATAAACAGTCCTCTCTCAAGAAGAGTGGAGCAAAGAAATTGAAACCACGCTACTATAGACCGTTCAAAGTAATCAGGAGAGTGGGCGAAGTAGCTTATGAGTTGGAGTTTCCTGCAGACAGTAAAGTGCATAATGTGTTCCATGTGTCACGCCTTAAGAAGGCATTAGGTCATAATGTGGTGCCTTCAGTAGTATTGCCACCTCTTGATGATGAGGGAAAGCTTATCTTGGTTCCCGAGGCCATACTTGACTCCAGGGAGAGGGTGCCTCGCAGGAGGACTATCAGGGAGTATTTAGTGAAGTGGAGGAACCTACCTGTCGAGGATGCTACTTGGGAAAATGAGAAGATATTGCAGCATCCAGAGCTGAAATTGCTTGAGGACAAGCAATTTTGGGAAGGGCGGACTGTAATGTCCCCTTTCTAGCATTCATAGCATGATGTTGTCGTTAGCCTATTTCCCCACAGTCCCGTAGGCTAACTAGGACATTAAAGGGGCTTAGAGGCCATTTGGCCTAGACAATTTCAGTTGTAGGTCTTTCTGAGGTGTTCTGGGGAAACTTTGGGCATACTTACTATTTATAGTAAGTCATCTTGGACATAGCCGGACATTCAGTCACAGTGGTATGTCGATGGTAATTGTTTAAAATCGACAGCAAAACTTATTTATCATTGATAAGATTTGTTATGCATTGATAAAGCCATTTTATAAAGTTAAATTTAAATATTTAACTTTATTAATGCATAGACTATAGTTTGTGGGAAATATTTAAATTAAAAGAGTTCCTTTTATTTTTATAACACATTGGAGACATAAGGTACATAAAGGGAGTTATGTTTTATCCCACATTGAGAAAACGAAGGATTGAGCTCTTGTGAGAACACTATAAAAGAAATGGAAGAGCTTTTTTTTTTGTATGCTTGGATGAAGATTAATGTTATGTTGTTGGATATCTGATTATCGGGCTTGAAGGACGAAATCCCTCTTTGCAAGCATTCTCTTCACTGTTGGAAGACATAGTCAGGAGGATCAAGGGTGTTTTCACTTTAAGAAACACACTGGGTTTCATTTGGGGCATTCGCATAAAGAAATTTACAAGGGTTTGAGGTGCAGATCTGAAGTTAGTTATTGCTATAGTGCCGCATGAACAGTATTTTTCTACAGTCGGCATGAACAGTATTTTGCTACAGTATGGCGTGAACAATGTTGGTATCAAGTTTACTTGTTTTTTCGGCTGATTAGAAGTTTGGAGGGCTGCCGACTACATCTGAAAAATACTACGGCAACTAATTCCAGGTTTCTTCTGTCAAATTTTGATACTTTGCATAATAATTGTTGAATACAAGTCTGAATAGTTGTTGCAGCCTTTAAGGCAGCTGTAAGTGCACATCTACATTTAAAAATCACCCTTTATCAGCAGATTGAAAGAGTTTCCAGATTTTTCATATACTGTTGAATGTGTGCCAAGTGTTTGTGAAAATGTTATGATGTGTATTATGCATTTTAATGTCACTTCATAGTTGTTCGTAAATCTACTCATTGGAAAGCAATTTATTGAGGAAATCAGCTTTATGAGTTTGCATACAAAGTGTTTGACAATATTCCTTAAGTTAAATTTCTACAAGTCAAAGTTCAAAATCAGGGGAGGATATTACATTAGCCAATTCTTGTTAACAATTGCATGTGTAAAACATTTGGATCCAACTTCTAAAAAACCAAAGGTAGTTTTCTACTCTTTTGGCTCTGCAAAACCAGGGTGGGTATACCCAGGGATGATTCAAAACTGGAACAACTATATGAGGATTATTCTTAGTTTCATTCTGATTCTCATTTCAAAATCCTCAAACATATACATAATTTTTACTAACTTGATAAACACATCCCGTAAAACAGATATGGCCAAGAATTCTTCTATAGATCTGAAGGTGTTCTTAACAATAGTGGCTAACTGAAGCTAAAACATTCCATGCAGACAATTGCTAGCCAGCTTTGAAGATCTACAGGCAATAAAAGTAAAATTTGATTTGATGCTACATTTTGATAATCATTTATAATATATTTCTCCTTCAGCTGAATCAATCTGAGCAGTGCCTAATCCATTGGAGTTTAGAGTCTACAGCAAATTCTCAAATCTAGTTTGTTGCCTTACAATAAATTCTATCAGCAATTCTTATCAGAATTCATCATTCAAAATCCTTTCCACTACTAAAGAAACCTTATCACATTCATCAAAGCTTTTATTTAATCCATTGAATTAACAGCAGTGATAAATAGATATACAACCTAACTAGATTGCATTCAATTGCACTAGCCTTTACTTATACATATCAAGACAACCAAGTAATTGGAAGGAGACAAGATTCAGAAAGAACTGATATGGGGACAGTTCACAATTTGTATTCATTTTCTTTGAAAATGGTATATCATTTACAATAGACTTAGAATGACCTTCAGAAAGAAACACAACTCATTCTATATTCATGTATTCTGAGAGAATTGACAGAGAAAATACATCATAAACTTGCTTTCAAAACTTGGACCAAAAACAGACTAAGCATATTACTTAGAAAAATAGAATTTGGACCCTCCTTTAGCCTTGGAATCTCACTTAAATAATGTGAGATGCAACAAGCTTCAGGCTAAAAGAAAGTGACAGGTGTCCTTTTACAAAATTGGGTATATTACCCCTTTTCAAAAGAAACCGAACACCTTAACACAAAAAAGGAACAAATAAAACAGTAGCAGATGACAACTGGAGCATAAAATCTTCAATTTTGTCCTTTTCTCTAACCGCTCCCTGTTGGTAGTGCTTTGATTTCTGTGATTGCTTCCCAGACAAATATTTCTCCTTTGGTGGGCCATTCACATTCCTTAACTGTTGTTAGTTCATCCACAGTTTTCTACCACCTGGCATCAGTAATCACCCTTCCTTCTATGGTAAACCTATTCACTTTAGTTTCAATCTTGAAAAGGGTATCAATTAGTTTATTGAAAAGACATTCATCAATACCATCTTGGAGAATGGATACCACTTGTGGCAAGTCTATAATGCGATCAAAAGAACTAGACCACTCATTAAAATCTTTTAACTTATCATCAAAATCAATAACAGAAGGATTTAAAGAATAGAAACCATTTGTTAGCATTTTTAATTTACTTTGAATTACTGCCAACTTCCCTGTGAAGATTTGCAATAATTATTTCACTTTGTCCATACCCTCCTTCATAGTAATAAGTTTATCTGGGAGGTATGGTTTCTTGGCTAACAAGGGTATCAGCCTGTCAAAAAATTGCATATATGGCCCCCATTGTTGAAAAATAGGCTGAAGCCATCTAACTACATCCATGCATACCTGTTCTGCAAATTGTAGACTGATGAATGTATTATAAGCATCTTGAGATATTCTTTTCAGAATTCGTATTCTATGATTTAATACATTCATCAAAGCACTCTTCTTGGTATTACTATCAGCTTGCGAAACTTCTGTTTCCACACTAATCATAGGCACTGGCACTGTTACTCCTATAGGTATTCCTTCTGTTTGGGCCTCTGCTTCTACCATGTGCCTTCTTTCTTCCTCTTGCCTTGGTGCATGTTCTGCCTCTACTACTACCTTGAGTTGTTCATTGAGGGATTTTGTTTCTGTTTCCAGAATTTTAATTTTTTCCTCCAACTCTTCTATTCTTTGTTTCTGTACATGGCTCATTTTGAGCAATTCTTATCAGAATTCATCATTCAAAATCCTTTCCACTACTAAAGAAACCTTATCACATTCATCAAAGCTTTTATTTAATCCATTGAATTAACAGCAGTGATAAATAGATGTACAACCTAACTAGATTGCATTCAATTGCACTAGCCTTTACTTATATAATATCAAGACAACCAAGTAATTGGAAGGAGACAAGATTAAGAAAGAACTGATATGGGGACAGTTCACAATTTGTATTCATTTTCTTTGAAAATGGTATATCATTTACAATAGACTCAGAATGACCTTCAGAAAGAAACACAGCTCATTCTACATTCATGTATTCTCAGAGAATTGACAGAGAAAATACATCATAAACTTGCTTTCAAAATTTGGACCAAAAATAGACTAAGCATATTACTTAGAAAAATAGAATTCGGACCCTCCTTTAGCCTTCGAATCTCACTTAAATAATGTGAGATGCAACAAGCTTCAGGCTAAAAGAAAGTGACAGGTGTCCTTTTACATAATTGGGTATATTACCCCTTTTCAAAAGAAATCGAACACCTTAACACAAAAAAGGAACAAATAAAACAGTAGCAAATGACAGCTGGAGCATAAAATCTTCAATTTTGTCCTTTTCTCTAACTGCTCCCTATTGGTAGTGCTTTGATTTCTGTGATTACTTCCTAGACAAATATTTCTCTTTTGGTGGGCCATTCACATTCCTTAACTATTGTTAGTTCATCCACAGTTTTCTGCCACCCGGCATCAGTAATCACCCTTCCTTCTATGGTAAACCTATTCACTTCAGTTTCAATCTTGAAAAGGGTATCAATTAGTTTATTGAAAAGACATTCATCAATACCATCTTGGAGAACGGATACCACTTGTGGCAAGTCTATATTGTGAACAAAAGAACTAGACCACTCATTAAAATCTTTTAACTTATCATCAAAATCAATAAAAAAAGGAATTAAAGAATAGAAACCATTTGTTAGCATTTTCAATTTACTTTGAATTACTGTCAGCTTCCCTGTGAAGATTTTCTATAATTCTTTCACTTTGTCCATACCCTCCTTCACAGTAATAACTTTATCTGGGAGGTCTGGCTTCTTGGCTAACAAGGGTATCAGCCTATCAAAAATTTTCATATATGGCTCCCATTGTTGAAAAATAGGCTCAATCCATCTAACTGCATCCATGCATACCTGTTCTGCATATTGTAGAATGATGAATGTATTATAAGCATCCTGAGATATTCTTTTCAGAATGCTTATTCTATGATTTAATACATTCATCAAAGCACTCTTCTTGGTATTACTGTCAGCTTGGGAAACTTCTGTTTCCACACTAATCACAGGCATTGACACTATTACTCTTATAGGTATTCCTTCTGTTTGGGCCTCTGATTCTAACATGTGCCTTCTTTCTTCCTCTTGCCTTGGTGCATGTTCTGCCTCTGCTGCTACCTTGAGTTGTTCTTTGAGGGATTTTGTTTTTGTTTCTAGAATTTTAATTTTTTCCTCCAACTCTTCTATTCTTTGTTTCTGTACATGGCTCATTTTGAGCTCTTCTTCATATGTTCTTCTAATATCAAGGAATTCATTGAACATTGAAGCTAACTTATCCTCAATTTCATCAACCTTTTCTTCATTCATGAGAGCAAAATGTTTGACCAAGCTAGAGATCTCCTTCCCAGTAGTGCTCTCCAATGTCCACACAATCATATTGCCCTGAGCAGTTTCTTCTATATCCATCATCTTAGGCTTCTTAGTGTTAGGGGCCACACTCCATACTGCTAGGGTTTTAGTGTCCACATTAAAACCTAACCCTCTTTTAAAGCCTTCACTGCTAGTGGCTTCATAACTGATGGCCTTATCTTTTCTTCTCATTTGGTCCAACACAAAGGCTTTCTCAATATCCCAATGTGGTATTATAATCATACCACTCCTATGTACCAATTCTCTGGCTTCTGCAATAGTCATTATTTCACTCTCAGGGTCATAAGCCAATAATTTTTCAACTAACTCTTTATTTTTCTCTGGATCTTCTCCTGGCATGAGACTCAATGTGAGTTCATTTTTTTTGATCTTATAGAGAAAACCTTTAAACTCTGATGATTTAATAAAATCATCATCTTCCATGAACTTTTCAGATTGAATAAGCCTGTCATCCAATCTTGCTACTGCAATTTGTAAATCAATAGAAGCTTTTCCTACTTCAGTAGCCCTTTGGTGAAAATAATTTTGCCTAATATCAGAAAAATACTCACTATTTCCAGACATGACTTGTATAGCTCTGCTTACCACCTTTTCAGGGATGTGCATTGTCTTTTGTCTTTTATTTCCTTGTGGCACCCAGGCTGAAGTTCATGGTTGCTCTTCTTCTAACTCAATTTCCAATTGTGTATTTGGCTCAGGGGATTCTCTATTTACAATGGCTTCCTCTCCCTCTGGCTCATGAGGCATTTGTAACATAATATGGTCAAAATTTTTAACCATCTTCCTCAGATTATTAGGATATGGAAATTCTATATAGAAACCCTTAAAATATGGGTTGGTCCTCTTCAAAGCATTCTCCACTTTCCTTATTTCCTCATACTTCCTTAATAATTCATCTGCCTCCCATGTTGCTACTATGTTGGCAATTAGGTCCTCTATAGGGATAGGCTTGCTTGGAGGTAGAATAAAACCCCTAATGGCCTTGACCTCATTTGCAATATAACTGTCAGGGTCATACATCCTATAGGGCCCAGTAGCAAATTCATATTGACCTAAATAGTTAGTTAATTCCTCAAATGCATTCTTGCCTATTTCAAAATCTCCTACTTTAAAAATTATACATACAAAAGTAGGCTTATGCAAAGAGGGAGGGATCATTTCTCTATTCATCAATAAGAATGGCCAAAAGAATTCAATAATGACCAATCTAGGGGGTAGATATTTAGGCAATAGATGAGGAGGCTGTGGGCATGCAAAAACTCAGATTAAAGTACATTCTTTAAACAAAAATATACTTCCCCAATTATGATCTAATTTTGTTTTTTCATCTAAGAAAGAGGGCCTAAGCAGAGTCTTCAAAACATTGGGTGCCCTAAAGAAAGTATGATCTAGTTGCCTCATAATAATAGAACTGAACAAATTAAAAAATACTAGGGCATTTGAATAAGAGAAATCCTTATGCCAAATACGAGTCCAGAGTTGCACAGGTAACTCACCAAATTCATCAGAAGTTTGATCAATGAAGTCTCCACTGATGTACCCAATGTTGCTATATAGGATAAGGTGCATCAATAATGAATAATGGTGGAACTTGAAATCTTTCAGCTCTCCTTTCTTAGCATCACAAATCTGCATGTGCATACTGTCAATGATAAAGGCCACATAATCATACTCCTTATGATGAAAAGGATCCTGTATGTCACATGCCATCAAAAAAAGAGAACCATATACACAATCCTCTGCACCATCACTCCCCAATTTTTTGTGCAACCCATACACTATGTTTTTGAAGTAATTTTTGAACCTACTCAAAGGTAAAAAGTCTCCCACCTTTCTTGGAATTAATCCTACCTTCTTAACTTTGTAAGGAATATGTGGCAACATGACATTGTTTACAAAATAGATTTTATTCCTGGTGAATTTTCCTTGTAAATTCGCAATGTCAATAGGCACATCCATTTGTCCCATCAATCCAAAAGCCTCAACAAAAGAAGTTCTATCCAATGTACATAATACACTCCCATTATGCCTATCGAAAGTCTTGGTTACTGGATTGTATGAATTTATTAGGGTCTTCAATAGATCAACATCAATGAACACTTCTGGGAATATTAATTTTGCCATATTTCTGTTCCATGGGTTACATACTAGCACATTCTCTATTCTATTCTGATAAAAGTACATGAAAAGATTGTAACCAGTCATTCTAGGGCATTTAGCATCTCAAACAAAAGCATAAGAGTCTCTGAATATATGATCATTTACATAAATTGCATTTGACAACCCTGGAAGGATTTTTAGCCAGTCTTCTGCATGTTTGTTTGGTTTTCTGACCCTCGTCCTCTTTTTTGTCTTGACAGCAGATTTCTTTCTTTTTCCTTCGAGTGTGACTTCTACAACATCATCACCCTCGTCTTCGACTTCGAATTCTTCTTCGTGCATCTCTTCAACTTCTTGGTCTGCCATGTTTTCTTCAAACTATACCTTGAAATCTTTTGCAGTTGCACAGGATACAGAGCTCTATAACTTTCAAATTTCAGAATAGAACATAAACAAGGTTCCTGATGCTGACAATTCAATCAAATCGTTGATGTTTTAATTACATATCTGCCAGCTTTTTTAAAATATATATATTTAGCATGGATGAGCTTTAAAAATTATGATCGCAAGTTTCCATCAGGGTATATCAGCCGCAAAATTTGATTTTGGTGTACTTTTCAAAGCTTTATTTTGCTTGGCTACAGTAATTTTGTCCCTTTTGCTTATCTGTCATGACACATCAGATGTTTTTTTTTATGACTATCTTTCGTTCTTACGCTGAGTCAAACTTTCAATCTTCGTAATGCCGGAAGTGCCCTCGATGGATCTCTACATTCACTCGGAGAGACTTCAAAATGCCCTAATTGTAAGAACATAATGGTGCCTTGACACTGTTTTGCAAATCCCTTTTACGTTCTTACGACGCCTTCTACCCCGTAGGATCTCAAGCCCTTTTAATGCATACTTTCGCTTTTATGATTTAAGCTTCTCCCATATAAGCGTAAAAATCCTTATCTCAACCTTCTCACCTTTTACGCTCATACGCAACCCTTCACACCGGAGCATCGAAAACCTTTCTACTAACATCTTTGTTCTTATGATTCAATCATTCCTCGTATGAGTGTAAAACCTTTGCTCAATCTTTCCTTCTATCCTTTACTCTCATACATGCACGTATCTGCGGAGACCTTGGAAATTCCTTCTACGTTGCTCTGCTTAATTTCTCGGGACACCGTAAGGCTTCAAAACTTACCTTCCGCTTTTATGATTTATCTTCACACTGTAGCATCAGAGAGCCTTCTCAACTGATATTGCGTTCTTATGTTTACCCTTTATCGTATAAGCGTAAAGCCCCTTATCTTTATCTTCCTTTATTCACCTTTTATGCTCATACGCTGAGACTGAACTCGTAACCACAGAGAAAGGAAAAAACAACCCTTCGTTCATATGCTCAACTTGCAAGCGTAAGGGCGTAATGACAAAAATTGCCCTTCTCAGATATCAACGACTCAGATTTGATCTTAGAAAATTTGAAAATAACGTCGTCGTTTATTTCGTGCACATGCAAAAATCATACCTCAAGTCATGTGCCACGCGGGATGGGCCCATTTCACATAGATGTTGTGCCTCCACCTGATTCACTGTAACTGGGCCCTTCTGACACTTCAACAGGTCCCACTTGATGCCTTTACTACTAGAACAAGGCTTTACAATCATTCGCAAACTCAAGAACGTAGGAATGTAAACACCATTGAACATTGCCTTCACTCTTATGGAAATCTTTTACCTGTAACACCGTAAAACCTTCGTGCACCCTTCAGATCAAGCTTTACGCCTTGTCAAGGTATTACGCCTTTACGCTACCAATTGAAACGTATATGCGTAGATCACCACCCAATACCTCTCCACTCCTTCGCTCAAGTTGATTACTCGTAAGCCCGTAACATGAGAATTTTAAAAGCATGATAGACCTTTACACTTCTTCACTGTGTTACAAAACATGGCCACGAAAGCCAAGAGCAAAAGGCATTCCATTCTTACGTGAAACCTCACACCGTAAGACCGTAAAGGAAAAACTTCAAACATTTTACAACTCCTTCTGAGAAATTCAAAAGAGAAGCAAGGGTTTTCAGACTCGGGACAATTTCCATTCTTTTAGCCTATCACTTTCAATAGAATTTGACAACACATGAAACAGGGTAAAACTAGGGCAATCTAAAAACTTCCAGAATCTTTTGAAATAAAAACCCCAGTCTATAGTATTTAAAACTTAAATGATTTTTCACCAAAAATTTTCGAATTTTTTGCAAATGTGAAAATCAGACCAACATGTTGCTCCCTATCTATGCTATTAGAGTTTTAGCCATCCAAGAGTTAAGGTGTATACCAACGAACACACTAACCTTTGAAGGTATAGTGGGAAGACTTACTGTATTTGAATTGTCTAACTTTGATAACTACAGACCTAAGAATCTTGAATCTGCTTTCAAAGCCAAGCTGACATTGAAAGGCATTAAGGAGGTGAAATCAAAGAAGAAGAGTAAAAAAGGAAAATATACATCTAGTGATAGCAGCATAGATAAGGAAGATGTGGAACAATTGGAAGCACTATTGGCTAGAATATTTCATAAAGGCAAAGGTAAATTCAGAGGTAAGTTGCATATCATTTGTTTCAATTGCAATGAAGTAGGACATATTGCTACAAGGTGTACACAGAAGAAGAACTACAAATAAGGAAACAAGTACAAGAACAAAAGAGAAGATAATAGTAGAGATTACAAGGACAAAGGTAAAAGATGCTACATTGTTGAAGAAGATTCTGATGAAAATGATGATGAAGTAGTCTATGTACCCATGAAGGATGACTTAGATGAAGATGAAGTGACAACATTGGTAACCTGTGTGAACAAAATGACAAATGGATCATAAATAGTGGATGCTCACGTCACATGATAGGAGACAAAAATAAGTTTATTACCTTTACTCAATATGATGGAAATAGTGTTAGATTTGGAAATGATGTTCGATGTCAAATCAAAGGAAAAGGTTCCATTAAACTTATAGAGAAAATCTCATGTGATAATGCATACTATGTTGAAGGATTGAACTACAATTTGTTGAGTGTATCACAGTTAGGCAATGTGAGCTGCAAAGTAGAATTTGAAAACAAAACTGCCAAAATCTATGACACTGATGGAAATCTGATAGGAAAAGGTGAACAAACTAGGAGTAACTTGTTTTATCTAGATATGGAAGATGCAACCTATCTTATTGTAAAAATGGATGATGTGTGGCTATGGCACAAAAGGTTATGTCATGTTAATTGTGACAATCTGATTAGCATCAGCAAAAAGATGAAAGTCAGAGGTTTGCCTAAATTGAAGAAGCCTAAAAATACAATGTGTAAACAATGTCAACTAGGAAAGATGACTAAGTCAAGTTTCAAAAGCAAAACCTACACTTTCAAAAGAGTATTAGAGCTAATTCATACAAACTTATGTGGCCCAATAGAAGTGCAAAGCTACCAAGGGGAAATATACATAATGTTATTTGTGGATGATTACTCTGGGATGATGACTGCCATGTTCTTGAAGCAAAAATTTGATGCATTTCAAATGTTCAAGTAGTATTTGGCTAGAGTTGAGAAGGAAATAGGAAAGAGTCTGACGTATCTGAGATCAGACAAAGGAGGAGAGTTTACATCAAAAGAATTTGAGACATTTTTCAATGATGAAGGAATCAAAAGACAAACATCAGCACCAAGAACTCCACCTCATAATGGCATTGCAGA
This sequence comes from Cupressus sempervirens, assembly GCA_028749045.1. NCBI lineage: Eukaryota > Viridiplantae > Streptophyta > Pinopsida > Cupressales > Cupressaceae > Cupressus > Cupressus sempervirens. The sequence continues at coordinate 683,896,025 of CM053784.1, read as the reverse complement.
AAAGAGAAATAAATCAATGATAGACTGTGCCAGAACTTTAATGATGGAGAAAAATGTTGCTCTAAAGTACTAGAGAGAAGTTGTAAGTATTGTAGTCTACACCCTGAATCGAGTACAAGTCAAGAAAGGTACAAATGCAACACCTTTTGAACTTTGGTATGGTCACTCACCTAATGTAAAACATTTCAAAGTATTTAATTATAAATGCTATATTCTTAAAGATACTAGAAATGGAAAGTTTGATGCAAAGAGTGATGAAGGCATATTCTTTGGATACTCCACTAGAAACAAAGCATATAAGTGTTTGAACACTAACACTAACAAGATTGTGGAGAGTACAAATGTAAAATTTGATGAGCATGCAAAAGTCCAAGTTGATGAATCCAAGAAACCAGAAGATTATAGATCTTTTGTATACTTATATGAAGGAATGTCTATTGAAGATGAAGCTGCCAATCAAGTTGGGAATCAACAACGAATTTCAGTATCAACCGAATCACACAGCCAGTGAATGTTGAGCTACATTCAAAAGTTGAGTTGTAGAATGAAGGAAATGTACACTCTGATTCTGAAATCAGTACACATGTAAGTAATGAAGAAATATCAGAAAGAGAAGTGCATAGTGACTCTGAAAATGAAAGACCAAACATGGAAACAAGAACAGAACCAAGACTATCCAGTTGATGACAAGGATGTCAGACCAATGAAAAGGAACAAACTAAGAAATGAATCATGTCTGATGTGCAAGATTGAGCCCAAAATAGTGAAAGATGCACTACAAGATGATAATTGGCATAAATCTATGGAAGAGGAGATAGATCAGATTGAGAAGAACAAAACTTGGACCCTAGTTCCTAGACCAACTAATAAGAATGTGATTGGTACCAAATAGGTATTTAGGAACAAGCTTGATGAGAATGGCAAGATAACAAGAAATAAGGCCAGACTAGTTTGTAAAGGATATGCACAAGAAAAAGGATTGGACTATGGGGAAACATTTTCCCTTGTGGCAAGAATGGAAGGAGAAAGGACACTTCTTGCACATGCTACTTATAAAGGTTTCAAAGTCTATTAGATGGATGTAAAGTCTACTTTTCTGAATGGTATACTGGAAGAGGAAGCCTACATAGAACAACCAGTGCAATTTGTTGATGGAAACAACAAGGATATGGTTTGCAAATTGCATAAAGCACTCTATGGTTTGAAGCAAGCACCTAGAGCATAGTATGAGAGGTTGCATAAACAGCTTGTGAAGATAGGATTTGAGAGAACATATGACAACAACAACCTATATATCAAGGCAAAAAAAGGTAAAGACATTTTGATATGTGAAATCTTTTTTGACGATATTATATTTGGAGGAAAAGATGTTCTATGCAAAGATTTTGTTGATCAAATGAAACATGAGTTTGAGATGTCAATGTTTGGAGAAATCAAATTCTTTATTGGATTGCAAGTACATCAACTGAAGCATGGCATATTTGTGACCCAATAAAAATACATCAAGGAGATACTCAAAACATTTGGATTAGAAGATTCAAAACCAATCAGTACACCAATGGTAACAGGACATAAGTTATCAAGGAATGATGAGTCAGTTGAAGTAAATCAGACAATGTATAGATCAATGATTGGAAAGTTGCAGTACATTGCGCATGCTAGTAGACCAGACATTGCATTAGATGTTGGAATAGTGGCAAGACTTTTTGCAAATCCAAGAGAAAATCATTTTATGGCAGTAAAAAGAATACAGAGGTACCTAAAAGGAATAGATGACTTTGGCTTGTATTACAAGAGAAGTGAAAAGTTTGAGTTGAAAGCCTACACTAATGCAGACTGGGGAGGTAATATTGATGACAACAAAAACACTAGTGGAGGAGAACTTTTCTTAGGAAAAAGATTGGTCACTTGGACTAGCAAAAAACAAAGTTGTACCTCATAGTCTATAGCAGAAGTTGAGTATGTTGCAGATGCTATTAACTACACCAATATTGTATGGATCAAACATCTGTTGCAAGGTATGAAAGAATAGGTAACTGAACCTATGATACTCTATTGTGATAACACAAGTGCCATCAACATATCAAAAAATTATGTGATGCATGCCAGAACAAAGCATATTGTAATTAAGTATCACTATATAAGAGAATTGGTGGAAGACAAGCAAGTGAGAATGGAATATGCCAGTTCAAAGGAATAGATTGCTGACATCTTCACAAAAGCACTACCTAAAGATGCATTTGAATATCTTAAAAGATTTCCCTACATCAAATGAGTTGATTGTTGAAATATTGTGAATTGATGTAGAGGATACTTACTTTAGGATTTTTGCCCAAAGTAATCAAAGTGTTGAAGTTCCAAATTAGTCACAAAGAAAGGTGACAGAGGGAGAAAACTGGAGTACCTGCAAATACTACACTTGAATGTTAAGATGCTGAAACAGTGTGCCTTTGGCATTGTTGTCAAAGAGGGAGAAAGAGCATAAACTGATCAACAACATTTGAGTAGAAAGAGAAAAGATGGAACTGATCAAATCTATAGGATCAAATGGACAAAGGGAGAAATAATGTAAGAGGAAGTCAAGAATAGTACAAGATCAAAGTGAACAGTGGTAAGCCACAAGCAAAGAGGGAAAAAAAGGATGTTCAAGAAGATATAGCAGAAAGGAAAGAAAAAGGAAACAACAGCTAAGAGGGAGAAGTAGAAGTAAAACAATCAGGATACAGATCAGAGAGGGAGATGTGAAAACTAATGGTAACACATTTTTCTTTTTGGCATTTGACTTACTGTTCTAACGTAGTTAGCATTTTGATAACTTGGTTGAATAGTTTGGTCTGATGGTTGATCGGTTTGATTTGCCATCAATGCCAAAGAGGAAGATTGTTGGAAATCTAATTAAAAAGATCATTATAAGAAGAAGATTGATTGCCAAGAGGGAGATTGTTGATAAAGAATATTTTCAATCATTGTTTTTCCATTGACGTCAAACCTACTATTTGTTTAAATAAAAATTTCTTATAAGATCCAAGTACTATCACTTAGCTGATTGATGAAGAGGATTTAATCAACAAGATGTAACAAAAGAACCTAAGCGAAAGGTTGATTTGTGGTTTTGCAATGAATAACAAGGATCAGTTAAGACAATGGTAAAATGATATGTTGATAATATACTTGAAGATACAGAAGTTGGCCACACTTAGAAACAATGAAAGGATAAGTTGCAATAAGGTTGACTGCAAAGCTTAACTAAGTTTATTAGTGAGTGCCAAGCAAGCTAGTTAGAGCCGAGAAAATTTTCAATTGAAGCCAAGCAAATGCAAAATCTAGTGTGTGTCGAATGATGCAGAAGGAGTTGAGCGTGTTTAGGTGTCGAGCGAAATAACAAGTGTCAAGCATTAGAAAAACTTAGTGGATGTCAAGTGAATCCATAGTAGGTGTCGAGCATTAGTAAAAGTAGTTGATGTCGAGCAATAAAATATGTGTTGAGCATCAGAATTTCAATAGTGCCGAGCTGTTGCATTATTGAAAAAGTCAAAAATTTGCTAGATCTAAGTCGACAAGTTTGTTACCTTGAATTTTGTGAACCAAATGAACGATAAGGATGATGATTTGGAGGCACAGAATTTTAGGTAAACCATTTTTGAGCGAATTCAAGAGGATTTTTCCTGATGTTTCTAGAAGGAACAAGATATGGGTTAGATTCATTGAATCCTACCTAATCCATTCAAACTAAAATTAAAGGAGGGAAGAATTGAGTGGGAAAAGCAATTCTAGACTTCTATTTAAGGAGTCATAGGCCAAGAAGAAAGAGTTGCTAAGGTACCAAAATTGTGAAGTGGTTGAAAGGTGTCAAGGAGAAGGCATCAAAGAGAAGAACAGAGCATAGAGACTCTGCTTCGATAAGTGGTCATATAGGAGATTGCACTGGTATATCGAGAATGGAGACTCAAGGAGACAAAGCTTAAGAGGAGGACAAGCTATCAAAGCTAAAGAGATTGAAAGCCATGCAAATGTTGTGAGCTAAACAGAGATTTGAAATCTACAAGATAAGTTGTGAATTGTAATCAGGTCAAAAACCCTTATTGTTACTCTCTAGCAATTGTATCACTTAAGGTAAAATCCTATGGACTTAGGTTGGTTTAATAGCCATTTGTAAATCTTTTAATAGGGTGGCATTCCAAGTGAATGTTCTAAAGTCCTATAACAAGACCCACTTCTAACAAAGTGAATAAATCCTCTAACTAGGTCACATTTAACAGTGTGTTGTAGCCTTTAACAGGGTAGGCCTTTCACAAGGTATCACTTCAAAAGAGTGAGAATTGAGTAGCATGTTACTGGTGGTTTTATCTAAATTGGGTTTCCACATATGTCACTGTGTTATGTGTTGATCTTTCATGTGTTATGCTTGCATGTTGATTTACAATAACTTGCCAAGTAGGAAAGTTTAAGCTTGGATGCATGAACAGTTTAATAGGCTCACTTTATTTTTATTTTTAAAAGCGTTTAATTGGACATTTGGACCTTGAATAACTGATTCACCCCCCCTTTCAGTTATTCTAAAGCATTTCTAACATCTCCATTCTACATAAACTCTTTTCCCAACCTTATTTTCACAACCTTGATTATGCAATCCACTCTTCCTACAAATTGATGTCATAGTTTCATCTAAGAGGGAGCCTAAAAGGTCTTATGTGCCTCCTTAGATGTGCATCTAAGTCTAATAGGAGTCTCCATCTAAATTGTATGAGACTTAAAAAAGAAAACTAGATATAAAAAACTAATGACTTGAGCTAGAGCCAATTACCATAATTATCCACCACAAATAAATTGAGGAAGAAAGAAGCTAAATTGTCTATGAATAGCCTTAACTACCTTACAATTCCTTCTCTAATTTTACTCATTCCTTTTTCCTTCTAGTTCCAATCATTTTAAATGATTAAATCTTTGTAAATATTTCCTATAAATACTAGATTTTAGAGAATTCATATATTGGTAATATTGTTAGTACCAAATGAAAGTCATGCATGTAAAATGGATAGAATATAGAGAATGTCACTAACAGTGAAAATATGTTTGTTTAGTGTCCATTACAAGTGAGACTAGGTGAAGGGAGATGTGTCACCATTTTGGAGACTTGCACAAGGTTGACGTTTCTTTCAAGATATTCAACTCGAAATAAAATTTCAACTATTTATCTATAATCATCAAATGATAGATGGATGTTAGGTCACATCACAATGGTTGCTCTTATCAATAGCATTGTGTAGAGTGATGTCTCTAATCAATTTCCATATGGAACTAGTCTGTATGGCAAGTGAAAACTATTGAAAATTGGATATGAATAAATAATATTTACCAATATGATTAGTTTTTTTCATTTACATTTAAAGCATTAACCTTATAAATTATAAAAAATCTATTTTAACAAAAAAAATTGCTTATACATTATATATATTTTCCTTGAAAATAGAAAAAATTGCCTCATACATTATATATTTTGTCCCCAAATTAATGAAATAATCACTTGAATTTTATAATTTTTTCCCATGATAGGAAAAAATTGCCAATACTGAACTAGTTTTTTTTCTACTTTGAAAACAATTCTCCATCAATATGAAAATTCCCCCCACCTAAAAGAAGGTAGGGTTCCCCATGATTTTACAAATCTGCTAGGGAGGAAGTTTCTTAAATTTTTCCATATTGTGTGTGTGTGTGTGTGCGCGCGCGCGCGTGTGTGTGTGTGTGTGTGTGTGTGTGTGTGTGTGTGTGTGTGTGCGCGCGCGCGCATGTATACATGTATTACAATATCTGTTTATGTATGTGATTAAAACACTAGTTAGCTAGTGTTCTTTTGGCTAGCCCAAAAAATTCAATCAAGTAGGACTCAACTATGTCCATAAAGGCATCTCGTGGTGCTTATGTAGCATGTACTACTCTTCCAAGTAGGACTTGACCAAGTCTTACTTGATCAAGTGGTGTTTGTAATTATATATACCTCAAAAGCCTATTTAAGCCCATCATTTGCACATTGAAGGGCTCGCAGAGCATAGAAGAGGGCTCAAGGGGTACTCGACTGAATGTGAGGTAGGGGAACTACATTTTTTGTATTTTTTTCTTTATTTATTTATTTTTGAAGTAATTATATGCTTAAAAATATTTTTTATTTATTAGTACAAAATATACATTTTTTCATATTTCTTTATAATGATATGTATGGAAGATGTAGTTTAGATATTTTATTGTGAAAAATATTTATTTGTAAAGTTAAATTTTTCTTGGTGTTTAGAATAGATGTAAATATGCAACTTAAATCATTAGACAAAAATAGGACTTAAACCATTAGATTGAAATACAACTTAAACCTTAAACCTTCATATTATTACACCTATAAAACAAAACACAAACCTTCAAATTTTTAAACCTATAAGAAAATTTAAACCTAAAAAAAAACATAAACAAATAAAATGTTAAACTAAAATAAAACTTAAACCATTAAACTATTAACCCTCACATAATTCATTTTCTACTTCTCCATATACTCTATATGTACCCCCTTTACACTATTCGGTACTCATGTAAAACTAGATTATTATTTGGCCATATGTTGTATGCACACACAATTCTCTAACATATGTATATTCCTAAATAATTTCACCATTTTCTTTGTACATGTCCTTTAATTCCATATTTATATCCTTACATTATCCTAACATGCGATAGGTTCTCAATCCTTATAACCTATCTTTGATATTAATTAAATAATTTTATATATGTACATAACTCACAATACTATACACACACACACATATATGTATGTGAGTGTGTACATAGATACAGACACACACATGTATGTATGTATGTATATACATACATGTGTGTGTATAGACTATGATGGCCACTATGTATATGGAGATTTATAGGCACTAGGTGATCCTATTCATCAGGATACACATGTAAATTTATCTATATTTTAATTCTTTTCAAGTTTACATATTTCAAATTTAAGTATATTTCTTGTTTTAGAATATTTTAATATGGAATTTGTGTAGATCCCTCAAGCAAGTTGATGAGGGCACAACCCAAGACAAAATGAACACAACAGGAAAAGGGAAATATTATTGTCAAAAATGATATGCTATTACATTCAATACAATGAAAATAGACTCAATGACGTGCCCTATGGGCTTACGATGTTGTCTAATTTTGGAGAAAAAATCTCCCTATACTACCTTCTCCCACACTCCACCAAAAATTACATTTAAAATGCCAGAAATGACCTTAAGTAACCTAAATTAGGTTTAGGGTTAGGAATACATTTTAGAAAAAGGCATTTGGCATCCACCACCAAAATAGAAGGTTCTAGAAAACATGTCAGAAGTCGGTGTAAAATTAGAAGAGTCTAGAAATGGTAGTCCAACTTCCAGGAGGCATAACTTTTGATTTGGGACTCTAATTAACAAGTCGTTTACATTTCTAGAAAGCTCTCCAAGCGCTCTATAGCTCTATGGAGTAACTTTTCTTTTCCCCCATTTTTTTGGGTCCATAAAAAGCTATTTAGTTCCTCAAATTTGACTTTGAAGCACTCTTAGGGGGTCTTCAGGCAACTTGAAATTGTAATAACTTTCAAACCGTAAAGCCTTTTGACCTGATTCTTTTTTTGGAGTGCTTTAAATTATGCTTATAATAATCCCTCCAACTTACATCCTCTACCTAATAATAATTATGTCTCAATTACAAAATAACTTATTTTCTACAATGTCACATATCCCAAGGTGCTCAAAAACTCTAACCCAGAAAACCAATAGTGGAACTATGAGATTTGGAATCCCTATTTGACCCAAATGAGTATCTAGAAATAAAGACACATTAAACAAAAACTAACATTAAGCATATTTTTGGGTGGTACAGGATTGCCCTTACACCACTGGATGCACCTACATCAAACACCCAGGGTAGATTGAAAAGTGACCTTGTCACCTTATAGATGGTAGAGGAAAAACCAAATGGCAAATCTCCATTGTGGATATCCAAGTAAAATCTTCCACTGGTCATCCTTTCCACTTCACTAGGTATTCTTCATACTGCTTATTTCTGGTACTCCGACCCACATGACTATCTGGAATTTCTTCAATCTCTTCCTTCTCAGAAGTAGAAACTGGGCATGGCTCCAGCATTAACTCCTCCTCTGCACTATCATCGTGATATGGTGTTAAGTTTGCAATATTGAAAATAGGAGAAATGTGCATCCCATATGGTAAATCTACCTCATATGCATTCCTTGAATCATGTTTCTTCAAAATTTTGCAGGGACCAAATTTCTTCATCTTTAGCACAAACTTTTTCTAATGCAGGAGCATCTTGCATGGGAAAATTATTGAAATTTCTTTTTTTTTAAATTGAAAAATTAAATTAAATAAAATTAAAAAATTGTGGAGGAGAGAGAAAGTGACAAAAATTAGAGGAGAAATAATAAAAAAATCAAAAAGGGGGAAAAAGGAGAAAAGAAAGGAAAAGGGGATTTCTATTTTCGATTTGCATAGGTGGCGTAATAGAAAAATAAAATAAAAATAGTTGTCATTCCATTTATAGAGGTGTGTGGGTAGCATTCTAGAAAGTTATGGATATTGTAGAAAGTTGTGGATATTGTAGAAGGTTGTGGATGTTGTAGAAGGTAGTGGATATTGTGTAGGTGGAATTCTAGAAGATTGTGGATAAGTCATGTATTGGGTGGTAAGTGCTTATTTAAGCAAGGCATATGAGCATTTCAAATCAAGCTTGAGAAGGAGAAGCTCAAGAAGTAGAAGCTTGGGAAGGTGAAAGCTTAGGAAATTCAAGCTTCAAGGTGTGAAGCTGGAAGGTGTGAAAGAGGAGGAAGTGAGGAGTGAGTTTTCCTGAGTCTGTGAACAGAGCACCGAATGTGACGCAGTTTACAATAGGATTGTGGTGGAGTTGTGAGTGTGTGGATAGAGCGCCGAACATGAGGCAGTTTACACTTGGATCTTAGATCTTGAGATTTTGTTGCATTTTTGGTTATGAGTTGGTAAGGGTGGTGTGGCCCTTCATCACTGGTATCAAAGCGGACCTTCATCAATGGTATCAGAGCCATACTTCATCAGGTGGTATCAGAGCATACTTCATCAAGTGGTATAAGAGTGGTACCTTCATTAGTGGTATCAGAGCAGTACTTTCATCAAGTGGTATTAGAGCAGTACTGCATCAAGTGGTATCAAAGCAGGAGTTCCTGAGTGAACAAGAAGATCACCGAAGTGTGAGGTAGTTTGTACCAAGACCTTGGTTGGGTGAAGTTTATCAGAGCAAGAGTTCCTGAGTGTACAAGCAGATAACCGAAGTGTGAGGCAATTTGTACCAAGACCTTGGTTGGGTGAAGTTTATCAGAGCGGGGGTTCTTGAGCGTGTAAATAGATCGCCAAAGTTGAGGCAGTTTGCACCAGGACCTTGGGAGGACATACAGATTAATCTATGGATGTGGAGATGGAAGACTGAACTTGTTGACGCATGACCGTAGAGAGCTTGTGGATTGAAGATATGTTGTCCTAAGCTTGTGATGTTGTTCCTGATTGTTTGTGTGAGGTGGCAGGTTGCGATCTGACTTGCAAACAATTCAAGGTTGTCACAAGGAGCGTGGGAAGGATTTGTTGCAGAGGGTTTACAAAGATCTTGGGAGATGGCTCCAAGAGGATTGGACCCTAAAATGATTGTGAAAATCCATGATATAGTGGAGAAAAAAAATTCTAAGATGATTTCTCAGTTGGATGCTAGATTGGTTGATCAAGCTAAGAAGGTCAAGGTGGAAGAGGTTGGTTTTGTTGATCAAATTGTGGAGTCTGATACAGAACCTGCAGAGCAACTAGAGGTTGTTGCTAAAAAATTTCATAACCTTGTTGATGTTGTGATAGAGGTTGGTTTTCATGATCAATTGGTTGAGTCTGACATGGAGACTATAGAGCATTTGGTTATGGATGATCTAGTTGATGTTGGTAGTGACTTGACTGTTGCAAAGCACTCGGTCGTGGATGATCCAGTTGTTGTTGGTGATGACTTGTATGTTACAAAGCATCTTGTTGTGAGCAATGAGACTGCTAATGTTGTGAGTGTGGAATGTGTTGATGGAGATCTACATGTTGATGTTGATGCAAAGCTTGTTATTGCTGGTATAGATTCACTAATTGTTGATGTGAATGAGAGTTTGCTAATGAAGCATTATGTTCAGTTTGTTCCTGGGAATGAGCATGTTGATAGGATGGTTGAGATTCTAGTGTTTGATAGAGTAATGCAGATGTGGAGGATTTGCATGGTGGTTTTCTTGTCCCTATTGAGGTGGAAGCCTTTGGTGAAGATGAAGATGGTTGTAGATTTTTTATTTTTGGCATCAAAGTGTGGGACACACTTTTCTATCTACCAGGGGAGTCTGATGCAGGAGCATCTTGCATGGAAAAATTATTGAAAAAAAAAAATTTGTGGAGACAGAAAGTGACGAAAATTAGAGGAGAAATAATAAAAAAAGGGGAAAAGGGAGAAAAGAAAGGAAAAGGGGATTTCTATTTTCGATTTGCATAGGTAGCGTAATAGAAAAATAAAATAAAAATAGTTGTCATTCCATTTATCAAGGTCTGTGGGTAGAATTGTAGAAAGTTGTGGATATTGTAGAAAGTTGTGGATATTGTAGAAGGTTGTGGATGTTGTAGAAGGTAGTGGATATTGTGTAGGTGGAATTCTAGAAGATTGTGGATAAGTCATGTATTGGGTGGTAAGTGCTTATTTAAGCAAGGCATATGAGCATTTCAAATCAAGCTCGAGAAGGAGAAGCTTGAGAAGTAGAAGCTTGGGAAGGTGAAAGCTTAGGAAAGTCAAGCTTCAAGGTGTGAATCTAGAAGGTGTGAAAGAGAAGGAGGAAGTGAGGAGTGAGTTTTCCTAAGTCTGTGAACAGAGCGCCGAATGTGAGGCAGTTTACAATAGGATTGTGGTGGAGTTGTGACTGTGTGGATAGAGCGCCGAACGTGAGGCAGTTTACACTTGGATCTTAGATCTTGAGATTTTGTTGCATTTTTGGTTATGAGCTGGTAAGGGTGGTGTGGCCCTTCATCAGTGGTATCAGAGTCATACTTCATCAGGTGGTATCAAAGAATACTTCATCATTTTCACATCCTATGATAATTGAGGCCAAAAATAATGTTCACTAATAGTAGAAATGATCTTATCTCGACCAAAGTGTCCTACCATCCCTCCACTGTGTTTCTCCTTGATCAAATTCTCCCTCATAGAACTCCTTGGAATACACAATTGACTGCCCTTGAAAGACATACCATCTTGCATCAAGTAATCTAGCCACATGGTCCTATCTAGAGTAATAGGTTCTTTACAAGCCTCCCATGCCTCTACAAATTCAAGATCCTCAGGCTATGATTCTTGAGTTTGTCAAACCCAACCACTTCAACCTGCATTTCTGTAAGCAACAATTGTCTCCTACTTAATGCATTTGCAACCCTATTAGACCTTTCGCTTCTATGTTTCAACACAAATGTATAGCTTTGCATGAACTCTGCCCATTTCAAATGTCTCTAATTCAATTTACCTTGGCTATTTAGGTACTGCAATGCCTAATGATCAGTATACAAGACAAATTCTTTTGGCAACAAATAATGCCTCCATTTCTTTAAGGCCTAAACTATTGCATAGATCTCCTGATCATATATGAATACTTCTTTGCATCATTCAATTTTTCACTAAAATAGGCAATAGATTTAGCTTCTTGGCTCAACAGAACCCCAATAGCACTGCCACTAGCAACACAATACACTTGGAACGCTTTGTTGAAATTAGGCAGTGCCAACACAAGTTGCTCTATCACCTTCTTCTTTAGCAATTCAAAAATCCTTGTAGCTCTTGCAGTCCACTTGAACTCTTTTCTACACCCTACACCTCCCACATTGTTTTAGTTAGATGTGCACATGTACTATTGAAATTCCTAATGAACTTTATGTAAAAACTAGCCAGACCATGGAATGACCTCACTTCAATGGTAGACCTTGGAGTAGGCCATTCCAAGATAACTTTCACCTTCTCTGGGTCCATTTTGAGACCTTCAGCTGATACAACAAACCCCAAATAAACTAACTCCCTTTTGACAAAACTACACTTCTTCAAATTAATCAACAATTTCTCTTCCCTCAACTTTTCAAAGACACTACAAATGTGCAATAAATGTTCATCCAATGACTTACTGAAAATCAAAATATCATCCATATAGACAATAATATTTTTTTCCAAAAAAATCTTTAGTACCTCATTCATAAGCCGCATGAAGGTGCTTGGCACATTGGTCAGTCCAAAGGGCATGACTAACCACTCATATAGACCATCCTTGGTCTTGAATGCAATCTTCCACTCATCACCCTCTCATATTCGTATTTGGTGATAGCCACTTTTGAGATCTATCTTTGTGAAGTACTCAGCTCCACTCAAGCACCCCATAAGATCCTCCATCCTTGGCAAAGGAAACCAATACTTGATGGTTATTTTATTTATAGCTCGAAAGTTTGTACACATTTTCCACTCGTCATCCTTCTTTAGTGCTAGCACTACAAGTACGACACATGGACTCAGGCTCTCTCGAATTAGACCTTTCCTCAATAGCTCCTAAACTTTTTTGTTTAGCTCCTCAGTCTCAGTAGGAGTCATCCTATGAGCAGCCTTGTTAGGAAAACTAGCTCCAAGCACTAAATCTATTTGATGATTGATTTGCCTTGTTAGCAGCAACCCTTCTAGAACATTATCAAAGATAACATCTCCATACTCACTCAATAGAGTCAAAACTTCAAGTGGAACTTCACTACTACCTTCCTTATCCTTTCTAGGAACTAAAGCATAACACATATGCTAATGTTTTATGCCATCCATAAATTTTCTTTTATCAACAAGATATACCCTAGCACTATTGCATACCTTTTCACCCTCCTTTATCAAGGGCTTTAGTTTGTGGTGAACTCCATCCTTTGTCAGAGAGTATGTATTTTTATGACCATCATGTATAGCATGCCTATCAAACTACCATGACCTTCACAACAATAAATTGTAGACATCCATTTGAATGATGTCACAGAGAGCCTCGTCATGGTAACTCCCAATCTTGAACTTTACCAAACATTTCTCACTAACCAGGACCTTATGATCATCTTGCACGCAAGCAATCCAATGGGGATGGGGGTGTTTCTCCCTCTTGAGCTTTAGTTTTGATACCATCTCCTCTGACACCAAGTTGTTAGTGTTTCCACCATCAACAATCACATCACAACATTTACCCTCAAACTTACACCAAGTATGAAACAACCTCCTCCTTTGTCCAAGTTTAGTCTCACCACTCAGTAAGGCCCTTTCATTAACCAAAACCTCTTCTCTTTCTACATCCTCTAAATGTGATGGCTGTGCATCATCATCCACATGAGCAACCCTTGCTTGACCATCAACTCTTCTATCTGTCCTTCCTTGGCGTTGAGGGCATTTGTAGGCATGATGACCTTCTTCTTTGCAATGAAAATAGGTACATAGAAGCCTCCTCTTCTTGAACCTTGTCCACATCGTCTACCTCTTCCTCTCTAATCTCCAAAGTTTTGATCATGGAAGTAGTTGAAACCCTCGTTCCTTTTGTTTTAGTTGGTACCAACATCTTCATTTTTCTTTTGGTTCTCATTTCGGCCTCCAAATGACTTGTCGTCACCCCTTCCTCCTTGACTATGCCCTCCTTGCCTTCCATCAAACTTTTTGTTTAACTTCTCAACTCGCAAGGCAAACCGGTATGCCTCTTCAATGCTAGTCATTCTAACCAGACTTAACTCCTCTTGAATACTAGGTCTTAACCCATTAAGGTAACGAGCAACCTTCTCCTTGTTTTCTTATGCATGCCCTGCCCTAATAAGGACTCTGTAAAACTTCTCTATGTATTCTTGGACAAATTTTCTTGCTTGCTTTAACCCTTGCATCTTTGTGAACAAATCAAGCTCGTAATCAACAGGAATGAATTGCTTCTTTAGTTTTTCCACCATGCAATCCCATCTTGTAATTTTCTCCTTTTCTCTTTTATTTCTTTCCAATTGAATCTCTTGTCACCAGATTTTGGCATGGCCCTTCATTTTGGCCTTCACAAACTTAACCCTATTAGGGTCCCCAATATTCTCATACTAAAAATATTCCTCTAGCTCATTGATCTAGTCGATCAACTCATCCGAGTTTAGATTTCCCAAAAACATGCTGACATTAATTTTAGGTCTTTTTTCCATCTTAGAAATGGCCCTAAAAAGCTTCTCCTTTGCTTGGTTTAGGACTTCTCTGTCTCCTTCCCCTTTCTGCACAATATTTCCTTCTCCATTTTCTTCCTCACTTTTGTCACCTATGGCAACATTCATCCCTTTGCGGATCTCCTCTTGCAATGCCTGGACCTGTCTCTGGAGGGCTCTAACCTTAGGAGAAACAACTATGGCCCTTCCACCATGCTCCCTTCATGGAGGCATCTTCTCACTGTATCAAAACCCACAACCACATAGTCTTGGTGCAAACTACCTCACAGTCAGTGCTTTGTCTACACACTCTGGAAAACTTGCTCTAATACCACTTGATGAGGGCATAGCCCAAGACAAAATGAACACAACAGGAAAAAGAGGAATATTATTATTAGAAGTGATATGCTATTACATTTAGTACAATGAAAAATACTCAATGACGTGCCCTATGGGCTTAAAATGTTTTCTAATTCTGGATAAAAACCCTCCTCACATTACCTTCTCCCACACTCCACCAAAAACTGCATTTACAATGCCAAAAATGACCTTAAGTAACCTGAATTAGGTTTAGGGTTAGGAATAAATTTTAGAATAATTCATTTGGTACCCACCGCCCAAACAAAAGGTTCTAAAAAACACGTCAGAAGTTGGTGTAAAATTAGAAGAATCTAGAAATGGTAGTCCAACTTCCGAGAGGCATAACTTTTGATCTAGAACTCCGATTGACGAACCATTTACATTTCCATAAAGCTCTCCAAGATCTCCATAGCCTTATGGACTAGATTTGCTTGTACCCATTTTCGAGCCTGTACGAGATTGTTTAGTACCTCAAATTTGACTTTGAAGCACTCTTAGGGGGTCTCCAAGAAACTTAAAATAGTAATAAATTTCAAACCGTAAAGCCTTTTGACCTTATTCTTTTTCTGGAGTGCTTTAAATTACAAGTGTAGTGATCCCTCCAACTTACACCCTCTAACTCATCATAATTATGGTTGAATTACAAAATAACCTATTTTTTACATTGGCGCATATCCCAAGGTGCTCAAAAACTCTAACCTAAAAAACCAATAGTGGAATTATGAGAGTTGAAATCCCTATTTGACCCAAATGGGTATCTAGAAATAAAGACACATTAAATGAAAACTAACATTACACATATTTTTGGGTGATACAGGATTGCCCTTACACAACTGGATGCTCTTGCATCACAAGTGGTGGATCGGATTAGGGACTAGGTGGTGAGGGAACCTTGAGTTAGAGTTTGATGTTGTGGACACATTTCTATGTACTTCTTAGATCTAGTTATTTCACACACTATGTTGTAGACTTTGATATTTGATTGATTTTTATATGTACTTGTGGACACTCTATTTCTATGTACATGGACATTCAATATGCATGTAAGTATTTATTTTCACATATTTAGATATACATGTTTTGGACACATCATGCACATGTTTAGACAGACATTCACATGGACTTAGTTTAGACAAATTATATATAGATATTTCATGTGTTACATATAAGTTTTTTTACAAATATTTGCATGCATGTATTACATGTATGTTTACATTATAGGTCCATTTCTTGTGTTATGTAATGATTTTATTTTTCATGTGTTCAATTATACTTTAGATTTCAAGTTTTAAATTTTAGGTTACAGATTATTTATGGTTAGATTGTTCATGTATGCGTATTATGTGAATGTATGGAAAATTTGTATGAGTTATGTTCAAGATACCTAAACTAATGGCATGCATTTTAAAAGCTTAATTGATCACATTAATATGACATATTTATATAAACAAATGACATATATAAGTAGTTTAAATATTGAAACTAATCATGCAATCAATGACATATATAAAAAATGTATCAAATAATGTGAGACATAACCAATGTATTAAATACGGGTATTCATTTTTAAGTTAATGATGTATATAACCAATGTATCTAAACTAATGGCAAATAAATGATATATTAGAGTATTTTTCATTTATGCTTATTAATTAAATCATATTGATTTAATTATATAAGTTTTTATTACTCTAGTTACTTAAGCTTCATTTAGGTACATTATTAATTAATTATTAATTAATAATGTGCAACCTAGTTTTTCAGTTTAGGGTTTCTATCTCACCTTTATAAGGTTGAGCCTTGTACTTTTTCCATTAATCTCTTATGCATTTTTCACATTTGAGAGCAACTTTTCTTCTGTCTCCATTTTTTAGCAAAACCCTTGCCTCTTCTTGTCTTTCTCTTCTGTGACAGGTTTTTGCATGCAGGGATTCGAAGGCTTTGTGGATTTGATTGGCTTATTTTCTCAAATCCTACATGGTATCAGAGCCAGATCTGCTACAGCTTGTTCGTTATTTGGAGAAAAAGGAGAACGAGGGTTTAGGAGAATAGATCTAAAAAAATTTGGATATTTTTTGAGAAAACAGGGAGGTCACTGATTTTCGGAGCAAGTTGATGCCAAATGGATGTCACAAATGGATCCATAAGGTGTCAAAACCCATGTTTTCATATAAAATTTGTTTGATTTGGACAACGTTGATCCAGGAGGCAAAAAAAATTTCCTAGTAGGGTCGTACGGCCTCTACACGCATTACGTGGCAATTTTTAATTTAAAAAAAATAAAATGAAAAACTAACATGCAAAAAAAAATTGGCCCACAGGCCCTTACCGGCAACGAAAAACCCTTTTTCGTCGCCGTCTCGGTCATTTGGAACCACCGGTCATTTGTTCACAGCCAGTGCCATTTTTTTATATTTGACGGGCCGCCATCGCTTACACTCCGATCCACCACCACCACCACCGGCTCAACCAGAGCGCCGCCCCGCCTCCGCTTAGGTGGCGCATCTCCTCAGTCGCCCTCCTCCGCTCTGAACAACCACCACTGTCGGCAGCTCAGCCAGAGCGCCGCTCTGCCAAAGGTGATTTTTTTTTAATTATTTTTTTAAAAATATATATATATATATTTTTCAAGCTTCTGGGGGCCCTATCTTTTTTTGCGATAACTCTCACATACTGGGGTCTTTTTCAGATCCAAAAAAAGCATTGAAAAGCTGATTCCGAGACGGAGATGATGGAGAAGGAATTTTTGGGATTTTTTCCAGATTGATACTTGTTTTGACGTTTGAAGTCTGTTAATGACTTCTATCTTCCGAGGGGCATAATTTCTTCGTTATAGCTCTATTTTTCAATCCAAAAAAATCTCTGGAAAGCTCTTTTCGAGATCTTTCCTAATTTTGAGTCTTTTCACTAGTATATTGTACCAGGTATTTTTTATTCATATATGAATATTTTTTGCTCTTATCTCATTAACACAATCTATTTGTAAGTTGGGGATCGATTTATTACATTGTAGGGGGGGTGTTTTTCCTTTCTATCTTTTACTTCAGAATCGACCCTTCTATTTCTGTCTTATTCTCTCAATGGTGAACTCTTATGTCGCCTACCTTACACCTCACAACTACCATACTCGAAAAGGACAGATGACTAGATTGCTTATGGAAAAGGGGTTATGGTCATGTCTCGATGCGGCTCAGCCAGTTCTACAGAGGCCTTATGAGCTTCTTATGCAGTGCAAGAAGATGGATGAGGCAATGGGCCTCATTGCAATGAATATTTCAGATGGGTTACTGTTTCACCTGGATGGTTTGAATACACCCAGGGCTACGTGGGACAAGTTTTCAACCTTATTTGGCACAATGAATCAATTCAAGATTCTACAAATAGATGCGGAGTTTACCTCCTTGATTCCTGAATCATTACTAGCATTGAGGATTTCTTGATGAAATTCAAGTCTCTTTGATCTATGTTACAGGTTGCTGGAAAGACAAAATCAGATAATGAGTGTATCTTCCTGATATTGTCCAAGCTTCGAGGACCTTATCAGATTTTCACTTCTACCTTCTACTCCACTATGGATGCTCTAGGAGCACGACATGTTATGCCCTCTTTCGAGACCTTTTGTGACCGGTTGACTCGTGAGCAATCAAAGCTCACTCAGATGGATTCTCTTACAGGTTCACAGTCACAAGCATTGCTTGCCAAGCCACCTCAGAGCACACAAAAGCCGAAGCAGATATTAGATTCCTCGTCTCAGCACTCTATTGGCCCACCATCTTCTTCTAAGAAGGAGAAACAGAAGACTGAAAGACCTACATGTTCCTATTGTCAGAAGGGAACACATGATGAGTCACTTTTCTAGCAGAAGAAGTTTGATGGTTACGAGAAACAGATAGCAAATTTGTAAGCTCTTCTTCAAAAGAGCAATCTTTCCTCTCCATCCTCTTCTGGCTCACAGAGGTCTTCTTATCAGTCTTCTTCTATCAATCCTATAGCTAGACAGGATCTTGGAAAGGGTCATGCATTATGGGCTTCTTTCACATCCCCTTCACAGGTCCCTTGGATACTGGATTTAGGTGCTTCTCACCATATGGCATCTTCTCGAGAGATCTTCTCTTCTTTTGAGGCTTCTCCTATTCCTTATATTATCATTGGGAATAACACTGTTATGACAGTCTGCGGGAAAGGCACTGTATGCATTCAGGATGGCACATTCAATGATGTGTTGTATGTTCCATCTCTATCTGCAAACCTTCTCTCGGTTTATCAGATTTCTCATAGTGGGTCTGGGAAGACAGTTGAGTTCACTCCAGATTCAGTTTTCATCCGAGATAGTATGATAGGAGGTATTGTTGCTACAGGGACAGTTGATCTTTCCACTCATCTCTATTCCTTTTCACACTTTGGTCCACCTTTGCAAGAGCACGACTCTCCTCCTTTGAGAAAGCATCATGTGGTACAGTCAGGTTTCTTGAACCTCTGTGTGGTTCCTGAGACTACTATTGTGACTACCTTGCCACCTCCTCTTGAGCTCTTTTCTGTTCAGCATAGTTCTTCTTCAGCACTGCTTGATCCTCCAGCTCTATTCATCGAGCCACTAGGTGTAGTTGTTGAGGATTCTACAGAGGGCATTCATCTCCTCTTTGATGACAGTGTCAGCACACCTGTCATACCACTTACATTGGGGATTCCCTTTCAGGATCCTCGTGTCTACTCCTTTGAGCATCAGCTTGGCCTTCCAATGACACCTCAACTTTCGAGGTTCCCTCTACAGTGTCCACTGACTTTCACTCCTCTGCATTGGAGTCATAGTGGTTTGTTCATTGATCCAGGGGTTCTTTCATTCTAGGGGGGTTGAAGACACGCTTTGTACTTATGGCTTTGAGAGAGTCTCTTGAAGTCATTACATCTCTTTTTGGAGAGGGGTTTTTCCCACGGGGTTTTCTCCTTTACTTTGGTTTATAGAGATTTCCTTGTACTGGGTACCTGATCAGGCCTTGTTGCCGGGACCCATTTGTTTTTTATTTTTGCTTTCATAGCTTTTCTAGGTAAGCTTACTCCCTACTTTCAGCTTAAGGGGGGGTATTAGAGTATTATTTGTTTATGCTTATTAATTAAATCATATTTATTTAATTATATAAGTTTCTATTACTCTAGTTACTTAAGCTTCATTTAGGTACATTATTAATTATTAATTAATAATGTGCAACCTAGTTTTTTAGTTTAGGGTTTCTATCTCACCTTTATAAGGTTGAGCCTTGTACTTTTTTCATTAATCTCTTATGCTTTTTTCACATTTGAGAGCAACTTTTCTTCTGTCTCCATTATTTAGCAAAACCCTTGCCTCTTCTTGTCTTTCTCTTCTATGACAAGTTTTTGCATGCAGGGATTCGAAGGCTTTGTGGATTTGATTGGCTTATTTTCTCAAATCCTACATGGTATCAAAGCCAGATATGTTGCAGCTTGTTCGTTATTTGGAGAAAAAGGAGAACGAGGGTTTGGGAGAACAAATCTGAAATTTTTCAGATATTTTTTGAGAAAACAGGGAGGTCACTAATTTTCAGAGCAGGTTGAGGCCAAACGAATGTCACGAATGGATCCATAAGGTGTCAAAACCCATGTTTCCATACAAAATTTGTCTGATTTGGACAACGTTGATCCGGGAGGCAAAAAAAATTTGCCCAGCAAGGCCGTACGGCCTCTACACGCATTACGAAGCAATTTTTAATTTTAAAAAATCAAAAAAAATTAACGCGCAAAAAAAAATTCGGCCCGCAGGCCCTTACCAGCAACGAAAAACCCTTTTTCGTTGTCGTCCCGGTCGTTTGGAACCGTCGATCATTTGTTCACAGCCGACGCTGTTTTTTTATATTTGACGGGCCGCCACCACCTGCGCTCCGGTCTGCCACCACCATCGCCGACTCAACCAGAGCGTCGCCCCGCCTCCGCTCAGGTGGCGCATCTCCTCCGTCGCCCTCCTCCACTCCAAACAACCACCACCATCGGCAACTCAGCCAAAGCGTCACTCTGCCAGCGGTGATTTTTTTTTATTTTTTATTTTATATATATATATATATATATATATATATATATATATATATTTTTTTAAAGCTTCCTTGGGCCCTGTCTTTTTTTGCGATAACTGTCGCATACAGAGGTCTTTTTCAAATCCAAAAAAAGCGTCGAAAAGCTAATTCCGAGACGGAGATGATGGAGAAGGAATTTTTGAGATTTTTTTCCAGATTGATACCTGTTTTGACGTTTGAAGTCTGTCAATGACTTCTATCTTCTGGGGGGGCATAATTTCTTCGTTATAGCTCTATTTTTCAATCCGAAAAAAGCTCTGGAAAGCTCTTTTCGAGATCTTTCCTGATTCTGAGTCTTTTCACCAATATATGGTACCAGATATTTTTTATTCATATCTAATTTTTTTTGCTCTTATCTCATTTACACAATCTGTTTGTAAGTTGGGGATCGATTTATTACATTATAGGGGGGGTGTTTTTCCTTTCTGTCTTTTACTTCAGAATCGACCCTTCTATTTCTATCTTATTCTCTCAATGGTGGACTCTTATGTCACCTACCTTACACCTCACAACTACCATACTCGAAAAGGGCAGATGACTAGATTGCTTATGGAAAAGGAGTTATGGTCATGTCTCAATGCGGCTCAGCCAGTTCTATAGAGGCCTTATCAGCTTCTTATGCAGCGCGATAAGATGGATGAGGCAATTGGGCCTCATTGCAATGAATATTTCAGATGGGTTACTGTTTCACCTGGATGGTTTGAATACACCTAGATGGTTTGAATACCCAGGGCCAAAGAAGTTGGGTCTCACTTTTGGCCAAAAAGTGGAAGTGTTTTTCCTGTTTTTGAAATTTTTTGTCAATTGATGTCAAAATTTGAGGTATTTAGATATTGAATATTAAAAAAACTTCAGAAATAAAAATTTTAGTGTTCGAAATCTAGTTTTTGAATATGTAATTTATTTGTGCACCCATATGATAGATTATTTTTCTGGTATGGATCTTTAAAAACCACTTTTCCAAAATGCCTGTTTCAGGACCATACCATGCTCGTGTACGAACACCATAATTTGACACAAATAAATGAATTTTTGCAAATCCTTTTAAAAAGGGTTACCTAATACACCTAAGATTGATGATAATATTTTTTCTTAATTTTTTATTGAATAATTTTTTTATTATTAATTATTAATTGGCTATAAAGGTAAATTTTAAAACCTCTCGTATACGGACCACATAATTTGATCAAAATCTCACTTTTTTCATTTTTTTTTTTTAACATCAAAAGAATTGAATGTAGATTGATGACATATAAATTAATTTAAGAAAAATTATAAAATAAAGAAGTTATTAAAGTTTTAGTGAATGTCACTTTTTAACGTTTAGGAGATAGTTTTGATTAATAAATAATGGGAAAATAGAAAATAAACTAATAACACTATAAAATTTACATTTTTGTAATCAAAATAGCAAGACCTATAATGGGTTTTTGTCTCGTCAAAAAATTCAATAGGAATGACTATAAAAAAAATTACGACAATACTAGAAATTGTCGATTAAATGCCTTAGAAAAAAAAAGGAGCACAAAGGCATGGCTTGGTGGGACCAAGCCTATGCCATGCCTTTCCCCAAGGCAAAACCCCATGCAAAAGTTAGGAGTCATACCAAATTCTCGCTCATGTCTCACGAATCAGGCACCCAAATTGTAATTCACAAATCGGGTGCCTGATTTCTTTGAGCCGTTATACCGACTTTTTAAAAATCGGGTACCCAATTCTTTTAAAAATTAGGTACCCTCGAAAGTTGAGGTGTCAATGAATATTTCAGATGGGTAACTGTTTCACCTTAGATTTGCTTTTAATTTTCTTAACAATGAAGGAATGTATTTTCAATAGTCAATACTAGGAATCTTGCATCTAAAAAGGAAAATGTTTTCTATTTGTTTTTTATTTTCTTAACGATGAAAGAATGTATTTTCAATAGTCAATAAATACTATTAATCTTGCATCTTCTAGGTGTCTTGGTGATATAAGGTCTGCTACTCCTAATTGTAAGAGGAATGTGTTTTACATTGTCAATAATACTAATTGAACCCATCAACATTGTAATTAGAAATGCCATAGGGATGTATGTGGATGCTAGTAAGTGAATGTTCCAACATCACAAATAGTAATTATTAATTCAATGGTAGCATCATTTTTGTAGAAGGAATTGTTGAATTTACTATATTGGTTTCTTCCTTGGATCAATGTTTTTAAGCCCATAAACTACTATATCATACTACTGGGCAAGGGGAACAACTTATAGACTTAATTCTATCTCAAGATTTTGCCATGGTTTGTTTTTTTAAACATTGCCTAAAGGTTCAAGATTGTAAATTGTTTATGTCACTATGAAAAACCTTCTTTATGCAGAGAGGCGATGTACATTTATACATTTTAGCTTGCATCTATCTTTATATCATAGTGCATGGATTTTTTTCAATCCTTTCGTGATCTAAGATGAATAGCAGAGGCTTATGTTGACAAATAATTCCTTCAAGGAAATACTATAGAGGAGGTCATCAAGTCACAGGACTTGAATCGTGGCAAGGCATATGTGGCTAGAATTGTCCCCCATTCAATGGGGAAGGAAAATATTAAGTTGAGAATCATATTGAAAGCATTTATGTAAGATATAGCATATAGTGACGACGACAAGATTGATGCTATATTTGATGTGCATGGGTTGAGAGTGCCATTGCACTTTCATGATGTTTTCAACTACATTTTCTTTTTTGTTGTATCATTCAAGTCATCCACACCCCTCAAGTGTAGAATGCACATCAGACATATACAAGAGGGAAGATCCATGTATAGGAAGCAATCAACATGGGCAGTGATGAAATTTGGTGCTCAATGTTTTTTAGAATTTTTGGCAATATTTGGAGATGTATGCTCGGGTGGAGGGTCATTTTTTTAGAATTTATTAGCAATTGCAGTCTATTTGTATGGACTTTTTAGTGCCTTATATGGTATGATGAGTGTTTAAATGAACATATCTATGAATCCAAATCTTTACTAGGCAATATGTCATTGACATTTTTATTTTTTTAATGTACGTATATGAGGTAACTATGTAGCCGAAAATCTTGAACACTCTCATCTACTTCAATTTTTATTGCTTGCCATTAACAAAGTCATTTTCATTAAAAATAGTTTGAGAATTGCAATGTCCCCTTTTAAAAAATTAATAATTGCTTCCCTAAAATAGTAAGTCCAACTTAGTATTAAAAGAGCATTATATCATAAATCTAAATATACCTACAAAGATGGAATTCGTTATGATATTCAATTTGACAAGTATAAGAATAATTTCAAAAAGAAATCAAGTTTTCATTGTGTGCTATGTGATAATTAGTATGAGGATTCTATGCAGTGTTTATGCAAGATCCTTTTTTATGGGATTTATGTGTATTGTACCTACCAATGGATATGAATGTTGTTGCTTGAAATCAAATATGTGTAAGGACACCAATTAACAATCAAAAAGCATCAACATATTCGTAGGCACTAGATTGTCATAAAGTTTAGATAGCATCGGTAGATAGCAAGTTGATTTGGCTTTATACTTGGTCGGATGGCAATGTTTGCCTAGTACTATAGCTCATGTATTAGTTGGCCAATCACATAAACATGAACAATGGTGACATGTGACGGGCTTAATTTGAATCAAATTTGGTTGTGGTTTCAAGAAGTAGACAACCTAGTTGTATTCGTGTTAGAAAGTGTCAGTAATATGGGCAGCTTGAATACTTGACGAGGACTTGTTAAGTTAATAACTTGCATATATAAGAAAACATATATTAACCATCATGTGTACACATTTGGAACTATTACATTTATGAGTTTATTTTAATATATTTTGACTTTTTCTCTAATGCTTTTTGACATTCAAATTGATAAATGTAAGATTCAAACAAATCCACTAACATATTATCTATTGAACGCCATGCACCTTTGACTCCTCCCCAAATTACCATGATGTAATTTTCTTTCCACCTAAACAATACTAATTACCAACTAGTACACCCTTATTACAATATGATAACTCTCATCTCACCAACACACTACAAGATTAAACAACATAAAATGTTTAAAATATACGTATGAAAATATCAAATTCACCTAGCCAATGCATGCTTTTTATTAAGCCATTGAAAACATTACATGGCAATAATCCAATTTAGTAAGCAGTCAATCAGCTTTCCCATCAACCTTTTCTAGTCCCTATTTTAGCATTGTGCAAAATTAGGCCCATCTGCCGGGCTCAAAACACCTAATATTCCTCTTACCACCTGAATAATTGAACCACAATCTCCACCACAAAGAAAAGATGTAGGCGGGGGTACAGTTTATTATCATATACACCACTAAGAGGCATTATATTAAATTTCCCTGGAAAAAAGTTTGATTGAAGCACACAAATTGTGAGTTTTTTTAGTTGCATAGTCCAGACTGTTCATTATTAGTTTGCCACTCAAGTTGATATGATTGACCTTAAGAAAAAAGAAAAATCACAATAAATTTTATAATATAAAGCACAAACAAGGTTTACATTGAATTTGGGTACTCGTACATTTGCCTTGAAAAAATAATTGCTATAAGAAACCAAATTGTGTACTTTTTTTTGGCAGGCTTGAAACGCTCTTAATTGTCTTCCACTCGAATCGAAATGATTGACAAACAAAGTGGGTCTTCATATATTTTATGGTTCACTCGCCAGAACAATGAACACAAGAAAAATTCTCTTTATATAAAGAGAGATGGCATATAGCTGGCTGTATAGTTTATTAGTGTCTTCCTTGAGCCTTTGCTTGCAACTAACTTTTTCATATGCTTGTAGCAATCAGAATAATCTCTCTAGAATTTAATTGAGATTCAGAACATTCTGCTACCTTTAGTGTCTTGTAAAGCTCTAGTGTTTATTGCTTGAAATGCATCGATTCCATCTTTTACAAGTGCATATGTCAGAACTCCTGTAAGACCATATTAGTCATTGTAAGACCATATTGGTTGTACATAATTGATCCCTTTAACTCAAAAAAAATGGTGGTTGTACATAATTTATCACTTAGTCCCTGTGTCAAATAATACCATATTGCAATCTTTTTCTTCAAGTTATATCTCATGTTTATAATCTACCTAACATTTTTTCCACATTTTTCCACATTTCCTGAATCTAATATTTTAGCTGATTTTAAGTTAAAAGAAAGAATCTAGAGTTGCTCGTCAAGTTTCCCACATTTTAAGTTAAAAGAAAGAATCTAGAGTTGCTCTTCAAGTTTCCCACATTGTATTTCCCATGGAGGATACTTTTCTGCCTTTCCAAGGAATCAAGAGTGATCTCAAGGGACGGCTGCTATGTTACAAGCAAGACTGGACTACTGGCTTCACTGCAGGGTTCCGGTTAAGTATTCTATTTGACTGACACTATTTTTTTAATTGTAGGAATTGGGTAGTCTTTTATAAATTGTAGTGCATCGAGTAAACATTTTAACATGACTAGTATTGTCACTGACATTTAAACTTTTTAACATGACTAGTGTTGTTGCTGACACTTGTTTCATAGAGAGTTTTTTCGTAATTGACTTTTATGACATTATTCTCCTTTATTGGAAGTGAATGCTCTCCACTGTAATTTGAATGGGTTTGTTGGAAATAAATGTTTTCCATTGGGTTTCTCGGTTGTAGTGTATTTGAGATTATATCATGTAATTGAGAGGGATTGGTAGATATCAGCCACCCTTAAATATAATACAATAATATAATAAAAGGAAAATTAAGCTTGAAAAAATAAGTCAATTTTGACTGTTTAACACTTTTAGTTTAGGAATCAAGCCTTTATGATGTTTAAGCCGTCCGTTAGATATCTTAATGAAGAAATTAATTATATACGAAGTGGCATTCTATAGAAAAATCTCATACGTTGAATTGGGAAGTGTTGTAGCTTGTAGTGAACAAGTGAACAATGTATAGGGGAAAAGAACCTCTGTGAAATGTATGCCTGAAAAAGTTTCATGCAATCAATTTGGTATTTAGCTTAAGGTGGCCAAATTATCTTTACCTTTTACTTATATATTACTGCAAAAATATACTAGAGAGCTTCTCTTGGTTTCATACATAATACAATTTTATACAAGTAATAACAAAGTTTGGCAATGAATGTGGTTCAGGATCCTTGCTCCCACAACTTATGTATTCTTTGCTTCTGCAATTCCAGTTATTTCCTTTGGAGAGCAACTGGACAGAAGTACGGGTAAGTTGAAGATGCTTTATCTTTTCTGCTATCTGCATCTTCTTCCATGATTACACTTCAATAAACAATTTATATCTATGAAATATACTTCATTTAAACATTTCAATAAACAATATATAAATAGTCATTGGCTCAGTGTAAATGTTAGTACATTTACATGTAACAAATGAGTTGGATGACATGTATTGGGTGGGGTCCTTTCCTTACTTATCTAATCAAAACAATAATGAATTGACCGTAATTAAGATTCTTAATTTGAGTAACAGTATATCTTTTTATGTTTTATAATGGTTCTTGTTGTCTCTTTGTTATAAGTTTTTCACTTTGCTCATTTATAGATTTTTGTCCATTTTATCTTGATCTTTCTTTGTTCAAAACCTTGTATCTAATCTTTATAAATGGTTCATCTCTTAGACTGATTAAGCTATTGTTACAATTCAACTCAAAAACCAAACTTTTGTTGGATAAAGATTATGATTCAAAGCTCTGTTGGATCTGTAGGTGGTATATTGACTGCAGTTCAGACATTGGCATCGACTGCAATATGTGGCATAATACATTCTATCATTGGAGGTAAACCTTTGTTGATTTTGGGAGTGGCTGAACCAACTGTAATTATGTATACATTCATGTACAACTTTGCCAAGGACAGAGGAGATTTGGGCCCAAAATTGTTTTTGGCTTGGTCAGGCTGGTATGTAGTTAAACAAGATAATCTTTTCTCCAAATGAAGTTAATTGAGGCTGACAATGCTAGTACGCTTACATCTTATTTATCAATGATGCATTATATACAATCATGCATTTTACACAAATAGGCATATATATTTATGATAAAAATTCACAAGCACTTCGCTCTTTAATATGCAGGGTATGTGTATGGACTTCCTTTCTGTTAGTATTGCTTTCCATTTTGGGTGCATGCTCCATTATCAACAGGTTTACCAGGGTAGCTGGAGAATTATTTGGGCTGCTCATTGCCATGTTGTTCATGCAGCAGGCTATTAGGGTAAGTATTATTGCATGAAAATTTCTCTCTACATTGTCTGCCTGAAATTAATGAATGATGATAGAAATGGGCCAGTTAATTATTTTCTCAGATTTAGGCTGCATAGGAATAGTTTATCTTTATATGGAATTGATGAAAAAAGGTTTTTATGTAACCTTGTCTAATGCGTTGTTTGTACACTTCATTTGTCTTTGTTTACAATTAGAATTGCTCTCTGATGTACTAAATTTATACGCATACAATAATAGTATATGTACTGAGGAGATAGTAGTAAATTTAATAGTAAGGAAAAAATCCAATTGCTGAACAGACATTAGTAGATATAGATATTTTGCATATTTAAATTTTTTATAAATTCAAAATCCCATTACTGTAGATGTGAGAAGACTCCACAGTTGAGCAGATAAAACTAATATTCTAAACATTGAAAAAAAGTGATGTCAAATTGGTACACAATAAAATAAAATATAAAGTTGTTGATTCTTAATGAACTGTTAGTCAAATATCTTTTATACTAAACAAAGATAGGCTGATGGTATTATCTGGATGGGCCATAATCTCGACCCACCTCCATTTTTTACACAAAGAAGTACTATAAAATTTTAACTTTATGATTAGTCAAACCTTTTTATACTCAACAAAGATAGGCTGATAGTATTATCTTGATGGGCCATAATCTCTACCCATCTCCAATTTTTACCCAGAGAAGTATTATAAGATAATAACTTTATGATAATGCATACAACCACAAACAAATAAATATATGTCCGCTTGCACATCCATGTTTTCACTTACATTCTTACGTCCTTTCAGTCTTATAGATGTAGATGGCAGAGTTGGAAGTCCCCATCTTGTCCTATGGCCATCCTTAAACATCACATATCAAGACAAAAACTAAGATTTAAAAATGTAAATCAACTTTGACCATTTAATACTTTTAGCCTGGAAATCAAACTTTAGTATGTGATATTTAAACAATCCACTGTCCCACAGATGTATATGACAGAATTTGACTTCTAAACTAACTTTTTTTTGCCCTTTTTTTCTCTCACATTCCATATTCTTTCTCCTTAACCCAACCCCACAAGTTCTCCCCACAAATAATTGTACATTTCAAAATTATACAAAAAGAGCTCAACAACATATAATGCTCATGGTAAGAATTCTGAGTGCTTCAAAACCATACACAAGAGCTCAATAACATATAATGCTCATGTTAAGAGTTATTTAATAACTTGAAAATGTAAAACTTTGAGTTTTATCCAAGTATAAGATAACGTAGGAAAATGGATTACAAATGTAAAAAATAGCTTGGAGAATTAACTGAAGATTTGTATTAAACAATCTGCCACAGGGTGTTGTCGATGAATTTAGCATTCCAAGGAGGAGCAATCCAAGTCTTGAACAGTTTTCACCTTCTTGGCGCTTTGGAAATGGAATGTTTGCATTGGTTCTATCATTCGGGCTTCTGTGCAGTGGCCTCAAAAGTCGCAAAGGAAGATCATGGCGTTTTGGAACAGGTTTGCATAGTAGGAAAACCGTGCAATAATTCAGATGCCAAGTATTTTCTTTTTCTCTGTGCCCCATCTTTATGATCATATCAACATTTTGAAAATTGGAATGAATTGATATGCAAAATAAATGTTAAAAATATTATTGAAGCATTCATGGGATTGATATAGTAATAACATGTCTTTGATAAGTAGGAGATATTTTCCATAGCAAGTCAAATTGTGATATGTTATCAGGATTTAGCTGTGTAGTTTTTGAATCAAACTCATTGATCTATATTTCATGAGTAGTGGTTTACACAAACTCATCTCTTATGACAACGAGTAGAGCACTTAGCACTCATTGGTCACCCATCTCAGTACTACTCAAGCTTGGGAGCACTTAACTATGAAGTTTCCTCCGTAGTTAAACGCACTCTACTTGCAACTCCATTTGCAAAACCTTCACCAAATGTTGAACCTTGATCCATTCATTAGAAAGCCCCTTAAGCTCATCAATTGACTTGTGGAAAATATCTCCTATTTATCAATTGATGAGCTTAAGGTGCTTTCTACTGAATGGTTTACACAGCACAACACTTGGTGAAGCTTTTGGAAATGGGGTTGCAAGAAAAATGGGTTTAACCATGGAGGAAACTCCATGGTTAAGCATGCTCGAGCTGGAGTAGTACTCGGATGGGTGACCTCCAAGGAAGTCTCAGTGCTTCACCTCTATGAGCATCGCCTAGTTCCAATGAGTGCTATGTGTTCTATTCATTGTCTTTAGAGATGGGTTTGTGTAAACCACTACTCATGAAATATGGGTCAATGTGTTTGATTCAAAAACTACACAGTTAAATTCTGATAGCAATATCACAACATTTCTTTTCTTTTTATTATAATAAGATCTTAGCTCTATTTTTCTAATGGAAGGCTTGGAACTTTTGATATTCCAGGATGGCTTCGAGGTTTCGTTGCTGATTATGGAGTTCCTTTGATGGTAGTTGTTTGGACTGGGGTATCATATATACCTTCAACTCAAGTTCCTGAGGGGATTCCTAGGCGTTTGTTCAGTCCAAATCCATGGTCACCTGGTGCTTATGACAACTGGACTGTGATTAATGTATGTCTTTGATGAATATGAGGCCAGTTTCTTTTATTTGGATGACTCATTTTCTAATATGACTTCCATCATATGTCTTGTCTTAAGAACATCTTTTCCTTCAAAGGTTTGCTCTGAACTCTAATTTTTATCATTGGACTTGTTACTTCTTGTAGGAAATGCTGGATGTTCCACTGATATATATTATTGGAGCATTTGTTCCTGCAACAATGATTGCTGTCCTTTACTATTTTGACCACAGTGTGGCTTCTCAGCTTGCACAGCAGAAGGAATTCAACTTGAGAAAGCCATCTTCTTATCATTATGATTTGCTTTTGTTGGGACTCATGGTATGAAAGATCACTGCCTTTTCCCTAATTACATTTTGAAAAAAACTGACCAATTGTAAACGTGGTCTCAAGTGGGGATTCTTACCATGGCAACTTATTGCAGGTTGTTATGTGTGGTCTTGTTGGTATACCTCCTTCTAATGGTGTTATTCCTCAATCTCCAATGCATACAAAAAGTTTAGCTACATTGAAGCACCAGGTACTGATGGATTAGAATTTAGAAATTCCCTCTTTTTTGTTTCCAGATACGCAAAGCAAAGCATGATGAGAACTGAGCTACATAATGACCATTATTAAGATTCTTTTGGTTTAGTTGGTCCGTGGTAAGTTGGTAAAGACAGCCAAGAAAAGCATCAAACAAAACTCAAGCTTGGGAAAATTGTATGGGAGCATGCAAGAAACTTACCAGCAAATGCAAACTCCATTGGTGTATCAGCCACCTCCAGCCCTGGTAAACCCTAAACTAGATATAAGAACAAAAAGATTTCTGCAATTCATATGAAATTATTTATGTTTCTGGATTGGATTGTATGATTATTTTTGCATCAATGTTTCGGATCACATTCTGCGATCCATCATCAGAATAAGAGAACGAGAGCATTATGAGAAAGACAGAGTGGGTCACAGAATGTGATTCAAAACATCGATACAAAAATAATCAGACAATCAAATCCAGAAGTATAAATGATAAACTAGATATATATTTCTTGTATCTACTTTTTCACAGTTACCATGAAACGATTTTCTAATTTTAAGCTCTTTGAATTTCTATGTGCTTCTCTTTAGGCTCTAAAACAATTTCAACAGACAGCTCTTCAAATGAGTTCAGCAACTGGGAACATAGATGCCCCTGTTGATGAGTCAATTTTTGATCCAGAGAAGGACATTGATGAACTACTTCCAGTTGAAGTGAAAGAACAGCGTTTGAGCAATTTGTTACAAGCCATGTTAGTGGGTGGATGTGTTGCAGCTATGCCTCTAATTAAAATGATTCCTACTTCAGTGCTTTGGGGTTACTTTGCATTCATGGCCATAGAGAGCTTGCCTGGCAATCAATTCTGGGAAAGAATACTTTCCCTGTTTACTGCGCCGAGTCGAAGATACAAGTCTGCTCTTTCATTCATTTTCTGAATAGATTTTCATTCATTTTCTGAATAGATTTTCACAGTCCATAATCAATAGAATGTTTTTGTTTCTAAATTTAACTGAGGAAAAAAAATTTGCATTAACATTTTGGATCATGCTCCATGGTCCATCATCAGAATGATAGAGCTGTAGGAGAAACAAACATTTTGATGAGAGATTACATGGTGTGATGCAAATATTGTTATTACAATCCAATTTGTGAAGCTCATAAGTTCTCTTATGTTATGTTTTGATGACAGAGTGCTCCAACACCACCATGCTTCATTCCTTGAAACAGTGCCATTCAAAGCAATTGCCATCTTCACAGTGTTTCAGACGTGTTATCTGTTGGCCTGTTTTGGGATTACATGCATTCCCGTTGCTGGAGTTCTTTTCCCACTGCTCATAATGCTCTTAGTTCCTGCAAGGCAATATCTTTTACCCAAACTTTTCAAAGCGGAGCATCTTCAAGAGTTGGATGCGGCAGAGTATGAGGAGGTCACAGGATTACCATACAATATTACAGTACGTAACTAATCTCCTACTTATCTATTCATGGATAAAAGAAACTCTACAAAGAATAGTTCATATGGTACAATACCTGTTGCATTGCAGACCGACAATCTTAGATAGGTCTAATATCTCATGCGGGTGAACACATGACCTAAATATAATGAGTACTAAATTAGGGGAAAAGTTCCAGTACTCGTTGATACTAACTTCGTGCGCCTAGATCTTCTAAACTGTAAGTAGAATTGTGTCAATTTTTTGGATGAACTTCTGAGTGCTTCAAGAGCTTAAAATTAAGGTTTCAGTGTTTGGGCAATTACGATCTCTCTGTAACAGTCATGAAATGCGAAGTGGTCAAAAAGTGCCATCATTTTGCTCACCCCCCAATCGTTGCTCACCCAAAAACACTAGTGCTTGTGGTTAAATGTCCCTGTAGTAGTTATGAAATGTCCTAATAAGTGGTGCACAAATTGATGAATCGCCAACCCAAAAAGCTAAAAAAATGATCAACGTGTGATCTGCTATTAAAAATATATGACAACAATTACTAGATCTCTTCCCCTATTACTCAATCACGAATCAACAATTCAACTAAAAAATTATACAGTTGAATCCTACTAAAAATATCATCAATAATACTGTTATTGACCATATTTTAGCCTTTATACGGTACTCAATAATACTGTTATTGACCATATTTTAGCCTTTATACGGTACTCAATAATACTGTTATTGACCATATTTTAGCCTTTATACGGTACTGATCATGTTTCAGCCTTTCCCACAAACATTACTTTAGTGTTTTATTTTAAATTTAAATTAACCAACCATTTTTTTTTGCTCTTTCAGGGAGGTGTAGTTCAGGGGACGAGTTGTGGCAAAGCAGATAAAGGTGAGATATTGGATGAAGTAATTACTCGAAGCAGGGGCGAGGTTAAACATAATTACAGCCCACGAATATCCAGTTCGAGTGAACCAGGAGATAACAAACTGCTTTGCAGTCCACGCCTGCATATTCCTCGTGATGGAGGGAAACTTGGAACGAGTCCATTAGCTGCTGACACCTCAAAAACCAAGAGTCCACAAATAAGTGACCTGAGACAAATCTACAGCCCCACAAGACAGAATCCAAGGATTGGGGAATCCAGGCTTTCTAATAGCTCAAGAATATCTAATTTTGGGAAGGATGCAAAGACTCCTAGTTCTAGATCTATTGACAGTTGAACATCAAATGAGGGTGGTAAGACTCCTACAAAGAGCATGCTATAAGATATGCTGGTTTTCTCCTTAAACAGCTTCCTGTCTTCTAGGAATTCAAGTGAGAATTGAACATGAATGAAGGTTGTAAGAATCTTTTGTGTTCTTATAAATTTATATAATGGGTTGTTGCTGTTGCATATGTCGAGCATGAAGTCTTATGTTTGTGGTTTCACTTGATTATGGATATGATTAAAATCTTAGATGATAGATTGGATTAGAACTTTTCATTTTTATTGAGAGGATATTCTAGTTCTACATAGGTTTTAAACTCTTTGTTTTGTTTTTGTAACTAGCGATTTGGTACACTATCCTTCTTTTGTATTTGGATGTTGTATATGTGGAGCTTAGAGTCTATCTCCTTTGTATGGTGGAGTGGACCTCTAGGTTCTACATAGTCGGGTGGTAATGATTCTTCTACCATTGAAGTTTGATGTTCATATTCATGTATTTGGACAGTTCTCAATTGTTGTTTCCATGTAAATGCTTGGAGACACTTCATTATGTTGTACCTGGAGATATAATTGTATATTGTATTATGTGATGTATTGAGATACTCCTACGGGAAAAGATGTGCAATTGTAAATTGTAATTATAATTCATAATTGTGATCCGCATAGACATGTACAGAGATGTAAATTTCTGGGTAACATTGATGTGACATATAGGTTTTTAAGGTTTATGTCATTATAATAGATGTAGATAATGTATATTTCCTTTACTTCATGATTATTATTCTTTTCATTATGTAAATGGAAATCCTAGGAACATTCGAATCTAGATTTAAAAATAAACATAGTTGAAACGAGATGAGCATGTTTTTTATTAAGAAAATGGGTTTTGAAGGGGCCATGATACCCTATATGATAGATACTAAAGATATAACATTAATTCCAAAGATACAACATATCAAAAGGAGACCGAGTTAGCTCTCGAACAAAGTCAGCTACAGAAGGATAGCATAACTAATAAAAGATAGAAACAAAAGGACATAAAGGAAAAGGAAGAAGGAAAACAAATGAGTCTTAACCCTTTTCTTGATCAGCTCACTTGCCTACTTCTCCAGGTGGTCCATCTTCTTAGCAGCTTCTTTCATTTGGCTAATATTTGAAGAGGCCCCAACATTCATTTTCCTAGTGCTGGCCCTAGTCCTCCTCTCAATCCCTTCCTTGTTATCAGCAGCAACACCTTGATCTTTAGCAACAATGACAATGACTTTCTCCCCCGGGCTACCTTCCAATTTACTAATGAGGATTTTGACATGCTCATTGGAGGGTTTGAGTATATTATAGCTTAGATCCTCTATATTCCTAAGGGTACTATCAATACCATTCACTTTATTGTCTAGCTCCAGCACTTGGGCCTCTAGCCTGTAGAAAGTAGCCATGTTGATTAGAGAGCCCATGGGAGGTTTCTCTCACTCAATGTCATCCTGAATCTTGTCACTGTCAATTTTCCCTTTCACAATTCCCATCCTATCCTTCAAGTCAATGAGTTTTTGAAACAACCACTTGATTGACCTGAAGTTATCCAAAAGATTATTCCTGGAATTGTTCAGTAAATCCATATCCTCCTCCTTGCTATTGTCACTGAGAATGATCAAAGAAGGATTAATGAGCACTTGGAGATCCACTTTACTTGGTTCCGTCTCTCCAACCTTCAGATCAATCTTTTCCCTTGCAATCCCTAGCCTCACAGTATCCGTGCTCATATTCTTCCATGTCATTTTCCTACCTTTCGAAGGTCCAGGGGTCTCATCAACAGACTTGGTCTTTGTAGCCAAGGTGGGCACAAAAATAATGCATGGTTCCTCTGGAGTGAAAGCATCCCCATACTAGTCCTTAATAAGATCCAATGAGTAAATTGAACTTCGCTCGCCTTTCATCTCACCTTTACCAATATTTTGTTTCTTCTTGGTAGTCTTGGCAGTCTTGCTAGTACCCTCTTCCTAACTATTCGTGTCCATTCCATCCCCCTTCTCCTCATACTCATCAGACGAAATGACAACCTTGGCTTGTTTCTTAGGCATAAGGATCCTAGCAGTCTACATTTCCTTCCTCTTCTTGTCCACCCCCTTACCTTGCTTTTTCTTCTTGTAGCCAACATCCTCATCAGTGTCCATAGACTCCTCTTCACACAAATCATCATCTGACTCCACCTTTTCATTTTCTTCTTTTTCCCAGAAAACACATTCTTCTTCAGAGTTTTCACAAGGGTTTTGCGAACAAAACCCTTCCCCTTCCCGTTAGTATTTGGCACCATCTCCCCCTCCTCAGAATGCAAGCCTTCACTATCTTCAATGTCAAAAAAACCTTGAGACTCCTCCAACTCACTTTCATCCACATTCTTTGTCTCTCTCACCTCAGGGAATTTGCCAATGGAATGGGCTTTAATGTGCTCATAAAAGAGCACTATTAAGTCCTCATGGCGAGGAGGGCTAGCTAGAGTTTTCTTCCTTACCCCATTAATACTAGCAAGCATAGAAGATAAAATATAAAACAGAATTGAAACCTTAATGTTGTGCCTAAAGTGATTCAAAAGAACAAAATGGTGTGAGTATATCCTTGAAAATCTAGCATCCGGGGATACATAGTAAATAATAGTTCACAGGACAAAGTGCCATCACATTTTGATGCATTCAGGCTGAAAATATGTCTTACCTTCTTGGTTCACCAAAGCCTCACTCTCACTCGACTCCTTCGGAAAGTCATCAATGGCCGCATCCTAAATTTTTTTATCTCTGTAAAACTTCCTACCAACCATTGGAATTCATGTCACCCTAGAGATGAGCTCCTCAGTAATTGTGACTTTTCTTCCATCTAAGTTCAAATTATCGTCATTCCACTTATGCATAAAAAGTTGGGTGACATTCAAATTGCCTCCATGAAGTTTCACCATGAATGTGGTAAGGCCTCCTCTCTCCAAAATTTCATACACCTTTGTGCACCTCTTCCATTTGTCACACTTTGATGGCTCACGATGCCTACATTGTCCCTCCATGGCCTTACTGCAATTCTTAAATGACAAAGAACAATCAATGAGAAACCTCACAAAACAAAGCAAAGAAAGATGAATGA
This sequence comes from Cupressus sempervirens, assembly GCA_028749045.1. NCBI lineage: Eukaryota > Viridiplantae > Streptophyta > Pinopsida > Cupressales > Cupressaceae > Cupressus > Cupressus sempervirens. Next base: position 683,859,134 of record CM053784.1, on the reverse strand, counting down.
GAATGACCCTCAAAATAACCCAAAAAGCATGCGAAGAAATGAAATCATTAACACAATTGTCGTCCTTTCTATCTTCCTTACATCTCAAAATCATAAAAACAACACTTTAAATGTTCCCATCCTTAATAATAATTGCTCCTTACTGATGTTATTAATTAACTTATTATTACTAATGTTATTAATTAACTTATTATAGCTATTAATGTTATTTAAGTAGTGACATCATGGGACCCCAGAGAATGTAAACTAAGTCTAGACTAGTTGCATTTCTAAATGATTAAAATGTGTTAATGGTGTTGATGTCAAACATAGGATTAAATTGCTTCAACGTGTTTTTTTGATAATGTAATCTTTTAATATGTTTTTATGTATATTTCAATTTCATTCCAATATATATATATATATATATATATATATATATATATATATTGCATTAGCTCTAGGTCTAGTTAGACTTTATTCTCATGGGTCTCTAGATGGGGTGTTACAACCATGATAGCCTTGACTAATGTCTCTCAAATAAATGGTTGTTAAACAATGTCACTTATCTTTATTATTGGGTTTTTTCTTCTTATTTATTATTAAGTTTGTTTGTTATTAATTAACTCAGCCAAGGGTTACCCTACGACCCCTTTGTGTCTCATCTTGCCTTGGATAATTACTCCATCCCACTCCTCCACATCAACTGGTTAAAATGCAACATGAAATCAAAGACTGATAATTGAAAACCATAAGAAACATAGTAACTCCATTTTTCTCAAACTAAGAATACGACCCTCAAGGTTTTGACACGACATACTAAATCTGGTCATTGGAAGATCTCAAACACTAACATCATGTAATCAAAATGCAATAAAAAATTATGCATTGAGAAAAAAAATGAGGGGGAATGTGTAGTTGCATGTGCATACAACACACTTAACTAACCACTTTTCTAGAGTATAATTTTAAATACAAATTCAGTAATCACAAAGTGATACCGTAGAAAGGTCACAAATATGGAGTTAAATCCATTGCAATGTTCAATTTACGCCAAACATGCCACTCAATAATCTTGAGAAGCATGCAAAATGAGCAATGCCAAAAAATATCTAAAACAACTTTAAATGAAGCCACAAAATGAAAAACCATTTTCCCTTAGGAACCCAACAACACATTTATGCAATAATATTCTCATTTTAGGAATTCACAGAAAAAACAACTGAATAACATTACTAAAAGCTGAAATCTCCAAAACTACAAAGAATGAAAATATGTGAAAACATAATTGGGCAATGGGGATAGGTGATATTGTAGGGGAATACTAATTCCCATCCCACCAGCTATTGTGTTTTATTTTGATCACTTGTCCAAATAGAAAACCACTTTTCAAAAAGGGACTTTTAAAATAAGTTACTTAAATAACTACATGAACTATAGACTTTCCCAAAATAAATTAAATAAGTTCTAATATAATGGGATTCAATCATGGTCATTTAACTAGCAAATTTCTTTACTATCCATGCCTATACAATTCTTGTGATGGAAGTAAACTTGGAATAAGTCCATTAGCTGTTGACACCTCAATAATCAAGATCCCACAAATATGTGACTTGAGAGAAATGTACAACCCCACAATAAAGAGTCCAAGGATTGTGGAATCAAGGCTAACTAATAGCCCAAGAATATCTAATTTTGAGAAGGATTCATACACACCTACTTCTAGTTCCATTTATACTTGATCATCAAATGAGGATATTAGAAATCCTACAAAGAGTATGCCCTAAGATGTGTTGGTTTTCTTCTTTGTAAAGATTTATGCCTTTTAGGACTTTTAGTGATAATTGATCGTGAATGATGTTAGTAGGATTTTTCATATTTTTAAAACTTTATTTTTTATTTAATAAAAATAGACTATTGTTTCTATTGACAATTGATCATCGAATGAGTGTAATAGGATTCTAATAATCAATATGCTATGAGTATGTTGGTTGTCTTCTTTTTAAATCTTTATGTTTGGGTAAGTGCATAAAGATGGGGGACCAAAAAGTTGTCACTGTTTTCCCCATCCAAGACATAACATGCACACAATATAGTGAGTTTTGCAATAAGGTGTTCACACTATGGCTTGGGTTTCTTGAGCCTCAAGATCAACAATTCAAACCATAAGATGCACACCCTTTAGTGTGTGTGTGTGTGTGTGTGTGTGTGTGTGTGTCTGTGGGAGAGGGCTCTATGCAAATTTCCTAAATGAATACAAACATGTAAAAATCCTTTCTGAAGCAACAAATAAAATCCAACAAGTCCTCCTAGGCCAATTTCAGCACCAGGACCATACATTAAAAGTAACATTCACATACAAGTTGTATTTTATGTATATACTTTCCAGATGTTTGAGAGTGGTCTCAACTTCATAGGAGTTAAGATAAAGATTCTGAATTTTGAGGATTTTAAAGGAATTTTAGACGTAGCCAAATTTCAATAATCAAGACATTATTTTCAACATGATTCCTAGTAGGCTATTCATTGTAACCTTAAGCCCTTCACTTCTGCATGATCACTTACAGATCATTACTCATTGTATTTCTTATGTGTTATTGTGAGTTTGGTAATTGGCATAAATGTTTAACCATGTTGGGAGGGAAGGAGAGGGAGAGAGAGAGAGAGGTGGGAGGTAGAGGTAGGGAGGGAGTGAGGACACATTAATAATATTAAGGTACATTAGTTTAGGGTTTTAAGTGGTCTTAATATATTATAAGGTGTCATAATGGGTCCTAGGTGGTCCTAGAATCCCTTAGGACCCATTATGACTCCATAGGACTCCTTAGGACATCTTAGGACCCCTTTCAACACATTAATCATTGTAGGAAAATAATTGTTTTCTAAAGTGTCCTAATACATTCTACTATTTCCTAAGGGGTTTTAATGGGTTTTAAGTGGTCATAAGAAACCTTAGGACCCATTCATACCCATTAACACACATTAGGACCCTTTAGATTATATTAATCACCATAGAACACACTTTAGGGTTCTAATGTGTCTTGATCAGTCCTAATTTTTTCTAAGGGGTTTGAGTGGATCATAAATAGTCCTTGGAACCCTTGGGACTCTATACAACCTCCCAGGACTCATTATGGTCCATTATGACATATTATGACCCATTAGAGCATATTGATCATTGTAGAACACGCTTTAGGGGTTTAAAGTGTCCTATGGGATCATTAGGGCATATTAAGACACATTAGGACACATTAGGGTCCATTAGCACACATTAGCACCCATTAGGACACATTAGAATCCATTACAACCCCTTCAAACACATTAACCATTGTAGGACAAATTAATGTTTTCTAAGGGGTCCTAATGTCTCACAAGGGACCATAATTCAGCCTAAATGGCTCGAGGATCCATTAGGACCCATTCAGTCCCTTAGAATACACTATGATCAGCTAGAACACATTAGAACCCACTAATACCCCTTAGAGGACATTAAGGGGAACATGATACACCAATTAGTTTTAATGTGTCCTAATGGGTCCTATTGTGTCCTAAGGGGTTCTAATGTGTTATGAGTGATTCAATGACCCCTTAGGGACCCTATGGTTCCATTAGTGTCCATTAGGACATATAATAACCAATTAGAACCACTTAGAGCACATTGCCTATCATAGGACACACTAATGTTTCTTGGGGATCTTCATGGGTTTTGAGTGATTGTAATCAAACCTCATTTGTCCTATTGGATTTTAATAGTTATAATATACCATAAGGGGTCACAATAGAGCCTAAGTGGTCCTAAGACCCATTATAGCCCATGTTGATGCCTTAGAAAACATTAGGATCAGTTAGGACACATTATAACCTATTAATAGCCCTTACAATACATTAAGGGGAGCATGACATATTAATGGGTTTGCAATGGGTTATAAGAGGTCCTATGATACATTAATGTGTCCTAGTGTATGTAACGAGTCCTAAGGGGTTATAATGGGTCTTTGAACAAAGTTGTATATTTCATAACCCCTACTAACTTCTTAGACCCCTTACAATACATGTTATTGTTCATAAAGGGTCCAAAGGGTTCATAAGGAATCTTAGGACCCTTACCATATACTAATGTATCTAGTAAGGGGTCCTATAACACATTAATGTGTCCTATAACTCCTTAAGAACCCTTACCATGAACTAATGCATGGCAAGGGGTTATAAGGGGTCTTTAGTGGTCCTAGGATACATTAATGTGTCTGGGAACTCCTTATGACTCTTTAGGACCCCATCCATACACTAATGCATAGTAAGGGGTCTCAATGGGTCTTAAGAGGTTGCAGGAGACATTAAGGCCCCCTGCAACCCCTTGAGTCCTAAGGGGACTTAGGACACATTAATGTGTTCTAGGACCCCTTACCATGTACTAGTGTATGGTAAGGGACCCTAAAGTGTCTTAAGGGGGCCTAGGATAAATTACTATATCCTAAGACCCCTTAGGACCTATTAGCATAGCTATCTCTATATATTAGTCTTCTTATGGATTCTTAAGGATTCTTTGTAATCCTTAGGAACCCTTACCATACACTAATGTATAGTAATGGGTCCTAAGGGGTTGTAAGGGTTATTAAGGGGTTCTAAGATACATTATTATTTTTTAAGACCCCCTACAACCTCTAACCATATGCTAATGTACGGTAAAGGTTCATAAGGGGTCTTAACAAACTTTAATGTTTCCTAGTAATCATTAAGACCCCCTATCATATAAGGGTCGTAGGAGATCTTAAGGGGTCATATGACACATTAATATGTTCAAAGAATACTTTAGACCCCTTACCATACATTAGTGTGATAAGGGGTCCTAGTATCCCTTGTGGCCTCTTTGGACCCTTTAGGAACCATAAGATATATGGTAAGGCATCTGGGTGTGTGTGTGTGTGTGTGTGTGTGTGTGTGAGAGAGAGAGAGAGAGAGAGAGAGAGAGAGATCATGTTACAGTCAATAGTCCAATTGGAATAATTCTAAATACAATGTATTAATTCTTAACTGTATTAATTCTTAAAATTTGACCAAGTCTAGAATTTCTTAAAAACCCTCAAAATTCAAAATATTTAACTCCTATGAAGCTAAAACCACTCTCAAACATCCTAAAACTATATACATAAAATGCAACATAAGTATAAGAAAGGAGGAGTATGTAACTTAAGTATTACATTTACCTGTGGTCCCAATGCTAAAATTGGCATGAGTGCACCCTACATAGAAGGGGTTTTTAGTCTTTTGTTATTGCCACATAAGATGTGTGTATTATAGTGTGTACACACTAAGTAATCTATTACCTTTTGATAACACACATACACTATAGCAAACACATACTTTTGGGCATGCACACTTTTTAAAGCATTGGAATCAACCAAGCCTAAGGCTTGGATTTTCCTTGGGATCCACTCCAAAGGCTTGGAGGACTCAAACAAGTCTCAAATGTATTTTCCATTAAGTATACAAAAGAAACGTATATTTTTTCATGTGGCATCTATAAGGTTTACTCATTGTTAATCTTTTCATCTCTAATTCCTTTTTTAATCTTTTCATCTCTAATTCCTTTTGATTGTATGTTCATTTTTTATCAAAAGCTAATGTGTAGTATTTTGGGGTTAGATTGTGCCTCATTCGTTGAGTTTTATAAGTTTGTTTTTTTTAGAAACTAGACTCCATTATACACATTTTGAAAAAGATTTTGATTTTTTTTAATTAATTTTTAATAACTTCTACAGGTGCCACACAAAAATTTCATGTTTCCAGAAAGTGCCCTCTTACAAAAATTATTAAAAAAATTAAATATACAATTAATGCAATTAGATTTCCACAATCCATGATTTATAATGTTGATTTTCTGGAATAGATTGTGTAGAGATTTTTCATCAACGTTTCGAATCACACTACGTGATCCATCATCAGGAAGAGAGAGCAAGAGGTGTCAAATTATGTAAGAAGCAGATTTGGCATAGGGTCACAATTTAAGGAGACCAAGAAGAGAGGGACTGCACACGCCCCAACGCAAGTCAAAAGAAGTCAAAATAAAAAAAAACAGACAAAAACAAGCATGGGGGAGAGTGTGTCTTGGGTGGTTTTGTCTCCCCCATGCTTGTTTTTGTCTGTTTTTTTTTATTTTGACTTCTTTTGACTTGCGTTGGGGCGTGTGCAGTCCCTCTCTTCTTGGTCTCCTTAAATTGTGACCCTATGCCAAATCTGCTTCTTACATAATTTGACACCTCTTGCTCTCTCTTCCTGATGATGGATCACGTAGTGTGATTCGAAACGTTGATGAAAAATCTCTACACAATCTATTCCAGAAAATCAACATTATAAATTAAATATACGTTAAAAAATTAGTAGAAAAATCCAAAATAAACTACATGATGTAAGCTAATTTCTAACTAGAGTGATTAAAAAGTTTCAATTTTTTTTTAACATATTAAGGGTAGCGCACTTGACACTATGTTATATTTTTACTTTAAAAAAGGACCACTTTGTGTGCTCCCCCTTTTTAGGGCCTTAAACTCCACCATTTAACAAAACAATTAGCAAGTTTGGAATCTAGATTTGGAGGACTACAACTTTCATTTTTGTTGTATATTAAAATATTAAGTCAAACTATCTTCAATTTCTCATTGAATTTTAGAAAGGGAAAAAAGGCAATTTATACCTCCTTTTTGGCCCCCCATCTTTGTGTGCATACTCATCTTTTTAGTAATAATTGGTCATGAATGAGGGAAATAGGATTCTTTTATATTTTTCAAGTTTTGTTATGTAATAAAAAAGCGTGGTTTTTGTTATATATGTTGAGCACGAAGTCTTTTGTTTGTAGTCTCACTAGATTAAGGATAAGATTAAAGTTCTTATAATTAATTAAAAGAAGAGATTTAGTATTGAAGGATTATAGTTTAATTGAAGCTAATAGTACTTTTTAGTACTAATTGATATTTAAGTACCTTATAGATATGTTCTGGTTGAGTTTGATCTCTTAATGATGTATGGTTATCTTGAAAGGAAGCCAAGTGTGGAATAAATGTTTCCAAATGCCGAAATAATAGGAGACGCAATACAAAATTTCTTACAAAACCTTAAGTACTACAAATAAAATAAACACATGCAAAATTAGATCTAAATAAATAAACTCACAACACAAAAATACGTGGGAAAAGTAATGTTTTGGGCTAAACCCACACCCCAAAAGCCAAACTCAATTACATTACTAACAACCACCAATAGTTAAAATACAATGTCTACATCCAATGCTCTTTAGGAGTATATACTTCACCACGTAGATTTGGATAGAACTTGACACATAAAAACTTCTCAAATATATCCAACCTATCAAAAAAATCAAAATGATAAGCCACATCTTTATAGAGCTCAATAGAAGCAAAAAGTGCCAATGGTTCCCCAAACTAACTCTAATGCCAAAAGAGGTATGTGGTGCCATATACAACAACTTATGTAATGACATTTTGTGCATAACTTCAAAGCAACAATGTTTAACTCATTCGTAACGATCAACTTTCCATGTACAACACTTACCTCACACCACTTGTCAATAGTGAACTCCGCTATAAATACTGATTTTCAAAAAGTAACACTCATTGAATCTTCCACTAACCTAGCAATCGTCATATTCATAATATAAATTTACCATAGTTCCGACATAACAACCTACTACACCAACCCTCTAGTTTTAGAACTTCCAAATTGGGTACAATAAAATAAAAGTATTTGAACTCTAAGGTTGAGACAACTCAATCCCAACATTCTCCCACATGTTGAAGACTTGTACAATAAGAAAATGGAGATGTAAAGGATAAATCATATTTCCTTATTGCATAATATTAAGGAAGGAAGATGACATAATATGATCAAGTAGGACTTCAGCACTAAACAAGTTAGTGATCCTTCATTAATAATGATTGATTGAGATAATTTAGAGGAATGATGCAAGATAGAAGGTTAAATAAGTGGAAGTGAAATTTTCTAGAAGAAATGTATTAGTAGTCATGATAGCTAACTTTGGGCTCACTTTGTGCACTAGAAGAGCCCGAAGTATACATTAGATTGTAGTTTAATTACTAAAAGAATGCTTTTGTGGTTGCTTCTAAGATTCATTTGGCGTTGAAAGGTGAAAAAAAATGGGCTATAAAGACACCCCAATAATAGTGTGCTCAAAATTGCTAGAACTTATGAACAAATGTGGCAGAAAAAACTAAAAAAATCGATATGACTATTAACACTTTTGAAACTTACTAATATATTTTTAGTTTATAGATAATAAAATTCTAGTAATAAACATAATATTTTTGAAACTTAGTAATATACTTTTAGTTCGTGGGTAATAAACTTAATACTTTGGATCTTATTGTTTCTCTTATGCTTCTCACGATAAATTAGAAAATGTAATTGAAAACATTGATGCAAAAACACCAAACACTATCAATTGGACAAACTGCATCAATCTAAGGAAAACTTTTAATTAGCATTTTATAATTCCTTTTAAAACTCAAAAAGATTAAAGTTTTTAAACTCTTCTCCCACTTACCAAGAAATCAAAGTACTATAAAAAGAATTCCTTTGCATTATTGTCCTCTACAGTCCAGGTTGTAGCAGTGCAGAGTACCACAATGATCCCAAGCAATGACGGGTGAAACAGGAGTGTACATGAAATTATATGTATATTTTGTATCACAGATGGGATATATTCAATCACTTCTACATGTCCCAATCTTGGGAATCACAACGGGAACAGCCCTCTTGTGCAATTTCTTTGATCTGAACTCCGCTGTCATAAATGGAACCCACTTTCCAATTTGAAGGCAAAACAGCACCTTTGGCCCACACCCAAAAACCATCATATCCACTGGTAACAAGAACCCTTAAAGACATTGCTCCCTCTGGTGGCTGCTCCATACTCCACACCGCCCCATGGTTGTGCGTCATTGATTTCCACCTTGAAGATCCCACCTACATTAATTCAACAAATTTCATTCATACCCACTCAAATTTTCTAAATTTTTAGGGTTGGAAGATGCTTTCATGAGTAAGATTAATGTTTCTTACAGGAGCAACTTCAACGCCCATGATATCCGTCTGCCCTCCTTGGAACAGAAATTGAAAAGCAAGAAAGTATGGGTAATTGCTGATCTTGTCTATCTTCACTGTCATGTTCTTCCCTGGATAATCGCATGGTATTCTGTAGATAAAAATTAAGAAGACATATTCTTGTCAAAAGTGTCCCATTTCCCTTAAAATCATCTAAATGTTTCATATATATATATATATATATTTATATATTTGATGATGGATGATGGAACGTGATTTGAAATATATGTCTTCCTGATGATGGATGACAGAGTGTGATCTGAAATATTGATGCTAAAAACACATCCAATCGAATCTTGAAATAAACTGATATATACTAATGGATTGCTGAAATCTGGTAATGTTAAAATACAAAGTTTGCCATAAGAATGCTTAATCTTTTTTCCCAAAACTTTTCCTTGAATATTTTACAGTTTAATTTGTTGGATAGCCACATGTACACAAGATGACCCATTTCTCAGAAGAACGAATGGTACAGCTAGGACTCTTAAGTTTAGTCTATACTCACCAAGTGATGTGTTGTAATACTAATTTCAAGGTTTAAAACTATTAGCATACATTTCAAGATATGATATTGTATGTGTTATAAGAATTCAATTGTTTAAATTTTTAGTCAAATTTATTTAATGAGAGTGATTTCAAGAGAATTTATTTCCCATTACAATGAATAATAAATACATTTAATGCTTATTGCATCTAGATCATGTTTACAACAGTCAAACACTACTCTAACTCAAAGATTCTTATAACTACAATTTTTCTCAAAACTAGCAAACTAAAATACAAAAAACAATATCATTACTCACCTTTTATACTCCACATCCACAATGCCCATCTTCACAAGGTTAGAAGATTTTGTGGGTTGCGCCAGCATTGAGAAAGTGCGACTGGGCAGCACAAAATCCGTCTGATTGCTTTGTGTGAAGTCTGAAACCACGATCTTCACCCCCGATTTGCTACAAATCACGGGATCTGTACATCTAATCTACACAACATAACAACAAAGCTATCAGATTTTCACAATCCACACAAAGTTACACAATCAAATCCAAAAACCTTCATAAACAAACATAACAATAGACTCATCTGCCTTAGTTCCAATCCTGATCATCCAAATGGACAAGCAAAATCAAAAGAAATCCATAATAATTAATTCATACCTGATAACAACCACCACAACCAATCCCATCCCTATATATTTTTGCACTCCCAGTGGCCACATTTCCCCTGTTGAAGACCGTTGCAAAGGATTCGTACCCACATGCTCCAGCTGCAATTGACACAAGACTTTTCGCTCAAAATTCAATCTTAAACTACTCTGCCATCAAAAAAGACTCGAGCTTTTATGAAATATGCACATACCATTGGCAGTCTGGGAAGAAGAGTAATATGAAACTTTTGACTTGTGAAGACATCGATCACAGCATAAGATTGTGGGCAATATGAACATTAATGCACATACCGCCAAGCACAGATTTTTCAACTCCATTGTTATGATTTACAGATGAAAAGGAGGAAAAACAAAGCAAGCTTTATAAGAAACTAAAATTCAAGAATGCCGCGTGAGAGGCAGGCAATTGTACATGAGAAACAGTGATTCCATTTAATTTCTTGGAATGCAATACAAAAATATGATGGCCAACTGTACTCTGAGAGGCCCACAGCCTTTTCCAGTTCACCGACTGTCTGGATGCGCTAATTTTTTGAAAGAAGCAAATATACCCAATTTCAACGCGTGCTTTTAAAAGGGTAGCCACTGAGTACAATGTGCATTTATGTATTGACGGTGGGATTTGGCTGTGGACATGAATGGACCGCACAAAATCCTCGCTGTGGGTTTTGTTTCTTTCCTTGGCTCGTTTCGAAAGTGGGGACGCCATGACCAAATCATGACGTTGCTTCCACTAAAATGCTTGAAACGGAAGAATAGACACAGAATAGCAGATAATTCTGGCTTCTTTATTTGTGGGACTGCTTAGGTGAGCTTCATAATGAGCCTCTCTTTTTGTAGTTTGTAGAAAAGTACACTTTTCTTTATTGTTTTTGATTAAAATAAAAGTCAAAAACTAGGGGATGGCCTTTACACAGGTGGAACAACCATCAAAAATCTGTTGGGAACCAGCACAAAATCAGTTAGCAATTAGCACAAAATCAAATAGTTCCTTATCAGTTGATATCAAAAACATCAAAAATAGTATACCATAAATAGAGTTACTAGTATTCTTACTTTTAAAACTAGCTGAGTATAACAAGTTAACAAATTGCATGTAGGTGGTCATTGCATCGTACCACTTACAGTCCATAAATAAGTTCAGCATAAAAACAAAACCATCAACAGCAGGTGGGGAGAGACCAGAACCAGTTGGCAACCAACACACAACCAAACAGTGCCCTAACTGTTCATACCAAAAACATCAAAAATAATATATCACAATATAGAGTTATTAGTATTCCTACTTTTTAAACTAGCTGAGTCATCGCATCGTACCACCTACAGCCCATAAATAAATTTAACATTAAAAACAAAACTATCAACAAGAAGTGGGGAGAGGCCTGAACCAGTTGGCAACCAACACACAACCAAACAGTCCCCTAATGGTTCATATCAAAAACATCATAACAGTATACCACAATATAGAGTTACTAGTATTCCTACTTTTAAAACCAACTGAGTTTAAGAAGTTAACAAATTGCATGTAGGTGGTCATCGCATCATACCACCTACAACCCATAAACAAGTTCAGCATAAAAAACAAAACCATTAGTAGCAAGTGGGAAGAGACCAGAGTCAGTTGGAAACCAACACACAATCAAACAGTCTCCTAATGGTTCATATCAAAAACATCAAAAATAGTATACCACAATATAGAGTTACTAGTATTCCTACTTTTAAAACCAACTAAGTTTAACAAGTTAACAAATTGCATATAGGTGGTCATCGCCTCATACCACCTACAGCCCATAAACAAGTTCAGCATAGAAAAACAAAACCATCAGCAACAAGTGGGGAGAGACCAGAAGAGTACCAAGAAAAACAACAAAATTTAGAAAGTCTTTAACTAGCCTCCTTTTTCTTTCCCTTCCCAGCCATGAGAAGCTTGGCCCAGTCATTAGCAAGGAAGCTATAAAGAAGCTTCGTGTCCTCCTTTCCAAGGTTCTCCTCCTTCAAGTTATTAGCCAACAACTGAAGAGTGGTAGCCGCCGCATACGCCACTTTGAGAGTGAACTTGGAGAAAAGATTGAGTCCCTCTTCCACCGCCATGCACCTATCCAACAACTCATTGTGTTCCTTACATGTAACATGTTCATTTTCCTTAGTTTCCAGCTTTAGGTTCTTTATACAATTTTCCACGGTGTTTAGCTTAACCTGCACATCAGAAATGTTAGCATGGCCCTTCAAGTTCTCTTGGCCTTCTTTACCAACCGAGAAGGAAATAGTGTTGGGGGAGGCATTGGTGAGATTGGGGTACTCATGGTTGACAGCGGAAGGCGGGGTGATGGTGGCAAAGACATTTGTGGGGTCGGGCGAGGGGTCCTTAGTAGTGTTGTCTACCTCAAAGTCCCAAGTACCATTAAGGGTATCATTCCATTTTTCGACTTCTTTATCTGTCTCCTCTTTCCCCTATCCATACCATCCCTTGAATTCTTGTCACTCTCCTCATCCTCCTCCTCTTCTTGAGAGCAATTGGTCATTTGTTCGTATCGACCCTGAGTCTTAGCAATTCTTCTCGACCTTCTTCTACTCGCACAAATTTTCTCATCAAAGTCACCAATTTCAACCTCCACCCTCTTGTCCATTTTAGTTATTTTATTGGGCTCCGGCTCAAGGGTCAAAATTTTGTTTATCCTTCCCTTAGCATGGGTTTGGCTAGGAGAGGGCTAAGGAGTGGGGCCTTGGCTACCAGTAGTAAATTCCAAATACAGGGGGCGCCCAAGAGGGGAGGATGTTAGCGATGAAAATCACACGAGGAGGGCAGAGGGCGAGTGGAATTGGAAGAGGTGGAACATGAGCCCTTGGTGGAGAATGGTGAAATTGGCCCATTTTTTCTTCTTTTCTCTAATGTCAATGACAGTGTCCTCAAGGGCATGCAATAGGAAGAAAGGAATACTAAAAAATTCCCTATTGTGAAAATGGTTAAGCAGAGGGAAATGATAAAAGTAATACACATCGTGTCTACCCTCTAGTGTCAAATACTTCATTATCATCAAATAGACATCATCCTAGGGCTCTGGCAGTTTGTCTCTCCTAAATCGTCCCTAGTTCAATCAAGCGCCTCATTCTCTTTGAAGAAACTAGACAAGCTCACCTCATCCGCCCCCTTTGTGATTTTTTGCCATTGCCTTCCCTTCATCTCTAAACCCGTCGCCATAGCAATAGATTCTTCATTCACCTGATAAGAAATGTCATTAATGGTCACTCACCTATCCTTCCAAGTAGCGACGAACTGTTGCAAACAATTTCCATCGTACCCCACCATGGCCTGCATGTAGGGGACAAACCCTCCTTCCTTAAGCATAATCCAAGTGGCCTACCTCTTTGAGAAGTCCTCCAATTTTGTGGGTTCCAATCTATTTAGGTCCCCACCCATTGCAACTTTCTCCTCAATCAAATCTCCTTCCACAATCTCAATAATTCTCATTTGCACTCAGAAAATCGCCAAGGCAAGCCTAAAAATAGAACAACTGATGGATATAAGCTTTCATATTTTGATCTTCACGAGCCTGTGAATACAATGTATAGGCTAGTTAGTGGTATCATTACGAGAAGTGTGAGGATTCCGTACGTAATACCATAATGATCTAGTCTTGGTATTAATGTGAACTTTTCCCTTAACCATGCCATAACATGGCTCAATAATGATGCTAATTTTAAAACCTGTATTGTTTATTAATTCACCTTTTCTGTGCCTTTTTATGATGCAATCAGTATTATTTCCCTTTGCGAGTTGTCTTGTCAACATTATGACAACCTTAGCTATCATAATAATAGCAATCCTGCCAAAAATGTCCATTTTCCAAAGTTGGAGAGTCATCTAACCTAATTTAGCAGGGTCTTTTCCTTGCAAACGAGGGAATGCACATTCTTAGGTAGTGATTTCGTAGCTCTCCAACTTTTAATGTTCATTAATCAAAACCACACCAAGCCAAGGCGTCTGCCACCACATTGCCTTCCCTATAAGTGTGTTGTAAATCATAATGATCCAGTTTCGTAAGATAATGACATATATTAGCCAGGATGTGCCTTAGTGTCCAACTAGGTTGAGTCCAACCCTAAACGGAATCAATGATGAGTATAGAGTCCCCCTCAATGGAAAGTCTTCTGACCTTCATTTCCTCCACAATTTTTAGCCCTTGTAGTAAGGCGGCGGTTTCTACCACATTGTTGGTTCCTTGACCCAAACTCCTCGAGTAGGCAACCAACACATCGCCTTTTTTGTCTCGTAGCACACCATCCACTATCGCATGCCCCTTGCGTGCTACCCCATTGAAATTTAGCTTGATAGTGGGGCCAGTGGGGAGGGTTCCAACATGTATTTCTTCAAATAATTACCTTCAAGTTGTCAAAATTATGAAAATTGGGAAGAATATTTCATCTCTTAGCAACATCCTCCTCTTTCCTACTTGGGGGTTCTTGTGGCAATCTGATTTTAGCTACCATAGCATCCTTAGTTATGAGCTTTCCCAAAATCTCTTTGAGAATCTCCTCACCCCTTTCCTCCTCATCAAAGACCATGTTGTTTCTCTCCTTCCAAATGCCCCAGCAAACATGTGGGGGGAGGAGAATCCAAAGGATTCTGAGGCAGGGATGGTAGAATGGGCAACTCCAATTCTCCACAAATTGCTCCATTCCTCTATTCATGACCCAATCAATTGTTTTATTGTTATTGAATGAATGAATGAGTTTTAAAATGTTTAGTAGACAGTTTAAGGGACTAAAAGGAGAATTGTAATTTATTTAAGTTGTTCACATGGATTTGTATTACCAAGGTAGTCATCTTGTGTACTTTTCTTTCATAAAAAAAATCCTTCATATCATTCCTATGTACATTGTCCTTGTATTGGTGAGGAATATCTTCATAGGTTAAAAATTCTTTGATAAAATGCCACTGTGTTTAGTTGTCCTACTCAACAACTTGTAACATACATAATCATAGTTTGTTTACGTCCTCTCTGAAACATCCAAACATATGTTGACATCAATGAAAAAACTTGTATGAAACTATCTAACAACGATTCCAACTAGAAATCTCCTTAATACTTAGTAATCTCCTTCAACATCCAACAATATCCCCCTTTGAAATTAATGACATCATGTGTGTATAAAACCATTAATCCAAAAGTAGCATCTCAATGCAACTTTTTGAATGTCCTTAATAGTGCTCGCCCTTTGACGTATTTGTCCCTTAATAGGAAATGGTTTCCTAAGATGGAGGGTTTTCATATATTCTCCCCCCCTTTGATACTAATGGCAAAGGGTGGGCAACATAATGCCAAATTCTAAAACAATTTCTCTCTTGGATAATTTCTCTAATCCAAGCATCATATATATGCTACTCGAAGGAAAATCAAGTGCCATAAACATATCTGCCCCTAAGGAACAACACTCAAGCATCACATCCAAACTTATGATTTAGCTTTGATAACTTCTGGATTGATGCATTTCTACATCATTTAGGTCTTGCAAGGTGGGTCCATCACCCCGAGCATACCTCTCAGATACTCTTGACCACCCTTTTGCTGCAAAAAATACTAACTATTTCCTCCCACACATGTTTGGAAACCTTCCATCTACCAATTTTATGATGCAAGTGATAAGTTGGTCCTTAATTGAGAAATTAGAATTTTGGCCTTTCCTTTAATTGTAGATCCTAAATACTTGTTATCACCATTGTCCCTTGTGGGATTAATTTTCTTTACATAATAGGCTTTTTTTTCAACCTATTAGGAAGTTTGAACATTAGTTAATGTTCAATTAAATTTTATAATAGAACAATTTAGTGAAAGTATGTTCTCTAAGTATTTTTGTTATCACCATTGTCCCTTGCGGGATTAATTTTCTTTACATAATAGGCTTTTTTTTCAACCTATTAGGAAGTTTGAACATTAGTTAATGTTCAATTAAATTTTATAATAGAACAATTTAGTGAAAGTATGTTCTCTAAGTATTTTTCCCATCCAATCTCTCTCTCTCTCTCTCTCTCTCTCTCTCTCTCTCTCACACACACACACACACACACACACACACACACACACACACACAATGTCATTCATTTGTTCTATTAGTAATTAGAATTTATAAGGTTTAATTAGAGGAGTGCAACTCTATTGGTACCTATAACATACCTATTAGTACTTTTGTACACAAGTATTGCTAATTAATAAGGTTGTCATTGTGTATAATTATTGGAGCATCTTTAAGTAGGTATTGGGTGACACTTTGAGATTAGTAAATTTGTATCCTTGTGCACATAATGGATCCCATAATGTTCTTTGTCACTATTTGGGACCCAAAACAATAACTATAAGTAGTTACGTCAAATGCAAAGACAAAAAAAATTGAAATCCAATGTACTGATTTTATTGTATATTTTTGAATTTTAGACTAAAGTATTAAGGACTATATATCATCATACAAATGTATTATTTTTGAATAAATTTTTGATCAAGAGAAAAACTAGTTTTAAAGGGACAAAAAACCTTTATAATATAACATCATTACAATCAAATAAGCATTAAGGCTCAATTTTTAAAAATGTAACTTACAACCACCTATGTGAAAAGATTGTACAAGAGAAAATCTAGTACAACGCAAAACCCAAAAAAACCCACAATAACCAACCATAAAAAAAAACTTGTAGAAAGCAAAGCTAGGAAAAGTTGTTGAAAAGATCAATAACTTCCAACTCTAACTTAATCTATCCTTGTAGAAACAATCTTCATGTCATCAATGTCTTTATTAATATTGAGTTATTTGTTCTTTGTGCTAGCATGAGTCCTCTTCCCTGGACTAGAAACCTCTTCAGGCCAGCAACCTTATCCTCATCTGCATTTGCAATTGCATTTTCTAACTTATCTAATCAAACTCCCCCTTCCCCCCTCCCCACAAATTTTTAGGTGTTGAGCATAAGTCCTCCTCACCAATTTTCATCACGGAATTGTTCTTGAATAAGTTAAAATGATTATTTATAGATACATAAACTTTAAATCAATGGGTTGATAACCAATTATTATGCATGTTTTAAACACATCTATTTAAAGAAATCCATATCCATTGGAACTATTTTTTAATCTTATAAATTATATTTACTACATACAAAAATATATAAAATTTATTATATTACATAGTGTTTCTTTCTAATATAATTATTTCAATTATAATTTATGATATTTGATTATTTATATCTAAATTTTATAATTTAAATATAATTTTTTTTATCATTATTAAAATCATCAAACATAAAAATTTGTAAAATGTATATTTTAATTGAATTAATTATTCTTAATGTCTACTAATCATTTAAAAAAAAAACTATATATTTTAATTATGAAATGATAAACATTTTTTTAAAATTTATTTGTTATTATTTAAATTTATATAGAACTTATAATTTCAAGATGAGGGTATATCTTTTTTATGTGGTGTTTATTTTAAAGATATTTATGCTTATTAATAATAATATTTTTGACATGTAAATAGTTTTCAAATTTAAAATGAAATGTAATAGTTTTTATTAATATGTATATGTCAACATATCATTCATTGATTAGCATTATTTTCTAAATAGGTTTCACTCTTTTATTGATGCAAATCATCTTAAATCAAGTCTTAGTACCAAATTTGACACCTTCAATGTTGATCATCAATTAATGGATTTTGATTTTGTAATAACCTAACGTAATCAATCATTCTTTCCAATTCTACCAACTTTTAAAGTATTCTATTAGATAGCTTCATTTCCCAACTACATCTCTTTGTTATCTTTAAGTTTAAGAATGATATTCCAATACATCTTTAAGTTTAAGGATGATATTCCAATCAAATAAATATCTACCAAATTCATCCAAGAAATTTAGAAATACAAATTTATTGATTATAATAGAACATTTACCAATTGTGAATGTTTTTCATTATAAGAGGTGTCGATTAATACTTGGAGAGAACTAAACTCAAGTCAAACTTGATGCTCAACAACTAAGACATCAATAACATTATTATCAAACCTATCAATCAAATCTAAAATAATTACATCAAATAGTTTGTTAGTATATTACATTAAATAGGTTAATTTATAGTTTAGATTAATAAATACATATTACTTTATAATTGTTAGTTGAAATTTGCATTCCCATAAGTGGTTATTTTGGGAAAATAAGGCTTTGTAAAGCCTAAATTCATATATCATTGTAAAGCATCTAACTATATCTTATTTTAAATTTGGTCTTTTCTGCTCTCCTAGTTTTGCAACAACAATTCATGTTCTTCGAAGATGTAGATCATAAAGGAAAAGAGAAGAGAATTATGACTAAGAAAAATGTAAGCGCTAAGGAGATTATCTCTTGTCATCTATTAGGGGTGTCTAGCAATTGGAGTTTTTTATTCTAGAATTTGTTATTCTAGATCTATTATTCTCGATTTTTTATTCTAGATCTATTTGATTCTACAAAACGAAAATAAGAATTTGAGTTGAAAAATATTTTTTTATCTAGTTGCCTTCTAGAAAATTAGGCTTTGTTGTGTTCGGAAAATACAAGTTTTTCTTCATCAACAAAGAAAATATACAAATTCAAAACACAACTTATTATTCAAAAATTTTGTCAATGGATTGTGAGAACCACCAAGAAGGACTAGGGTTTTCTCTAGGGAGTTCCAAAGTGGATTGTTGCAACTTCAACGTATCAAAATAATGGGAATGCTTGCTATGACACCCCTCGTTCCATTTCTTGTGCAACTATATCAACTTTGATTCCACCTACAGTAAAAAATACATTATGAAACACCTGAATTTGATAACTATGACTTTTATTCTATGTGGTTGAATGCAAGTAAGTGCATGAAAACTTAATTAGTTTACATGGTTCGTAGGATCAATTTCTCTATCTATTATGCATTGCAAAAGAAAAGGTGGTAACTTCCTATTGCTTGATAGAACTCTTTGCTCTTGATGGTGAACAACTTGTGCTTCTAATTTGAACTATACAAAGCATTCAGAGTATCAAGTAAGTTTGTTTACTAGCTCGTCTTCTATATTACTACTGACGACTTTTAGAGTTGGTATCAACATTGGCCATACAAGATTGTTTTTCTTTGGAACAAAGACATCACAAACAAAATCTATGAATTCCCAATGCCTTTGCTTGTCATTGATCGATTAAGCAGACTTCAAATTTTAATCAAAATTTTAAAAGGGAAATGGGAATAGGAATTACCAATTCCAATTCCACCTATTTAGGTGGAATATTGAACCCTCACTTTGGGTTAAAAATGGGAATACAAATTTGACTCCCAAAAGTGTGCACCCAAATCAAATTAGAAATTTTAGGAATTTGTTTATTCTGATTTCAATTCAATTATCGTAAAAAAATAGGCCCTTAAGGCTGAGATTGAGATTGTCCACACTTATGAACAAATGTTTGTGTGTTTCTTCTAAATATTGAACATGCATTTCCTTGGAGCATATTTTTTCTTTCAAGGCATTATTGTTGGCTGTGAGTGTAGGAAAAATATCTTATTCCATTCTAATTTTTCCACCCTATGAGGATCCAAACAATGTGGAGTGCAACATAAATAAAATAATTTGTGCATAAGTTTTTACTATAGTTTAGTGAGGGTGTTAGTGTATCCAATCTTCCTTGCAAATGAGGCATAAGTACAGTTTGAAGGACCCAACGTTGTTTTTTTTCACATGTTCAATTTCATGTATATATTAAATGGTGCTAGATTGATGCCTATTAAAGGAGCGTAAGGCTCATTTCAAATGAAATATACCTTTTTTAAGTTTAAGTTTTCTCTTGGTGTGTGATGTTTGATGGTGGCCCTGCAAAATTATTTAAAAATTTATAGCTATATCAAAGTTTTTGCATTAAAATAAGGCAATTGAATGTGTAATAGTAAAAATCGTGTCCAACTTCAAGACAATGGTCTTGAACCAAGCAAAGCCAAAAGATAGGAGCAGTGCAAAGCCCCAACACTGGATCATAAACAAAACCTTGAAATCTAAATCTCTATCTCTTTCATTGTCATCTTCCTCTCCTTTTAACTCACCTTTCCATCTTCAAACTTCCTTCAACATAATTCATTTGATTAGATGTCCTTTTAGAGCTATAATGAATCCTACTTATGTTCCAATATTATGTAATAGAAATTTGGGGTCTTAGTTTTCATTCATAGGCCTAAGATCTTATTTTCATACATATTATTATAATGAGCCTAAAAAGTCTTTTATTTTTGAATAATTATTTATTTTAATATTTAGATATGGAATATTTTCAAATTCATATTCCTATATGCCAAGTAAGATTTGTTTCTTGGTTAAGCAAGAAGTAGGATTGTACATCTCAGAGTACAACAAAAGAGAGTATGTTGCAGTAGCAAATAATTGCAATCTAGTTATTTGGATGAAGCAATTGCTGAAGGATATAAGGATAGAAATCAGTGAACTTGTTGTTATACATTGTGACAACACAAGCACGGTAAATATGTCTAAGAATCCAATATTGCATTCAAAGACTAAGTACATTTCTATTAAGTATTATATGTTGAGAGAAAAAGTTGTAGAAAAGGAAATTAGATTGGAGTATGTAAGAAGAAAATAGCAGATTGCAAATATATTCACTAAGCCTCTTCCCAAAGAGACTTTTGAGTATTTGTGAGGTACGCTTGGGGTTATGCCCCTTCCTATATCAGAGTAGAAGATGCAAGAGTGCATCAGTCTAGGGTAACATAGCACCATTATTTGTTTGGATTGGATGCTGATGCTTCTTGTATGGGGGAGTATCTATGATGGATAGATTCATCTAGGACTCTTGTTGATGTTATTTTGAATAGTGTCTTTTGACACTCGAGCTAGCAAGTTGTTGCTAAGTTTGATGTAGAGATGTTGGTTGCAGAAACCTTTGACATTGATGTCAATGGGGGAGAAGTATTACATGAAAAACATTATACTAAGGGGAGAAGTATTATACGATGGGAAAAGTTTGGTATGAATTTGTCATAACAGTTTACTACAGAGCACATTGAGGTATATCAGTGGGGGAGTATGATTAATGAAGAGGATTTGAAGACTGACAATCCTTTGTTGGTATTCTTGGAACTAGATGTTTTTCATCTACGTGTCCATCAATGCCAAAGGTGGAGATTGTTGGAAGATTGGTTGGAAGCATGATTGCTAGTGATATGTTACATTCATGTTTGAGTTTATCACTAATGTTGACATAGCATGTTTGATGTCTTTTATGGTATCTGACAAAAAAACAACAGAAAGATTAAGTTGACCTAAGAACAATTAGTTGAGCATGATAATCAGCTAAGGTTATGGCAGGTACTTTGGAGTATTTGGTATGTGCAGTTAACATTAGAAGCAAAAAGGATAAGGCTAGAAGAAGTTATGTAAGATTTGGTGATGTTTGCTTTGAGATAGAGTTTACAGAGGCATGTTCTGGTAAACTTGTTATATCTCTTAGCAAAGTTGATATCTTGAGGATCAAGGTTGAGGAAATCAAGAAGACATGTTGATGATGATGTGACTAAGCTCACTCATCATAATATTGCATGTATGAAAAGTTATTCAAGTTTCAAGGAGGAATATTAAGGTTGTCACTAAGTGTAACATGTTCTTAAGGTGGTCCTATGTATTTAATTAATTGAGAAGGACTAACAACTAACTTAGGGAATTGTTTTATGGACTCAGTATAAAGGAAGGACATTTTCCTTTATCACGAGATTTGTTGATATGATTGAATGATTGATGATAAGCAACAGAGAGTGCATAATGCCAAGTTGAGCAGAGTAGAGTAGAAGTGAAAAAAACTTCATTGCCGAGGGTTTTGATGAGTGATCCAAGGTTTACTATTTGGATTTGAGGTTTTTGACCTAGTCTACGAGGTTTGACAGTGATTGGTTTGGTTGATAGGATAGAGGAAAGAAGAAGATACTAGTAAATTACTTGTTTGAGCAGTGAGCTCTTCTTGTAGTTGAAATTGCATGTTTGGGCAATGGGCTCTTCTTGCATACATTATACCACAACTCCTAACAGGGTTGGGACAACTCCTAATAGGGTTGGAATCTCCTAACAGGGATTCAAAGTCTCCTAACAGGGACCCATTGTACTAAATATTGTAATAGATTCCTAACAGGGTCCATCCTTTAACTAGGAATATTTATATTAGTACATCAGCTTGTGGGAATTATTCCCACCAGGGTTCTCCCTCTAATCAAAGGTTTCCCTAGTCAACATATCTGGTGTAATTGTCTATGTGCATCTTTGTATGGTTGTTATTTAATTTGGTTGAGTGGTTAAGTTTGTTTAATGAAGATAAGTATTTTAATTGTTGGATAACTGGTTCACCTTCCCCCCGTCTCAGTTATCTTGGTGGACTATTGTTTCTAACATATATCATGTGTTTGAATGAGTTGTAGGGATAATAGAGTATCCTATGACCCCTACGCACACTTAATGTCATCTAATGGGGTAAAAGGGGTCATAGGGTATTCTAAGACCCCTTTTGAGCCATTAGATCACATCATTTATGTGGTTAGGGATCCTAGGACCCATCAACACACATATTATGATTGAATGGGTTAAATGGTACCCTATGACCCCATTTGATCCTTTGGAACCATTATATGTATGGTTAAGGGTCCTAAAGAATTTTAAAAATATATTAAGGATCCTAAAAAGGGGTCATACTATTATTAAAAAAAAATTTGAAAACTTTTAATTTATGAAAAAAAAGAAAATTTGGGAAAATCAGGTATTCGATTTGAGAATGGGTATTCGATTTGAGAACAAGTACCCAATTAGGCTTGGTTTTGCTTTAGATGCCCAAATTCCATGCTCAACACCAAAAATGTCGCAAAAATGTGGTTTTGGCCTATTATTGTGTGTTTTTTACTTCAACCATGTAGCTAACAAATTTTTTTAATCCAAATTTGGTGAAACAAAAAGGGTTTCTTGAGAACATTCTCATCTTTCCATTGATATAATGTCTATTAAATTATGATTTTAGTAATTAATTATTACTTATTTTCTAATGGATTTAGCTACAAAGTGTTGATTGACATACAGATTGAAAAATAACTATAACTTTCAAATCGTATAAGATTTTTGAAATATAAAAGATGCGTCACATTCTATGCTTCAACTACAATAAGGAAAAAATGAAAAAAAAAAATTTGAATTTTTTTGAACTAGTTAAGGTGGTCAGACATGGGATTCTTTTAATTATGAAAATGGTATAGTAGAAAATTTATAATTTATAATTTATTTGGAATAAAAAAAGCCAAAAATATGCGTCACATCCAGATATGAGTCTACTTTTTATATCTATAATTATATTCAAAAAAATTATCATTTGATTTTGATTAAGGTGGTCATACATACAACTACTTTTTATTTTTGCCTTGAAATTGTTGTAGTACTGCATTCAAATCCAAAATTCTAACCAATCAATTTTTTTTTTCTCTAGATAAGGCCCTAGTAGTTTAGAAACTACATTTGATTTCCTACAATTTTTTTTCTTACAATTTTTATATATATTAAAGTCCATAACTACTTTAAAATTATGTGTTAAGTTGACATAGCCTTGATTTGTTGGTTTTGATAGCACTTAAGGCTATAGTTTGGTTGACTATGATCTTGCACATACCCACACTCCTTTACATTTATCTTAATAATCTACCAATTTATTACATGATCATACATAACTTCCCCTATTGAGTATTTTGTAACATTGATTTTATCATTATTTCTTTGAAAGTGATTTTTTTAGTCATGAACATGTCTCTTTCCAAGTTTACATTGAAAATCAAAGTTAAAAACCTATCCCTCAATATCCTTCCACATTGAGTAAACTAATTGTGCATGTTTCACATAATTTTATTTTATGCACTTGTATAAAAGGTGATCAATGCATTCCTTCTAAGAACATATGAACCATTGAAAAAACATCCAAAGGGTGTTAGGAGATACTTCTAAGAGCAATCATAATTTATTCATTTGTAATTTAAAATCAAAATTCAAATTTGGTGAATTAGCTCCCTTCACTCTTGTACACCAAGACAATTAATTGAAAAAACATCCAAATGGTATAAGGAGATAATTCTAAGAGCAATCATAAATTTATTCCTTAGTAATTTAAAATCAAAATTCAAATTTGGTGAATTGGCTCCCTTCATTCTTGTACACGAAGACAATTAATTGCATGTTTCACATAGTGTTATGCACTAGTATTTAAAGTTTTTAAATGCATTAATTGTAATCACCTAAAAATGAATAAAGCATCATCTAGAGATCATAAATAAATTTTTAGAAAAAAAACAATTAATAGTGATATATTTTGATTTGATTCAATAAAAATATTATAAAGTATATACACTTAGATGTTTCCGTATTATTTTCATCATTGTTTAATTTTTGGAGATTACTCAAAACAATAATATCTTGAAAGAGGGATAATGGAAAATCACAATATCTCTACAAATATACAATAAATAAGAACAAGCGAATATAAGTAAAATGATTAAAAAGAGTCAATAGATTCAAAGACTAGAAAAATAGTATTCTACATAGCGGTTATACTAAGTGACCAAAATTTTGTTCTTTGCAGAGGTCCATAGAAGGGTAAAAAATCTACAAAAAGACATCACAAATCTAAATAACTAATTAAAATCCTTATACTATCATCAAATCTTTCACTAAATTTCTACAATTCAAAAATAAATAACCCTAATCTGAAGGATTTGATCAATACAAATCCATAAAGCCCTCAAATACCTGCATGTAAAAAAAACCTGTCATAGAAGAAAAAAATGAGAGGAGCCAAGGGTTTTGCACTAAAAATATGCAAATTGTATTCTCAGAAATGAAAAAGATGTAAGATAATTACAAAAGATCAATCCTTATAAAGGGAGATCGAAACCCAAAAAAGGGTAACCTAAAAGGAAAAGGCTATTTAATAATTACTAATTAATTATTAAATAGAGATGAAAAAGGTGCATAAAAAGAAATCTTAAGAAGGGAATAAAGAAAATTTAATAAATGAAATGAAATTAATGATTTACTCTAATGTAACGCCCCGCCAAGGGATCCAAAAGAATTAACCTAAAGTTTCGCTAAGTTTTCTAAACATTTTTTTTTTTTTTTTAAAGTAAGAATGTATAACATACACATCAAACACATAGTAGCGGAAGCAATAACATGTAATCATTGACAAACATACATTGCAAGTTACATTTCTTAAAGATCCCAAGACGTTGAGTCACGTTTAAATTTAATTAATTCTAAGTCTAACAACTATCACATACATATGAAAGAATAATCAGAAAGTCCCATGTCCATAATATACATTTGTTCCGAATGCCTCTCGGCAAATTAATTCGGAATGCTCAATCATCCACTGTACAAGTCACAGGGTATGAAAGGCTTAAAAGAATATACATATGTAAAGATCAAGATACAACATCCTCAAATCCATGATACAAAGTACAGTAAAAATATATGAAACTATTCACCATACATGATACATCCATACATCCATAATGATAAAACATCTATCATAAAATCTAACCATCCATCATAATAATCCAAGAACATAGTGAAGGTAAATGCCAATCACGAAAACTCCAGCCATGGTGACCACGAAACGGATCTCAATGGTAAGAGTAAAAGCACTACCACCCGACCGCGTGGAACCTAAATGGTCCACTCCCACCGCGCTGAGGAGATAGTCTCAAGTCCCAAATAGGATAACAAAACCTATAATCATAAATACTCTCTAAGTCCAGGAAATCCTATAAGTATGCTAACTCAAGGGTTCCTAAAAAGATCGACATCTAAATCCCAGAGGTACCACAAGACACGTAGGAAACCTAATATGCAAGCGGGAAAGTGTCATCGCAAAAGTCACGTAGAAGTTACCCGAGCAATCCCTTAGGAATCTCGGGTCCCTACTGATCCCTGCGGCCACTAGTATCCTCTCGTACTGACGAGGCATACTATGGAGTGCAAGGTCGTAACCAAGCATTCTCTCTACCCCATCCTAGTTTGTACTAGCACTCAAGGCATGGGAGAGAACATACAATTATCTTATTAGGTTCATTTTCCCTTATTTAGTGTAAATGTTTTCACTTATTAAAACAACTTACAATGGGTTACTCCAGGCAGCCTCTTAGGGCCCCGATCCCCATTGCAAGCCACTTCCCGACTCTACACATAGATAACCTACCCTAGGCTCATGAAATCACAAATCAAGAATCATAATAAAATCACCTCAGTCCTATACAAGCAACTGAAAAACATCATAAAAGATAAGCCACAAAATTACATTAGTTCTTCATGAGCAACAGATAAGCATCCAATAATAATCATATGATCACGACAGTTCTCTATCAGCAACTGAAGGCATCAATGATAAATCACAAAATCCAATGGTTCTCCAATGAGCAACTAGAAAGTATCCCAATAGTAAATTACAATACTGATCGAAGACTCCAAAATGGTCAAGTCAAAACATGACATCATCAAGAACATAACCAACACTTCAGTCCTCTTAAGCGACCGAAAAGCAAACCAAGTATAACTGATCGAGACTCAAAAATGGTTATCAAATATAACTGATCGAGACTCGAAAATGGTTAAGTCAAGTATCTCAAATACATACACCTCAGCTTCACACAAGGAAATTGGAAAGCAATAACAAACAGTAAATACATCCATCATAGAGCATACTATCGCATTACCTTGGTTGGTTTGAAAAGATCGAGAACAAATCATCATAACATCACATTCACAACCCCGAGCCTCTGGGGACAACCTAAACTGGTCAATGCTAAACCAACCCCATAACACTCAAACATAAACAATATATAGAAAACATCATAGTCTCACAATTGGTTTTGATTTGAAATATACAGTTGAGTTAAACAATAAGGTTTCAGTTTTCAGTGTTTATTTTCAAATAAAAAGTTTTATAGTTCAATTTAATTGATAATATACTATTGAGGTTTCCATTTCCAGTTGAACGTATGTTTTAAACAGATAGAACCCATAGTTCACCTTTACAAAGTAACCCGTTCCTAACTCCAAATGAAACACCTAATTACCCTTAATTGATCTTAAGTCAAAGTCCTAAAACAATCTAAGGTAATAATTAAATTATTAATAATCCTTGTTGATTATAATAATCTGAGCTTCCATTAAAATCGATGTTATAATATTAAACTTGCTTACACAAATATTCGATTTAATTAATCTTAATTAAGTCAAACTATAACTAAGATTAATTAATGATACATAAAGAATCATATTATATTTATTAATAATTTATTTATTTATAAAATTATTAATAAAATTTCAATATAATTTAATAATTTAATAATTTTAAATTATCTAATAACAATATTAAATAAAGTAATTCTATTTAAAACGTTTTTTTTTTTTTTTTAAAAACGATTTATAAAAATTTAAATCGTAATATATATATATATATATATATATATATATATATTTTTAAATATAAAACAAATCTCCATTTTCAATTTTAATAAAAGTATTAAATAATTAATTTTATTTTAAATAAGATTTATTTAATTTTATTAAAACAATAAATATATATATATATATAATAAATAATGTTTATTTTAAATTTAGTTTGATTTAATTTTCATTAAGACAACATCCTCCAAGGAAAAAATATATATATATATATATTTTTAAAACTTAGAACTTTCAGTTTTACATTCAAAATCCTTACCTAAATAAATCTTAATTTCTAAATCAAGAAAACAAGGGTTCTAATAATTCATCCAGTCTCCATGGATACAGAAATTATTGACGAACAATTAATAAATTCACAATATTGAAAGCTTAAAACTTTCATCACAGAGAATTCAGATTTACAAATCCCAGACACGAAGAAGACAGGAAAGGATAATTGCATATTTAATCGATAATCAACAACACAAGACCCTACCTGATCCTGATGCTATTATGAAATCCCCAGGAACTGCAAGAGAATTCGCTCCTCTCAATAACCTTCTTCCCAAAATCTTTCTTTGGTATTTGCCTTCTGAAAATCGCTTCCAAAAGATGTCTCCCCAAAATTTCCCGTCCAACTTCGTATATCCCAAAAATGAACCCCCAAAGTTGTGATAAGCAATTTCTCCTCAATTCGAGGCACTAATTGTGCATTTACCCGAGAAGACTCTTTGCACAACTCAGTTAACTCCAAATTAACCTTTATTATCTTTTCTTATTCTTTTGCATTCAACTTTCATGCACATTAAGTTGAATTATTAAATAACTTTATCTAATATTCCACTTGACTTCTATTTTTAATCTTTATTACTTTTAATCTCATGCGCACTTTATGAAATTAAAGTAACATTATTATTTTCACTTATTTTTTTATCTTTTAATAAATTTCTTTTATTTAATCTTATGCATAAGTCATGCGAACTAGAATCTTTTATTAAATAATTATATTTTCACTTTTTAAATTATTTTAGAAACTAAATTGGTAAAAATATTTATTAACTCAAATAATAATAATATTTAGCATTTATTTAAAAATGAACTCTAAATATATTATTATTAAATTAACTAAATATTATCAAGTTCTAAATTTAGACTTAAAGCTTTTATCTCCAAATTTAATTCCTTTCATTTAATTAATTTCTCAATTTAAATAAAAATAATAATTAAATATTAAAATGTCATAATAATCTTCTATTAAATTAAATCATTAATTAATTGTTTTAATTAATTTCTTTTATATTTAAACTCATGCCTAGATCATGCGATCTAGAAACCTTTAATAATTTAATATCTTTTCCACTTTTAATTTATTTAAGAAACTTTAATTGATAAAATATTTATTAATTCAATTAATAATAATATTTAGCATTTATTTAAAAATGAACTCTAAATATATATTTTTATTAAATTAAATAAATATTATCACATTCTAAAATTATACTTAAAACTTTTATTTCCAAATTTAATACTTTTTATTTAATTAATTTCTCAATTAATTAAATATAATTAAATATTAAAATATCATAATAATTTTTTATTAAATTAAATCATTAATTAATCCTTTTAATTAAACTTAATTAATAGAAAATACATCAAGGACTCATAAAGCAACATATGAAAACCCATCATAGAAGAACACATACTAAGTCAAACAAAAAGGGTTATAATCACGAAATAACATCATTTGATGCATTCGGAGGGTACTTAACTTAGATACTTGTCATAATTATCAATTAGGACAATTGGCTAAAGGGTTTAGGATTTGGACTTAAGAGTTTATCTCCCCTCTCTTACCATTGAGATAATGCGATAGGGTACGCTCATCTTGGCAATTCAGGGAAGTCGATACCCGGTACCTGCAACCTGCATAAAATTCACGCATGTACAGACACAATATTCTAAGCTAAACAGACAATGGCAGGAAGTGGTGCATCGTGTAGATCCCGACTAGCAGGTGACTACGACTCCCTTCCTTAACCACATCAGAAACACCATACATAAAGAAAACAAACACGCACACCATACACATGCAGTATGGGGTAAGTATCCATAAGAAAGCACGTGTGATAATAAACCATATAACTAATCATCATTGATAATTGAAAACATTGAATAATCATCATACATGCATGAAATATAGAGTGCCAAGTCATCTCATCATATAATAAATTGAGTGTAAAACAACATCTAATAATCTGAAAGTAATGCTACTAAACATCAAGTATAAAACTAGCTTAAAAGAGTTTGGCAATGATAACAGAAATGCGACTTAGGGGCAGGCACTACATCTAACACCCCCCCCCCCCCCTTAAGATGAGCAACAATGCAGCTACAAACAATGTAGAAAGAGCAAGGAAACTACAATACAATGCTGAAAAAAAACTTGGGTCTCAACAACAAGGCCTGATGAGGTACCTAATCACAACTAAATCTCTATGAAATGAAGAAATAGAGAAAACCCAGTGGGAAAAACTCTACTGCAAAAAGAGATAGCTTGAAAAAGAAGGAAGGAAGGAATCATCATTGAGACCCCCACAGACAATTTCCTTCACCCCAAGCATAGAATACAGCTAAAGATACCACAAGGATGCAAAAGGTTTACTGAAGATGTCTGCAACCTGATCTGCAGTAGGAATGTACTTCAAGCTCAAGGTGCCATCCTGAATGAGATGCTTGATGAAGTGCATGTGAAGCTCAATGTGCTTGGTTCGCTAATCCTCAACCAGGTTGCATGAAATGTGTATATCACTCTGACTGTCACACCACAAAAAGGTGAGACTAGTTGGAGAAAATCCAAAATTTGTCATCAACTGTCAAAGCCACAAAACCTCCTAACTAGCTAATACAATTGCCCTGTATTCTACCTCTATAGATGATAATGCGTGACCATGATGCTTCTTTCAAGACCATGTGATAGGACTAGAACCAAGACAAAATACAAAACCATAAGTAGACTTGCGATCATCAATATCACCAGCCCAATCTGAATATATGTAAGCAATAATATGAGGATCCCTTGATGTGTAGTGAATGCCATAAAAAGTTGTACCTCTAATATAACTCAAGATATGTTTGGAAGCTTGCCAATGAATCTCATGAGGATCATGGGAGAATTAAGGGAAAACCCAACTACAAAGAAATATTAGGACGTGTGTGAGTTAGGTACAACAAACTACCCACAAGCTATCTGTATAGAGTGGAATCCACTATTGGAGTAGAGAAAGTAGTACATAAAACAACACCTGACTAAAAAGGTTTGGGGGTAGGCTTGTAATCAAGCATGTCAAATCTTTGAAGCATATCAAGAGCATACTTCTTTTGGAATGTGGCTATTTGATGTATACACTAAACAACCTGTAGGCCCAAAAAATGTGTAGAAGTCCAAGATTTTCCATCTCAAACTACTCTCTCAATGCTTGTTGAACACCATGTATCAGGGAGACTAAGCTTCCTGTGATGATGAGGTCATCAACATAAAACACAAGTATCAATAAGTCAGCCCCATGACATTGAATGTAAACTATAGGATCAAAATGATACCAAGTGAACTGTGATGCAAGCAAGAAGGAATCCATCTTCTTATACCAAGCCTTATGAGCTTGTTTGAGACCATTTAAAGACCTACAAAGCCAACATACTAATAAAGAGTCCTAATCAAAACCATGAGGATGCTCCATATAGATCTCCTCATGAAGGTCTCCATGCAAAAAGGCACTCTTCACATCCATCTATCCATCCCTATGAAGTTGCTAGAGAGAGTACAAGGCAAATAGAATTCATCTTGGCAATAGGGGAAAAGGTCTCAGAGTAATCAATACCCTCAACTTGTGAAAAACCCTATGCAACAAGACGTGCCTTGTACCTATCAATAGAACCATCTACAACATACTTGGTATGATACACCCAATGACACGAACAAACTTTCTTCCTTTTGGAAGAGGACAAAGATCCCATGTGTGGTTCTTCATCAAAGAAGAGCACACCTCATCCATAGCCCTATCCCACTCTGAGTGTCTTGTCACCTATGAAAAACTCTAAGGATCATCTGAAATGGCATGATTGAAAAGGCCACTACTAGTAGTTTGAGCACGAGTGCGATGAGTATCTGTAGGATCACCTACCAAAGGTCCAACTGCATCAATAGTATCACGAGCCCACTTGGGCACTCACAGAACATTTGGTGGAGGTGGTTAAGGGGGATCAATATCAAGATCTTTTTTAGAGGATGCATAATCCAATGGAGGAGTAGAGGAAGTGCTGGGTAGTGAGGAAGAAGTTGGAGATGAATGATAACACTCATCAAGCTGAACATTTCACTGAAACAAGACATCTATGGAATTAGGATCAAACAACCTGTACACCTTAACATCCTCACACTAGCCAGCAAAAATGAGTGGTCAACTTTCTTTTCCATGGCTTTTTGCTGAGTATCTAAAATAAATGCCCAAGCCACACTACTAAAAATGCAAAAAGTAGAAACATCAGGCTTGACATGAGTCCAAGCTTCCTCAGGAGTCAAGTGTCACAATGCCTTGTGAGGCATCTAATTATGAATATAGTTGGCACAATTGATAGCCTTATCCCAAAATGAAGAGCTCATAGCTCAAGACTATATCATACAATTGGCCATCTCCCATAATGTCCTATTCTTTCTCTCTACAACCCTATTCTACTATGGGGTGTGGGGAATTGTGAACTAAAGTTGTAAAGCATGCTCAGTACAAAATGTTAGGATTAAACCACATACAAAAATAACAATTACATGCAAATATAACCAATATCAGAAAATAACAGATCACATAGAAAAGAACACAAGGCACCAAGATTTAATGTGGTTCACCCAAACCCTAGGCTACGTCCACCAAATAGAAAGTCCAATATTTTATGATCCAATGATTACAAACTGATTACAATCCGTAATCCCTTACAGCTCAATACTGCTGCAAGAACCAATTTCGCATCACCTACTATGAAAACACCTAACCCTAAGCCCTTTTATACAAGTATTTTTATGCCACTTTAGGGTTACAACATGTCAGCCATATGTCGGCCATATGTCGACCACAAAATTTATGAAGTATGTTGGCTATATGTCGGCCAAAGAATTTGTGAAGTATGTACAATACTTTCTTGATCAGTCACCACAAACTAACAATCTCCCACTTAGGGACTGATAAGACTCCACACTAGACAACAATCTCCCACTTGGGGACTAATCCTATAGCAATACTACTACCACATGGGGATCCCATTAGATCAAACCACCTTGGACTCTATTGTTCTTTTATGCATGTTCAGTCTAGAAGACCAACTGAAGCTAAAGAGGAGTTCAACTTCTCCCTTCTTACGAGCTTTGTAAACATATCCACTAGATTTTCATTTGTATGTATCTTGTCCAACTTTAACTATCCATCCTTCAAAATTGATCGAATGAAATGGTATTGCAACTGTATGTGTTTTGTCTTTGAATGAAGAGCTAAATTCTTGGCAAGATGAATGGCACTCTGACTATCTATAAAAAAATAATTATCCCTTTGAGGGTGTCCCAATTCTTCCAAGAAGAAATGAAGCCATATCATCTCCTTGGCTACCTTTGTAGCAACAACATACTTCACCTCTATAGTGGATAAATCATTAACCTTTTGTAACCTAGAAACCTAGCTCACGGCTGCCCCACCAATAGTAAAGACATAACCTGTAGTACTCTGCCTGGTATCAATATCCCTTGCCAAATTTGAGTCAACATGGCCCTATAAATCAATAGTAGAGCCCCCAAAGTGTAAACACTTATTGGATGTTCCTTTCAAATATTTGAGAATCCACTTGACTGCATTCCAATGCTCAATTCTTGGATGACTCATATACTTGCTAACGACTCGCATTGCATGTGCAATATCTGGCCTTGTACATACCATATCATACATCAAGCTTCCTACATCTAAAGCATAGAGTACCTTGGACATCTTATCCTCTTCTTCCTGTGTCTTGGGACACATCTCCTTAGTCAACTTCAAATGACTAGGTAAAGGTGTGCTGACAACTTTAGCATTCTCCATAGAGAAATGTTGCAACACCTTCTCAACATAATCAGCCTGAGATAGTGTTAATTTCTTATTCTTCCTATCTCTACAAATCTTCATACCAAGAATTTTTTATGTTTCCCCCAAATCCTTCATAGAAAATGCATGTGCGAACTGGCATTTCAGCTCTTTAATGTGATCCATGTTAGACCTAGCTATAAGCATATCATCAACATATAAACATAAAATAATGTAGCTATCATCATCCAACCTCTTAAAGTAAACAAAGTGATCCAAATGACACCTATTGTATCCATGCTCATGCATAAAACTATCAAATTTTAGATACCATTGCCGAGGTGCTTGCTTCAAGCCATATAAAATTTTCTTCAATTTGCACACTAAGTTCTCCTACAAATCTTCAATAGCCACAATACTTAAAACAGTAAAAATAGAAGTCATTTTAACAACAAGAGAAAATATCTCATCAAAATCAATTCCTTTTTTTTGTACAAATCCTTTTACAACTAACCTGGATTTAAATCTTTTCTTACCTCCTTCCTCTTCTTTCAAACTGTAAACCCACTTATTCTGTAAAGCCTTTTTACCTGCAGACAACTTGCATAAATCCCATGTCTTATTCTTCAGCAAAGAGTCCATTTCATCTTTCATTGTAGACTCTCACTGATTCTTAGTATCCACCTATACAGCTTCATCATAACATTCAGGTTCACTAGCATCTATTAATAAAATAGAACACAAAGAGGGAGAAAATCTTTCTGGAGGTCTAATTTGCCTTGTTGATTGTCTAACATTCACTGGTTTGTGTGGTATTTATTGTTGCAGTTGTTGCACATCATGAGGAATGGCTGGAACATCATCTTTTAGAGTATCATCCAACACTACATAATCATCTTCTTTCTTCTCATGTTGCTGCAACGGATCTTTGTACAACACTTTCTCATTGAATATGACATCCCCGCTTCTTACAATTTTATGATTTTCAAAATTTCAAAGCCTATAAAAAAATTCATTAATGCCATATCCAACAAATACACATTTCTTTGACTTAACTTCTATCTTGGTTCTATTTTCAGAATCTATGTGAGCAAATGCTTCACAAACAAAGGTCTTGAGAAAAGAATAACTCACCTTCTTACCAATCCATGCTTCCTTTGGAATACCACAACCCAATGGAGTGGAGGGACTTCTATTAATCAAATATACAATAGTATTGATAGCCTCTACCCACATGTATAAGGGCAACCCAACATGCAACCTCATGCTCCTTGCACACTCCATTATAGTCTTGTTCATATGTTCAACCACTCCATTTTCTTGTGGAGTCCTTGGAATAGTTTTTTTTCTATGAATACCATTAGTAAAGCAATAATCTTCAAATTCATGACTACAATACTCACCACCATTATCAGATCTGAGACATTTTAGTTTCTTACCAGTCTCATTTTCAACCAAGCATTTCAATTTTTTAAAAGTCTGAAATACATTGGATTTCTGTCTAAGGAAATAAATTCATACCTTTCTAGTTGCATCATCAATAAATGTAACATAATAATGAGAGCCTCCAAGGGAAGATAACTAAGCCGATCCCCATACATCGGTATATACAAGCTCTAATTTCTACTTTTTGTTTTCCTTCCAAGTCTTCACAAAATTCACTCTCTTTTGTTTTCCATACACACAACTTTCACATAAATCCATATTAACACATTTTAGACCTAGCAGAACTTTCTTTGAATGAATTACTTTCATACCTTTTTGACTCATGTGCCCAAGTCTGTTGTGCCACTGCACTGTATTCGAATTTACAATAGCTATTTGTTCTCCCTGCTCAACTGCATCAACTATTCCTGAACATTCATTTTTCTCTAAAACAATTAAAGTAGAAGGAATAATATGACCTATACAAAGATATAAGGTGCCTACTTTCACACCTTTTTCTACTACAAGGGAACCTTTTGTAACCTTCCAATTTTTATCATTAAAAGTAACTACACAAGCCTCATCACTAAGTTACCCTACTGAAATTAAATTCCTACTCAGCCTCGAAACATGTCTTACCTCATGTAGTAGCCAATGATTCCCATTCGAAAAATTAATCTTAACTTTTTCCTTTCCAACAATCTAACAAGGTTCATTATCCCCCAAATAAACAAGTCTAAAATCTATGAAATAACCTCTATGAGGTGTAGCACAGAATGAAGCACCAGAATCTAAAACCCATGAATCATCAACGCTTTCTAAAGATAGAAGCAAAGCATCCTCTTTAGATTTGTTACTTACCACATTTGCATCCTTGTCTCCATCTGGTTTATCTCTTTCATTTTTCTTTCGAGT
The DNA here is from genome assembly GCA_028749045.1 of Cupressus sempervirens. Lineage (NCBI taxonomy): Eukaryota > Viridiplantae > Streptophyta > Pinopsida > Cupressales > Cupressaceae > Cupressus > Cupressus sempervirens. Next base: position 683,822,890 of record CM053784.1, on the reverse strand, counting down.
CCAACAATATTTCTTTTTATGCCCTAGTTTCTCACAGTACTAGTAGTCATTCGATCCTCTCGATTGAGACATCCTCCCCTTTGACTTTCCTCTTGATTTCCCAAAATTTTTAGAATCACTTCCTCTCGCAGTCATTCTGCCTCAACTTTGTGTGTTCAAAGCACTTCCATATGTAGATCTGCCTGAGGATTTCTTACAAGTTTCCTCACTCAAAATAACATCGATTAGATCATCATATTTTAGGGTACTAGATCCAGGAATAGAATTAATCACATTCATTACTAAGCCATTCCAACTTTCAGGGAAAGAATACAAAATCAAGAGAGCCCTAATTTCTTCATCAAAATTGATACCCACAGAAGATAACTGACTAGTAATAGTATTAAACTCATTTAAATGATATGTAACAGATCCACCTTTTGCCATTTTCATATTGAATAAACACTTCATGAGAAATACCTTGTTTGAAGTGGAGGGCTTTTCATACAACATTGTTAGGGTTTCATCAACTCTTTTGTTGTCTTTGATTTTTTAATATTAAATGCCACTAATGGTGTTAGGTATAATCGAATGCTTCCAAGTGCCTTTCTATCCAAAAGATCCTAGTCCTCGTTTGACATAGATCCATGATTCTTGGTTTTGCCTTCCAATGGCTTCCATAAATCCTTCTGATAAAGATAATCTTCCATTTGCATCTTCCATAATTGAAAGCTCTGCCCATTAAACCTATCAACCCTCAACTTACCCTCATTTTCCATCACTCCCACTTGATTGTGAGACTCCCACTCAATCGTGAGACTTTCCTATAGAGGATAACTGAAAAACAACCTGGCTCTGATACCACTTGTTAGGATTAAACCACATATAGAAATAACAATTACATGCAAATACAACCAATATTAGAAAATAATAGACCACATAGAAAATAACACAAGACACCAAGATTTAACGTGGTTCACCCAAACTCTGGGCTATGTCCACCAAATAGCAAGTCCAATATTTTACGATCCAGTGATTACAATCTGATTACAATCCATAATTTCGTACAGCTCAATACCACTACAAGAACCAATTTCACATAGCCTACTATGAAAAAACCTAACCATAAGCCCTTTTATACAAGTATTTTTATGCCACTTTAGGGTTACAACATGTCAGCCATATGTCAGCCATGAAGTATGTATAGTAATTTCCTGACCAGTCACCACAAACTAACACAAAAATCTCTAAAGGAATGATTCACATATTCCCCCCCTTTATTAGTGCATATACACCTTACTAAAAGACTAGACTGCTTCTCCTAAAATGTCTTAAAGATTCAAAATGAATCAAAGACATCAGACTTGTACTTTAAAAAGTACACCCATGTGTGTCTAGAGAAGTCATCAATGAAGGTGAGCACATACCAAGCACCTGAAAAAGATGGAGTGGGAAATGAAATAAGATAATTGTGTATCAACTCCAATGGTGCCTTAGCATGTGTGGATCTATCTACTAGAAAAAGATCTTTTTGATGTTTTCCAAGTGTAAAACCTTGACACATGCTGTTAGTACAAGAGATTTGAGGTAACCCAATCACTAGCTCAGTGTACTCATTTGCTGTAGATATATGTAGTTGACATGGCCAAAAATCTGATGCCAAAACTTGCTCACTATGTCTACATGAGCAATGAGAGAAACACCTATAGAATAAGATCTCTCAAAGCCATCAAATTGATATAAGTGAGACTGAAAATCAACACTTCCTATAGCAATAACCAAGTTAGGATCATGGAGGTCTCGAATAACCACATCATGTGGTGAGAACTCAACTGTCTTTCTAGATCCTAAATGACAAATCTGAAAGACATATAAGAGGTTTGTAGAAATAGCTGAAACCAAGAGAACATAATGTAGTAAGCCACCTTCTAAAGAGATAGTTCCTAAACCTATGATTGAAAGCTGAGAAGAATCACCAACTACAATCCATGTAGTAACACTCTAAGAAAGTGAGGTAACCAAATTAGGTGAGTGTATCATATGATGTGAAGCTCTAGAATCAAGAATCCAAGTAGTTGTAGAGGATAATGCTCATGCAGAAAGAGGATGTCCTTTCCTTGAGGGAGGAGGTGGTGGATTCAAAGAAGCAATACTGTGTTTCTAAATGGTATCCTCTAAAGCCTTAAGATGTCCCCAACACATGGAAATTGGATATCCTTCCTTACCACAAAAATTGCAAGGACCACCTATGAAATTCTTAGTCTTGGAGGAAGACTCACTAGACTTAGAAGATTTACCCTTTTGAGAGGGTTTCTGTGCATTTGATTTAGGAGTAGGCTTGTAGGAACTCTCACTACCTACTAAATCTATCTTGGGCTTTAGTTTCTTCTTCTGTTTCCCTATAGATGTTTGAGCAACCAATGCCTAAGTCTTTGAACCAGTGTTAATATCCAACTGTGTAAGCTTGGATTTATCTCTAGTCAATCAACCACAAAAGACCTCAAAAGTGGGCATGGTAAATCTAGGACCCAAGGGTCACTTTGCCTATTATTGAACTCTACACACACCAATGCAGGGGTGGGGCAATAGAATGGGTGGGAATGGAAGGTATAAGAGAAAATTAGAAAGTTTCCTCAAAGCTTTGAGAGAATTAGGTAGATGCACTCCTTATCTATCTTCTCTTTCTTGCATCCTTGTAACAAAGTCCTCTTCTATTTGAATGTCATAAGAAATTCCTGAATAGAGGGGAAAGCATTAGGTACAAGAGAAGTAAGCTTTGCCTCTATCTGAAGTGCTCTAAACTTGTTGATGGTGCTAAATAAGTCTTTAAACTTGTCCCACATTTCTTGAGGAGTGGAACACTCTTCAAGATGAAATTGTAAGCTATCTGAAATTCTCAAAGAAATCAGACCCATGGCTTCATCCATCTTATTCATGTATTGCAAAGTCTGGTATTAACTCTAAAAAATAGCTACCTTGTGTCTAGACAAGACCACAAAACCTTTGAATGGAGAAGCCACTGCATATGGGATTTCCATGTATGATAGTTATGTGGGCTTAGAAGTACTAGACTAGAAGAGGTCTCAACCATTATTTTAGAAGGATTTTTTTGAATGTTTCTGATATGCTAATATAATGATAGAAAGTAATATAAAAGCACCCCCCACAATGCAATTAACCAAACCCCTGCTTACAAAAGGAAAGTGGAAATGAGAAAAGAGAAAAATAGCTTTAGATATGAATAAAAAATACTTGGTACCAAATCTGGAAAGTACTTGAGAAGAGCTTTTCGATGCTTTTTTTGAAATGGAAAATAGATCTATAATGAAGAAGGTATGCCCCATTGAAGATAGAAGTCATCAACATACTTCAAGTGCCAAAATAGGTATCAATCTAGAAAAAAACCCCAAAAATTTCTACTCCATTGTTCCCTCTTAGAACCAGATTTCTGACACTTTTTTTGGATTGAAAAATGACCCCCGTATGCTTAAGATATCTCAAAAAAACTAACAAGCGCCCCTGTTGAGCATAAAAAGGATTTTATTTTTTATTTTTTAAAAATAAATTTAAAAAACACACCAGCCCGAGCGGAGCGGTAGTGGTTGCTCGGTGGTGGGAGAGCAATGCTACAGAGGAGTGGAGCGGGAAGGAGCTGGGTGGTGGTGCCGCTTGCAGAGTGGGGCTATGGGGGAGGATGCAATAGAGGTGCCAATGGTGGTGGAAAAACCCAATGCTGACGGTTGTCGGAGCCACTACGATTGATGGGACTGCTAGTGGTTACTGCTAATTCTTTCAAACTGTGTCGGCCTAAAAATGGTAAATTTTGTATTTTAAAATATTTTTGCCTCAATTTGTGTGAAAAGACCGTAAGAGCTTGCTGAGCAAAAACAATTTGCCTCCTGGATCAATGTTGTCCAAAATCGACAAACTTTATATAAAAATAGGGTTTATGATGCCTTCTAAATCCATTCATGATGTTTGTTTGGCCTCAACTTGCTCCAAATATTAGAGACCCCCCTGTTTTCACCAAAATACATAAAAAATTCTATATCTATTCTATCGAACCCGCATTCTCCTTTTTCTCCAAATAATGAATAGGCTACAATAGATTTGGCTCTAATACCATGAAGGATTTGATCAATACAAATCCATAGAGCCCTCAAATACATGCATGTAAAAAAGTTGTCACAGAAGAGACAGATGAGAGGAGGCAAGGGTTTTGCACTAAAAATATGCAAATTGTATTCTTAAAAATAAAAAAGATGTAAGATAATTACAAAAGATCAATCCTTATAAAAGGAAATCGAAACCCAAAAAAAGGTAACCTAAAAGGAAAAAACTATTTAATAATTACTAATTAATTATTAAATAGAGATGCAAAAGGTACACAAAGAGAAATCTTAAGAAGGGAATAAAGCAGATTTAATAAATGAAATTAAATTAACACTTTACTCTAACATAACCTATGTTTAGCACAAGATACAAATTGTGCAAATAGTTTGCAAGTAGTCCTCACATTAGACTTTTAAAGAAAAATTAGATTGGATTATGATGTGCACAATCATTATAGATAGCTCAAAAAAGTTTCTAACAAAAATCATTGTTATCCATAAGAAAAATTATAATTTTCTATGGAAAATCATTGTTATTAATGGGAAATAAATGGAAACTGCAATTAAAATCAAAACTTTGAGGACTAATTTTGTGCATTTGTTAAGAATCAACCTCATAAGACATATTGGTTTTGACCAATGATATGGTAGGTAAATGAATTTTAAAAAATAAAAAAATTAAGAATTGCATAATTATACTTTTGTAAAACTATGTTTATTTAAAAAAGAGCATAATAAATTATTTTTATTGGTCAATATACTAATTGTCTAATAGAGCACAAATCAATACAATAGTATTGCCTTATGGCAAGTACTAATAAGTCATTGACAAAGAAGCTTTTTTCCAAATTTGATATCAAATAGATTCTAAAATCTCGTTCTTTTAGTAATAATTTTAATCTCAAACTAGATACTAACTCCTTGAGCATTTAATTCACTAACTTACCATTTATTATTCAAATATTTCATGACTATACTCACCTTAAACTAATTTATACTTCCAATGTTTACTAGATTGATCCAAGTAAAAACTTCATGTTTTTTTTTTTTTTTAAAGCATCATTTGAAACTAGACAATCAGAACATTTTAGTTTCACGAAAACAAGTTGAAATACACGATATTGACATTTCTATCAAGAGAGTAATCTACAACAATTTGAGTAAACACATATCTAAACAAATAATAACTTTTGATTAAGTACACGTGTTTGGAACCAATCTATCAAATTCAATTAGCACTTAAACGTGGACCAAATGTACCTTAAAAAGTTTGGACCTTCATAACATACCATTCTTCTCACTAACTAAAATTAGTTTTCACCCTGCATGAATACTTTTAAAATAGAAATTTAAAGCATATTGCCTAATCTTGAAATTTATGTACTTGTATGCCACTATTCAGATTGGTCCCAATGTAGGGTGGCACAAGAAGAACAATTCTCTTGTTTGATTGAGTTGATCTACACTCTGGTGCCATAAACAGAGTGCACACTCCAATTCACCAGCAATATGACCTCCTTGGCCAACCCCAAATAATAATTGTATCCTTTCATAACAAGTAGCTATAAAGACTAATCTCCTTTTGGCATCTAATCCAAACTCCACGTTGCGCTGAAGTTGTATACCAAGTGTTTCCATTTAGAAGTTCCCGCCTACACTCTGAAAATTTAACTCATTACTACATACTCATCTCTAACTTTTAGAGTATAAGACACTGTGATAAGAGTTTTTATCTCTAACTTGAGAAATATCCATGCCCATGATATCTGTCTTCCCTCCTTGGTATAGAAATTACACGACAAGAAAGTATCCAGGTAACTAATAAAAAAAATTCTATTAAGAGTTTTGTCCATGATGTTAGGAAACTATTACATATATTTATTACATTTGTCATTGTTAGAGGACTTGAACTTGTTAGAATTTTTATTACAAATGGAGCTCACTTCTCTTACATTAGTATACAATCTATACAACAGATATATATACTTTATGAAAATTGATTCTACTGATATCTTCAATATATGATTAGTCCTTATGTGTTCCTTGCATCTAATCATGTCTATATAGTCTCTCATCTTCTCTAACCATCAAATCATACACATGTCATCATAAATAAAGCTTACATAGCATAATCATATCATAACATATTCATATATATCTTCATATAGAGAAAGGTGATAGCCTCCCAATTAGATCAATAACTTGGTTTACAAACACAACTCACGGATTAGACATCCAAAATGAGCAGTTATATTTCTAATAGAGAAGGTTCATTTAAATTGTCAACCCGAGGATGTATACTTGAAACAAGTCTGCAAAGTATATGCACCATGAAACTCTCTAAGTTATTCTATCATTGCAAAATATAAATTATAACAATGCTGAAAATAAATCTAAGTACACAGTAATGGCTGCAAGAAACTACACAGTAATGGCTACAGGAAATGTATACTACAAACTACAACTTTTCATATATGTCTGCATCTATCTACCTCTCTACCTCTCTACCAAATATTTGATTACAATTTTTGAATATATAAGATTACTAACTCCCTAACAAAAATCTAACAAGTTTTCCATCATTCGTTTAAACAAGGAAGAATCTTATTACAAAAGTAATGACAAAGTGTGTTGAATTTCAGTTCCACATTTTTAGTAGTCCACTCAAACGCATGGATCTCCTTCATTATTACGAATTATATCAAACCACTTTACCATGTTATGCTCCTCCTTTTCAACTTTCTAGATCATTTTGAAAATCTAAATTTTATTAAGAAATGTGAAAGTTATGGTTGTTTTTCTGAAAGTGGTTTTATGCTGCTTGAAAATGTGCCACTTTTTCCTCAACCAACTTCTGATCTATAGTGCTCATTAATTGTTTCGAACCAACTCAAATTCTCAAAAGAGTTTATGCTCCTTGTTTTCAGCTTTCCAAAACCATAAGCCATTCTTAATTTCATTAAGAATTGAGCGAGATATGATTATTATTCTGAAACTGACTTTTAACTTTATCTTCATTTCCTGCACTTGCTAAATAGTGACAAGTGTCAACTTGCTTCTCCTTCTTTTTAGCTGCATGAATGACTCAAATAACTCAAAAACAACATGTTAACCACCTCAAGAATATTATTATTCAATTTTAACCATTTATCACAATAAATCATCATAATCTAGCATCAATTAGCTACAGATGCAATTGTTAATCAATAAATCATTAATCATAGTTAATGCTTCGTAAACCAAGTTAATGTATGGAAATGGCTTGGAAATATATTAAAACCATGGGGTAAAGTGTTATAACAAATGGATATAGATATGACATTTTATAGGCTCATCAAAAGGGTCTTTTTTAATACCCTTTTCCTAAACTTTGTCCAGTTAGTTTGAATAAAAAAATGTGTTACATGTTTCCAAAACTTGTCATCACAATCTTCTAAGTGAGGGTAAACATCTACAATTTCTTTTCTGCATTACTAAGTTCTTGAATTTTGAAGACAATTCAATTTGTTAGTCTAATTATCTATTTTTTATTGTATATTCTAGTTTTGTGATAACAGACTCACTTCATGTAATTCACCAAAAACTCACTCCAACTAACATATTAAAATTAAAAAACATAAAATTAACATCTATACTCATTTCTCTACCATATACCAAAATTGTGGACTTTTTTGTACTTCCAATGAAGCTCGCTAACTAAAACTATACAATTGTTGACAATTTTTCCTAGTTACCTTTAGACAATTTCTTCATCAAATCTTACCAAACTGTTAACCTTATCATAAGCTATGTTAACTAATAACAATGTTTCCATCAAATGACAACATGTATCCATTCATATTAACCAACTTGCCAACAATTAATTGCATGTTTCACATAGTGTTATGCACTAATATTCAAAGATATTAAATGCATTAATTATAATCACCAAAAAAATGAATAAATCATCATCTAGAGACCATAAAGGAATCATTAGATAAAAAATAATTAATAGTGACACATTTTGATTTGATTCGATAAAAGATTATAAACTATATACACTTAGATTTTTTCCTATGATTTTTACTATTGCTTCATTTCTACGCATTAGTCAAAATAATAATTCCTTGTAATGTAACGATATTTTTAAAGACATTTTTAAATATTGTTGGTTGAAAAACTTTTGAAGGGGGTTGCATATTATATCAAGGAAATTTGTATACAAAAGCATTACTAATTGCTTGAATGCATTTTAAAATTTGAGTTGAAGTTTATAGCTAATAATTCACCTCAAACTAACAAACTTGTCCTTTGATACAAACCCAACATAGAATTTTAAATAAGTTACCAACAAAGAGACATTTTTGCCAAATTTGACATCGAATAGGTACTAAAATCTCATCTCACACTAGATAATAACTTATTGAGCATTTTTCTCACCAACTTACAATATATTATTCAAATATTTTATCTCTATACTTTCCTTAAACTTATTTATACTTCCTTATTTACTAGATTGATCCTATAAAAACTTTATTTTTACTTTTTAAAAGCAAAGTATTATTTAAAACTAGACACTCAGAACAATTTGGTTTTATGAAAATAAGTTGGAATACGTAGATATCTTGACATTTCTACCAAGAAAGTAAACTACAAAAATTTTAGTAGGCATAAATCTAAGCCACAAGTAACTTTTGGTTAAGAAAACACATGCTAGGAACCATGTTGGGGCCCAATCTATCAAATTCAATTGGTGTTGGAACATAGCCCAAGTATAACTTTAAAAGTTTGAACTATCATGAATGATCTTATATGACATACCATCATTCTCAGTAATTGAAATACTTAATATAATAGCCTATAATGTCTTATAAAACATAAATTTAAAACATATTGCATAATCATGAAATTTATGTACTTATGTGCCACTATTTAGATTGGTCCCAATCAAGGGTGGCATAGGAAGAACAATTTTCTTGTTTGATTGCATTGATCTACACTTTGGTGTCATAAACAGAGCACACACTCCAATTTTCCAGTAGCACAACCTCCTTTGCCAACACCAAATAAGAATCCCATCCTTTCATAACAAGTAGTCATAAAGACAAAGCTCCTTCTGGAGGTTGATCCAAACTGCACATTATGATGTAGTTGTGTGTCGTGTTTCCAATTAGAAGTTCTCCCCTGTACTTTGCAAATTTTACTCATTAGTTGATCATACTCATTTATAACTTTTTGGATTACTTAAAATCACACACTAAGTCTTGATTCTTAAGTTAAAAGTGTTAAATAAAATAGAAGATGTGGTAATATGTATGTTTGTCTCTAACTTGAGCAACATCCACACCCATGATATCTGTCTACACTCCTTGGTACAAAAATTGCACCTCAAGAAAGTATGGGTAACTACTGATCTTGTCTATTTTCACCATCATGTTCTTCCCTGGATACTCACATGGTATTCTGTCAAATGACCCATTTCTCTCTAAATCATTTAAATAATTTCAATTTGATTATATGTTCAATTGGGACATGACATTCTATCAAAGAAGAAAGAAATAATTCCTTTCAAATGACACTTTTTCCTTTATAACACCAAAATTGTTTCAATTGTATGTTTAGTTATTATATGTTTCTACCAAAAAAAATATTGGGTCAAGATTGAAACAACCCTTTGACCTTGTGTGGTTGAATAGTGAGAATTTAAAATTGCATGAGTTATAAGTAGAGTGGGTTTAATTATGGAGAAATTTTATAGTTAAGTGTGTTTAAGTTATAATAGTGTTGAGATGAGTGAGTTCTAGTGCTTGAGTTAGAGTGGTACTAGGATGGATGATCTCCTAGGAGGTCCCTAACATCACCTAGGTGTAATGAATGCTAATTGTTCTATTCATTATCATGAGATATGGGTTCATGTGAACCAAACAAGTAAGCTTGAAAAAAATAATTTAAATTTGACTATTTAACACTTTTAGCCTAGGAATCTAGCCTTAGTCTTTAGAATTTTATGATGAATAAATTTGTAGATCCCTAGATATTTTACATGCAAATAACCTGTTACAAGGAAGTAAGAAAGGTAGAAAGAGATAAGGGTTTTCTCAATAAACAAGAAGATTGTATTTACTTGTACAAAATAGAATGAATGAATTTACAACCGATCAATCCTTATGAAGGAGATTGAAAACCTAAAAGGGAAACCCTAAGAGGTAAATGACATTTAATAATTACTAATTAATTATTAAATAGAAATGCAAGTATATAAAGGGAAATCTTAATAAGGGAGTAAAGGTTATTTAATAAATGAAATTAAATTAACCTTTTACCCTAACACCCCCCATAAGATAAGCAACAATGTAGATACAAACAATTCAAAAATAAAACTTGGGTCCTAACAACAAGGCCTGATGAGGTACCCAATAACAACCAAATCTTTATGAAACAAAGAAACATGGAAAACCACATAGGAAAAAACCTACTCCAAAAAGTGATAGCAAAGAAAAAAGTGTAAATGATATGTCTCAAGAGATTCTCTCAAAAGTGTAAATGATATGTCTCAAGAGATTCTCTCAAGACCATAAGTACAATGAAACCCCCTATGATAGAGGATTTAGACTCCACAACCCCCCCGAATGACATAAACCTTATGTCGATGAACATAGCATTGTGGCTCCAATACTAAAGAAGCAAAGGTAGCGAATAAAAAGGATGGAACCCTTGAATGTAAGGTGAAGCTAGAAGTCCTAGTTGATGCTCAAAAGATAATGCATGAGAATCCTAAAATGGAATCTCCAATGGAGGTGAAGGTGTATTGAATCTATCATTTGAGAGGAGATGTGTGTCCTCTAATATATCCTCAAAAACCACAATAGGTGGCTCAATGACTAGAGCTACAATGGTAGGAAATGTTGAAGAGTAATCTTGTGCAATGGATGGAATTTGAACATGAGATGGAGGTGTAGAAGTCACAACTTTGATCTCAGGAACAACACATAAGTTCAAGTGATTTGACTTCACCTCAGTAGTCTCTCATGAAGAAGGAGAGTGAGTCTCCAATAGTGGAGATGGTGGACCGAAATGAGAGAAGGAATACAGGTGGGAAGAATAATAAATAGTCCCTGTAGCAATAATATTTCATGTCTCACTATCTTTGATGTGCACTAAATCTTATACAAACTCAACTATCTTCCCTATCCCACAATGTGTAATTTGATAAATAGAGAGAATGTTAGAGGATAAAGATGGAACACAAAGTACATCATGAAATCGTTAGAAATGGAAAGGAGTAACTAAGAGGGGAGGGGTGAATTAGTTACCATGAAAACAAATCCAAAAGTCCCTTTAAGATGTCAACACAATATAAAATCAATAACTTGGTTAACACTAAATATTCTATTGTAACTCTATTCAAATTGAATATATTACTATCACTCAGTTAGCAAAAAGATCTTCAGATATTAATGTGATTAACCTTAATTAAGTTAGTTGCAAAAACATAAAGCAATGACACATGAGACACCAAGATTTAAGATTTAACTAGCTACTATTTTTCACTCTTTTAAAATGAGCCCTGTTAGGATGCAACCCTGTTAAAGGTTACAAAATAAACTATTAGGTGTGACCCTATTAAAGGACTTAATTCACCATGTTAGGAGTGGCCTTGTTAGAGGTCTTCAGAAACTTAAATCTAGAAATGCCATGTTGTTAGAGGATTTACCAAATAGCTATTAGGATAACTCTATTAGGAGATTTGATTCACTACTACAATAATTAGAGAGTAAAAATGACTTGACCTGATTGCTGATGCAACTGTCTTGGCTGATTTTAGATCTTTGTTCTAGCTTGATTACTTGATCCTCTTTGACTAGAATGTTCTTTACATCTTGGTCAACTCAGATACTATGTCCTCTTGCATATATCCTTCCAATTCACTTCCTTAATTCATCTTCTTCTATCTCATGCTTTCTATCTTCAATCCTAAACTTGACCTTATATGAATAATATTGTGAAGTCATCTTGAATATACTTTTAATTAAACAATTTTAATCTCTTAAGTTGGCTAGCATTAGCCAATAAATTTGTTAGACTCAATATGTTGTCAGTCAACTAATATAGAATTGAGTACTTGGTCAACTTAGAGAAACTCTTCATTAACCAACCCAACTCGGTCAACACAAGATCCATGCTAACTTTCCTTTGGTAACCAAGTAAACTCAGATAATACAAGATCTTCCTTCAATGCCCGAGTGAGCTTGGAAAGAACAAACTTTGAACTTGGTTATAACTGGAACACTCAACATACATAGGAAACTATCTTTAATGCCCAAGTAAGCTCAATAGTCACTGACTTTCTTGGTAAGGCTTGACATTTTGTGTAGCACCAAAGACAACATACAATTGAATAATTTTTTCAACAATCTCCCTCTTTGGCTTTGATAGCAACACAACATGTCATAGTACAATGAAATTTTAGAGAAAATAGAAGTAAGGATAATATCATTAGTTTAATTCTAATTCTCATCCATGAGAACTCCCTCTAACATCAATCTCTCATCTGGAATAATTCTTTGATTTCTCTAACTGCATTTTCTCCCTCTGACAGAAAACTCTCCTTCTTTATTGATACAAAATTTCTCAATTTCTCTACTATGACAATAATATCTCCCTCTTTTCCATCTCATGAAAAAGAAAACAATCAATGGATATTCCATATACCTGATGTACCAATTCATATGCAATCTACTCTAATAATATTGCATCAACTCGACTAATCTGCAATTGCTCAGTTGATGCACCACTAAAATTTGATTAGTGAGCTTCAGATAGGGGAATGACCCCTAGCTCACCTCTTAGATACAAGAATGCATCCTTAGGTAATGGCTTAGTGAATATGTCTACAATTTGTTCTTTTGTATTCATATATTCCAATCTCACCTCTTTTTCTTTCACTAATTCTCTCAGAAAATGATATTTTATTGCATTGTGTTTAGTCTTGGTATGCATCACTGGATTCTTTGAAATGTTGATTGCACTAGTGTTATCATAGAAGACAACTATTGGATCCTTGATTTCTTCCTTCATACTTGACAATAATTGTTTGAACCAAATGATGTTGGAAATATCAACTATTGTGTTGATTGCTTCCTTCCAGTATTTGATTACAACATTTTTCTCTATTATTAGTGTTCTTGCACAGTCCATAATAGATATATTTCTTCTTTTGGCTATGCCATTCTGCTGAGGTGTACTAGTTGTAGATACCTATATTTTGATTCCTATTTCATTGAATTCATTCGAGATGAATTCTCCTCCTCTATCTGACCTTAGACACTTTAGTTTCTTTCTTGTTTCTTTCTCCAATCTAGCCAGATACCACTTGAATTTTTGAAAGGCTTTAGATTTATCTTTTAGGTAAATAACTGTCATCATCCTAGAATAATCATCAACAAATAAAATAAAGTACTTATCTCCACAATAGCTTTCTATGCCAATGGGTCCACAAAGATCTATATGAACTAGCTCCATAACTTCTTCAGAGTGATAGTTCTTGCTTTTGAAACTTGTCTTTCCCATCTTCCCAATTTGACAATTTTTGGATATCCCCATATCAAGTTTCTTTTAGACTAGGAATGCTTCTCACTCTTTTGTTCTTTCTTATATTGACTAGGTTATCAAAATTCACATGACACAAACTTTTATGCCATAATCAACTTTCCTCTATTTGAGCTAGGAAACATGAACTTTCAGTTAGATCTAGAAAGAATAGATTACTTTTTGTTTGATTGCTAGTCCCAACCAAATTTCCTTTCCCATCCACCAACTTGGCCTTTCCATTCATAGATTCTACCTTGAATCCAATGCTATTCAATTGTGCCACACTAAGTAGATTGTGTTTCAGTCCTTCAACCCAATAAACATTGTCACATCTGAGTTCATCAGTCAATGTAATGCAACCTTTTCCTATTACATAACAAGGTTCCTCATTTCCAAATTTGACACTCCCACCATCATAGTGTGCCAAGTGCTCAAATTTAGACTTATCACCAATCATATGGTGAGAACAACCACTATAAATAATCCATGTGTCATTTTTGCTAATATGAGAAATGAGGGCCATCTTATCATTTTCATCATTTGATTCATCTTTTACAACAATGTAAACTATTTCATCTTCATCAATACTATTGAAGTATTTAGCCATGTAACAAGATTTCTTACCTTTATCCTTGTAGTCTTTGTAGCTTTTGAAATCTTTCTTTCCTTTGAACTCATCATGCTTCTTTTCTTCTTTGCCTTCTTTGTTAGGCCCTTGGAAGTGTGAAGACATTATTAGACTTCAAGCACAAAAAGGGTACCAAACTAGAAAAAAATCCAAAAAATACCTATACCATTGTCTCTTTCTCTCAATCAACTTTCTAGTTCTTCCTTCAGATTGAAAAAAGAACCCTGTATGCTCAAGTTGGAGCCAAACAACTGACAGGGCCTCTGGAAGGGAAAACAATTGCAAAACTCTTTAAATTTTTTGAATAGGAGCTAAAGATAAGCTCCCTGGCCCTCTATATAACCACAAAATGGGAAGTGGAGGCTAGGTGTAGTGGTGGTGGCTTGCAGCGGGCAACGATGGTGGCGAGATGGTGGTGGCTATGCAGTGGTCAAAGCAGTTGGCCCTTGGTGATGACTATGGTGATTCTGCTATGTTTAGGAGACTGTGGCAGTGGTCGCTGCAGTAAATCTAACTACTGTGGTAAAAAAAGACTGCATTTGTTTTTTTTGTAGTAAAAAAAGACCACTTTTTCTTTTTTTGTGATTTTTTACAAAAATCTCTATCTCGAAGTGCATGCAAAGGCCGTACGACCTTGTTATGCAAAATAATTTTGCCTTCCAGGTCAACATTGTACAAAATTGACAAACTTTATATGAAAATTGGGGTTTTGACACCTTTTGAATCCAATCGTGAGGTTGGTTTGGCTTCAAAGTGATCTAAAAAATCATAGAACCCCCTATTTGCATAGAAAATACCTTAAAAATGCTAGGTCTGTTATGTTAAACCCTCATTCTTCTTTTTATTCAAACAAGAACAGGCAGCAATAGGAAAGGCTTTGATACCATGTAGAATTTGATGGTAAAAAAATTCATATATCTCTAGATATCCAGCATGCAAATAACTTGTTACAAGGAAGTAAGAAAGGAAGAGAGAGAGAGAGAGAAGGGTTTGCTCAATAAACAAGAAGATTTTATTTACTTGTGCAAAACAAAATGAATGAATTTACAACCAATCAATCCTTATGAAGGAGATCAAAAACCTAAAAGGGAAACCCTAAGAGGTAAATGTCATTTAATAATTACTAATTAATTATTAAATGGAAATACAAGTGCATAAAGGGAAATCTTAAGAAGGGAGCAAAAGTTATTTATTAAATTAAATTAAATTAACCTTTTACTCTAACAAAAACATGGCTGAATGAGTGTTGAATCTTGATAGCAATATAACAAATATAATTTTCTATAGAAAATATCCCCTACTTATCGATATAACTAATGCCAATTACCCACCATTTGTACTCAATATCCACAATGCCCATCTTCAAAAGCTTAGAAGATTTTGTGGGTTGTGCCAATTTTGAAAAAGTGTCATTGGGAACCATAAAATTCGTCTGAGTGTTTTCAGGGAAGTTTGAAATCAGAACATTTACTCTCGAGTCCTACAAATCTCATGATTAGTGCATCTTATCTGCACAAGATATAAAAGTTTCAATTGATTTTTGAATATTTAATAATTTTAGTCTTAAAATAAATTGTCAACACATATTACTATAAATTGTTAAGAGACAAAGCCTACCTAGTTAATGGAAAGGAGTGGGAAGAGCTTCTTGAACCCATAACAAAAGTTACAAATAATGACCTAAAGAGCTAGAAAGGGGAAAGTAACAAAGGAAAGAAGTAAGGTATGCATGTGAGCCTATATTAGATGATGATGATGATGAATACTCACCATCAATTAGTAGCTAAAGTAGTGATTTAAGGTCTTCAGTGCACATACACTCAAAAATAAAAATTCTAGATAGAGAAGTGACAAGTGCTATGAAATCCATAGAGCAATATGAACTCTATCATTCCTCTCTCTCTCTCTCACACACACACACACACACACACACACACACACACACACACACACCCTCCTCCCTTGTATCTCCCTCACCCTCCTCCTCTCTCTGTATATCTCACTCTCATTGCTTCTAGCTCTTCATAACCCAATGGAGTTATGGAGAACTAGAAGCAATGCTTTGAGTTCTTAAAAATGCAATCAAATTTTGTTAAGCATAACGTGATCACATTATGTAAAAGTTCAAAATTTTTAATATTTTTTTCTTGGTTCAGTAATGAGCCAAGGCCCATTTTGAAATTTGATTGAAAGTACACATAACATGATTGTGTTATGTCTACTTTTTCAACATTTTTTTTTGTCAACTTTTTTGCACACCATCTTGGTGCATATGCCCTTATGAAACACCCACATTTGATAACTATGACTTCTATTCTACATGGTTGAATGGAAGTAAGTGTATGAAAACTTGATTAGTTTACTTGGTTCGTGTTAGGATTAACCATAGAAAAAAATAACAGTTACATGCAAATATAACCAATATCAGAAAATAATAGATGACATAGAAGAGAACACTAGACACCAAGAATTATCGCGGTTCATCCAATCCTTAAACTACGTCCACCAACAAAAAATCTAGTAAAATATTATTACTATCCATTGATTACAATCTGCAATCCCTTACAACTCCATACCACTACAAGAAGCTACAATATCACAATACATTATGAAATCCTTAACCCTAAGCCTTTTTATACTAGATTTTTACCACTTACAAAATTAGGGCTTAAATAAGTCACACAATAGAAAAATTATAGCTGATGCCTTTTACAATGTAAGGTAATTTTCAGCTTTGGGGGTGCTACCCACAAAAACTCCTGCAAGGGCATTGCCCCTCGACCCCAACATGTACTGCGATAGGGAGCACACCTGGGGCACTACCCCTTGACCTTGTCTTAGGGGCACTACCCCAAAACCCTTGTAGAAATAATCTGAGGAGAAAGTGCATCGAATAAACCTCCAACTCTGATTAGGCTTTGTTAGTCCTCATTTTCACTAGGCTTAATGTCCAATTTTTTTGTTGTGAAAGTATTTTGGTTGAGTAGTTGGGATTAATTGCAGCCTATTTTCATCCTCTGGTGAAACCCTCATTTTGATATTCTTTAGCTATGTCAATTACCTAGGCTTTCCCTAAATTTTCATGAAAACATTTTACCCTAGCAAACCCTTTTTTTAAAGCCTCCACTCTTCAAAATTTTAAATTTTCAAACAACCTCTAAGGTTGACACTTTATGCTAACCTTTTTCTTTTGATGAGAGCTCATGGGATCTTAAGTGTGCAACTAGGCAACTAAAGTTAGTCACAAGGTCGAGGCTCTTCATCAAACTGTAGCATCAAATGACATGACCCGATGAGGTAGTTATTTTCCTTTGGTCACTAATTTGTGGCAGATAGGCACTGAGGCTCTTCTCAAATTGTGACTGAGTGAAGCAGTTGGTGATGGACTTGATCACATGGTTGCCTAAGTAAAATATTATGTCAAGTTTTGGAAAGCGACTATGTGATAATTGTTTCATTCCTTGTTCATAGTGTCATGACAGTTACAACCTTTCTGTGGTTTGTGGTGCGACCAAGTGAAATGGTTATGATCTTTGGGGTCATGGCTTTGTGGTTTAAAAGAAAGAGTTACATCTTATGTTGTGATTGGGTGACAATGGTTAAATAGTTTGTTTGCAATTTGTTCATGTAGTCGCAAGGCTTTCATGAAGATAAGGGTTTTTAGTCCCATAGTGTTAATCTCAGATTACTTTTGACAAGTGAGTGTCTATAAACTTAAGTTATTTACTTAGTTCATGCCAAACAAGTAACATATGCTGAGCACAACATATAAGTTAGAGCATGCCGAGTAAATGTGAGTCCCGAGTCACTCATATGCCAAGTCACTCAAGTGTCGAGTAGATAGTATATGCCGAGTGATTTAGTTTCCAAGCAAGCAGTGCATGTCTAGTCATTTAGATGCTAAGTGACAACATTGAAGTCATAGTTAGTGCCAAGCACCATGGACTTCAGATGCCGAGTAACACAATTTTAAAATAGGTATTTGTATTGGCACAAACTACTATGTAAACCATGTTTGAGCCAACTTAAGGATTAATTTAAGATCTTTTGTTGATAAGGACAAATGTATTACATGCATCCAATTAGGTAAAGGGAAGGTTTAAGAAAAAATATGGGTAAATAACAATTGTTGATTCATACTTAACCCTAAGTCACCTAGGTCTTCTTAAGGAGGACAAACCCTAAAATTTTTATGGGATGATCAAAAAGAGAGAAGGAGAGTTTGCATGCACAAACATGACATTAATGGTGACCAAGGTATTATGATTTGAAGTTATATAGCAAAATCAGTTAAAGGAGAACAAGGAAGGAAATAGTGAACAACATAGAGACATCTGATCAAGAAGGATCGAGTACACATCTGTATAGAGATGATATGATATCAAGTAACAAAGTGCTAATCATAGGGTCATTTCTGAGACATTCTAACCGGTGAATTAGTTAAATCTCTTAACAAACAAACTATATTAAAATCCTCTAACAATGTGCTTACTTAATTGTGAGTTGAAGTCCTTTAATCAGACACACTTGTAACAAGGTATTGAAATACTTTAATAGGGTAAGACTTAACAGTATTTGTAAGATTTTAATAGGGAAAACCTTTCATAGGGTAGATCATGT
Organism: Cupressus sempervirens; assembly: GCA_028749045.1. Lineage (NCBI taxonomy): Eukaryota > Viridiplantae > Streptophyta > Pinopsida > Cupressales > Cupressaceae > Cupressus > Cupressus sempervirens. Next base: position 683,803,981 of record CM053784.1, on the reverse strand, counting down.
TTCATGATCAAACATTGTAACCTTCATTAGATACAATTTATTACTGCAATAGTGAAGATTTGTGGGTCTCATCCCCACCCTAGTTTTACCTTCTCATTGTAGGGTTTCTAGGTAATCATATCTAGTGTCATACATGTGCAAATGCTTACTTGTTTACATACTTTAGATGTATATGCTTTATATGATATTTTAAATTACTTCTTGAATTGAGAGATGGATGTATGGTGAATATTTTTATGAGTTAAAGTTTAAAGCATTGATTCATGCCCCTAGAGTTTACCTTTCCTATTATAATTCAACCAATTGGTATCAGAGCCAAGTTCTCTAAAAGCAAAGCCTAACAACTTTGAGGAAATATCTAGAAAATGGGAGTCTAAAAGCTAGGAAAGATTATTGAGAACCAGAAGATTGAGATACAATACATCAGTTGAATGAAGTAAGAGAAGATCTAAAGAAATCATTCAGAAGAAGGAAGGAAATTCCTATTGAGGAGAATGACACACAATACCAAGAGATGGACAGTACTAAGCTATTTGCAAATGGAGAGTCCAATAAATTTGATGCAATAGTTGTAGAACTAATGAAAAATAATAGAACCCTAGTTGAAGAGATCAAAAATCTTAAGATAGAGCAAGAATCACAAGCCATATTACTATGTGAGGTGACTGAAAAGAAAAAGAAAGCTATGGAAGATAAAGTCATGATTGAAGATGACAAAAGAGTTTTGACTAGTAGACTAGAAGAGAGATCATCAAAGCTAACTAGGATTGCTAACATGCACTTACAAACCTTGGGTTAAATGATGATTGCAAATCATGAACTGAATGCCAAGGATATTGAAATCACAACACTAAAGTTGCAAAATGAACAGTTGAGCAATGATTTGAAAAGGGAATATGAGTTTGTTGAAAGTTTCAATAAACCAAGCCATCAAGTACTTTGAATAATTGATGAGATCTCCTAGATCTAACAATGATACATCTGGACTAGGATACACTATTATTGAAGGAGAATCATCCAAAAAAGCTAAAGAAAGTAGTAAAAAAGGTAAGAACTCCAAACCTACTTGTCATAATTGTGGAAAGATAGGACATATTGCTAATGCTTGTAGGAGCAAGATTGTAAATTAGAATGTTAAGCAGAAAGACATGGGTCATTGTCACAAGTGCAACAAACAAGGTCATCAGGCACATGAATGCAGAACCAAGACCATGCACACTCAAATATTTAAAGGATACTATTATAACTATCATAAGTATGGACATAGAGATTTTGAATGTAGATCCAAACCCAAGTGGTCATCAAACAAGCAGAAAAAGGTAAATAACAATGGTAACTCTTATAATTGGAATTATAATATAAGGTATAGTTGTCACCATTGTCAAGAGTATGGACATATTCTTGAGAATTGTATTAGAACACATTTCAGAAGTGATTACAAAAAGTGGTTGAGTCAAATCACACGTTTTAGTTATTTGAAGATGAGTCACATCAGCAGATATTGTCCAACAAGGTCAAAGGCACCAAGTTGTGAGTTCAACAAAGGTAAAGGCAAGGCAAATATTGAAAATTTCAAAAATGAGATGAACAATACATGGAAGAGAAAGGAAGATTGTAGCACATCAAGTGTAGATGCTAGGATCACTTCACCCAATGGGTTAGGTGATCACACCTCATCAATTTAAGAAATCAAGAGGTATGTGTGATTGATATTTAAAAGATATGCCATACATCAGTTCCAAGGATTTAGTTTTGAAAAGATCACATATGCATAAATAAAGATGCAAAGTGTTGCTAGAAGTCAAGGATAAATCTTTAAGCTGTCAATTTTTCATGTTATTGCTAAGCATGAAAGAAAAATTTCATATGGTTGCCGAGTGAAATGTTAGTGGTAGTTGAGCTAACAAAATTTGTTAGTTGAGGTTGACCTCGTAATGGTTGCTAAGCATATGGAAAGACACGTGGATGCCAAGTGAGCCAGAATTTTAATTGATGCCAAACAACTGTGTAAGCACTTAGCATTAATAAATGCAGTGTTTTAAGGGCTATTTGATCAATTTTTGCTCATTTAACATCATTCAAATTTGAAGGAGAACATGAAGAGCTAAAGGCAATCTAGAGAATTTGATCTGAGTGATTGCAGGAGATTTAAATGGCTATTCGACACCATTTCAACAGGACTTATAAGGTATTTACCATGTGCCAAGCTATGCAGTTTTAAAATTTGCAAGCCCTTGATGCATGAAATGACATCTAGTTCTTCTAAAGCAAAAGGTGTAGAGGGAAAAGAGGTTTTAAATGTTCAATTGATTAGCAATAAACTTAAACAGCTTATTTTCAAGGCTATCCTAGATATAGCTTATAAGTAGGATCCCTCCGGTGCATTATCCATGATACCACCACAAGTATTGATGATTCAAGATGTTAGGAATTGTTATACATGCAAGATTGGAAGCATAGGATACATGGAAATCAGAGAAGTATATGGGAAACTATGTGAAAATAGAGCACTAAAGGAAGATATTATATTTCCTAAATTTGATTATGCAATAATCACAATGGAGCAGATGCGTATATTACAAGAGGCCATGCAAAGAAGAAACATCAATAACTATTCAAAAGGGAACATAGGTAGAAGAAAGCTTTGATTGATATCATAGAGATTTTCTTATATGTATTCAGTCTGCCTACTCTAGATGAAACAAAACCCATCATTGAAAATTTGACCAATATAGTGGAAAGAGTTAGTGACACAAACCTGGATGCTAATGTCAAACTATTAGAATGATATGAAAAGAAGTTTCAAAACAAGGTAAATGCGAAGATATCTAGTGGTATTACATTCACACAAGTTGAGCTAGCAACCAAGATAGAGAGTGTGAAGAAGGTACTAGAGAGTATTTAATCTTTATACATCAAACTGTGTAATCCTACACACTTCACACAAGAGGTAAGTAATCACATCTTGAGTTTGGAGAGCCAAATACAACCATCTTGTGCAACATTGCCCAAGTCTCTAACTCAAAGTGAGAAACACTTTAGGACCCTCTTGTAATCCTAGAGTCAGTTAGCATCATTACAAGAAGATGCAACCAACATAAGGGCTAAACTAATTAGCATCTAGTCAACATTGATTCCTCACATGGAGATTTTACACAAGGAACTAGGCTATGTAGAAATAGTTATGAAGAAAGACCCCAATCTTTCTACATTAGATAGCTTAGTCCACCTTGTTGTCGAGCTAGCCATCCTAAGTCTTTGGAGGTAGCTTATGATAATTGGGATGCTGCTCTTAAAATTATACATGAGGTCCATAAATATTTTTTGGACAACTATACTATAGGTGTATAACCCATTGACATTAGTGTCAAAAAGAGGGAGTAAGTGCAACAGGGGAGCCAATGGGGGAGAACAAGAAAGTAGAACAAAGAGATATCTATACCAAAGAGGGAGTAAGACACAAAGAAGGAGTAAGAGAACAACAAGATGTAAAATTAGTTTAGACAAAAGAAAAGAAAGACTACTAGTTGATGCAAATCTACTCAACAGGAGAAAGATTTTGATATATAGAGAATAGTACAAAATAAATTAAACAACTCAGGGGGAGTTATAAAATTTTGACATATAAGTCATGTTGCAAAATTTTGATATTTTGAAATTTTGTGTAGAATCCAAATAGACATCTATGTTATGCTTGTAAGAATAAGATTATTATTGTATGACCAAGTGTTTTTGACACTCATGTCAAAGGGGGAGATTGTTAATATTGGATTGGTTTTGAAAAGTGAGTGTCTATACACTTAAGTCATTTACCCAATTCATGCCGAACAAGTAACATATGCCAAGCACAACATATAAGTTAAAGCATGTCAAGTAAATGTAGGTGCTGAGTCACCCATATTTTGAGTCATTCAAGTGCTAAGCAGATAGTATGTGCCAAGTGATTAAGTTGCTAAGAAAGTAGTGCATGCCGAGAGTCATTTAGATGTCGAGTGACAACATTGAAGTCATAGTTAGTGTCAAGCACCAGGGACTTGAGATGCCGAGTAACACAGTTTTGACATAAATTTTTTGTATTGGCACAAACTACTATGTAAACCATTTTGAGCTGACTTAAGGATTAAATTTTATGATCTTTTGTTGATAAGGATGAATCTTAAGTGGGAATCCCTATGTACTACATGCATTCAATTAGGTGAAGGGAAGGTTTAAGTGGTAATATGGATGAATCATAGCCATTGATTCATACCTAACCCTAAGTCACCTAGGTCTTCTTAAGGAGAACAAACCCTAAACTTTTTCTAGGATTGTAAAAAAGAGAGGAGTGTTTGCATGCACAAACATGACATTCATGGTGACCAAGGTATTATGATTTGAAATTACATTGCAGAATCAATTAAAGGAGAATAGAGGAAGGAAACAGTGAATAACAGAGAGACATCTAATCAAGAAGGATCAAGCACACATTAGTATAGAGGTGATCTGACATCAAATAATAGAGTGCTAATCACAGGATCATTGCTAAGACATTCTAATAGGTGAATCAGTTAAATCTCTTAACAGAGCAATCCTAATAGGCTATATTGAAATCCTCTAACAAGGTGCTTATTTAATTGTGATTTGAAGTCCTTTAATAAGGCACACTTCTAACAGGGTGTTGAAATCCTTTAATAGGGTAAGACCTAATTATCTTTGTAAGCTTTTAACAGGGCAAACCTTTCACAGGGTAGATCATGTTTCATGATCAAATATTGTAACCTTCATTGGATACACTTTATTACTATAGTAGTGAATATTTGTGGGTGTCATCCCCACCCCAATTTTACCATCTCATTGGATGGTTTCTAGTAATCATATATAGTGTCATACATTTGTGAATGGTTACATGTTTACATACTTTATATGGTATTTCAGATCATACTTTATATGGTATTTCAGATTACGTATTGAATATAGAGATGGATGTATCATGAATATTTTTATGGGCTAAAGTTTAAAGCACTGATTCACACCACCCTCTCAGAGTTTATCTTTCCTAATGTAATTCCAACATGAAGGTGCAACTGACTACCACCTATCCTGGCAGGTCCCCTTTTTAGTTCAATACTATATAGGTTGATGTTTTATTTTAACTGCTACTGTTAGATTGTCCAAGATCTACAATAGGTGTATACCTACATTATGAAGATGAAAGAAGTTTAAGGGAAGTGGGGATATGCCCTTGCACCACGTGTATAGGTTGGTCCATGGTTTAGAAATAGTTAAGGTTTTCTTTGTCTCATGGTCATAATGGGTTAGGCACAAACTATGGTTAAGGTTGTGATATGGTGATTTCCTTGTCACGCAGTTGTAAAGGTTAAAATTGAGTTAAAACTTTTGAGTTTGATGTGGTGACCAAAGAAGGATACAGTTGATTGCATGATCATGGGTCAAAAAATTCAAGGATAAGGTTAAGTTGCAAAATGGTGACTAATTAAAATCCTTGTCTTGTAGTCACTGAAATAAGAGGTTAAGTTGGGTTTTAGTCACAAAAATTAGAAATGCTCTGGATCACATGTTTGTAGGAGTTAAAGGGTAACCTTGAGTTATAGTTGCAGAGTTGCGACTGGCCACCATATGGATAAAAAGGATGATATGGCATTTTAGTGTTAGGTAATGTGGCATATGGGTAGCCCTTGATTGGTTGTGAGTTTAGACAAGGGTCATAGGTTTGCAGTTGTGCTTAAGCCATTGATTAGATGTGGATCAACGATTGTCATATTTTCACATTTTGAAGATGCACAAAAGATAGCCAAAGTGGGGAAATGACATGAGGCACATGTCCTAGTGGGCCCAGATAGTAAATCTAGAAGAAAAGATAGATAAATCCAAAGCTGACATGTGGGACATTGTAGGAAGGTTTAAAGGTCAAACAAAAGTGTTTATGAAGTGTTGTGCACATGGATATCATTTGGCAGCAATCAAGGTTTTGACTAAGGCTGATGGAAATTTTGTAGGGACAAATTAGAACTAGATAAACATAAAGAAGAAGTGCCAATGCTCAGAGTTCATGATCTAATTGGATCTGATCTTCAGTTGGAGTAAAGAGATTTTTTATGAAATCTTATACATTGGGTAGCTTATCAAGAAAAAGTTGCTATCTTGATTGGAGAATTGATAACCCTGACAATTGAGGCAACCGAAGTTTTGATGATCAAGGCAATAGAGGAAAATCATAATTAAATGTATAACTCCTATAGTGAATGTCGCCATACCAATTTAGTGGTTGTTGTCCTAATTTTGATACACACCATGATAAATGCAATATCTTCTACAATCTTTGTATGGTTTTTTTCTTTTCAATCAGATTTGACAGGTCCTCCCATCTATAGCTAGTTGCAATCCTATTTAAGGATTTCTAGGATGTGGAGCTGGGGTCAAAAGTCTATAGATTTTGTTGTTCTATGTCATTTTTACAGTCCATCCAATTTTGTTGATTATACATGAATATCTTTAGACTTGTAAACCTGATGCTATAATGCATATGAATGGTTTGGTTGTCAAGTTCTAAGTTATATTTTGAGTCCATATCAATATTGTGCTCATTTTAAAAGAAAGTAATACAAAAGGAAAATCTGCATATTTGTGTATTTGAGGTTTGTCTCTTTTTTGGTGTATATATTGTCTTGAGATTGAAATGAATAACATTCTTTCAATTTAATACATTTTGGATGAATTGTGTATCTCTGATCGATTTCTCTTGATTCAAACAATTAAGTAATCACTTTTAGTAAGTGGTAGGGTTTTGGATATATGAGAAGGATATGATAAGAATGAAGTTCAAATTTCAGTATTGATATCTAATTTAAAGTTAGTTAAATAGGTCTAAGGTTGTTGATTTTGACTCTATATGACAATGGATAAGGCATTGATCAATTGATATCAGTTTCAAGTTGATGGGTCTTATAATTGCAAAATAAGTATATCAATCAAAATCATTTTCTCATTTTATATAATTGAAGAATTAAATTTTTTGGTCAACACTTGTTTGTAATAGTTTTCCTTCTAGTTATAACTAGCTCTTATGATTAGAGAGTCCATTTGCAAATCCAAGAAGAATTTGTGACCATAATCTTCTATAAGGGGTAGGTTTGAAAGAAGAAGTATAAATGAGTAAATGTGTGAAGAGAGAAAATTTTGTAACCAATTACCTTCATATCCTCGAGGTGCACCCGCCTTGGCCCTATAGAGCTTAAAGTGCAGAGAGTCTTGTGTACTCTATTGAAGTTCGTTCATAGATGAGATTAACCTTGTTGAAAGTAGGACTTAGCTAATCCTTAGGCTTGTTTTAATCTTATGCATCCTGATATTGGGTTTAGAGTACCCAATAGTCCAATAAAACACCAACAGGCTCCACATAACAACAGTTCATAGGATCAATTTCTATATTTTTTGTACATTGCAGAAGCCAAGGTGGTAAATTCCTATTGCTTGACGAAACTCTTTGCTCTTGATGGTGAACAACTTGTGCTTTTGATTTGAACTATGTAGAGCATTCAGAGTAGTAGGTAAGTTTTTTTACCCACTCATCTTCTATATTACTATTGATGAATTTTAAAGGTGGCATCAACATAGGTAACATTAGATTTTTTTTCTTTGGAACAAAGGCATCACTAAAAAAATAAAGAATTCCTAATGCTTTCATTTGTAATCGATTAAGAGGACTTGAAATTTTGATCAAATAATATAAAGGGAAATGAGAATTGGAATTGCCAATTCTAATTCCATATATTTAAGTGGAATATTGAACCCTCATTTTGGGTTCAAAATGGGAATACAAATTTGACTCCCAATTTTTATCTGGTGCACCCAAACTGAACTAAATTTTTTAGGAATTTGTTGATTTTGATTCCAGTTCAATTCCCTAAGGCTGAGATTGAGATTGTCTAGACTTATGAACAAATGTTTGTGTGTTTCTTCTAAATATTGAATGTGCATTTCCTTAGAGAAAATTCTTTCTTTCAAGGCATTATTGTGTCAGTGTAGGAAAAATAGCTTATTCCATTCAAATTTTCCACCCTATGAGGATCCCAACGATGTGGAGTGCAACATCAATCAAATAGTTTGTGCATAATTTTTATGAGATTTAGAGTACATAATCAAATATAAAAATATCACAAAGATTATGCAACATGTCAGTCCTTGGTTCTTAACCAAAGAGGCTAGGTAAAAAAGCTGACCTCCATAAAAAAAAAAAAAACCTTAATATACTATCTCAAAAGAGGGATAATGGAAAATAAGAAAGAACATATAGAAGCAAAATTATTTTAAAAAGTCAATATATTCAAAGACTAGAAAAATAGTATTCTACATAGTGGATTTACTAAGTGGCCAAAATTTTGTTCTTTGCAGAGGTCCATAGAAGGGTAAATTATCTACAAAATGACATTGACTAATTAAAATCCTTACACTATCGTCCAAACTTTTGTTTAATTTCTACAATTCAACAAATAACCCTAACCTATGTTTAGCACAAGATACAAATTGTGCAAATAGTTTTCAAGTAGTACTCACATTAGGCTTTTAAAGAAAACTTAGATTGGATTATGATGCACACAATCATTATAGCTACAAGAAAAAATTCTAACAAAAGTCATTGTTATCGATAAGAAAAATTTGAAGTTTCTATGGAAAATCATTATTATTAATAGGAAAAAAAGGAAATTACTCTTAAAATTAAAACTTTTGAGGAGTAATTTTGTGTATCCTTTAAGAAGCGATCATATAAGACAGACCAATGATATGATAGATAAATGAATTTTAAAAAATTGAAAAATTAAGAATTGCATAATTTAATTTTTGAGAACTATGTTTATTTAAAAAAAAACATAATAAATTATTTTAATTGGTCAATATACTAATTATCTAATAGAGCACAAATCAATACAAAGTATTGCCTTAAGGCAATTACTAATAAGTCATTGACAAATTAGCCTTTTGCTAAATTTGACATCAAATATATTCTAAAATCTCATTCTTTTAGTAATTATTGTATTTGTTGTAGGCTAATACTATAGCAATCGCTTCAACTTAACTATTAATTAATCTTTTTAATTTCAACCAATTAGATCAATGCATTTTTATTTTAAATTTTGATCTTTGATTTTTCTAATGTATATATGTGAGTTTTTTAAATTCTAAAATCAATTAAATTATTTTACTTCAATTTAATTGGCTGACATATAATCTTATAGGAACATATTTCTAGGAACCACTACCCTACTATTAGGCAATATTTTAGCACATGTCCCTTAATAAATCAAATCAAATTTAATGCTACTAATAACAACTAAAATATGCAATAGATAAAACATATTGAATAGTTGATCAATTTACATAAAATAATAATACACTAATATACAACTAAGTTATATTAGCAATATTACATTTATATCATAAATTTTAAATTTTCACATGTATAAATATGTATGTACTTTGCAAATTTTCATCTAAAAATGTTAAATAATAATCAAATATCAAAATACTAATTAAATTATATTAAACACTGTTAAATTTTTAATTTTTCTACTCTATCTAATTATCTACTATAACTTACATCACTTACCTTACGAAAAATACAAACCACTATGTGGCACTTGTTCCAATCTCAAACTAGATACTAACTTCTTGAGCATTTAATTCACCAACTTACCATTTAGTAATCAAATATTTCATCTCTATATTCACCTTAAAAGTTAATTTATACTACCATTATTTACTAGATTGATCCAAGTAAAAAAATGTATTTTGTTCTAAAAAAAAAGCATCATTTGAAACTAGACAATTAGAACATTTTAGTTTCATGAAAACAAGTCAAAATACTAGATATCGACATCTCTATCAAGAGATAAATCTACAACAATTTGAGTAAACATATATCTAAAATAATAATAATTTTTGATTAAATAGACATGCTAGGAACCAATCTATCAAATTTAATTAGCAATGGAAAGTGGCCCAAATGCACCTTATGAAGTTTGAACCTTCATAACATACCATCATCCTCACTAACTAAAATTATTTTCCACCCCACATGAATACTTTTAAAATAGAAATTTATGTACTTGTATGCCACTATACAGATTGATCCCAATGTAGGGTACACTCCAGTGTCATAAATAGAGTATAAATTCCAATTCATTGGAAACACAACCTCCTTGGCCAACATCTATTAAGAATCATATCCTTTCGTAACAAGTAGTAGTAAAGATAAAACTCTTTTTGGTGGTTGATCCAAACTCCACATTGTGTCATAGTTGTGTATCATGTGTTTCCAATTAGAAGTTCTCGCCTACACTCTAATAATTTAACTCATTACTACACACTTATCTCTAATTTTTAGAGTAGAAGACACTGTAATAAGTAAGTTTCTCTCTAACCTGAGCAACATCCACACCCTTGATATTCGTCTCCCCTCCTTGGTAGAGAAATTACATGGAAAGAAAGTATGGGTAACTAATGAAAAATACTCTATTAAGAATTTTTACCATGTTAGGAGTCTATTACATACATTTAGTAGATTTGTAATTGTTACAAGACTTGACCTTGTTAGGATTTGTATTACAAAATGAGCTAACTTCTCTTACATCAATATATAATCTATACAATAGATATAGATACTATACCAAAATTGACTATACCGATATCTTCAATCTATGATTAGTCCTTATGTGTTCCTCGCATCTGCTCATGCTTATATAGCTTGTCATCTAGCTTTGACCATCAAATCATACACATCATCATTAAAAAGCTCACATAACATTTCATATCATAGTATAGTTATATTTATCTTTGTATAGAGAAAAGGTCTTCTTTTATACCCTTTTCCTGAACTTTGTCCAATCGGTCTAAATAACAAAATGTGTTACATGTTTCCAAAACTTGTTATCACAATCTCCTAAGTGAGGGTAAACATCTAGGATGCCATTGTTGCATTACCAAGTTCTTAAATTTTCAAAGAAATTCAATTTGTTAGTCTAATTATCTATTTTTTACCATATATTCTAGTTTTACGATAACATACTGACTTCATGTAATTCACCAAAAACTCACTCCAATTGACATATTAAAATTAACATAAACATAACATGTACACTCAATGTTATACCATATACCAAAATTGTGGCCTTTTTTGTACTTCCAATGAAGCTCACTAATTAAAACTATATGAGTGCTGACAAATTTTCCTTGTTTTATTTAGACAATTTCTTTGTCAAATCTTACCAAACCTTTAACCTTATAATAAGTAACCTTAACTAATAACAATGTTTTCATAAATGACAATATTTATCCATTTATATTAACCAACTTGCCAACAATTAATTGCATGTTTCACATAGTGTTATACACTAGTATTTGAAGATATTTAATGCATCCATTATAATCACCAAAAAATGAATAAAGCATCATCTAGAGACCATAAAGGAGTCATTAGATAAAAAATAATTAATAGTGATGCGTTTTAATTTGGTTCAATAAAAGATTATAAACTATATACACTTAGATGTTATCCTATTGTTTTTATTATTGCTTCATTTTTACGCATGAGTTAAAATAATAATTCTTTGTAATGTAGCTACATTTTTAAAAGACATTTCAAACATTGTTGGTTGGCAAACTTTCAAAAGGAGGTCTCATATTATATCAAGCAAATCTGTATAGAAAAAAATTACTAGTTGCTAGAATGAATTTAAAATTTGAGCACACATTTATAGCTAAAAATTCATTCAAAACTAACTACCATGTCCTTTTGATACAAATCCAACATAGAATTTCAAATAGGTCATTGATAAAGACACATTAGATCATATAAAATCATCTCAAACTAGATACTAACTTATTGAGCATTTCGTTCACCAACTTACCATTTATTATTCAAATCTTTTATCTCCATACTCGCCTTAAACTAATTTATACTTCCATTATTTACTAGATTGATCCTATAAAAACTTTATGTTTTCTTTTTAAAAGTAAAGTATCATTTAAAACTAGACGCTCCCAATAGTTTGGTTTTATGAAAACAAGTTGTAATAAGTAGATATCTTGACATTTCTACCAAGAAAGTAAACTATAACAATTTGAATAGGCATAAATCTAAACCACAAGTACCTTTTGGTTAAGCAAACATATGCTAGAAACTGTGTTGGGGACCAATCTATCAAATTCAATTGGTGGTGGAAGTGGCCCAAATAAACCTTTTAAAAGTTTGAAGTTTCATGAATGATGTTAGATGACATACCATCATTCTCACCAATTGAAATACTTAATATAATAGCTTATAATGTCTTATAAAACACAAATTTAAAACACATTGCCTAATATTGAAATTTATGTACTTGTATGCCATTATTTAGATTGGTCCCAATCAAGGGTGGCGCAGGAAGAACAATTCTCTTTTTTGATTGCATTGATTTGCACTCCAGTATCATAAACAGAACGCACACTCCAATTCGCTGGCAATACAGCCTCCTTCGTCAACACCCAATAAGAATCGTATCCTTTTGTGACAAGCATCCGTAAAGACAGAGCTCCTTTTGGAGGCTGATACAAACTCCACGTTGCACCGTAGTTGTGTGTCATGTTTTTCCAATTAGAAGTTCCTGCCTGCACTTTGCAAATTTTATACATTAGTTGATCACATTCATCTCTAATTTTTGGGATGATTTGAAATCATACACTAAGTTTTGATTCTTAAGTTAAAAGTGTTAAATAAATTAAAAGATACTACAATAAGTATGTTTGTCTCTAACCTTAGCAACATCTACGCCCATGATATCTGTCTTCCCTCCTTGGTACAAAAATTGCACTGCAAGAAAATATGGGTAAATACTGATCTTATCTATTTTCACCATCATATTCTTCCCTGGATACTCACATGATATTCTGTGGAAGAAAATAAAGAAAGAAAACATTCTTGTCAAATGACCCATTTCTCTCCAAAGCATTAAAATACTTTCAATTTTGTATTCAATTGGATTATATGTTCAATTGGGAGATCATGGTATTCTGTCAAAGAAAGAAATAAAGGATTCTTATCAAATGGCACTTTTGCCTTCAGATCATCAAAATCCTTTCAATTGTAGGTTTAGTTATCATAGGTTTCTGTCAAAAAAAAAATTGGGTCAAGATTGAAACACCCTTTTGCCTTGTGTGGTTGAATAGTGAGAATTTAAAACTATATGAGTTGTAAGTAAAGTAGGTTTAATTACAGAGAAATTCTATAGATAAACATGTTTGTCACATGAAAAACATGAACTGGTGGTCGATAAACAAAGCCTATGCAGTCAAAGGGTCAAAGGGACTCTCATCAGAGATATAGTTCCTTTGTAAGCATCACCTAGATGCAATGAGTGTTAAGTGTTCTATTCATTCTCATGAGAAATGGGTTCATGTGAATGACTACTCATGAAACATGGGTCAATGAATTTGAGTAAAAAAAGCTACAGAGTTGAATCTTGATAGCAATATAACAATTTGATTTGCGGCAGAAAAAATCTCCTACTTATCAATATAACTAAAGCCAATTACTGACCGTTTGTATTCGATATCCACAATGCCCATCTTCAGAAGCTCAGAAGATTTTTTGTGTTGCGCAAGATTTGAAAATGTGCTATTGGAAACCACAAAATCCGTCTGAGTGTTTTCAGGGAAGTCTGTAATCAAAACTTCTACTCCGTCATGGGTGCAAATCTTAGGATCAATGCATCTTATCTGCACCAAATAAAAGTTCAAATCGATTTTGACTATTTAATACTTTTACTCTAAAAATAAACCATTTAGACATATTATTTAAACCAACCTAATTTAAGCAGCCTTAATCTTAGTCATGATCCCAATACAAGATAAAGAAGGTGTGAATGATTGGTTCATACCTGGTAGCAGCTGCCACATCCAATCCCTTCCCTATATATTTTGGGACTCGCTGCGGCCACATCGCCATTGCTCATGTTTGTTGCAAAGGACTCATATCCACATGCTCCCACTGCAGTTCATACTAGACTTATTATTCAGATCTTAGGATACGTTATTCTAGCAAGAAATAAGATTTAAGAGACTATGAACTTTATACTCACCAATAGATATCCCTCAGTCCTTAATTAAGAACTAGATGGAAAAAGCTGAACCTCCATTAAAAAATAAAAATTTATACTTACTATTGACAGCCTCCGGGGAAGCATAATATGCCACTTTTGATTTGTAAGCACACCGATCACAACAGAAGACTGTGGGGAAGATGAACATTATTATCCATCCCGCGCAAATGAGAGTTTTGAACTTCATTATTGTGCTTGTCGGATCGAAAGTAGGAGAACATATACAGGGTTTATATAGGAAAATAAAACGCAAGAGAGCCGTGTGAAGGCAGGCAGCTGCACCTAGGAAGATATTATTTATTCATCCAGTGGAAGGAAACAAATATCTTCTCACAGCGTTTTACACTTCAGTAAAATGGTATGGAAGTGGTATACTTGAAGAAAGTGTATACCCAGAAAAGCATATCTTGTTATAATGCTTTGGCACGATAAGAATGCAATGAATGCCATTTGAAACGCGTGCACAGCCATTACACCGAGGCTGACGAGCACTAGTTCATACTGGGGATTTGAACGCGTGCACTGGATACATGAATGGACTGTGCACAAAATCTTCGGTGTGTTTTGTTTCTATCTTAGTTTGAGTGGACTCTTTGATAAGGTCTGGATTTTACGCACATTCTAAGCACCGTCCATTTAGGCATCCGCTTCGTGTGGTCCTCCTTAATTCAACTCTTGTTACTTTTTCATCGGAGGAGTGCTCTATTCAATAGATTTTTGGCTTGTTGGTAAGAACTAGATATCAAGTCTTATTAAGCACAAGACTCCAACATTATGAATGAAAACAAAGTTGGATCCCACAGAAATAAAATAAAATAAATACCTCTCAACCTTGATTAAATAATCTTCCATCAAAAAAATTCATTTAAGTATGTTAGTTCAAGTGGTCAATATCTTGCACAATATTTGGTTAGTTCAAAACTTGCATAAACTCTATTTAAGCGTTGTCGGTATTAGCATAAAGAATTGTTGTGCTATTTGGAACTGTTTTTAGACTCTATTCAAGTGTTGTTGGTGTTAGCAACAAGAATTGTTGTTCTATTTGGGACTATTTTACCAAAGATACAAATGACCTAATCCACACCACCTCCAAATTGTCATGCAGTGACCAAGGTTTGTAGTTCTTTTCTCCATAACTAAAAGCTAAAGAGTGCTTCCTCCAGCAATATTTGTGTAATTGTTTTGGAATTGACTTGTATTTGTTTTGATTGCCTCAACTTTTGAGATTATATTATATTTCATGATCTAGTCTTGAAATGAAAGGACAAAGAATACAAATGTATTGCAAATTTGTTAAAATTACATCATTATGTGTCTCTTATTGAAGATCATTGTAATATATCAAAGATTATACCATAAAAGATCAATGAATGAGTTGTAATAGAAGAATGTTTAAATGAATGTGGGTTTGGTAGAATCTTGGTAGGATTGTGCAGTGTTAATAAGATGCAGGGAAGGTGTTGGGTGTGGTTCTCTTGTGTGCTGCAAATGAAAAATTAAAGATATGGTCATAATTTTTGTGTGCTCTTGTTTTTTTTTATATGCATCTTATTGTTAGCAAATAGATTGTTGTGGTCTCACATTCCGCTTGGGTATATCTTCTACTTGTGATTGTCTAGCATCATACCCACCAAAATTCTCTAAAATTTTGTAAAATGTTTGATTAACCCTTTTGTTTGTTCAGTTAGTCATATGCATTTGATACTATTTGATTTTCTTCCTCTCATATCCTAGTGTGCAGCCTCAAATTCTAAATCAAATTATGGTAGTTGTCATACAATACTCAACATTCACCACATATATTATCTAATATGTTTCTAATCCACTCATCCCATCTTCCAAATCTGCACAATCCAACCCCTTCTCTCATCTCACTTAATAATTTATTACGAAACCACTTCCACTATTTGTCATCTTTCTTATTCCATCCCTCATCTTTATATTAAACTCAACACACTTTTCCTCCATTTATCTTCTATTGCATCCATCTCAATCCTTACGTTATCATCTAGTTTCATATTGCATAAAATAAGGTCAAGTATCAATCTATGTATTATCATTTCCATCCATTTCTTTACCATCTAGTTTCATCTTTCATAATATAGAGTTTTTAGTCAAGAGATTAATAATTTCCATCTTCTATCCATAACCATTAACATCATAATCATAGGTTGTTGCATACATAATGCATTTTCTATAAATCCATAAATCATGCATTCACTATCTCATCCATTTTGAGGTAACACTTGTGTTTTGTTGAACCACATGTCCACTCAATGATCCATCATCATCCTAATCCTCATCTTAACCCTCAAAATTGTTCCTCCTAATCGCTCATTTGAATGATTGATTAGGGACACAACTAGTTTCTTCTAAATTTTATATTTATTCTGATGATACTTTATAAGGTCACTTCAAAGGGGTAAAACATAGACATGTGCAATTTAACAAATTTGGTCAATTTAACCTTTTTCTTCTAATTCTTCAGTATTTATATTAATTAAATAATTTTATTATCTAGTTAGTATTGTCTATTTTATTCTAAATTTCCTAATCCATAACCTAAGGTAAACAATTAATTTAAGTATTTACTTCTATCGTAAGTCCCCTTCATCCAAAAACTTAAATAAATAACTTCTATTTATTTAATTGTCATCTTCACATTTCATTTCTTCCATCTTTTCCTCTTGCCTCTAACCTTGACCCTATTCTCCAATATTATTTTCCTAATTTTAGTTTCACATTAATAATCCCTTATATTAAGGAAGGGAAAAGATGTCTTCCACAAATGACCACTCTCTTTGTCCCTTCAACCTTAAATATATTCTCTTTTTGGGATACAAATCAACATGGATCCTCTCCCAAAGTCCCATCAAATGAATTTAATTTTCCTTAATTACTCTCATGCCTATACCTTTGGAAGGTAGGAGAATGATCACATTTATGGAAAGATATGCCCTTGTTGTGTCAAGGGTACACTAATTTTGATCCTCCTAATTTTGATGATATACATGACATTATTGAAATCATTTGAGACCTTATGTTATGATTTTCAAAAGAATTAATCCTAGCATGTAACAATGAACAAAGTATCTCATAATTAGACCATGGTCCTTTTTAAGAATTTGGCATGTTTTTTGTCACCCTTATGGTATCTTGTCCACAATTGTTAAGTGTTGCTAAGTAATATTGGGAGATAGATAATATTCTTGATTAGCTTCACTTGTGCAATAAACTCTTTATCAATTTTATTAAATAGGTAATGTGTTGCTCTTATGTTGTGCTACTTGATATGTCTTTATGCATATTTTGTTAAGTTCTCTTTCGATGACCCTTGTTTTGTTGGTGCAAGATAATGAAGGAACCAAACCTATCATGAAACTTATATATTTTCATCCTTTTTTTTTCTAAATCTAATTTCTATGTTGTATTGTGCATATTCTATTATCAGAAATGTGATTTTATATTGTGCAATTGGTGAGGATGCAAATTATCATTGAGATTTGTCACTTTTTGGTCTCTACAATGTTGACCCAAAGGAATCTTCTTTATTTATCTTATGTGAAATTCTTCCATTATGCTTATAGTTCTAAAACCTTTAGGTTAAATTCAATGCAATTATAATTGATATATGCAAGCTATCAAATTCATATCTTGACCAAGTTAGTTTGACACTTATATGCTTGTCATTTTTCCATGTGCTCAATTATCCTTGATTTTTTTCTTATTTACAGGTATATCATTTTAGTAGCATACTTGTATTTTGGATGGATGATTTCTCCTAGGAAAACTTGTGAAATCTCATTAACATAAAGACATCCAATCTACTCTTTGTTACAATTAATGCACACACCACAACAAAATTGTGCATATTTTTTTTTCAACTTAGTTGGAAAATTGTATATTTCTCTTATAATGTCCTCTTGGCAAATTCTTTACAAACAATGCTATGTTTGGTTATCCTTTTCACCAAAATTTCCACATGGCTTGTAGTAAGCTTAGTTTTACTGGGATAGAATAGTCATACTTTCCTCTCTCTTTCTACTCACATGTTGCCCCTTTTTCCTTGTTATAGTAATGATAATATCATAATTCATTTGGGGGCTTCTTGTTTGCTATCTCTTTAACAGGGCAAGTGCACAAAGTTGAAGTACCAAAAAGATGGCACATTTTGTTTTCTAAGACATAGTGTGATCAAACTATGGCTTGGGTGCAACGAGCCTCAAGCTTGTGATATTGAAAAGGTAGCATGATCACACTATCAAAAAAAGTTATAAATAAATAAAAACTGAGGGTTTCCTCTCATTTCTCTCTATTTTTCTTTCTACAATATTAACGACTTCCTATTTTTAATGAGTTCAAATGCACTATTTGTGGTAGTTTTGAACACCAATTTCCTCTACATCATCAAAAATCCCAAACTCGTGGAAAAGGTATGAATCTTAACTCTTTTTTTTTTTTTTGTTAAAGTTCATATGTTTTAATGATTATTATCAATTTTGATTTGTGTTTTTTTAGATTTTAAAAATAGTGTTGTTTAATTGTCAGGTAATGTAGAAAATGCACTGCCTAATCCTCCAATGAATGATCCAACAAAAAATCTACCAATCCAACCAAGTCCACCACCAAACCCTCCATAGGATCAACCTAAAAACCCTCAAAATGATGAATAACGACTTTGACGACCTCTACCAATCAAAATACCTCCTTTAGGGATCTAGTAAAATCTGTTGAATGAAATTGAAAGAGGGAGAAACAAGTTAGAAACAATTATTAGGAGGTTAAAAAATTTGCTTCAAAATAAACTTGGTAGGAAATAATTGGCACAATCCCTTGAGACCATTGTGGTTTAGGTTGTAAGGAAACTCAGGTGCGAAAACAGCTTCCTACACTAATCTCATAAGGAAAGTATGATGCAAATCCTATTAAAATCTTCTACACTTACAGATTCAATATCATGTAAACAACAATATTGTAGCCAACCAAGCATACAAAAAATAGATAGAGAAAGGAACACATAACACAAGGATTTTCCGGTAGGGAAAAACCTTTCGGTAAAACAACCCCACCCCTTCAGAACCTGCACAATGTATTATCTTCAACACAAGATTACAATACACTTGCAATGCAAGTTCAACATCAGCAACAGAAGACTCTAGTAGCTACTCGCAGTACCAACAATACACCTTTTTCGCATCGCATCTCTTCACAACCCTAAAAAATGCTTATAACATGTGCTTCACTTTAGGGCTACTCCCAAAGGTAAACCGTATTAGGGTTTTACCATTCTCCGAGAAAATAGGAACCCCAGGGGTAGAGTGTACAATACTCAAAAATCTCAGTTGCCACATGTCTTCACCTCTCATTGAATCTTCCTAACATAGGTCTTACATGTCATAGGAATCCATCATAACCGTTTTAGTCATGATCTCCTTACACACAATTCAAGATGTTGACACATCAACATTATTTGTAAGAAATACATTTTACAAAACAAATAATAAGAATAGGAATTATACAATGTTGAGACACCTTATTCCTAACATAGGTACCATCTATTTGTGGTCAATTGAATCTATGCCATAATAATAGAGAAGAACAAAACAGATATTATGTTGAGAAATTATCCTCTAAAGATGTTAAAAGTAAGAAGATTACCAAAGATGACATATGTTGTCTATTTAAAAATCTAGGAGAATAAAACACAATGAGAACTATAACTCTAGAAGGTTCCCCATCCATTGGTACATTCATGAAGGTATTAAAAATAACTTTTGGGACAAATGGTGGATGGTGTTTGATGCCCATCTATGTAGTAATCATGAGGTTATGAAGTATTTCTTGATGAAATTGTATTGTGAGTTTTTTCTTGGGGAGATCCCCAATTATTTTGATATTCGTCCTTCTCAGGGTAGAGGTGAAGGATCACCATTTGATAGGTCGATGGAACTTCATGACCCTAATGTTGTTAGGGCACCATTGGCAAGCCCCCCATAGAGTATGTTATTGTTCCTTCTATTGTGAAGGAACACATAGAGGCCAAGACACTAGGCACTATTAGATCTTTGACTCAGAGCCTTGTTCAGTGTGCCAATCCTTTGGCTGTGAATGAGCATCATCAATATAGTGGTTATATGTGCACATCATGTGGATCTCTATGCATATTTGGCACTTCCAATAGAGAGGATGATGATAATGGGATGATGACAAATGACTTCCTCAATGCTGCATTTGGCATTGACACACACGTAAATATAAACAATTATATTTGAAACTATTTTGATCACATATCATATGTACACTAATGACTAATAAATTAGTATGTCTTGACATTGTTCAAAATTCAGTGCCAGAGTGTCAGTGACACTAGTACTAATCCCCCAACCTTATTTTACACTATGTTGATGACTGCATAAGTATGTATCATTATATTTAGTTAAATTAATAAATCTATTTATAATGTTATCATATGAAAGGCTAACTCAAAATTTTTATCCATGTGGTTTAGTTCCATGTTGGAACATCAACTTTCACATTAGACTCTGGGCATGGGCATGATACCACTCATTTAGAGGTGTATTCATTTTCAATTTAATTTGATTCAATTGAATATTTTTATTTAATAAATGAATGAATAATTAATTGATTTGTCTTATTATGTGATCATATGTAGAGTCAGAGTAGTCATGGTGTTGTTGATTTGGAGTCACCTAACTTTCGAATGAGTTCATTTTCCCTAGAGGTATATACATGTACTAAAACATTTTAATTTGTATGTCTATAGTACATTATTTTGCACATGAATGTGATGTTTAATAG
Source organism: Cupressus sempervirens (assembly GCA_028749045.1). Taxonomy (NCBI): domain Eukaryota; kingdom Viridiplantae; phylum Streptophyta; class Pinopsida; order Cupressales; family Cupressaceae; genus Cupressus; species Cupressus sempervirens. The sequence continues at coordinate 683,783,030 of CM053784.1, read as the reverse complement.
ATTTATATACATGTGCAATAGGTAAATGTTACACCTTCAAGATCAACATTATACAATGAAAGACACAATGCTACATTCATAGAGGTACCCAAGTTTTTTTAATTGATAATGTGGTATAGTAAAATATGTACTCTTCATAACTGTATATGATTCTCATGCTGTATCATTCTCATCTATTGACATCATAGACTGCTCCACATCTTTGTCATTTTATTGATTAGGGAGTTGCTGCTACAGTTCCTAGTTCTAAGATACTAACTAAGGTATGAAAGGATTTGCATTACAATTTAGTTAGTATTAAAATTTGATATGATATTCATAAGTACAATCAAGTGATAACTTTGATGTTTTTTTAGGGTCTTATTACTCTAGATCATCCATGTGCCGCTAAGGTAGATGTAGAGAGGAATAATCAGCTAGTGGTAAGAAAATATTTTATTTTATGTGTATGTATATTTTATTTTGATGTATAATTAGTTATTGATTTACATATACTTTTGATTGTAACAGGCTGAGTAAATGAAGAGTCTATACTGGAGGACTAATGAGCATATTAGGAAGACCCCATCACCCACATCATCTCCCTCTTCTCAATGATTGAAGATAGCTAGGGATTTTTTTCCTTCCCCTATTGGGAATGAGTAGATATCTAGGAATGTACATTTTACACTTATATTGCATTATTGGACATAAATTTTGTATATTGTTTTTGATGTATGTTATTTTTTACATATATTTCATGTATGCCATTATTAAACATACGTGTATGATGTTTTAGATTATCGATGTATGACATTATATGACATTAGTAGTGTATGACATTTTTGGATATTGACATTATTAGACCTTATGGAAACAATTTTGTGTTTCTATTATCATGTTGCCAAGTTTTAGTCTTACCCTTTAAAGGCTTGAGTTTAGAGAGAGGCATGTCTAAGTTTGTTTTAGGTCACTTACTATTGGAATTAACAAGTGGGAAGATTTACTTCTAGGTTGGGGGGGGGGGGGGGGGGGGGTGAATCAGAAGTAACTAACTTTAACCTTTTCAAATCATTTCAACTAATATTATCCACATGTATCTAATTCATCTAATAAACATGAAAGTAAAAGAAATGCATGAAAATAGATAACACAAGATTTGGTAACCCAGAAACCCTCCAAAATGAGAAGGTAAAATTAGGGTGGGGATGATACCCAAAAAGTATCACTATAGCAATATGTAACTATTCAGGGTTACAATGTTTGACCACTTGCAATGGTCTGCCTTGTGAAAGGCCTATCCTGTTAAAGACTTTACACCCTGTTAAAAGTGACCTGGTAAAAGGATTTACAAACATTCACTTGGAATGCTACCCTACTAAATGATTTACAATCCTCTTAAGGATCTATAATGTGGTTGCTAAACCAATATAGCTGCTAAGCCAACCTATCAACATGGGATTTTCATTCTTACAATACAATGGTTAGAAAGCATAGAAGAATGTCTTGACTTGATGACTTGCAATCCTCAATTGCTGATTCCAAATCCTTGTTCTACTCTGTCTGCTCTGATTCTTTCTTGATCTAATATGTCACTATTCAAATCTCTGATACTTTATTCTTGATCAACTAAATACTGCAATGCTACTCTTCTCTATCTATGTCTTTTAACTCCCCTCTAAATTTTGCTATAGTTCACCCATACACTTCTCACTCATGCACATACAATGAGGTATTATCCTCCTTTTAAAGATTTTGAAGACTTAGGGTTAGGTATGAATCTAAAATCAATATTTACTCTTCATTTCCCACTAAATTCTTGCACTTTTCCTATTGGTTGCATGCCTTCTCTATTTTTCTTATTGGTTGCATGCCGATTACATAGGTAATGTAAAAGATTTGATCTTATCTTCAAGATCCTCTGAGATTCATCCTATGTTGGTTCCAAAAATGATTTACATCTAAGTTAGTGAAGATACAAACTCATATGTTGATTTTGTGTTACTCGACACTTACTAGTTGCTAATGCTCGACACATATAGGAATTCTGTTTCACTCAACATCTATACTTTGCTCGACACCTATAGTGACTCAACACTTGAACTTCGCTCGACACTTGAAGATCACTTGGCACCTAAAGTTCACTCGGTACCTTTTGAATTCTCTAGCTTAGCACACACTATAGCTTGGCTTCTATATTATACTTGGCATCATCTTTGAGAAATTGTTAAGTGTATTGACACTCAATTGCCAAAACCAATCTGAGACTAACAATCTCCCCCTTTGACATGAGTGGCAAAAACACTTAACTAGGCATTATGGATCTGGTCTCTATGAGCATAATACATATTCTATTTGGCATATGTATAAAACTTCAAAAACTTGTTCAAAATTCTATATACCTCAAAAATTTGTAACTCCCCCCTAAGCTGATGTGCCATCTCTATAACCAAAAAATCTTTGAGATAAATTTGTCTCATGCTGATTCCATAATTTTCTTATCATTCCTTTGCCTCTGTTTCCATTGATACTCTTTCACACATCTTCACATCTTTTTGTAGTTTTATTGTCCTTTTGGTTGTCTCCTTATTACTCCCACAAAATTTGAATATCTCCCCTTTGGATATCCTTTATTACCTTCAAAGAATGTAGTATTTGTATCTCCCTCATTCTTATTATATGCACAATATTCATATCTCCCCCATTTATTTATATAGTGCAATCTGCAATATCTCCCCCTTTATTATTTCTCCCCCTTTTTGACATTTATGTCAAAGGGTCCTAAGGGTAAATAGAGTAGTTAGCCAAAAAAAAAATATTTACCTCCATGATCATCTTCAAAGAAGCATCATAGTTGTTCAATGCTATTTTCAATGATTTGTGTTGGATGGCTATCTCTAGTACAAGAGGTACAAGGCCTTCTAGTGTAGAAAGATTGGGGTCTTTCTTTAAAACGATTTTTGCATAGGCCTATTCCTTATGTAAGACTTTTAGATGTGGAGTAATAGAGGATTGAATCTGCATTAATTTGGCCTTAATATTGGCCTCTTCTAGTGTCCATATAACTAACTCTTTCTGTGTGTGAAATGTAATTGCAAAATGCTTCTCACTCTAAACTGGATCTTTGGGTAGCTATGTGCTAGAAATCTTGAGATTTTGTTCCAAGCTCAGTATCCTTTGGCTAGTTTCTTGTGTGAAAAATGATGAGTCACATAATTTGGTGTATAATGAGAATACATTCCCAAGTATTGTTTTCTCTTTTTCAATTTTCTTAGCCAATTCAACTTGTGAAAGTGCTATTTCACTGGATATTTTCTCATTCACTTTCATCTGAAACTTATTTTTTGACCATTGTAATAATTTAACATTAGTTTCAAGGTCCTCATTTTGTACTTGGTCCACTATGTTGGCCAATTGCTCCATGACAGGCTGGGTTTCATTAGGTACTTGTAGGTTGAAAGCATCAAGAAATATATCTTTAATTTCCACCAATGCTTGCTTCTGCCTATACTCATTTCTGAGTATCTCTTGTTTCTTCTTTCTCTCTAGTGCCTCTTGCACTTCATTTATTTGTGCTAAATTCATAGTCCTTGAGTCATAACTAGGTATGACTATTTCTTCATCAAGTACAAGGTCTCCATAGTGAAGTACCCTTGCAATCTTGGTGGAGCTCAAGCCTGGTGCTGAAATATGCAATGGTACTACATTAGTGCTCGGTGTCTTAGTAGGAGTCCCTGAGGTAGGAAAGTTCACCAATGTTTGTATTGCCTCATACTCCTTATGGGTTTTCTCCTCTTCTTTCTCCTCTTCTCTACTGCTTTGGTCAATAATGATGATTTGAGGAGGTGCACCTTGATTGTAAGTTGTATGAACATCTTTCTCTATTTGTTCCTTTGCTAGCTCCTCGACAGTTGTTGTGATTGTAACTATATCATTATCCTTAGCAATTTTATCATATGCTTCTTGCTCTTTAGGTTGATTAGCTATAGCTATGGGAGGATGTGTAGATGATACCTAAATGTTTTCCTTCTCCCTTGTTATCTCTAATACAACCTTTTTTAATTCATCCACACTCACTAAAACTAGATTAGTACATAGTTGTGATTGCAATGTGGTTTGGTGAAGGATCTTTTTGAGATCCTCTGCAGTGAGTGGATTGATATTCTGATCTGTGGTGTCAGGAACATCCTTAACTATTATTATTTCTATAGGTGCTGTATGTGGAGGACTTGGTGGTGGAATTTGGGTGTCTTGGACACTTTGTTTAGTCTGTTGCTCTTCAGTCTGTTGCTTCTTCACCATGTGTCTTATCCACTATCTCCTCCCCTGTCTCTTTTTCCTCATCCTCATCTTTTTCTTTCTCTCCTTCCTCATCTTTATCTTTTTCTTCTTCTTCATCATTTCTACCTTCAAATGGGTCTTCCTACCCTTCTTTGACTGTTGTTAATCTATAGATTAATTTCCACATTTGTGTGGGCTTTTGCACAACATCTTCAATTTGATTTTGCAAAATATTGAAGGCTCTATATTTGCGTGCAAATTTTCTCCCATGTTTCTTGCTAGCCTTTTTTATTTGATCTTTTGTAAGGTTTGGCATTACATGAGCCAATGTTGACTCCCTTATTTCTTTCTCCATCTTATGATAGTTATGCCATTTATTTTGAACCAATGAGCTTAGCTCCTTAAGCATTGAGTTTTCTAGTTCAAGTGGAGTGGTCTTGAACTTAGCCATCATAGTGTAGATGGACTCTTCCATTATGTTTTTTTGTTCTTTTGAAAACTTATTAAAATCAATGGTCTTTAGACCAGTTAAATCAACATTGTCTCTAATATTATTACAAATGCCTTCCAATTTAGATTGGGTGGAACAACTTACCAATCTGAATTAATCTTCATCAGAGTTTGTCCTTTCTTCATTTGATTCAGGAGGTGCAACATACTTTCTTCTTTTCTTTTTCTCTGCAGGTCCTCCTTGTTCTTTTGCCTTCTATTTTTCTTGTTGTTTTTCCATCTGACTTGTAGGCCTAGTGTCAGCCCTTGTAGTTGGCTTGGTTGGGCTTAGCTTTGTAGCCTTCTTCTTTCGCTTGGGCTGTGTAGCTGGCTGTTTTTGAGCTTTCCTTTTCTTTGTCTCAACCTTGGGTGCTTCCTACTCAACACCTTTCTCCTCATCTACATCCTCCCCATACCTTGGGTTAAGGAAAATGGTCCTTGATCTTGTTCTTCTTCATCACCCTTGGCATCTTCACCTTCTTCTTCTACTACTTCTATAGTGCCTTCCCCAAATTTGGCCTTTAGCTTCTTAACAAGCTTATCCTTCTTTTTCAAAGTGGAGCTAGTCTTCAAATCCATATCCACTTTTGATCTCACCACATCATAAGTTCCAAAATGTGGTGTATCCTTGTCTATTTCCTCTTCTAATAATGTAGTTATTGCTACTGATGCTTCATCTACATTTATTTCACACCCAAGAGGTCTTAGCCATCTCACTCTTGGTATGGCAGCTTGAATGTATGTATAGTCTATATCTACAAGAAAACATACATCATTTACATGTTTCTCTACTAAGGAAGCTAGAATTCTTAGTCTTTTCTCCATTGTCTTCTTGAAGTCTTCAAAATAACTAGTCATTAGGGTCTCAAATAAAGCTCCCATCTGCTCTATATATTCATTAACTTGAGCTATGATAGACCTATTAGTTTTCCATACAACTTTACCAAAAGAAGGAAACTCATTCTATAGATAGAAGAAAATACAAATCAAAATAGCACCAAATTCACATTAGGCTCCCTTGGTTCTCCTGATAGCTACTAAATTTTCATTAATCTATTGCAGTTGTAGTTCTGCAAGATCATAAGTATGATTCTTTTTCACCAATTTATAGCCTACATCCACTGCAACGCAGTGCACGCTGTTGAGTATGCTAGATTGGTAGAATTTATGTGCAATCACCCTAACAAAAAAAATCAACTAGAGGGTCTTGAATGGTATCAATTGTCATCCCTCTCTTGTTCCACTTAGCACCAGTATTTTTCTCAATTACTTCCTTTACATCACTCCTAAGTGTCTTTGGCTGATCTAGGATTGGGTACCCTATCACTCTATGAGCAATTCTCTTTGTGATTTTTATTGGGCCATCCTCCAACCATAAGCTTCCATCATGTATTCTACTAAGCACTAGTCTAATCCATTTAGTTTTGAACACTATAGGGAATTTTAGGGCATGCGTTGAACCCTTGTTTTCAACAATTTTGTACTCTTCTTTCAACGCTCCATTTTCACACAATTTTTTATATGCACCCCTCATTTCCATGCCTCCTACGGCTCCAATCTTATGATAGATAGGGCTCCAACTGGGCCATTCTTATATGCAACCTCTGCTATTAGGTAGAAATTGGGTTGTTTGACCTCATTAGACACTAGCTAGACTTCAAAAGGTTCCTTTTCCTTAGTTTTCCTAGAGCTAGAAGCCATTTTTGCAATTCTAGGGTTTTAACATGAAGAAAATATTAAACTACATAACTCGGCACAGACGTAAATACCTTGAAATTGCTGAAATTATGCTAAAATGCTATTAAAATATGCTCAAACACTAGATTCTTTGCTATGAGGTCACTCTGCAATATTTCTCATCTTTGTTCTTCATTTGCGGTGAACAAAAATGATTGAAAATGCATAGTGCAATTAATTCTTAGCGCAGTTACAGCTATCCACTCAGCTTTTGAAGGATTCTACATTACTTGACTTCCATTGTCTTTCCATCATTCAACTTCCACAAGAGTATTCTTTACTCAACTTCAACTAAATTTTCTCTTTACTCAGCTTCCACTACCAATTTGACTCCTACTAATGATTTAGCTCCTACAATCTTGGCAATCAACTCAGTATGTACTGGATTTTTACTCAGCATCTAAGGGCAATTCAACAACATTTGTGTAATCTTGAAAATTTAACTTTGCATCTTTGATCAGGCTGATTTCTTCCTTTTAGTACTTACTTGTTTTAGGAATTGATATATGATAAAGCTTTGTAAATCAGTCCCTCATGCCTTCTCTTTACTTAGTTTGATGAAGTGTGATCACTTGACCTGTTAGGTGAAGTGATCCCTTCATTTGATGTGCTACACCCATCTTTCTTCTTCCATGTCTTATTCATTTCTCCTTTGATGTGTTCAACATCCACATTCTCTTTACCTTTGTTCTTCTTTGAGTTGGGTGCCTTTGACTTTGTTGGGCAATTCCTGCTGATATGTCCAGTCTTCAAGCAACTGAAACATGTGGTTTGACTCAACCATCTGCTATTGTTTCCTCTAAAATGTTTTCTTATGCAATTCTCAGGAATGTGTCCATATTCTTGATAGTAATGACAACTATACCTGGTGTTGTAATCCCAATTGTAGTGATGTCCATGATTGTTTCCCCTTGTTGGCTGATTTGGTGTCCACATAGGCTTTGATCTGCACTCAAAAGCTCTATGTCCATACTTCTTGCAATTGTATTAGTGACCTTCAAATCTTGGTGTCCTGATAGTCTTAGTCCTATAGTTATGTGCTTGATGTCCTTGCTTTTTGCACTTATGACAATAAATTGCATTCTTAGGCTTGTCATGTTGATGGTCATTCTTGCTCCTACACACATGAGAGGTATGTCCCTTTTTACCACATAAATGACAAGTAGATTTAGTTTTCTTACCTTTGTTACTCCTTTCTTCTATAGTCTTGGGTGACTCTCCTTGTTCAATGCTAGTGAATACTAGTCCTAAAGTATCATTGCTAGACCTTTGTGATTTCAGTAGTTTCTCAAAGTACTTGATGGCCACATTGGGTTTGTTGAAGCTCTTTGCAATTTACTTCTCTCTTTTTGGATCATTTTGTAGTTGTTCATTTTGCATCTTCAGTGTAGAGATCTCAATGTCCTTGACATTCAGTTCATGATGTGCATTCATCATCTGGCTTAGGGTGTCTAGCTACATGTTTGAAATTCTTGCAAGCTCAATTGAATTTTCTTCTAGTCTATTGGCAAGGTTTCTCTTATATTCTTCTAGCATAGCCTTATCTTCAATGGCTCTTTTCTTTTGTTCAGTCACCTCACAAAGCATTATGACTTGTGACTCTTGTTCAGGTTTGAGTGTTCTGATTTCTTCTGCTTGAGCTCTATTCTTCTCCATTAGGTCTGCTATTGCTACATCAAAATCTTTAGAATCTCCATTTGAAAATAGTTTTGAGGTGTCAATCTCCTTGTATTGTGTATCATTCTTAGCTATGGCAATATCTCTTTTTCTCTTTAAGGATTTTCTTAGTTCCTCTCTAGCTTCCTCCAGTGCATGTAAGGCAAGTTGTATATCAATTGAATGATTCTCTATGATCTTCCCAAGTTTGTAGACTTCCATTTCTAGATATTTTCTCCAATTTGTAAGGCTCCTTCTTGGGAGAACTTGGCTTTGATACCAATTCTTGGAATTAACAAGTGGGAAAATTTACTTCTGGGGAGAGGGGTGAATCATAAGTAACTAACTTTAACATTTTCAAATCCTTTCAACTAATATTATCCACATGTATCTAATTCATCTAATAAACATGAAAGTAAAAGACATGCATGAAAATAGATAACACAAGATTTGGTAACCCAGAAACCCTCCAAAATGAGAAGGTAAAACTAGGGTGGGGATGATACCCACAAAGTATCACTATAGTAATATGTAACTATTCAAGGTGTCAATGTTTGACCACTTTCAATGGTCTGCCCTGTGAAAGGCCTATCCTGTTAAAGACTTTACACCCTGTTAAAAGTGACCTAGTAAAAGGATTTACAAACATTCACTTGGAATGCTACTTGCTAAAGGATTTATAATCCTATTAAGGATCTACAATGTGGCTGCTAAACCAATATAGCTACTAAGCCAACCTATCAACATAGGATTTTCATTCTTACAATAAAATGGTTAGATAGTATAGAAAAATGTGTTGACCTAATGAATTGTAATCCTCAATTGCTAATTCTAGATCCTTGTTTTTCTCTGTCTGCTCTGATCCTTGCTTGATCTAATATGTCACTTTTCGAATCTCTGATACGCTATTCTTGATCAACTAAATACTACAATGTTTCTCTGCTTTGTCTAAGTCTTTAAACTCCCCTCTAGATTTTGCTATAGTTCACCCATACACTTCTCACTCACACACATACAATGGGGTATTATCCTCCTTTTAAAGATTTCAAAGACTTAGGGTTATGTATGAATCTATGATCAATAGTTATTCTTCATTTCCTGCTAAATTCTTGCACTTTTCCTATTGGTTGCATGCCTTCTCCATTTTTCTTATTGGCTGCATGCTGATTACATAGGTAATGTAAAAGATTCGATCTTATCTTCAAGATCCTTTGAGATTCATCTTATGTCGGCTCCAAAAATAGCTTACATCTGAGTTAGTGAAGATACAAACTCATATGTTGATTCTATGTTACTTGGCACTTACTAGTTGCTAATGCTCAACACATATAGGAATTCTATTTCACTCAACATATATACTTTGCTCGACACCTATAGTGACTTGGCATCTATAGTGACTCAACGCTTGAACTTCACTCGGCACCTGAAGTTCACTTAGCACCTATTGAATTCTCTAGCTCAGCACACACTATAGCTCAGCTTCTGTATTATACTCAACATCATCTTTGAGAATTTGTTAAGTGTATTGACACTCAATTGTCAAAACCAATCTAAGACTAACAATTACTTCTCATCTTTCCCAAGTGCTATACTTTCTTTATTTTCTGGATCTCCCTTTTGATACTTTTACCTAATTTTTCTAAGTGGTTTTCCTATTTTTCTAGGACACATGGGGATTAGGTGATTTAGGCATGGTTGGGGTGTGATATCACATCCTCTTGATGAGAAGTAAATGTTCTATATTTTATTCTCTGCTATCTTGCCCTAACATTGTCTCATGGATTTTGAGCTTTCAAACTAATTTTCCCCCTGTGAAAACTACATCAAGTACAAGTCCAATAGAAATGAAGCCATAACAATGAGTAATAGGCTGTGAATATGACTTTGTCTATGCCCAAAGGCCTATAGAGCTATGGATAGATGCTAAGGTGAGTCATATTTAGATATGTGGAGATAAGATCAACTAGTACTAGGGAATACATGTCTATGGTTTTTCTGCTACATATTCATGGAAATGAAGCCAATTATTTTGTCTCTGAGACTTTATGAACTTGAGCCAATTCTTAGTTCAAATAATCAAATAGTGTGAGCATAATATTGAAAGAACTATCTAAAGGATCATAACCAGTAAGGCATGCTCAAGATCTAGCATTGAGGCCATTAGATTGAAGTAAAAGGTTGAATGTTGTTTGCTGTGCTTTAGTCTGGGAAATGTTACTGAAAAGGAGTTTTCCACCCTAAGCCAATGAAAAAGGCTACTTCTCCGAGGGCTTTGAGAATAGAAAGTAAAGCTATCCTAAGATACAAATATCCTTTGGAGATGCTCAGAGGATACTTCTAGAGAAGTTAGTGTTCAAGATGTGAACCCACTATGAATGAAAAACAATGTTAAAAGCCTTAGGCAAAAGTGGAAGAATGGAGTGTGCAAGCTAACAAAAGGATTACTTCCCATGCTGTGATTTCAAACAAAAGGAAAATTGGTTTGTAGAAAAGATAAATGTTTCTTTCTCTCCCACACATGTTAATATTAAATAAGGATATCTACATTCTAGATTATGAAGCAAAGTGAGGGATTTCTCGTAGAGCCAAGTATTTGTGTTGTTTAATATTTCAAGATTAGTCATATCACTTTACTTTACATAAAGTAAGAGTGCTTTTGGGAACTTAGTATTTTATGTGCAGATGAATGAAACATTTAAATCACCATTACTCATGGAATTAAATGCAAATGTTGTTGTTGTAATCATTGGCTAAACTTAATTTCATTTGTGTAGCACCAATGTTCTAATTCCTAAAGCTATTTCATCAGATTTACATGCAATTGGTTTCTTCAAGTATATTCAAACAACTATTTATCGAGAATTGCATCCTATGCAATCATAGAAAATGGAAATTAGAGCTACTAGTTATGATAAATTGATTGGCATGGAGAGTGATTTAAAAAAGCTTACAGATACATCCTTCAAGTTTTATGATCTAGATGATCTTCATAGGAGACTTAGCACTCAACCCATACACCCAGTTACTCAAAAGCTTAAAGAGAGTGGACTGGTAGAAGAAATTAGTTTTTTAATGCTAGTTCATGCACATAAGTTAGTAAAGGAGTGTATAGAGAGATACAATCTAGAAACAAAGAAGATTTTGTTTCTAGACCAATCCATCCTCATATAAATTAACAAGGCCCTGATGTAGTCAACATTTGGCATTCCTATGAAAGAGCAATATTGTAATGTCATTTTTGGGTCCTCTGCGTCTATGTTCAATGAAAAGAAGACCTTCAAATGGGAAGACATGCAAAGGGCCTGGTTCCAAACTACCCACTCAAGGAAGAGAAAAATGTTGAAGACTCTATTTGGCACAAATCTAAAGTGAGAGATTGTGGATATCTACACACTCTTCCTCGGACTAAAAGGAAAAGAGAAGATTTTAGAGTTCATCAAGAACCACTTCTTCCTAGTGCAAGCAATTTGTGCTGAGGATATGCAAATTGACTGGGCACATATCATATGTGATGAGCTTCCTTCATGGTTGAATTTTTCCAAATGATTCAAGCAATTCTACATGTCCTCCTATTTGATTTATGCTTTGGAAACACATCACTTGTGGCCTAGTCTCCCTAGTATCCCAAATTATGATGAGCACACTAAGGTCTATGAGTTCTATCCACATCTATAGCTGCAAAGTAGCTATGAGGATTATGTAGCTATCAATGATGCTTTTACAATCAGGTTGTGCCAAGAATTGCAAGGATGCCCTAAGAAGAGGTTCTCACTAGAGGTAATTTTGGCTATAAACTAGTTCAGATGCTCATTCATCTAATTTATGAGTTTCTCCTATTTGTGAATAGGAGCCTATGATGGATTTCCCAAGAGGTTTCCTAGATATCTAGAGGACAAGGTGGTTCTTTTCAAGGTATGTTAATAGATACTTGAGGTGAACACCCTGTGTCCCAATGTAAAGAAGATTATTGAGATTCTAATCCCTATAGTGGTAGGCCTGTATTCATGTGCCTCCAGATTAGATGCTCAAAAATTGGTAAAGAGTTTTGAGAATAAGATTAAGTTGTTAGATTATGAGGTGCTCAAACCTCAATATGATCTAGTTAACTTTGTAAGGGATCATCTGGAGTTGGGATATGCAGACATGCATATCCTAGATATTGAAGATTTTTGGTCTAGGTTTCTTAATGAGTACCAAACTTGGAAGAGATTTTGGTCTTGACTAACCATTGATGAAATCAAATTATATAATAATTCTATGAATGTTTCAAACCTTGTAGATGATGGAGATTACATGCACCCCACATCTTATGAGAAGATCAAGGGCACACCAATTCTGTCTATCCCACTTGTAGATCCAGTCATTGATATAATGAAGGTCCTTATGTAGGGAATAATCAAGAGAATAGAAAAATAGGTGGAGTGGACCCAAGCAAGGAAGAAGAAGACTAGGAGCACTAGTTCTGCAGGTGGAGTATCAGCTGGAGTTGCCCAATCAACCACAATAGCAACTACAACAATATCTATAGGGCCATCACAATCAATTGCCCAAGGAGGAGACCCACCTCTAGAAAAGAATGTGCTACTCACTCCTACCTACGAAGCTTTCCCTCTTCCAAATATAGGGAAGACTGGAGAAAAGAAAGATGACAAGGTTAAGGGGAAGAAACAAGAAAAATTAGTGGCTAAGCCATTTTCCCTTATTCAAATCATCAATTTGGATGACAATACTAACCCCATGGATGACCAAGAATAGAAAGCATCATAACAAGGGGATAATGTATCCCTTTTGGTAACCAAAGTAGCTACCTTCCCTCTTGCTTCTTAGAGAAAGCCAACTCCATTGATCTCGAGGAAGCTTTTCAACTCCTCTACATTGCAATTTTCTATCAATGTGCTCTCTACAAAGTCTTGGCTTGAATAGACCATTGATAGGAAGAAAAGGGGATATGACAATGAAACCTCATCAAAATACTCGATCACACAAGTTACCTCCTCCCAACCATCCAAGAAATCAAAGAAGCAAAAGATAATTGTTGCACTGGCTACAAATTCAATGACTGAACACATGCTAGTTGAGATTGTAGAGCCTCCAAAAGAAGGAATATTTCACGAGCTCTCAAAAAATGACTTCCAAATCAAAACATTGGATCTTGGCATTCATGTTCATGATTCCATGGTGAACATGTAGAAGTCAACTAATGAGAAAATTGAGGACAATCTAGAAGAGCTTAGAGCAAAGAAGGAGATATTGAAGACCTCAAAAAAAGAGCTCATGGAATACATAAAGTATGCACTTGGGAGTACTTCTTCTAGTCAATTTGACCCAAATGTTGAGGAGAACAAGAACTTACTCCTAAAGCTACAACATGAAAGACAATTTGGGTAGGTAGGCCAGACATGGTTAGATCAAATAAAGATTTAAGGTCCCCCACTAGTTGAAAACTTGGGAAGCTTAGTGTTGGATGCTCACAAGCTCAGAGGAGTCCAGCTTCAAATCATCAAAAAACCATATAGAAGGCAATGGACAAGTTGATAGAGAAAATGAACCTTCTACAGGAAGTGATATACATGAAGACTAATGTGGCCATTACTTAGGAGATTCTAACGACCGAAAAGGAATCTATTTTCCATTAGAAGCAATCCATGGAGTTTTTCATAGAAAGCTTTATGAGATCTACGAATGAACTCAAGGATGTGCATGACCTAGTGCTAAAGATCATTGAAAAATTATTTTAGTACTTGAATATCTTGCATACAAAGTCCTTTGTGTCAACTAATGGAAATCTGATGGACATTGAAAGAATGAAATCCAAATTCCTAGCATTTCTTAACAAAGCCATTGAACCCACTTAACTTCCAAGTGTTCAAGATCAAGGAACTGTCAGTAGTAGATACAATCATAAAGAGGGAATTGGAGAAGTTCTAGCCTAGGGTGGCTTGAATTGATGAACTAACAAAAATGCATGACTACTAGATGGTTTGAGCCGACAATATCCTCATTCCAAGTGTCAAGGAGCTGGATAAAGTAACTGAAACCATGAAATATTATAGAGCTAATTCAGTTACTTCTAAGAAGACATGATGTTTTGATGCTTTTCTAGACATCTATCATTCTTCCCTCCCCTATATTTTGTTGTCATTCATGACATTTTGTCAGTCTTTGTAATGGACAATAATTCATACTTGTCTTATTTTTAGATTATTTGTTCAAAGATACTCTGAAATGCAATCATCCAATATAATCGATCATTTAGAGAAGGCCTATAAATATAATCTTTGATGAAGATAATAAGATTAGAAAAATTTACTTTGGGAAAACCCCTATAGCTAGGACTATTGTGTGTGTGACTTTGAGTTCATTTTAAGTTTTGAATTTCATTTATTATAGAATGGAGTGTATAGAATGAATGTGTTAATGTTGAAAGTTGAATGAATGTGAATGAAGTTGGCTTTATTTCCTTTGCTCAATAGATTATCTGTCTTACTCTCTTCATCATATGCATGTCTTATGTTCTCTCTATTGTTCGCCATGGTTTGTGTGTTTAGTTTAGTTCATTGCATAAGGAAGCCAAAAATTGGTGTCTGGAGTAGCTAAGGAATAGACAATCTGGGTATTGTCAAAACATTAGCTAATTGAATAATTTAGGAATTGCTTATTTCATCATCTTTTCCTCTCTTCCTGCTATTGCAATTAGTTGTGCATGTTTCCTTTCTTGCACCTAGATTGTAATAGATATCTTGTTGTGAGTTAGTCCCCCTTCTTTGCCTAGGTTGTTTAAAGTATTGAACAACTTGGTTTTTGCCTCTTCTACTCTCTAGTTAAGAGCATACCCCCAAAACCTATAAGAAAAATTCATTTCATATCTTGCACTCATAAGAGAGCTGAACCTTTCAATTAAGGGGTCTTTGATAGATTACTATTTTAACCCATTCTGTTGTTAACTCCTTTATTTTCCATAACCCATTGGGTAGTCAAAGAGTCAAGGTATGAACCAAAATATCAAGGAAGACAAACTATTAACCAATATATCACATTGGATTTTCAATGATTGTGTTGTTGGATTAGTTGATTTCATGCTAAGATTTTATGATTGTGAATTCTAAGATGCAATTTTTTAGCAAATCCAGAAATTTCATAACACATGTTGTGTTAGACCTATGAGAATGTTCATGTACATTTAGAGATCAATAGTTTACAAAGTAACTTAGTACCTTTATGTTATCTAAATTCTTTATTGAAATTTGTGTCTAGAGTGCAACATGAATGGTTTGAGTGTATGGCTTTCGCACATGTTATAGAGTTTTTTGTATGTGAATGATTTTATAAATGTTAATAATTCATTTATAATCAATATCCAAGTCTATGAAAGGTTGGTCCATCTGGATCTTACCAAGATACCCTCAACATAGTCCTTTTAAAAATTTACACTAATCACATTGTGTTGGGATGGAAAGTGGCTAAAAAAATTATGACACTTTAAATTTATGCCAAAAAAACAGTATATAGAATGATGCTTCTTCAAGTATCTTCAATGGCTAAGACATTCTACACAACACATTAAGGATTTGTATTCTCAAAATTTATATATTTGGAGTTGGTCATGGAAGGAAACTTTAACTAAAATATTAAGTTTATTATCATTATAAACTTCGTACCATATATAAAAATCATACCATGGTTATAAAAAGTTACTTTCCTTTACTTGGACTGCAAAATGATAGTGTTTGGTCTATTGCCATATGATAGTATTTAAAGATGTTGAACAAATTTACTCTAATCATGTGACAATAAACAAAGAATAATACCCTAACTTAACAAATTAAATGTTTGGCCTAGTGCCATATGATAATATTTAAAGATGTTGAACACATTTACTCTAATCATGTAAGAGTAAACAAAGAATTATACACCAAGTCAATGAATTATATGTTTGGTCTAGTGCCATACGGTAGTATTCAAAGATGTTGAACACATTCACTCTAATCATGTAAGAATAAACAAAGAATCATGTGGAGGTCAATTAATAGTTTTTGACATATATTTCATGTATGACACTGTTAAATGTAAGAACACATTTTGTATATTGTTTTTGATGTATGTAATTTTTTGATATAAATTTCATGTATGGCATTATTAAACATACATGTATGATGTTTCTGATTATCGATGTATGACATTATATGACATTATTAGACCTTATGACAATAACTTTGAGTTTCTATTATCACACTGAATTTTCAATGATTGTGTTCTTGGATTAGTTGACTGGATGCTAAGATTTGATGATTGTGAATTCCAAGATGCAATGTTTTGGAAAATCAAGAAATCTCATAACACATATTGTGTTAGACCTACGAGAATGCTCATGTGCATTTAGAGATCAATAGTTATCAATAGTTTACAAAGTAACTTAGTACCTTTATGTTGGCTAAATTATTTGTTGAAATTTGTGTCTAGAGTGCAACATGAATGGTTTGAATGTATGGCTTTTACACATGCTCTAGAGTTTTTTTACATGTGAATAGTTTTATAAATGTTAATAATTCATTTATAATCAACATCCAACTCTATGACAGGTTGGTCCATTTGGATCTTACCAAGATACTCTCAACATAGTCCTTTTTAAAATTAACACTAATCACATTGTGTGAGGATGGAAAGTGGGTACAAAATTCATGCCACTTTAAATTTATGCCAAAAGAAACACTATATAGAATGACGCTTCTTTGTAGCTTCAATAGCTAAGACAGTCTACACAACACATTAAGGACTTGTATTCTCAAAATTTATATATTTGGAGTTGGTCATGGAAGGCAGCTTTAATTAAAATAATTTAAGTTCATTATCATTATTAACATCATACCGTATATAAAAACCATACCATGGTTATAAAAAGTTACTTTCCTTGGAATGCAAAATGATAGTGTTTGGTCTAGTGCCATATCATAGTATTTAAAGATGTTGATCACATTTACTCTAATCATGTAAGAATAAACAAAGAATCATACCCTAAGTCAACAATTATATGTTTGGCCTAGTGCCATATGATACTATTTAAAGATGTTGAACACATTTACTCTAATCATGTAAGAGTAAACAAAGAATCATACCCTAAGTCAATGAATTATATGTTTGGCCTAGTGCCAGATGGTAGTATTCAAAGATGTTGAACACATTTACTCTATGTTGGTAAACAGATTTATCACTGTAAAAATTACCCAATGGAGTGTATGTTGAAAATTGTTCACAAAAGTTAGATAGGCCCTTGGTATGTGGCCTTCCTCTATGTTTAGAGGGGCAACTCCCTCATATGATATGATTTTTAAAGATTTTCAAATAAAGAATCTAAAATTTTAAAGATTGAGAGAAAGTCATTTAGGACTAATGCACCACACGACCTCACAATTTTCTTGAATCAACATAGAATGATAACAAAGGAAATCAAAAACTACACTTGAAAATGACCATTATTACCATACTAATTCATGATTCATAAACATTCACACAATACCATGAGAATGCTCACTCCAAAAGAATTAGTAGTTTATACTGCAACAATCTTGATTTTAGAACAAGAAACCAAAAGCGTATCTCATTTCATTTTCTTACACCAAGAACATAATAGAGATTTTCAATTTCAGAGACAAAAGTTGTACATACATTCCAAAATTTTTCTCCTAATCAAAATTTCAGCATAGTGTTCCCTTATTCTAAAGTCCAAAAAGTTCCCTTTACAAAGCCAAAAAGAGCCCTTATATAGACATAAAGGTTAATAACTACCTCTTTGTGGTTAACAACCACCTCCAAAATATGTAATCTTGGAGGGGTTAATTAACCTCAATAAAATTAACATATACAAGGAAAACTTTCAAAAACAAAACTTTAGCCCAAATTTCTAAGGATGTATACATATCCAATCATTGGTCTTCTATCTATGAATTCTATCCATCTAGACATGACTGACTTATCTTAGAAAGCCCTATAAGCATTGAGGATGATCATCATTGAATCATAATTTGGAATGAACATGTTCTCCATCCTTAGTTTGGCTGTGAAGTATTTATCTTGGATCTCTTTTGACTCTTGTCGATAGGTTGAAATGTTGCAATCTTCCAGAGTGACTGTGACCAGACTAAGCTTTGTCATAGTTTCGGTATCTGATAGTCAATTCTCTATTTCTAAATTAATTTGGATTCTAAAAGAATCAAGAAGAAATTGGCAATTAATATGTTGAAGATCACCTACTACTACCCCACCTGATAATATAGACTAATTCATCCATAACTTTCATTTTTAGCTGCTCCCAAGAAGCTATTAGTTTTTCAAACTCAGTGATCCCTTTACTGATATTTATCATTTTCCAATTAACACTTTTACTCTAGATACATGTCTGATTCTCACTTGGATCAACAATAATTTTCTCAAGAACTAGGGTGCTTGTGTCTAACTTGGCCATTTCTTGTAATTCATTAGCTACTTTTTGCCAGTTGACTTCCTGTTCTTTGCTACTTTCTAGTTCTTTAGAAATTTTCTATATCTGTTTGATGGCTTTTCCATATATTTACTTCACTCCAGTTAAGAGTTTTGAAGCATCTTCTATCATTCTATTTATCCAAGCTTCAATCATCATACTGTGCGACTTTTGTTTTTTTACTCTTTCAACAACAACATGATCGAGAATGCCATCAGGACCTACTAAGGCTAGTGAAGTAACTACTATCTTTGCATTAAAGGAATTGCTAATAGAATTGATGTAAGACACCAACATCTAAACTTGCTCTTTGAGTTGATCCTTGGATCTTTTCTCTTTCTTTGCTCTTTGTAAGATTTGGGCAGTAGTCACTTCAAAATTTTGAAAGTATCTTTCTGTAGTAGATGGACTAAGATCAACCTTATAAAAAATGAAATCCAACTCGAATGCTTCATCAACATTCTTTTCAATTATGGGCTTGGTTATTTCTATGCATAGATTGCCTAAAGTTTTATCAACAGCTAACCTAGACATCACTTTAGTCTTTTTCACTTTAGGAGACTTCTGAAGGAGACTAGAGATCACATCAAATGGAAGCAGGATCATTTGAAAAACTTTCTTCTTCTTAATGATGATGTTGCTTCTGGATTCGATTGTGTAAGTTTTTCTTCTTCTTCTAAAGACTGATTTGGAACCATGTATGTGTAGTATTTGAAACTTGCACGTCACCTGTTATATTTTCAAAAATCATCATTAAATCTTTTGAATTAGATAATTGATTATCCAACTATGTGATGTCTATTAATGATATCTTAGGAGGAGAGAGGCTCAAATGAGGAATTACTACATCATGAGAGGATGTAATGGGGATGGGTGGTTCAACAATTTGAGGAGTTCTTTGATCCTTCTCATTAGATTCATTTCCTTCCTGACTCACTCTAGTAAGTTTACCTTTCATTTTTGTCCTTCTTCTCTTGACTGTAAATGTAGCTGTCTGATTTAGATCTTCATCTTGATCTAGAGGACTCATATCTAGTTTTTGTATTTTCTCACTAGAAGTTTCCTCTAATGCCATTTGAGATGATTCTCCTTGATTACGTCTCCTCTCTTTACTTTGAAATTTACCAGTCACTTTTTCTGCTCTGATTTTACTGACCCAATCTGTTGTTCTTTTAAGGACATAGGCAATTCTTTCTTTTAGGCTTTTAACTCCTAAACTGACCAATCAATAGGAGGAAGATCTAGTAATTCAATTTTCTCATAGTAGAAGGGATTGACCAAGGAAAGTTATCATCATCTACACCTATCACATCAATATCCACCTTGAAGTCTATTACTTGCCTTATTGTAAGCTGTATCCAATCTCTCTTCCTGACTTTGAAATCATTTTCACAATCCTCCCAAAAGTCCTCTAGACCCAGAAAGTGACCAAGGATGGGGTTTAGCTTTAACTCATTAACTGCATAGCCTTTACTATCATAAGGGAAATACATAGTATAAGGATGCAAATTTATTGTGGAAATGGATGTCTCTATATTCCTTGCATCCGATGCAGTATCACAACTATAATATCCAATGCCGATAGGAAAAGAAATTTCATATATCCTCCTATTCTTGCAAAGTTTATTGATTTGACTAATCTGCCTGCACATTTCAATCAAGAGAAATTTATCATCAATGAATCTAGGTAGCACTAGGGGGCACCCATCATAGGTAGCTAACCTGATATAAGTGAACTTTGGCATCTGTATGAAGACACTTCCATATTTTTGTACTTTCATCGTTGCTTCTGGTGAAATTCTAAGTCCCATGTTTCCCTGAATTTCTCTTATATTCAGCATTATGAACCCATTATTCACTCTTCTAAACGGTGCAGGCTATTATCATACTATATTAGAGGAAGATGATTGTGAATAATAGCTGTATCATCATATATAACTTGTCAATTAAGCCCTAGCCAACTTTTGGTACTTGCAATAACATAGAAAAGGTATGAAGTCATGTAGAAGCAATCATTTTCTTGAAGTTCCATGAGTTATCTATGCTATGAGTCATTGATAATTTTAACCCAATCATTGTGTTGCTTCCCTTCATAGACCATGTTAATAAAAAAGAACATCCAAACTTCGAACTCATGTGAATCCCAAAGTCCTATTATCCTACTTAATAAAGTTACCATGTTTGCTATATCTTCCTTTAACAATGACCCGTGGATGGATTTGGCTAGTTGAGATTTCCCTTTCCTTGATTGTAAGAGCCATGACCCAAAAATAGTGTTTAAACACTAAGTTTGATTTTCCATATAGTACTCCTTAGCAATTGTTAGATTGATGTTGGCATATTGCACTCTGGTAGGTAATTGAAAGGTAATGGCAATAGAAATAGGATCCAAATGGACAATCACTTTATTATTTGATGAAATGACTTCCCTAGTATTTAGATGATAGGCTTTCATGCATTCCAATACTAGATCGGGGTATAGTGCCAAAATGGGATGCCCTCTTGCTCAAGCTAGGCCACTTTCCAATATCTTTCTAGCCAAAGAGGTCCTCTCCTCACTCTCAAGAGATGACCAAAAATATTGAAGGCAAACACTTCCTAAAATGGTATCACCAATGTCTGGAAGTGTACTTTTTAAAATGGGAGCATAATCTGGCCTTTGATATTTGTATTTCATGGTTCAGTTATTGACCTCTTTCTTGATTACACCAAATGTCTTCAACCTCACATTGCCTCTTTATTTCCATCTTCAAAGTGATAAATTAGACATTCTATCAAATAGATATGTCAACATTATTCTATAATATCTTAATTAATCCTTGATTATCATTTAATCAAACAATTTGGTGACATTCCTATAGTTCCATGTTTTTCATATATGCAGCTTGCCACTATGCATTTGAGTAAGAATCACCATGTTTTGGAGTTCATATTACGCATTCATATGGTTACCGATGAAAAAATTCAGTCACATCCACTAGTTGTATGGGATTTGGTTCACATTCCAAGAACACATTTCATTGAAAAAATCAAGTTCAGTCCCACATATTGCCTACGCTTTCGATTGCATGTCATTGATTAGAAATGAATCTCTTTCTGTGCATGGAGCTAAAGAGATTGTTCCTGATGCATTCACATTAAGCATTGCAAGTTGGAAAATGCAAGAAGACCATGGGTGAGAGTGAAGACTTTTCTCCAAATAGTTGACATGTTGGTTTCTTCACTTCTTTATGTTAGTCCAAGCTCAAGGGTATTTCAAAACTTGAAACTTGGTGGAGCACAGCTTCTAATATCTCTGATTTTTATTAAAGTTATGAGATTTCCAAACAGTTTATATGTAGTGCCTTCCTTACAAATCTGATTCTCTTCCTTTATGCCACTCCTTTGTGCTCCATAAAACTTGAGCTATCTTGCATCTTATCAGGTTCCTTCATTATGTTTATACCCACATTCTAATTGAGTTTCTTCTCTTCAAAAACCCAATCTCCCATAACTGATAGTCATTATTTCTATTTGTATGTTGTCTTTGTTTGTAGCTCATTTATTTTAATAGCAAAGAGCATTCAATGACTTGGAGATTAATTGTCTTCTCTTGAAAACCTAAGCAGGCTGCGAAACAAAACTTTAGTCCATAAGATGGCTCTAGTGACATACTTTCTTCTTTCCTTTTTATCATTACCAGCTTCCTCTCTCTTTATCACATGCTTTCTTGATCAAAGATAGTTGGTGTAGTTAGGAATATATTTTTAACATTTCAAACCCAACTATCACACAAATCAAATAGCTACACTCACATTATCTCTAATTTACATTCCCTCATAGTCTGTGATTGCTCTCAATAAAAAACCACACCTTTCAAGCCCATTTCACTAACTTTCTCTAATTCTTTCTATGTGTTCATTTGTAACAAAGTCCTATAGCATCAAATTCATTTGTTTCTCCACAATAAGATATCAACAAATTTGTCTCCACCGAGAAAATGAACTATGGATTCAGTGAATGCACATCCCATGGGAAAGTGTCACCTACAACAACCCATTGACATTTAGCTCCAAAATTTGGATGACACAACACCTTTCCCAAATCATGAATGAGTCCAGTTAAATGAAGCCAATCTTCATTGGGATAAACTTTGCAAATGGCTTCTACTGCTTGGAGGAGATGTTCAATTCTACACAAATAATTTGTCACCTGTAGATTCATGAGCTTTCATTATGACTGATCATGGACCACCATATACCCAATCCTTCATCAAGAAATTCAAGAGGTTAATAACTATCTCAAAAATGCGTATTTTGAACTTGAACTTGAACATTAACCTCTCTTTAAGAGGTTAATGGTTAATGATTAGATTCAAAATGTGTGTTTGACCCATGAACCTTAAATTTTTGAGAGGTTAATGATGGGGGAGAGAATTTTTTGAGAGGTTAATTAACCACCTCCAAAATACATAATTTTATGCTTAACCTTAACCTTTTGAGAGGTTAATGGTTAATGATAAAATTAAAAATATGTATTTTTGGGTCTCTCCATTAACCTGCAATAACTTTGGACTCAGAAGATGGATTTTGAAAATTCAAAGTGCTGGACAGAGCTAGGAATGGGCCAGAGATATTGAAAGGTGTAGTTTCTTAAAAACTCTAAGATTAAGTGACCAATTTAATCATTTAAATGAGGAAAATTTCAAAAATTACCATAGCTCAAAAATTGAGACAATTTTGATAACTGGGCAACACTCTAATCATGTAAGAATAAACAAAGAATCATACCCTAAGTCAACGAATTATATGTTTGGCCTAGTGCCATATGATAGTATTTTAAGTGTGTTGAACACATTTACTCTAATCATGTAAGAACAAATAAAGAATCATGTGGAGGTCAATTAATAGTGAGGGGTAAGTGCACCAAGTTGTGGTGCCAAAAGGGGGTATAAGTGGACACATTTTTCCTGAAATCAACAATTTCTAAACTTCAAAAAGAATTTGAAGATAGTTATGCTCAAAATTATAAGATATGAAAAAACAAAATCGTAGTCCTTTGAATCTAGTTTCTAAACTACTAATTTGTTTTCAAAATGGTTTAGTTTTAGGTCCTCAAAAAAGGGGGCCACAGAAAGTGGTACTATTTATTCCAAAAAAAATATAACATAGTACAAAGTGTGGGCTCCCTAATTTTTTTTATTTTTATTTTTGAAATTCTTTAATCGCTTTGGTCAAAAGTTACTTAACATTATGTAGTTTATCCCAGATTTTTTGGGTAATTTTTTAATGTGTATCTTTTTTTAATGAATTTTTTAACTAGATACATCCCAAAAACATGAAATATCTGTGTGCTCCCCCTAGAAATAATTGAAAACTAATCTAAAATCAAAACTTGTTTTTTTCAAAGTGTGTAGAATGGATTCTAGTTTCTAAAAAACTAAGTTGTTGCAAAATTTGATGAATGAGCTAAAATCTACAACCTAATTAGTACATGGTGGTTTTTGACAAAAAATGGACATACATTCAAAATAAATTATAGATGAAAGGCTTGAAATAGTTCAAATTAAAAATAAATTATATGGTTATATAGCTAACATAGAGACCTACAATGTCATGTAACCTGATCTTATCAATGCCCAACCACAAGGAATCCTGAAGGAGAGCACATAAGAAAAATTAATCATTTTTTGTATGTTTGCAGAAAAACACCTCTTAGACTTGTTTATAAACTCCAAACCTCTGGGTTGAATCTCCAAGAAAAAACCAAGCCTTAGGCTTGGTTTTAATGCAAAGCTTTGAATAGCATGTATGCCCTATAGTGCATGCATGCTATAGCATGCACACACTATTTAAAGCTTTTGAATTTGGGTCTCAATAGTGCACACACACTATTGAGACCTAATTAGTGCATAGAGAAGGAATAAGGGATGCAAAGCAAGAGAAAGAGAAAAGGGGGGGGAGGATGGCTATGTGTGTGTGAGAGAGAGAGATAGATAGAGAGAAAGTAGGAGATGGGAGAGAGAGAGAGAGAGAGAGAGAGAGAGAGAGAGAGAGAGAGAGAGAGAGAGAGTAGGAGATGGGAGAGAGAGGAAGTGAGAGAGAGTAGGGGTGGTAGAGGGTACAAGATGGGAGAGAGAGGAAGTGTGAGAGAGAGTAGGGGTGGCAAAGAGAGAGTAGGGGATGGGGGAGAGAGATTGAGAGTAGGGGATGAGAGAGAGAGAGGAAGTGTGAGAGAGTGAGTAGGGGTGGCAGAGAGAGTACAGAATGACAGAGAGAGATTAGGTAGTGGGAGAGGGAGCGAGAGAGGGAGAGAGAGAGGAGGATGAAAATGTGTGAGAGAGAGAGAGAGAATAGGGCATGGGAGAGAGTGTGAGAGTGTAAGAGAGTAGGGGTGGAATAGAGAGAAATTAGGGGATGGGAGAGGGAAGAGAGAGAACAAGGGATAAGGGAGAGAGAGTAGAGAGGGAGAGAGTGAGAGAGAGATAGTAGGTGATGGAAGAGGGAGTGGGAGAGGGAGATAAAGGGGGGATGGGAGTGTGTTTGAAAGATCTAGAGAGTAGGGGATGAGAGAGGAGAGAGAGGGGGGATAGGAGTGTGTGGTGTGTGTGAAAGAGATTGAGTAGGAGATGGGAGAGGGGAGAGAGAGAGAGTAGGGGATGGGAGGGAGAGAGTAGGCAGTGGGAGAAGGAGAGAGAGGGGGAATGGGAATGTGTGTAAGAGAGAGAGAGAGAGTATGGGATGGGAGAGAGAGGAAGTGTGAGAGAGAGTAGGGGTGGCAAAGATAGTATATGATGGGAGAGAGCGATTGAGAGTAGGGGATGGAGGGAGAGAGAGTATAGGATGGGAGAGAGATTACGAGTAGGGGATGAGGGAGAGAGAGTAGGCAATGAGAGATAAAGTGGGAGAGGGAGAGTGAGAGAGAGGAGGATGGGAGTGCATGTGTGTGAAAGAGAGAGTAGGGAATGGGAGAGGGGGGAGAGAGAGTATCTCAAGAGAGAGTAGGGGATGGAAGAGAGAGAGTAGGCGGTGGGAGAGGGAGTGGGAGAGGGAGAGAGAGGGGAGATGGAAATGTGTGTAAGAGAGAGAGAGAGTAGGGGATGGGAGAGAGTGTGAAAATGTGAGAGAGAGTTGGGGGTGGTAGAGAGAGTAGAGAGGAAGAGAGTGAGTGAGAGAGAGAGTGAGAGTGAGAGTGAGAGAGAGTAAGTGGTGGGAGAGGGAGTGGGAGAGGGAGAGCAAGTGAGAGATAGAGTAAGGGATGGGAGAGGGAGTGGGAGAGGGAGAGAGGGGGATGGAAATGTGTGTAAGAGAGAGAGAGTAGGGATGGGAGAGAATATGAGAGAGAGTAGGGGGATCGAAGAGAGAGTGAGAGTAGGGGATGGGAGAGAGAGAGTAGAGAGGGAGAAAGATAGTGAAAGAGAGATTGTAGGCAGTGGTAGAGGGAGTGGGAGAGGGAGAGAGAGAGGAGGATGGGAGTGTGTGTGAGAGATCTAGAGAGTAAGGGATGGGAGAGGAGAGAGGGTGAGAGAGAGTAGGCGGTGTGAGAGGGAGAGAGAGTAGGCGGTGGGAGAGGGAGAGTGAGAGAGAGAGTAGGGGATGGGAGAGGGGGGAGAGAGAGTAGGGGATGGGTAAGGGGAGAGAGAGTAGAGAGAGAGTAGAGGATGGGAGAGAGAGGAAGTGAGAGAGAGTAGGGGTGGCAGAGAGAGTATAGGGTGGGAGAGAGAGATTGAGAGTAGGGGGTGGGGAGAGAGAGATTAAGAGTAGGGGATGGTGGAGAGAGAGTATGCGGTGCGAGATAGAGTGGGAGAGGGAGAGTGAGAGAGAGGAGGATGGGAGTGCATGTGTGTGAAAGAGAGAGAGTAGGGAATGGGAGAGGGGGAAGAGAGAGAGTAGCTTGAGAGAGAGAAGGGGATGGGAGAGAGAGAGAGAGGGGGATGGAAATGAGTGTAAGAAAGAGAGAAGGGGATAGGAGAGAGTGTGAAAATGTGAGAGAGAGTGGGTGTGGCAAAGAGAGAGTAGAGAGGGAGAGAGTGAGAGTGAGAGAGAGAGAGAGAAAGTGAGTGAGAGAGAGAGTAAGTGGTGGGAGAGGGGAGAGAGAGAGTAGAGAGAGAGTAGAAGATGGGAGAGAGAGACTAGGTGGTGGGAGGAGTGGGAGAGGGAGAGAGAGGGGGGATGGGAGTGTGTGTAAGAGAGAAAGTAGGGGATGAGAGAGAGTAGGAGGCAGCAGAGAGAGAGTGAGATGTGAAAGGGAGAGTGAGCATAGGGGATGGGAGAGTGTGAGAGAGAGTAGGGGAATGGGAGAGAGAGAGAGTAGAGAGGGAGAGAGAGTGAGAGAGAGATAGTAGGTAGTGGAAGAGGGAGTGGGAGAGGGAGGGAGAGAGGGGGGATGGGAGTGTGTGTGAGAGATCTAGAGAGTATGGGATGGGAGAGGAGGGAGGGTGGGAGAGAGTAGGTGGTGGGAGAGGGAGAGGGAGAGTAGGCAGTGGGAGAGGGAGAGTGAGAGAGAGAGTAGGGTATGGGAGAGGTGAGAGAGAGTAGGGTATGGGAGAGGGGGGAGAGAGAGAGAGAAAGAGAGAGTAGGGGATGAGAGAGAGAGAGAGAGTAGCCCAAGAGAGAGGGGGGATGGGAGTGTGTGAGACAAAGAGAGTAGGGGATAGGAGAGGAGAGAGACTAGGGGATGGGAGAGGAGAGAGAGAGTAGGGGATGGGGGATGGTGGGATAGGGAGATATGTGTTTTGACATATGCGTACACACTATAGTACATACATGCTATGATGCATACACACTATGTCAAATCACCCAAAAATGGTAAAAAAGAAAGTTTGGGTCCCATTTCATCTATTCTTTGCTTTTGGTCTATTGTGCAGTCTATTGTTCTAATAGAAAACATGGGTTTCAACATAGCAAACACTATTTGAAGACTTTTTGAACCTAGCAAACACCAAATTCAATCATTGGATACGCGATTTGAAGACTTTTTGAATATTCTTTGTATAGAAAATGTTAGTGCAATCCTTTTTAAATGTTGTTTTTTGATATATAGATACATATTTGATTATAATTTGACATGTTGTTCAATATATAGTGAATTCTTTGAAATTTGTATGTTTGAATGAAATGTTATTTCAAAATGGTTAGAAATTTGACAAGTTTTTTGATATATATTATGTATTCATTCAAATAATTGCAATTTTTATATGTATTTGAATGATTTTTAATTTGCACATTGTAAGTAATTTAGATGTTTAAATAATTTGACATGTAGAAATCATCATCATGCCAAGGAAGAAATCAAAAACTCAAACAAATGAAGATAGGGAGAGAGATTTGGCAATTAAAAGAGATAAAATGAAACTACTATGTAATATCATAAGACAAGTACTTACATCGACAATAGTAATTAGCCAAATGAAGAGAGCTTGGCTCATGAGAAAAAAAAGAAAAACATTAAAAATTGGTAGAGGTAATCTAAAGAGACCCATGCTAAGGCGTGAGAGATTGGAAGATCCAATAAAAAATGAGTTATGGACATTTAGCGGTAGACTACTACGAAAGGATAAAAAAATTAGTGAAGCTTTGAAATCATTGATTGAAGATTTTTGGAAAAATAACACACATATTTTGCTTAATCTAAAAGATGTTGTAAGAAGAAGGATTGGTAGGTAAAATCGCGACCCACATGTGAAACATTTTTTGGACTCAACTTAGACACAATTTTTTGCAAAATTTATTGGTATGTATCCTCAAATTCGAATAAGTCAAAGATTTTTTGAGATGGGTAAACCTTTTTATGTCAAGATAAATCACACACACAAAACTTGTTGTTGTAGGATACATATTGAATTTTCTAACCATTTGATGTTTTAAGGCATATATGTGTGTTTTTTAATTCCAAGTTTGTTTTGCAGGATTGTGACATGAATGAGCCACCAAGATCTTCAAGGTAATTCATATCCAACATTTTATGTGAAATAGGGGATGGCCAAAATTTTTACAAGATATCATGCTTGGATGGTACATGCTCATTTTGTGGCTCTTTGCAACTTTTATCAACTTGTCAACATATGGATAGTACACATGCAATTGGAAATGAAATAGTAAATTATAAAAAATTTAAGACAATGACATATGCTCTAAAAGATGGGAAACAAGACAAAAGATGTGATTTATTCATTGAAAAGATTCTAGTGTATGAGTTCATGAAGATTTTTTATGAAAAGTTTATTTACGAGTATGCAAGGCATACACATAGAGCTTGATGGATGGATCTGCAATTCAAGTTGTGTAAGGATATGTTTCCACTGGATACCATTGTTTCAGTTGTAGACTTTACAGAGAACTACACACTACAACCACAAAATTAGGTGCAAGAAAAGAATTATACTTCTCAAAAGGTTTCCATATATGTTCACATAACATTCATGCATTCACTTACAAGTACATAGGATGACAGGAAGATTTTGAGGGAGTACCATTTTTACATTTGTAATGATCGATCACATTCTACAAAGTTTGTATAGGGTTGTTTTCAACTATTTTATGGAGATTTGGCTAACAGGGGCATCACATATCATCAACACATTATTTGGTCAGACAATTTTGCATCTCAATTCAAGAATGCACGGATGTTCTATTGGTTGACCAGGATGCACAAGTTGTGTAGAATTCAATATATGTGGAATTTCATAGAGGTTGGTCATGGAAAGGGAGAGCACGATGGTGCAAGCGCATGCATCAAAAGAGCCTTAGCTCATGAAGAACTAAAGTAAAAAGATGGAGCAATATTGATAGATGCAAAATCCATCATCTGATGGTGTAACACTACAATGGGCCTAGGTAAGGGAGGTGAGTCTATGGTTCGTAGATTTTTTTGGTTGATAGGTAATACTAACATTGCACCATATTAGGATTGTTGCACACTAACATGATCCAATGAGCTGCACTCTTTTAGAAGCTCTGATGCAGGTTCATGGAGTATCCAAACACAAAAAATGGCATGCTATTGTCCATCATGTGCAAAGGAAAATTGGGATGATTGTGAGTCGACTGAATGGCTGGACAAATGGGATATACGGGTTTTAGACCTAATTGACACCTATCATCCCCCACAAGCACTGGAAATGGTACAGATGGATTTGTCTTTTGACTTTGACCTCTTGTTTGATCTAGTGCAACCTAGTAATATATATATTTATATCTTTTTAATTTCAATATGTAACTTTATAACTTTCACCTAAGTATTTTTTGAATTAATGATCGCATTTTGTATATTTGTCACTATAGGCCATGTTTTTGTTGTTATTGCACCTAGAGACAATGAAGAAGGGATATATTATTATTTGTGTCATTGTGTCCAAGCCAAACAAAAATTGGATCAGTCGGTTATAGATGGTGAAGGTTTAGAGTACCATGTCGGTGCGGTGGTTGTAAACAACACATGGCTTAGAAAATATTCTATGAAGAATGCTAACTTGTGGTTATTCGAGGATTGACAAACAAAGAGGAAGATTCTTCATTATTCAAACCTTGTTGTCACATAAAATGTCCACTTGATAAAATATGATGGAAAACAACATAATAAGATTCTTTGGAAAGTTTGTGAGTCAGACCATGAGGCAATAATTGAGACTTTAAAATGTAGAGCAGATCAAGTGGGCTCATTAGATTGAATAGGGAGAGAGGGAGAGAGAGAAAGAGTGATCAGTTGGATCCAAATAAAATGTTGCAACCTCTCCCCCAAGACTATCCACATGAAAAGGTGGATCGTATTTTTATGATGTGTAAGTGATGAGATAAGTTTAAATCATAGATTTTATGTTTTGATTTGTTTAGAATCTAGATACATTATTTGAATTTATATTAGATTCTTTAATAGGACCCATTTTCAGATTAGTCATTTGAATAAGTGAAAGTTTAGAATATTTTGTTTAGATCAAAATGTAATGAAAGAACATGAAATTTTTTAGAATGTGAATGCTTTGTGATGTAAAGTCATGATTGTGTGTGTGTAACCAGAAACTTCAAACTAGCGAAAGCAAGGATACAATGGGAGAAGTTTCCAAGACTCATCAAGCCATGTTTAGTAAGCTACTTGATCATTTTTAGAAGCTCAAACAAATAATTATTTGCATTTGGAACATTTTTACCAATAATGATATTATGACTAACATGCTTTTATCTATTAATAAAAATTAGGAGGAATCTAGTGGTTCAAATGCTGAGAGTGAGTCTACTAATAGAGGAACATTTAGGGGCAGAAGATCCAATGGCAGAGGAAGGTTTAATGGAAGAGGGCCTAGTGTGTTCACTGGTAAGTGCTTTACTTGTAACCAAGGAGGACATTAGTCCTTTAGATTCCCTGAAAAGAACAAACAAGGATATTACATTTATTTGGTTTTGTTCCTTCTTACAATTTTTATTGCCTTATGTGTTTTGGGTTCAAATTTGAAAACAAGACACTCTCATGTGTCCTTTCTTAAATTATTGATGCAGTGTTGTAGAAAATAATTCTTTTCAAATTAGTTTCTTTTTAGAGTTGATCTATATGAAATATAGTTAGTTCCAACAATCCAATCCTTAAACACACTTTTCCAACTTTCATGCAAGTTCCACCAACCTATTCACAAATAGGGCTACAAGGGCTAAAGGTGAGAAATTGCTGCATAGACAAGACCAGGTCTTTAGAACTCCAAGGGGTAATAAGAATACTACCAATCCACCTTTTATTTGGTTACTTTCCTTCACATACAACTCCAACAATCAAATTCCTTCAATTTTAGACCAAATATATACAAATATTTAGCCTAGGGCTTCCAAGAAAAATGAACTCCCTTCAGTTTTTCAACTCCTACTTTTTGGATATGAAAATAAAATCTCAAGGCTTCCATTTTCATTGGATTTTGTGCCATTTGAACCATACAGTCATGATCTATATGTCCATTTACACAAAACCTTGCTGAACCTAGGGTTTTTGGGCAATTTTGAAAGAAAATACTGTAACTTTTGATAGAGATCACCAATCAAGTTCAAACCAAGTGCATTGGACCAAGAACTCAATAAAGTTACTCCTTAGAGCATTCAATTTCCCTTCCAAATCCATACAACATGTGGGAAAATGAAAATGCAATAGTTTTGAGCCAAAAAACTAGTAAATTTTATTAAAATAAACAAAAATATGTACATCAACTAACTTGTTCTATTGGGAAGGTTGGATCATACATTTATAAGCATGTTTGACCTATCAACTACCTAGGGAATAGTTATAATTAGTTCAAACTTCTTCATTAGCAATATGCAACTTTTGAAAGTTGCATAGCAACTTTTTATTGCATTTGAAATTTTTATTGAAATTGACTACCTAGGACCTCTAAACTATTCTAGGACCCTTATTAACCTCATCTAAGGTGTTTCCACCTATTACCTAATTACTTAATGCCATATAGGCGTTGGGGACTCATGGTTTATAGAATTACCAAATTAGCCTCAAGCCTTTACAAATGGGCTTATAACTTGAAATTATTCCTAACATCCTAAAACCTTATTGTCTTACTCATGAATCCTTTAGGAAGGTGGTGTAGTGTAGGATCCTTGTGGAATGCTCCATGATGACCTTGAGTGACCTGTACCAAAAATGACCATATGAAAGATTTTGATATGTTTTAGTACTTTGAAAAGGGTGTCCAGAAATGTAATTATCCTATCAAGTGATTTGGATAAAGTTTAAGTTATTTAAACTTTTGTGCTGTTGGAGGGCTACTAATTTGTTAATTAGGTCTCTTAAGACACCTTGGAAGAATTAGGTATTGGGAGTTGGATCTAGCCAAGTGGATGGTTAAATCCAATTGAATACACATTATATAACTCATAAAAGTCTTATTTAACCCTTGGTTAAGGCCTTTTTATATTTGGAGTTATTTCGAGTCATATGGAGTTTGTAGGTGTTTTTGGCAACTTGGATAACTTGCTTGCTTGAAGAAGTTTGGAAGTGGAGTTAGTCTTGTGGAGCCAAAGGTGTAGAGTTCAATGGGTTAAGCCTTTTGAATGATTATCCTTTAATAAAGATTGAGTGGGTTGGATCATTGTTTTAGTTACACTTGAGGAAGATATAAGGGCATTGTTTCAAAGCAAAGGGATAGTTAGTTGTTTCTACATAAAATCATTGGTTGACCACTGACCTCTGCATCACTTAAGGTGCCATCTCTACTTACAATTGAATAAACTATATCATTCACTCTCTACATAAACTATGCTAATTCTTCATTTGCAGGTCACCAAAGAAGAGGACTAATAAAGTCAAAGCACCAGTAATAAATGGTGAGATGCCAAAAAAATTTGTGAAACAGTATTATCAATTCACATCCTCAATGTTTATTAGTGCTTTTTGTTCAAGTACCATTGTCTGTTAATCATATATAGTTACAGATATAGTAAGAAGGAAAATAGGTCTTGATTTGATGATAATGGGGCAGTTATAGATATAGTTCTCTCTAAGGATAATGTTGTTTAGCCAATGTATAAGTTGGGAGAACCAAAAGAATATTTAGGTCTACTGAAAACAAATGGAACTTTTGATATTTTAGGATATAAAATGTTTATTGATGGATTTGACAAGAATTAAAAGTATAAAAACAATCAATTTACTCTTCCATAAAATGGTTCCTATGTTAACAACTTTTACTGTATTTCTTGATTTTGTTCCAGCATTTAATGTGATTGTAATATTGTTTTGTAACTGAAGGATGACAAAGAAAAAAGAGTAAACAAGTTGCATCTACGAACATAGCTACAAATGCAAGTGGAAGAAAATCTAAGTGAGCTAAGGAAGTAAACACTATAACAGATTAGGCCCAAATAGGGATATCATCAAATATAGGTGCAAGGAGTTCAAATGACAAACCTTTGGTATGTAAACTCCAAAATACCTTTTTTGATTTTAAACTAAACTTGAGTATGAATTTGACTTATTTATCCTGAAAATGTAGAATGCATGGAGATCATGTGCATGCACTGATTAGTAGACTTTGGGAGTCAGGCTTCACTTCAAAAATATATGAAGAACATGCATAGGTATTGGAAACTTCTCAAATTTCTTAACATACCCATCAAATTTAAAAATAGTATCTACAAAGATAATACAAAGCATTTCACAAGACATTGCAGTGATCCTTC
This sequence comes from Cupressus sempervirens, assembly GCA_028749045.1. NCBI lineage: Eukaryota > Viridiplantae > Streptophyta > Pinopsida > Cupressales > Cupressaceae > Cupressus > Cupressus sempervirens. Next base: position 683,749,268 of record CM053784.1, on the reverse strand, counting down.
ATATCACTACCTTCCTAAGTGGCTCATGATGGAGGTTATAATGTTTCAGAATGTTAACACTAGTTTCAAGTTGATATCAGCCCATTTGTAAAGGCTTGAGACTCATTGGTGTTTCTATAAACCTTGAGTCCTTAAGACCTATAGGACATTTAGTATCTAGGGAAATAGGTAGAAATATCTTAAATAAGGATAATTTAGATCCTAGGGTCCTTAGGATAAACCAGTATTTTTAATAGGTTAATAAGTCCATTTAAATGATTTGGTAAAGTTTCATCACTTAGCAATTTCAGAAATTCAAAAGTTACAAAGTTATAAATTTGAATTTTCAAATTATAACGGTCATGGACATTTAGGAGGGAATTCGTTTCTTTATTATTTTTAGCCAAATTAAACCATCCAACCAATTTGGATTGGTTGGGGTAGTTGATAGGAGTTTATTAAATGTTTCACAAATCCATTGTACTAGCAGAGAATCCATGGTAGGGACTGCTACAACAAATTGAATTAAAAAAATCTGATTTCTTACAAAGTTAAAGGGTTTTTTGGTATGATTCAAAGTTCTTATTGATTGGATTGCCTTGGACAATGTTTTGATCATTCATATTTCATCTCTTTGAATTCTTTCATGTTCTAAAAACCCTACTACAGTCACTATTAATCATTTTGGTACTGTTTAGTCTTTGGAAAATCTGTTTTTAAGACAGTTTTGTGTAGATTTCACACTATGAAAGTCATTCTATGAATGTAGCACTTTGATTCTCATAGAATGAAATCTTATTGACATACATAATATCAATTTAACATGTATATTATCTTACTAATCTTGGAAATGCAAGTTTGATTAATTTATGTGGTGACCACCATCAAGAAGACTAAGAAACTAAGTGAATTTGGAGGATAGGTTGAAGGTTAGAGAGTTTTGGCAAAAAAGGGCACCATTTTATGATGGAATGTGTATAGATATGTTGTATACAAGGTGTTCCAATCTTTATTTGTTGCAAGAAACTTTGGGAAGCATGACATTGAGGAAGCCATAAATTTAAGGGTTTCGAGGGCACAATTTGGGACTTTGGTACCTATAAACCTCTTGGAGTCAAATTGACTTCATATTACTTTGATTTGAACCTATTTATTTCACTATGAAAATATTTGGAGCCTGGGAGTTAGAATGGTTAGCACTTCCTTTGTAAATGCATGAGAATTAGGCCTTAGAAATCTAAGAAACAGTGAAAACAATCATATAACTTCCAAGAAACCTACCCTATCCTTTTGATATGTTAAGGTAATCCATAAAGGTACTCAAATATATAATTTATTTTCTTGGTGTTTTGGAGAAAGTTGAAGAAAAATCCTTGTGAGTGTTACTATAGGGCTACAAGGCATGCTATTAGGCCTAGTTTGAGGAATATTGAAGTTTTGGTGTCTAAACCATTGAAGAAAGTGCAGATTGCATATTTTAGGGCTATTGGATCACATCATAAGACTTGTTGGTGGATAATTTACTATTTCACTTATTGAAGGCACTTTTGGTCGCTAGATTCAATTATGCATTTGGTTGCAGACTGATCCAAAGGGCTTCTAACAAAGGTATACTCTCCACTGCAAGTGGACTCCACTCTACATGCCCAACCCTCAAACCTAGGGTTCTCAACTGACTTAGATCAATAAAAACTTCTTAGGGTCTCCCCTTATCTAATAGGCCTAAAAAGGGAAACTCTCCCTAGATTGGTTTAGAACTCAACTTTCCTGATAGAAAAGGTTTCTATGGAACTAATCTCTCAAAAACACCCAAATTTAAAGTTCTCAAACCCCCAACAACTGATTTGCATAATTGTTACCAACATTTCTAATAGGGCTAATCCTAGCTTTCTCAGTAAAACTCCCAAACTTTGCAAAGGGCCACACTATCTTTTCAGTTCTTTAGACACCCTTTAACCACCTCTTAGAGATTCCAAAAGATCAAACTCTAACTCTGTTCCAACACCAACTAACACCCACTTTGAGTCACAAAACTAATTGGCCAAATTAGGCTGGGTTACAAAGGAAGTATGAATAAATGGGTTCTAACTTCACCCCTTGGAACTCTTCTTCCCATCCAATTAATCCTCCTACACTATTCACCTGGGTCAAATCAATCAGTTTGGAAGCCCAAACCTTCTTTCTTCTTCAAATCTAGACTAGACATATATTAATGTCCAGTCTAGGACTTGTTGGTAAAAATAGGTAACCTACACCTATCATTCTAAATCTCTACCATCTTGAAGTATCCTCTCCTAAATTGCATTCCACAAAGTGGCATTGAAATTCCACAGTGGAATTGGAAGTTAGGAGGCCATCTTGAAGAAACCCTTAGATTTAGGGTAAATCTAACCAACTTCTACAAAAACTAATGTAACTTTTATTTTAGATAAGATAAAGACTTCAAAACAAATGAAATGGAAAATTAACTCAATCCTCTATCCAACCATACCAAAATTTCACTCCTACCAATCTGTACAGGCCATATAGAATTGAAACAATAGAGAAAAAGGCAAAAATTCTAAGTTTTATTCAATGTTTGTTGCTCATTGGTCAAGTTGATCACATATAAGTATAGATATATAGTATGGTTGGATAGATTTGTGAATCTTCTTTCTGTTGCACTTGGAATGAGGTTTTAATTTTCTCTACAACTCAAGATATTCCCATTTTACTAACTATTGTCCCCATTTTTTGCCATTACCTAGGGTTTCATCTATTTTCCCTCATATCTTGAGATTCCACCATGGGAAATTAACAAACCTTGGTGGAATCCAAGTTAAAAAAATGTGTTTTATTTTCCTTTTGGTTCTAGGTCAAAATAATGAGTCTAGAGAGAAAAACTTGATGCCCTAGGCATGCAAGATCCATGTGCATGCTAGAAATTCGTAGCAACATCTTCCATAACTCACTGCAGAGAAGGTTTTGAGGCTTGAAAATTGGTATGCGATCATATTAAATGATCTACCTCATGTTACAATTTTTGGATTGATGTTTTGCTAAAGGGGTAGGGTACTTCCTTTGTTAATGGATGCCTAATTGCCTACATTCCTAAGTGAGCCTTGAAAAAATCAGTTGCTGCATACTTCTCTTGAGATCTCAAGGCTTTAGTATGTTGTATAAAACCAAAAAGGGTATCCAAATCAGTGATTATTTTCTTTGGGTTGTGAGGATATGTTTGTGATTTTCCATGTTTAAAGCTAAAAGCCTAGTCTTGAGTTTGTGAAGCAACTAGCCAATGAAAGTTGCATAGTTTGAATCTAATGTTGGATTCATGTTAGTTTGGACCTAAATAGACCCTTTATATGCTTGGAGGTCACCCCTGGTCCTTATTTGTATTTGTGGGCTTTTGTTTCAAATAAGCCTATGTGTCACTTTTTAGGCATAAAAATGAGCAGTATAGCTAATTTTTCAAGGAAAAAAAGATTGTTATGTTTCTTAGAAGGTTATAAAGGTCCTTAGGGTCATTAGGTTAAGTTTTAGGCATCTAGGAGTTAAGATGTCCAAAATAGCAAAAAATTGCAAAAATTGTCAAAGCAAAATTGCAAAAATGCTGACAACTTTGTAGGAGTTTGGGAATTGGTGAAGGGCTGAGCATTTGGAAATAATTTATTTTACTATTTCTAAACATTTTTCAAATTTTAGAATTGGAATCAAGTAAAACATGTAAAAATTGCACTTTTTGTGCAAAGTTGCATTGTTGGAAGTTGTAAAAGTTGCTCAAATTTGCAATTGAGTGGAAAAAGGGATGTGGAATTGAACTATCTATTTTGTTAGCTCTGGGTGGCTTGGTAAACCCTATCCTCAACCTTTTCCTATCCCATTTAGTGCTCAAATGTTCTTGGGCATGCCGAACTAGAACGTCCCTAAGGGTCACTAAATGCCATAGGGCTGTGATCTTTGACAGGGTATATCTCAAAGCTCATGTGAGGTATGGATGCAATTCCAATTCTTATAGGACTATGTTGTGGAGACCTACAATAACCTCTCTCACTTTTTGGAGATCATACTCCATTTTGATTTTGTGATGCCATCTCGGGTGATTCTAAAACTTGTAGTGTTGGCTAGTACAAAGTTGCCAACTGCCAAATCTCTCTCACCTTTCATTGTCGGACCATACTATTTGCTCCGTTAGTTCTAAGTGGTCGGGTAAACCCTATTCCCAACCTTTTCCCATCCCATTTAGTGCTCAAACATTTTGGGCATGTCAAACTGGAACGTCCCTAAGGGTCACTAAATGCCATAGAGTTACGATCTTTGATGGGGTATATCTCGGAGCTCATGCAAGGTATGGACATGATTCTAGTTTCTATAGGACCATATTGCAGAGGCCTACAATAACCTCTCTCACTTTTTAGAGATCATACTCCATTTTGATTTTGTAATACCATCTCGGGTGATGCTAAAACTTGTAGTGTTGGCCAGTACAAAGTTGCCAACTGTCAAATCTCTCTCACCTTTCGTCATGGGATTGAATTGTCTACTCTGTTAGCTCTAGGTGGCTGGGTAAACCCTATCCCCAACCTCTTCCCATCCTATTTGGTGCTCAAAAATTCTCGGGCATGCCAAACTGGAATGTCCCTAAGGGTCACTAAATTCCATAGAGCTATGATCTTTGATGGGGCATATCTCAGAGCTCATGTGAGGTATGGATGCGATTCTAATTCCTATAGGACCATGTTATAGAGACCTACAATAACCTCTCTCACTTTTTGGAGATCATAATTCATTTTGATTTTGCAATGCCATCTCAGGTGATGTTGAACTTGTAGTGTTGGCCAGTACAAAGTTACCAACTACCAAATCTTTCTCACCTTTCATCATGAGATTGAACTGTCTACTCCATTAGCTCTGGGTGGCCAGGTAAACCCTATCACAACCCATATCTGATCCCATTCAGTGCTTGAACGTTCTCAAGATTGGTTAATGGATTCATGTTGAGCTTCCAATTGTTGATCGATAGCCATTAAATGAGACCAAGCTAGTTAAAGTTTGTTGGGAATACTTTTGGAGGACTTTATGACATTATTGAGACTTCCATCCCCAAATCATAAATAAGAAAAAATATGAAAAATATGATATGATCTTGGGTTGAAGTAAAATCTCAAGAAGTGATGCATTTAATGAGCCATAAGAAACCTACATGTACATTCCCCAAATTATAACGAATGGTTGGATATAAAGGCTCCATACACTGGTCCAAAAATGGAATCCAAGGATGTAACCGTGCATGTATTGGCATAGTCTCCCTGTGAGGATCCCAACTATCTACTATTGTTATTAATTTGGGTGTCACTATATGATCCAAAATGTTATGAAGTACTAAAGCATGTAGTAACTTCTCCTATGTCTCTAGAACAATCCATCAAACCAAGGAGTCATGAGGTCTTCTCCCATCAAAATGAATAGTTTTAAGGTCTTCTAGGCCTTTTGAAACTTATTTTTAGCATGTTTGGTTGATTTTAAGATTTCTTGCATTTAGACCCTATTGTGTGAACCCTTGAACAAATTTGGTATTTCTATAAACTAGTTGATTCATGAGGTCATAGGGGTCTAGTAGTCTCCTAGGGTCTTGTTAGAAGTCATAGGAGGTGTTAGGATCTTCATGTTATAGGTCAATGATTAGAACAATACAAATAGTGTACAAAATTCATGGATATGTGAGCTTGGATATGTGTTGCAAGATGAGTATAGACCTTATGTCTACAATTACAATACTTTATGTAATGATTTGAGTAAGTTACAAATGTTTTAGTAAAGATTAGTTGCAAGCTAGTGATAGAGAAATATGTCAGGTATTGTTACTATATTTTGGTTATAACTTGTTGGTGACCTAGAATTAAGGTTTGGAAGCATAAAGCATGGTAGAAGACTTGTAATAGTGCATGATTTGGGATTTGCAATCCATTTGCTTTGGGTTGTGATGATCACTAGTATGTGGTGTATAGATTACTACTTCTAGGAGCTGATGGGATGGTGTAGTGTATTGTTTGGATTAGCGAGTGTTAACTGATAAGTAGGAATCCAATGAGTCCTGAGTGTTCTATTCATTCTCATCAAAGATGGGTTCATGAAAATCGCTACTCATGCAACATGGGTCAATGAATTTGACTCAGAAACAACATAGTTGAATCTTGATAGAAATATCACAATTTGACATGTTGTGGAATATATATGTTACTTTTCAATTAACAAGCTTAAGGGGATTACTAATGAATGGTTCATAAGGCACAACACTTGATGAAGCTTTTACAAATGGAGTTGCAAGAAGAGTGGTTTTAACCATGGGGGAAACTTTTTAGTTAAGCACACTTGAGTTGGAGTAGTACTAGGATGGGTGACCTCCCATGAAGTATAGGTACTTCACCTCTCTAAGAATCAATTAGATTCAATGAATGCTAAGTGTTCTATTCATTATCATGAGAGATCAGTTCATGTAAACCACTACTCATGAAACATGGGTCAATGAATTTGTCTCAAATACTACACAGTTGAATTTTTATAGCAATATCACAATTTGACTTCTTGTAGAAATGTCTCTTACTTATCAATCAATGAGCTTAAGGGGAATTCTAATTAATGGTTCATAAGGCACAACACTTGGTGAAGGTTTTACAATTTTTGTTGCAAGAAGAGTGGGTTTAACCATAGAGGAAACTTTATAGTTAAGTGTGCTCAAACAAGAGTAGTACTGGGGTGGGTGACATCTTAGGAAGTCCATGTACCTCAACTCTATGAGAATCACCTAGATCCAATGAGTGCTAAGTGTTCTATTCACTCTCATGAGAGATGGGTTCTTGTGTCCCACTACTCATGAAATATGGGATAATGAGATTGACTAAAAAATTACACACTTGAATTCCAGTAGTACTATCACAAATTGACTTGTGAAAAAATATCTAAGCCTACTTATCAATAACACAATTTGCTAGACCATTTGACCTATCCTAGCATATACATACATATCCAGTCTCCATGATGATAGATAGATTGATTTATGAGGTGCACACATACACAAATAGGAAAATCTATGAGAAGAAGCAAAGTATTTTTTAAAAGGATTGACTAGCATGCCAGAAAAACCTCCTAAACTATTCAATTATATCCCTTGTCTAGTTCATATTGAAACACAAAAATATTACTAAGGAAATCATACCCCTTTTTGTTTTTTGTTTTGTTAATGATGTTCCTCTTGTCATGATTTTGGATTGATAAGGACTCAAGTCTATAGGGTGTTTGATTTTTTCATTTTCTCTTAATTTTTGACAAGATTTTCATATGCATTTGATCTACTTTATGGAATTTGCACAAATGAGTTGGCATTACCATTTGACAACTCTGCTAGATTGTGGAATTTGCTAATTTGCATGCCTTAGGGTTTGGACCAGTAAGTGGAACTTTGGAATCTGCCTTCCCTTGTCCTAGCCTAATCATTGGATGCATTGGTTTGGTCTTTCTCTCTAGATTTTTGGTACTTCCTTTGTTAGGGTGACCTAATTGGGGCAATTAGACCTATATAACAGTCCAATTTTGGAAGGCTTGTAAATGGCTTCAGCACTTTCCCTTTTGGGGATTTAACAAAATAAATAAAGAGTGCTTGGAATGCTAATTAGTTCCTAAGGTCTTTTGGAAGATATGGTACTTGTTGCCTAATTTGTCTTTGGAAGGGCTAATAGCCTAGATGCTGCATTATGAGGACATAGTTATGAAATTCATGTTTGGGTTACTATTTGGCCATGGTTCATTGGTTTTAGTGTTGGGATGAACCCCTTAACATGCTGATCAACCTTATTTGTGAGAATCCACCATTCATGGGTGCGAAGCCAAGTTTGCTAGTGTAAAGTTGTATGGATTAATAATGATCCCTTAGTGTTATTGTTGTGTCAAGGTGTAGAAGTTTAGGTGTATAATCTATCTTGCTGGATTGAGATCAGCATTGTGCTTATTGTACCCTAACCTCTGCATCATTGTACCTATAAAATTCTATCCTCTATAAGGTACAACATTGACCAATTGTGCATATAAGAAAATATATGCATTGGAATACATGTGAGTGCCCATTAGAATTGGTATTCTATGATGGCAAATCTAACATATCGAATTAATGAAACCTTGAGAATCCTATTAGGCTCTACATCATAACTAAACCTTGGAATTAATGTAATGTATTATTTTCAGTTTCAGATTTGTTATATATTTGTAATCATAATTTATGATAAATGTTTAGATGCATAACATATAAGTTAGGCTTTAAACATGAACAAGAAGATCATAAATCAATATGACAATGACATAAATTGCAAATGATAAATTTTTGGCTAGATGTAATAATTTTTGTTTTGACTCTTGAAGTATGATTATTTCATATATATATATATATATATATATATATATATATATATATATATGTATGTATGTATGTATGTATGTATGTATGTATGTATGTATGTATGTATGTATGTATGTATGTATGTATGCATGTATGTATGCATGTATGTATGCATTTAAAAAGTAAAATAGACTAGTAGTAAATTTAACTTTCTTGTAAGTTTTGTGGCCTATCTGCACCTAAAGAATCAAAGGCATCACAATTCTCAATTTCAATAACCACAATATTACAAGAAATCCATCTAGTAATCTAAGAAATCTAGAGAGTAATTCTTCCTTGTATCCCCCTAACAGGGAACCTAAGAGATCACATAACTAATAAGGGTAAAAGTGGAATAAATTTTTATTCTATTTTTAACACAAAATTGAAGCATGTACGTTTCATTTTCAATTCTTCTAACATTAAATATTTTGATATATCTCATTAATTAAATATATGAATATTCTATATTAACTCAACAACCAAGTCCTTATAGGTTCCCAAACATCACAACTAGAAACACATACATAAGTTCCCATAATTAAAAACCATCATAAATATATGAACAAGACTTCATTATAAATAATTGAATCCATTATTACAATTAGATAGCATAAAAATCACATAAGCATACCAAGGACAAAAATCTTGATATACCCATTCTTCTTTATTGCAACTAAGCATGTCTACATATACATATTATGAGGATCAAGTAATCATTATATATCATGTTTTCATATACTTCTAACATTTTTCTCTTCCAATATGATCTCTATACAAAATGGATACATAAGTATTATATCATAGTCATGATACAAAAATATGATGTTGCAACATCTAGTCACACACAAAAAAAGATGCAAAATTGGAATGTGTGAAGAAAGATCATCCAAGGCTCTTGAAAAACTCTGGAAAAATACTCAATGGATAAAATACTTTCCACCCAACCATGGAACCTTACTGCCCCACTCCCCTAAGCTAGGAGATAACACAAGGCCCCACACCAAGTTCAAACATAAGAAAAGGGATAAAATAGCTATTTTAACACTGATAAAGTTTATTGCTGATCAATATTGTATCAAAAATTCAAACTAATTAGGTATTAAATTAAACTTGATAAACAAATGACAGAGAAGGAAAACTTTAAACATGAACAAGATCATAAATAATATGATGATGACATATTGGAAATGATAAACTTATGCTTAAATAGTGATAAATTTTATTGTTAATCAATATTCTATCAAAGTTTTGGACTGATTAGGCATTGAGTTTAATGTCATACATGAACATATCTAATTTAATGTCATACATGAACAAACATATAATATAAAATGATAACCAATAATGTCATGTACATTAACAAACACATAATATAGTATGATAACTAATAATGTCGTATATGAAAAAACATATCATATATTAACTAATAATGTCATGCATCAAATAAATGTCATACATCAAATATAAAATGTCATATATACATCAAATGTATATCGAATATGTTCATTGACATAAAATCCAACATATATGTCCACTGATGCCTATACATATACATGTCTATCAACTATATCTTCTCCTTCCCATGAGGGGAAGGAAACAAATCTCTCAAGGTCTTCTTTCATCATGTGGAGGAGATGGTGGTGATGATGGGGTCTTCCTCACATGCTCGCTCATCCTCTTGCTGAGGCTCTTCTCTAACTTGAGCTGATACAAAAAAAGTATGTATGAATCAATAATTATTATACATTGAAATCAAATATATGTACACACAAAATTAATTATTTTCTTACCACCATCAAATAGTCACTCTGCAAGTCCACCTTGAAGGCTCATGGATGATCAGGCGTAACGAGACCCTACAACATTTCAATCAATATAATCACTTATAAATAACATTAGAAATTTTGATACTAAATATTATAAACAACAACTGAAACTAAGAAAATTCTTTCATACCTCAGTCAATGGTTGTGAACTACCCATAGCTGCAACCACTCCACGATCAACAGACTGTCAGAGATGAGGAGTAGTGTCCAAAGTCAAGAGCTACATGTCATACAATACATGTTACATGTAACATGAAACATGAAACAAATATAATAAAATGAATTAAATTAACATGAAACAAATGTACCTCTATGAAGCTCATATCACGTCTATGCTTTGAATCCATAGTAAATGTCGATGGTCTTGTAGAGAACTGAAGCACATGCATAATTTTTTTTGTCAATCCTTAATATGATTACTTAATAAATATATTTATTAATTTAAATGATTAAATTGATACATATCTTTGGACTCGTGGACGAGACAAAAAATGGGGCCAGGGGATCGCTACTAGGCTTACCAACACTCTAACCTTGAATTTTGAACAATGTCAATATATGCTAATTAATTAATCATTCACTATACATATGAAATATGATCAAATTAGTAAATTATAATTGTAATTTACTTGTATGTCAATGCCAAATGTGTCATTCAGGAAATAATCAATGATGAGCCCATCATCCACACCATCTCTAGCATGAGTACCAAATGTGCATAAGGATCCGCATGATGTGCACATGTGACTGTGACATACATAAGGCTCCCCCTCAACTAATGGACTTTTGCAATGAATGAGAGTCTGCATCAAAGATTAGTGGTCCCTAGAGTGCTGGCCTCTACATGTTCGTTCACAACTGAAGGAATAGTCACATGCTCACCCTGTGGCTTGACCATAGGTGTGCTAACTACATTAGGGTCATGACGTGCCCTTGGACTCTCAAATGATGATCCCCTACCTCTACCTTGGGAGTCTAATATATCAAAATAATTGGGGATCTCCCCAAGGACAAACTCACAATACAATTTCTTTAAAAAATACATGGGGACCTCGTGATTGTTGCAAGGAGGGGCATCAAAAACCATCCACCATCTATCCCAAAAATCAATTCTAATAGCATCGTGTATGCACCAATGGATAGGGAACCATTTAGTACCCTCTCTAACAGTATTTTGTTCACTGGGTTTTCTAAATAATGCACATATTGTACCTTTTGGTATTTCTATTTTTTTAACATCTTGATATGACAATTTATTTACATAATATCTTTTTTGTTCATCCCTCTTAACCTGCCAAACATCTAATTGACCACTAACAAAAGCTATGTGGGTCTTAATAGATTTGAGGGACGATGCCAATTGAGCTCTCATTGGATTGGTTTGTCCGCATTCTTTGAACTGACCAATGAGTCCTTCTAATTCAATTTTGACCTTTTCTATTTCATTTATTATATTTTCTTGTGTGCCAAGAGGAGGTCTTACAATTGGTTTAGGCTACAAAATTTTTTGTTCTTCTTGTGGAGGGTTTTGATTTTGATTTTCTTAAGGGTTTTGAGCTTCTTGGAGATTTGTTAGTTCATTATTGACATTTCCTGATAAGAAATCAATTGAAATCTAAATAAATAAACAAATATAAAGAAAAATTGTAGAAAATCTACAAAACAATATAAAAACTTACAAAACAATATAAAAATGTATCAAACAATGAAAAAAGGAATTTAGATAGCATACAGTGTGCTCATGATCTCGAACTTCAACATTGAGGAGGCATATTTGCAAGGTGGGTGGTGAAAAGCTTGGTTTGTTGCAATCCACGTACATGCTGCTGTGAGGAGAAGTAGGAAAAACAAGTGAAAATGAATGGGCTGTGGGTATGCAACCCATCTATAATATTTTTTCTTTTTTAAAAGAGCATACACGCTATAGTGCGTACACACTATGGCTTGGGTTACTCAAGCCATAGCGCATGTGCATTATAGTGCGTATGCACTATTGAAAATTGAAAAAAAAAGTGTCACCTTTTTGGCACCACAACTTGGTGCACTTACCCTGAGATATGTTGATTTGGTTTGATAAAAAAGAAAAGATTCTATACACTTAGGTTTTTCCCTATTATTTTTAACATTGTTCCATTTTTAAGGATTAAATTAGACATTAATTATTTATCATATAGCAAAGATTTTTAAGGATATTTTTAGAAATTGTTTGCAAAATTTCAAATAAACAAGAAAAGGAAGTCACATATCATATCAATAGAGTTTGTAGAGAAAATATTACCAATTGCTACAATGATTTCAGAAGTAAAGAATTTTTTTGTAACAAGATGTTCTTCTCAAAATTGATGGACTTCTTCTACGTTCAAATATGCAACTCTTCTATCTCTATAATCACTTTACACTGATTGATACTAAACAATTATTCTATATTTACTCTATAGAAACCATTTCTTTTTTTTTCTTCAAAAGTTCAAAATTATTTTAATGTAGACAGTTAGACTAATTCTTTTTCTTTCTCATTTCTTATAAAAATAAGTTGAATTACATAGACATTACAATCTCTATCTTTATGTAATAGATTACACCAATTTGAATAAACATACTTCTTAATTTCAAGTCACCTTTAGTTAAGAAATCACATTTCACTAAGGAATGAATTTCACAAACTCATCCAAAAATTGAACTTAACACAAATGTAATTCAAAAATTTAAAGCTTGATAAATAGCCTCATATCACATGGTGAATCATCTTCTTAACTGAAACAATTTAACACCCCCACCATTACTCTAACATCATAAGCAACTACTAGAATAAGTATATAAAATATGGTTTGGTGAAGCAGAATATCAATTTTCCACATTTGGAACACACATTAAAAAGAGATTTGCCTAATCTTGAAACTCACGTGCTTGTATGCAACTAGCATACAACTATTCAAATTGTTCCCAATCTTGGGTGGCACAGGGGGAGCAGTCCTCCTCTTCTTGTTGTGGGCATGAAGGAGAGCAACTTTCTTGTTTGATTGCATTGATCTGAACTATGGTTTCATAAATGGAACCCACTTTCCAATTTGAAGGCAAAACAACACCTTTGGTCCACACCTAGTAACCATCATATCCATTGGTAACAACTAGACAGAAAGAAAGAGGCCCCATTCGAGGCTGTTGCACACTCCACATGACCCCATGGTTGTGCGTCATGTATTTCCAATTCTAACTTCCCACTTGCACTTTGCAAATACATCTCATCATTACTCACTCATAAGATCATTTTAACTTTTAGATTCAAAGATGGGGTCTTAAAAACAATGGTTAATTTTATTATTAAAAGTCTTAAATAATCAAATTTGACTTATTTTTCCAAATCTAATTTCTTTCTTAGTATTCAATGTTTAACAATCGTGGTTTAAAGATACTACAATACCAAGTATACACATTTTTCTAACTTGAAAAACATCCACAATGACGATATCTATCTACCCTCTTGATAAAGAAATTGCTACTACTTTTGTCTACTTTCAGTGCCATGTTTTGTCCTGGATACCGGCAAGAAAATATGAAATAAAATAATTCAAATGGTATTTTGTGAAGAAAATATGAAATAAAAGGGCGGTTGTGATATTTCTTATTAAATTTTAATTTTGTAGCTTTTGAGTTAAATTTATTGATCTATGGTTCATGAATAATAGTTGGTAAAAATTCATTTCATATAAAAAATGAACAAAATATTTATCATTCATTGCAACTAGGTGATGGTCACATGCATGAAGCATGGGGATTATTGGGAGGTCAACTGTTCCATTACCACTCCAACTCAAATGTCTTCAAAATTTCCTTCAAGGTCAAGCCCACTTTGTTAGCAATCCCATTTGCAAAAAAGTAAAGTATGTTTAACCTTGGAAGAAACTTGATGGTTGTGCATAGTTGAGCTCCAATAGGACTATGAAAATTATCTAATCATTACCCACTCATGAGAATTTCTAACTTTTTATATTTAAAGATACTGCAATACTAAGTATGCATTTCTCTAACATGAGCAACACCCACAAGAATGATATCCATCTGCCCTCCTTGGTAAAGAAATTGCATGGCAAGAAAGTGCAGGGAACTACTACTCATCTACTTTCACTGTCATGTTCTACCTTGGAAATTAGCATGGTATTCTGTCAACAAAATATGAAATAAAAAAATAAAAAAAGGATATTGTGATATTTTTTATTAAAATTTAATTATATAGCTATTGAGTCAAATCTGTTGATTTATGATTTATAAATAATAGTGAATTCTAATAAAAATACTTATCATTTATTGTATCTAGGTGGGTGATTTCCATAAAGGTAAAGCATGGGACTTTTGGGAGGTCACCCATTCAAGTACTATTAAGTGCTCAAATGTGTTTAAGTCTAAAGTTTCCTTCAAGGTTGTTGCCATGGTTCTTCTACCTACTAAATTGAGAGAATTACATCTGTGTTTTGAGTCAAAACAAGTTCAAATGTATCAAAATTCAAGCTTGAAAAGGGCCAATTGTCGATTGTATTTTTAATTATTTTCTCATCTTGATGCACCCATTTTGTCCCCACCTCTATCCAACACTTCAAATTTTTGAAATCCAGTTCCTGAGTATTTAGTTATCAAAGGTTAATGAAGCATTCCAAAATACAATTTTCATTTTAAATTCTTAACCTCTTCATCAAAAAGGTTAAGATAAGTTTCCAAAAATATGTGTTTTCAAATAATCATTAGCCATTAACCTTTAAAAAGGTTAAGGTTCAGGGTCCAAAATGTGTGTTTTAGTTTGAAATCTTAACCTCTCCATCTAAAAAGGGTTAAGATAAATTTCAAAAACACATTTTGCAAACCATTAACATTAACCTCTTGTCCAAAAAGTTTAAGGTTATAGGTTCAAAAAACGTATTTTTGAGATAGTTATTAACCTTCTAGTTGATAAAAGTAAAGAAAATAGAAGGTAGAGACAATGGGTATAATGCAAAGTCAAAGAAAAAGGACAAAGCTTTGAAACATCCAATTGCAAATATATTGAAGAGATCATGTTCTATGTAAATTCTTGATTACAAAAGACTATCAAAATCGTCATATAGAATGCAAAATTTGAGATGCTACACTGTATGGAGAATGCATACAAAATAGTTGAAAAAATGTCTCCAATTATATCATTTTATGTCATAGGTTGATACCTTTTCAAATTTGGAAGAAAGTTGACAAGGCAATGAAGAATAGGAAGAGAATTTGATCTCAATGGTGAGGTGACCGTCCCTAGTGATTTCCTTTCTGCCTACACATCAATGAAGTAAATGAAGTTGAGTCATTAATATTGTGATGATGACTATCTTGATATCGAGTACATGAATTGTTTGGAAAAATATCTCTATTCTCGGCCTGCATCATGATCATCTCCTATGATGAAAGCTATTATTCGTAATGGAAAACATGACACCATGATTCAAACTTCACCTCCAACTCTCAGGGAACATATTATGGAGCTCGGCTCTTAATTTATGTTCGATGAAATGCCCTCAGATGTGCCATTTCATTGGAATCAATGGGCATGGTCATGAAATCAGGATGGACAATTTTATAATAGCACCAAAATTGTTTGACAGAAGGACTTGAAGATACAGATGTTGGTATCAACATGCATCATGACTAAATCGATGCACAGAATAAGCCAAGGCATATGAGAAGAAGCCACAACCAAGGCATGGGAAAATGAAGAACATGGAACAATAAAGTGGAATAAGGATAGAATAGATGCCATGCCGAAAAGAATTTCCTATTCACAGCGTCTGGCTCGTCACCTTCATGAGCACAAGAGATCATTCAACGTGATTCGGGAGTCTGAAAATATCTGAGCGAAAAGCGTGGGATAGTACATGGAAATTATTTTACTAAACAACATATTATAAGCATGGTAGCAACGAGCATGGATGCTAGTCCATCACCAGCACACGTGTAGGTTCCAATTATCAGACATTGTATTTGAAGTATTTGAGAGAGTGCTCCTATTTTTATGAAATGTTTAAAGTTACAGAGGATGTGCAAAATAGAAATATATTTGAGACCATTCTTCATGATCCAAGCCTCGCCTCTGATCTGCAAAGAGATTACAAGGTTTTAACTATTTAATCAACCATTCTTGCAGTGAAGTAAAGGTTCTAATGTTTATGGGTTGCTTTGGACATTGACATAGCATTAGTAATGATACGCACAAATTGTTTGATAGAATACTCCATATCTTCAACCCACCACAAATTCAACAGTGTTAGGTGTGTTGGAATATTTAATGCAGTAGTTGACATTTTCCCCTAGAGCCAAATGCTCACCTACCACCTTTGACATCCAGAACAGAAAGAATCATAGATACAGTGGGTGAGATTTTTGAAATAAAAAATGAGGGGGAAAATGGATTGTGACAAAAGGGAATGTTTCTTCATTCATATTCAATTCATTCAGATTTTATTCAGAGATTCAGTTTAGCAGAGCAAAGAAAAAGGTAGAAGAAGAAAGTGGTCAGTAGATCCACTTGTTGCAGAGACAGAAGGAAGTATGTTCAGTGTCTCCAGTTGCACATGAATCCTCTGTTCATTCTATGAGTTAGTTGTTTTTTTTTTTTTGTCCTGTTGAAGCAGTGATTGCTCCAGGCACCATTGTATGCAACCATTAGAGCTGCAAGTTTAAAAGTTTATAAAAGTTTGAAGTATTATTAGTTTAGGGTTATTTTAGGATTTTTTGGTTGAAGCCGAATGCTCCCAGATTTTGTAATAGTTTAATGAGAGGTTGAATAGAAAGCAAGCAGGAATACTTGAATCTATCTTCCTCTTCTATTCATTACATTTGAGTAATTTTTTTGAAAGCTTAAAGCTTTGGCTCTCTAGTTTTAATGGTGAAAACATTCACGTTGGAATTTCCTAAGTTATAACTTTTCAGTTTGAAACAGAACACTTGACATCCTCTTTCTCAGTTGGAGCCGAGCTCACTCAGCATCTATTATTGCTGAGCATTTTTTTTTTTCAAGTGCCAAGCTCCTCTTTGTGTCGAGTTCACTTGGCACCTATTACCTATCACTCGGCACCATCAAGTGCCGAGCAATCTGTGACTCGACACCTTCAAGTGCGGAGCAAAATTGGCACTCGAAACCTTCATGTGCCAAGCACCTTTTAAGTGCCAAGTAAAATTTTTAGGTTTAGGGTTGTGAGTTGTAATTTAAATTTATAATATTTCTCACATGGTATCAGAGCTTTGAGGCCCCACATCCACAGTGAGTTAGGGAAAAGTTTTTTCTTGGGATATTTAACATGGTAGGAGATGCAGGAAAGATATGGCAGCAACCGCCATCCTTTAATGGGAAAAATTATGATACATGGGCGAAGAAAATGAAAACCATTATGATTGCAAATTATTTGTGGGAGTTTATTGTTAATGGATTCAATGATGTGACAGATCCAACTCAGTATGCTGCCCTTACAAATGCACAAAAGACTCATTTGAAAGAGTCAAGGAGGAAAGATGCAAAGGCATTAAGTCTTATTGAAGCAACAATGGCAGAGACTATATTCCCAAAGATTGCAGCAGAAAATTATGCAAATGAAGCTTGGGATATCCTTGAGACAAACTTCAAGGGGACTGATAAAGTCCATACTGTAAAGCTACATAATATAAGGAGGGAGTTTGAGAACCTTCAGATGAAGAAAAATGAATCAATTGCAGACTTCAGTTCAAGGACCTCCAATGTGATTAACCAATTGAAGTCAAATGGAGAAGACTATCAAGAGCAAAGGATACTGGAAAAGATATTGAGGAGTTTACCTCATAAATATGACAATTTGGTCATGACCATAGAAGAGGCAAAAGACCTCACTGTTTTGACAATGGATGAGTTGATGGGTACACTTCAAACCCATGAGCATAGGATCAATATATCTACTTCTTCATCTTCCCAAGAGAAAGCATTCAAGGCTTAGTCAAATTCAAGAGGAAGTGGGAGAGGAAGAAATGGCTTAGGCAAAAACTCCAGAGGTAGAGGCCGAGGAAATGGAGGACAAAGAAATGCTACAACAGAAAGCTCAGGAAGAGCAGATGGAGCAAGTAGCTCACAAAATACTTCAAGAGGAGGTAAGAAAAACTACAACTCAAATAAGAGTAATGTAGAATGCTACTACTATCATAAATATGGGCATTATGCAAGTGAATGCTGGAAGAAGAAAAATGATCAGTCAGGACAAGCAAATGTGGCTAATGTGAACATGGGAAGTGGAAACAATGCCATTGCCTTCATCATGTGTAATGTTGGTGAAGAAGGAAGCCTTGAGGTTTGGTACCTCGACAATGGATGTACCAACCACATGAGTGGTAATGAAACCTTGTTTTCATTCATTGACAAGAGTTTCAAATCTGAGATTAAAATGGGTAACAATGGAACTGTACCAGTTGTGGGCAAAGGATCTATTATGGTCCACACCAAGAAAGGTGAGAAGAAGGAAATGAAAAATGTGTACTTCACCCCTGGTATGAAGCACAATTTGATGAGTATTGGTCAACTCATTCAAAATAGATACAAAGTGCTGATGGAGAATGACACGTGTGTCATTCATGAAAAAATGGGAGCAAGAACTTACTTGCTGCAATTCAAATGACAAAGAATAGAATGTTTCCCTTGAAGATAGAGACATGTTTCTCATCTCAAGTTGGTGTTGCACCTCCCACACAATCAGCTCTAAGGAGTGTGATTGAAGACCCCTCACAAGTATGGCACCTTAGGTATGGTCATCTAGGCTATGCTGGTTTAAATTTGTTGTCAAATAAAAGAATGGTAGAAGGTTTTCCACGTATAAGAAATTCATGTGACAAGTGTAAGGCTTGTATTTTGGGTAAGCAACATAGGCTTCCCTTTAATTCTGGAAATTCTAAGAGGGATAGATATCCATTAGAGTTAGTGCATATTGACCTAGTCGGTCCTATGCAAGTTACTTCCATTGGGGGTAGTACTTATTTCATGACATTTATTGATGATTTCAGTTGTAGGACATGGGTGTATTTCTTAAAGAATAAATTTGAAGCATTTGATAAATTTGTAAAATTTAAAGCCCAGGCTCAAAAAGAATGTGGACACTTTATCAAGATCTTTAGCTCAGATAGAGGAGGGGAGTATACCTCCAATTCTTTTGTAAATTTTTGTAGGAAACACGGTATAAAGAAAGAGCTCATAGCCAGCTATACACCACAACATAATGGAGTGGCTGAAAGAAAGAACAAGACCATTATTGAAATGGCAAGGAGCATGATGAAAGAGAAAGGTATCCCAACTACATTTTGGGGAGAGGCTGTGGCAACAACAGTTTATCTAATTAATAGGTGTCCTACAAAGGTAGTCCGTGATAGGATTCCAATGGAAGCATGGTCACGAGGAAGATGGATAGTTGAACACCTAAGGGTGTTTGGATGTGTTGCATATGCACATGTGCCTAAAGAGAAAAGGAAGAAATCGGATGACAAAGGTGTGAAGTGCATCTTCACAGGGTACAACTTAGAATCAAAGGCATACAGATTGTATGACACATTAAACAACAAGATGATGCTTTCAAGAGATGTGGAATTTCTTGAAAATCAGTCTTGGTATGGACCGATTGATGACTCACCAAGCACTTCTAGTAAAGTACCAATTATGAGTGAAGAGGATGTTGATTAACAGAAAGAGGGAGAAAATAGAAGAAAAGGCAAGCAGGTTTAGTCATTGCCGAGCTCCTCTAGGCATGATCGAGTGTCAGTGCCGAGTACCAGTGAAGATCGAGCAAGTTGGCAATGCAACAGCAGTGAAGATTCTAATCCCACACTCTCCTCCCTATTACGAAGAAAGACCAAGAGTCTTAGGGAGTTATACCAAGATGAAAGGTATGAAGATTATGATGAGAGTGTTAATTTTGCATTATTTTCTCATAGTGATCCAATATATTTTGAAGAAGCAATCAAAGAGAAGAAATGGTGTAAAGCCATGGATGAGGAGATAGATGCTATAGAAAGAAATGAGACATGGGAGCTAACTGAATTGCCTCCAAGAAGCAAGTGATTGGAGTGAAATGGGTCTATAAGACAAAATGCAATGCTAAAGGTAAAATTGATAGGCATAAGGCAAGGCTAGTAGTCAAGGGCTACAAACACTAGTATGGAAGAGACTATGATGGGACATATGCCCCTATTGCAAGAATGGAAACCATGCATGTTGTCATAGCAATTGTAGCTCAGCACAAGTGGAAGGTATTTCAAATGGATGTGAAGTTCGCCTTCCTAAATGGTGTATTGAAAGAAGAAGTATATGTGGAGCAGCCACCTGATTATGAAGTTGTAGGTGAAGAGAACAAAGTATATAAATTGAAGAGAGCTCTTTATGGGCTCAAGCAAGCTCCAAGGGCATGGTACAACAAGATTGACTCATATTTGATGAGAAATGGCTTTAGCAAAAGCAATGGTGAGCCCACTCTCTACATCAAGGCAACAAATGGAAATGTTTTGATTGTTGTCTTGTATGTAGATGACTTAATTTTTACTAGAAATGACAAGGCTCTAATTGGTGAGTTCAAAGAGGCCATGAAAAATGAATTTGAGATGATAGACCTAGGTCTCTTGAAGTACTTTCTAGACATAGAAGTAAAACAAATGCATGATGGCATCTTCATCTCTCAAGAAAAGTATGCAAGGAAGATCTTGGAGAGATTCAAAAGGCAAAATAGTAAGGCAGCCCCCACACCGACTGTAGTAGGTCTGAAGTTGAGTAAAGAAGAAAAAAAAAAAAGAGTGGATCCAACACTATACAAGAGTATGGTTGGAAGTTTAATGTACTTAACTGCAACTCGACCAGACCTAATGCATGCAGTAAGTCTAATTTCCAAATTTATGGAAACACCAAAGGATTCCCATTGGCAAGCAGGAAAGAGGATCCTAAGGTATGTAAAAGGTTCCAAGGGATTTGGAATTTTGTATATTACATCAAATGAATTCAAGTTGGTAGGTTATACTAATAGTGATTGGGCTATAAGTTTAGATGATAGGAAGAGCACTTTCGGATACATGTTTCACATGGGATTGGGTGCAATTTCACGAGCATCCAAGAAGAAACATATTGTTGCTCAATCTACAGCAGAGGTTGAATACATAGTAGAAAATGCAACAACATGTCAAGCAATTTGGCTAAGGAGGATCTTGATAGATTTGAATGAAAGGCAAGAGGATGGAACCACAATTTATTGTGACAACATGTCATCAATTGCATTGTCCAAGAATCCAGTCTTCCATGGGAGAAGCAAGCATATTGAGATCAAATATCACTTCATCAGAGAGTTGGTGGAGAACGGGGATATCAAGATGAAATTTTGTAAGTCTGAGCAGCAACTAGCAGACATCTTTACTAAGCCTTTAAGCATTGGATCTTTTGTATACCTAAGAGAGTGTCTTGGTGTAATTTATTGGGATCAGCACTGATCCTTGTTTGTTTGGCTTGGGACAAAGGGGGAGTGTTGGAATATTTAATGCAGCAGTTGACATTTTCCCCTAGAGCCAAATGCTCACCTACCACCTCTGACATCCAGAATAGACATAAACATAAATATGGTGGGTGAGATTTTTGAAATAAAAAATGAGGGAGAAAATGGATTATGACAAAAGGGAATGTTTCTTCATTCATATTCGATTCATTCAGATTTTATTCAGAGATTCAGTTCAGTAGAGTAGAGAAAAAGGAAGAAGAAGAAAGTGGTCAACAGATCCACTTGTTGTAGAGACAGAAGGAAGTATGTTCAGTGTCTCCAGTTGCACGTGACTCCTCTATTCATTCTGTGAGTTAGTTGTTGTTTTGTTTTGTCCTGTTGAAGCAGTGATTGCTCCAGGCACCATTGTATGCAGCCATTAGAGCTACAAGTTTAAAAGTTTATTGAAGTTTGAAGTATTATCAATTTAGGGTTATTTTAGGGTTTTCTGGTTGAAGTTGAATGCTCCCATATTTTGTAATAGTTTAATGAGAGATTGAATAGAAAGCAAGCAGACATACTTGAATCTATCTTCCTCTCCTATTCATTGCATTTGAGTAATTTGTTTGAAAGCTTAAAGATTTGGCTCTCTGGTTTTAATGGTGAAAGCATTCACATTGGAATTTCCCAAGTTATAACTTTTCAGTTTGAAACATAACACTCGACATCCTCTTTCTTAGTTGGAGCCAAGCTCACTCGACATCTATTGTTACTAAGCATTTTCTTTGTGTGCCGAGCATTTTTTTCTTCAAGTGCCGAGCTCCTCTTTGTGTCAAGTTCACTCGACACCTCTTGCCTATCACTCGGCACCATCAAGTGCCGAGCAATCTATGACTTGACACTTTCAAGTGCTGAGAAAAACTAGCACTTGGCACCTTCATGTGCTAAGCAGCTTTTAAGTGCCAAGAAAAATGTTTAGGTTTAGGTTTGTGAGTTGTAATTTAAATTTATAATATTTCTCACAAGGTGATTGATTCCCCATGACTTGGATAGTCTATGTGAAGAGGATGTTTTCATTGTAATGCAATGAGGGAAATATTGTACATCATCTTTGTTTGGTTTTCCAGCCTCCCAATGAATCCATGATCCACGGGTCTATGTCCCTTCTCGTAGGGTAAATATAGATAGGATGTACATGTAAGAAAAATTTCAATGGAGATATGTTTCTTAGATTTAAATGAAAAAGCATAGACAATACACATGAACTGTGTGATAGGTTGCCTCAAGAGATAGAGAAATTATGGAAGCAGCAGAGAGTGCGTGTTCATTTGCACAACTCTATCAATTAAAGACAAACATCATGGAAAAATAACAAAAGATGGGAATTCTTTTCAATAAGATGGTGTCCTAATCAAATTAATTAGAGATGTTACAAAGAGCTTTAATTCAACAAATTTGAGATATTAGTCAAGTTCTTTCTTCAAAGATGTCAAGGATAACATTATCATTCTCTTTTTTGTACTTGGATGAGAATTTGTTAGTAGTGACTTTGTCACTTTTGGTCAAAGGTTAAGAGTTTTGTAATTTTGGGTCAATTTTGTAGAGGTTAATTAACCTCACCCAAATTACATATTCGAGAAGTAGTTATTAACCACAGAAGGGTAGTTCTTAACCTCCACATCTATATAAGAAATCATTTTATTTTTGTAAAGGGACATTTTGAACTTTAGAAAAAGGGGACACTATGCTAAAATTTTGATCAGAAGATGATATTTGGGAAGTGTGTACAAATTTTGTCTTTGTAATCATAAATTCCTCTTAGGTTCTTGGTGCAAGAACATAAGGGAAAATGTTATTTGAGTTCTCTTCTTTCCAAATCTAAATTGTTAAAAATGTTGATTCTCTTTGCAGTGAGCATTTTCATGGTATTGTGCAGGTGTTTATGAATCTTTGGGTCAACATTGTGCTAGTGGTAATTCTCAAGCGTAGATCTTGATTGTTGTTATTAGCGGTTTAAGTTATTCTAGGAAAGCTTTGAAGTCATGTGGTGCATTCATCATCAATGGCTTTCTATTGATATTTTAAAGTTTGATTTCATCTTTATTTGAAAAACTTCAAAATTATATTATACGAGGGAGCTACCCCTCTAAACACAAAGGAAGGCCACATATCAAGGGCTTATCCAACTATTGTGAACAGTTTGCCACATACACTCCATTGAACCATTTTCAAGTGACAATGTCTATTTACCAACAAACGTTAAGCCCACATTTACAATTTGATTTCCAAATAAACAAAGTGGGCTTAAATTTATCATTCATTCTCATGAAGGATGAATTCTTATGAACCACTACTTATGAAATATAGATCAATAGTTTCACTCAAAAACTCCACAATTAATAACAATATTACAATTTCACATATCCTAGAAAATATTTCATACTAATCTAAAAGATCACTATGAAAAGAGCCAGTTGTCTTCAAAATGTCTTCAATTCTATATTTAGTTAAAACAAAATTCTTCCTAAACAAATTGAGTTAAGCTGAATCACTCTTTTCTTTGTGCCCAAATAGTGAGAACTCAAAATAGTGTGATTTACTCACCATTCGTACTCCACATCCACAATGCCCATCTTCACAGGCTTAGAAGATTTTGTGGGCTATGCCATCTTTGAGAATAGGTTAAACTTTAAGAAAATTGCCTCCAAAAAAAGATATAAATTATTGGCGAATCTTTCATTATTTTGAAAAAAAAAAATTATTTCTATTGGCAAATCTCTCAATTCTTTATTCTAAATATGATTAATATTAGCGATTATTTTTGAATCATAAATTTGTTAATATAAACTATTGACAAATCTCAATAATAATAGGAAGTTCATTAATCACCATGAAGTATTAGAAATCAAAATTGAATAGTTTATTTACCTCATGGAATATTATGAGGATTATTACATATACTTTAAATCAATAGTGAAAACTAAATATTGGTGATATATCCTTAAAGTAACTTATAACTATGATAATTATTGGTTAGTTCAATTTAATTTCTCCACTAATATATAATATTTTGGTGAATCAAATCTAGTCATCAATCAAATATTGTGGTAAATATTTGAGTTTAATTTTTTCAAGAAAATAAATTATTGAGAAATTTTAAATATTCTAGAACTAAATTTTATAAAACTATGGCGATTTGGGTTGTATCAAATCTTAAATTAATAGCCAAATTACTAGCCAAAAAGTTCTAAATTTAGCCATTTCGCAAATATTAGCCACTAAAAAAAATGTTGTTTGAGAAAGTGTGAGAGGGAAACACATAATCCATTTGATTATTTTGTGTGAAATCTGAAACCACAAATTTTATCCCTGATTTGCTGCAAATCTCATGGTTAGTGCATGCGATCTGCAAAAGATAATAGTTTAAAGCACCTAATCTTCTTCCAGATCCCACAGCAGAAGCATAAGCAAAAAGATATTTTGATTGATTGGCTAAGGGCGACCAATATCTAATTGAATGGCTTAAACAATATATATTAATGTTGATTCTTAGTTAAAGTGGCAAACATTTATGTTTTTAGAGCTTAATTTCTTTTTAATATGTAACATTTTTCAAGCTTAATATGTTCTTTAGCACGTTTTATTTATGCTAGTGTCAATCTAATGATTAAACAAAACATGGTGATAGCTGATTCCTACTTACAAAATGTTAGCCAAAGTTGACTAACTCTTTCAATCTTAATTTGTTTCTTAATGTTGTCTAAGAATAGTTCATATCTAATAGAACTATTTAAACAACACACTACTAACAATACTAACAACTCATTACTATATCAAAAGTATTAATATTATCAAAACTAACTTTTTTCCCCAAACTTAATTTGTTTCTTACATACCTGAAAAAAACCACCACATCCAACGCCTTCCCTATATATTTTGGTGCTCGCTACGCCAACATTACCATTGTTAATTGTTGCTGCAAAGGATTTGCGCCCATATTCTCCCATTTATTTTGCAGTACAATTATTATTTGTTGGTAAAAAAATTTGTCACTTGAAAATGCTCCAACAAAGTGTATGTGGCACACTGTTCACAATAGTTGGATAGGCCCTTGTTATGTGGCCTTCCTCTGCGTTTAGAGGGGCAACTATCTCATATGATATAATTTTGAAGTTTTTCAAATAAAGATGAAATCTAACTTTAAAAGATCAATTGAAAGCCATCGATGAAGAATGCACCACATGACTTCAAAGCTTTCCTGGACTAACTTAAACTACTAATAACAACAATCAAGATCTATGCTTGAGAATTACCACTAGTATAATGTTGATCCAAAGATTCATAAACATATGCGCAATACGATGAAAATGCTCACTGCAAAGAGAATCAACATTCTAACAATTTAGATTTTGAAAGAAGATAACTCAAATAGCATTTTCCTTTATTTTATTGCACCAACAACCCAAGAGGAATTTTTGATTACAAAGATAAAATTTGTGCACACTTTCCAAATATTATCTCATCACCAAAATTCTAACCTAAGTCTTCTCCTATTGAAAAGTCCAAAATGTCCCCTTTACAAAGCCATGATGATTCCTTATATAGACATGGAGGTTAAGAACTACTCCTCTGTGGTTAATAACTACTTCTCGAATACATGTTTTGGGAGAGGTTAATTAACCTAAAAAAATTTAACCAAGAATGATCAAATCCTTATCATATGGCCAAATGTGGGAAAAATCACAATTTTCAAGCATGATGCTTTTGTAGTCTCAACTT
Organism: Cupressus sempervirens; assembly: GCA_028749045.1. NCBI lineage: Eukaryota > Viridiplantae > Streptophyta > Pinopsida > Cupressales > Cupressaceae > Cupressus > Cupressus sempervirens. The sequence goes on along the minus strand of CM053784.1, from coordinate 683,722,803 downwards.
TGATGAAGAATCAAAATTGAGACTATGTTAAAGAATTTCTTCATCTAAACTTTGATCATATATCCACCATTCTTCTAGATGATGGCTCCTCTTGCAACTTTACAAATAGAATCAAGAGATGAACTTTATGTCTATGGCTACAACCAAGGTGGTGATTTAGCTTCCATGCTCACTATTTGCATTTTATTGAGACAAGCTTAAGACATGATTGAACACTCCAACTTGTGCACAAATCTCAACCAATATTTTGGACACACGCTCTTTAGTTCAAAGATGGTGCTCCTTCTCAAATCTTTTCCTCTGGTTTTTTGTAGTTTCCTTCTTAGATATGGCATTGTTGTCTAATGCTAGTGACATTTCTTAGAAAAGCATTGGTTGTCCACGGTGCCATTGTTGGAAATGATTGAAAAGATCATAAGGAAGATTGTTGGAATTATCATATGGAACTGGTAAAGAATGTTCTCAATCATTGTTTTGTCATTGATGTCAAACTTGCTACTTGCAGGAATGACAATTGCTTTAGTGATCCAAATACTATCAATTAGTTGATTAAAAAGGAGGAGGAAATCAATAAGATGTAACTAGAACACCTAGAGAAAGGTTGAAGTTATGATGTTGGAATGAAGTAGAAGGATCAGTCAAGCCATTGATTAAATAATGTATTGATGACATACTCTAAGACACAAAGAAGGGGCACATTGAAACATATCAAAGATATAAGGTTTTATCTAAGACATCTGTAAAGCCTAACTAAAGTTCATTAGAGAGAAGGAGCTGAGCAAGCTAGTAGGTGCCAAACAGATTCCTAGTTGAAGTCGAGCAAGTTCAACTTCAAGTGCCAAGTGAACTTCAGATGCTGAGTGATACAGAGTTTATCAAGTGCCGCGTGAACTTCAAGTGCCGAGTGATATAGAGTTTATCAAGTGTCGAGTGATCCAGAGTAATCAGGTGCCAAGTGATACAGTTTTATTTAGGTGTCGAGCTATCCAGGAAACAAATGCCAAGCATTAGAAAACTAATAGTGCCGAGTAACACAGAGATGTCGAGCATCAATAAACCAATAATGTCGAGTTGCTGCATTATTTTGATAATCAAAGATTTGCCAGATCTAAGCCAACAAGGTTGTTATCTAGAAGTTTGTGAATTAAATAGAAGAGAAGAATGATGAGCTGATGGCACAAAACACCATATAGAACATTTTTGAGGTTACAACTGGAGCCTAGACAAAGTTTCTAGATAAGAACAAGATATGAGGTAGATACATTGTATCCTACCTAATCCATTTGAAACCCTAAAAATTGGAGAGGGAGAATTGAGCGGGAAAAGGAAAATTAGATTTCTATTTAAGGAGTCATAAGGTCATGAAGCAAAGAGTGAGAGGTTGTTAAGCATGAAAGCATAAATTGTTGAAGAAGGTGCTAAGGAGAAGAAAGCACATAAATATTGTTTGGATAGACGACCACAAGGATGATTGCATTGGCATGATGAGTGAGAAAAATCAAGGAGACGAAGCTTGAGAGGAAGACAAGCTGTTAGAGCTGAAATGATTAAAGCCAAGCAATAGGATTGAACTGAAGAAGTGATCTGAAATCTGCAAAGTATGTTGTAAGTTGTATCAGATCAAAAAGCCATTATTGTTACTCTCTAGCAATTGTAACAGATAGTTTAAATCCTATGGACTTAGGTTGGTTTAATAGTCGTGAGGTAAATCCTTTAACAGGGTGACATTCCAAGTGAATGTTCAGAAGTCCTTTAACCAGGCCCATTCCTAACAGTTTGGTGAAATCCTTTAACAAGGTCACATTTAACAGTGTGTTGTAAGCCTTTAATAGGGAAAGCTTTTAATAGGGCATCACTTTAGAAGAGTGAAAATCAAGTAGCATGTTACTGGTGGTTTTTCACAAATTGGGTTTCCACATAAATCATTGTGTCATGTGTTGATCTTGCATGTTTTATCTCTGCATGTGGATTTGTTGTAACTTGCTAATATGGTTGATTTAAGTTTGGATGAATGAAAAGTGTATGGATTCATTAAAAGTAGTGAAAAAGTGTTATTAGGGCATTTGGACCTTGGATAACTGATTCACCCCCCCCTCTCAGTTATTCTAAAATAATTCTAACAATTGGTATCAGAGCTAAACTGCTGATTTAGTTTAAAGGGACTATAAGCAGAAAAGATTAAAATGCCTTAGAGAGAAGTTCCCAAGCTCAACAAAGACAACTTTGTTGCATGGCAAAGTTTTATGAAGCTACATCTTGGATCCATAGGAGATTATGCCCAAAATTCAATTGTTACTGAACATGTTGATCCAACAGGTACTCTTACTGTAGAAAATATGAAAAAAAAACAGGAACACAATCAGACAATGCTAGAGATTGCTTCTGCACTCAACTATGCTGAATTTGATGATATCAAAGGATGTGACACTGCATTCAAAATGTGGAAAGCCCTATCAGACATCTATGGAGGAGATTAGAATGTACAAAGAGCAAAAAGAGAAAGTCTCAAAGGAAAGTTTGATGATATGAAAATGGAGGAAAATGAGAATGCTGCTCAGTATGGTGCACGAATAAAGACAGTGGTAATTGCAATAAGATGCTTGAATGGTCAATTGGATGAAGATACTATTAATAGTAAGTTCTTAAGAACCTTGCTCCCTATCTATGCTATTAGAGTATCAACAATACAAGAGTTCAGATGTGTACTAGGAAACAATCCAAGTTTTGAAGGTATAGTGGGTAGACTCACTACATTTGAGTTATCTAATTTTGACAACTACAGACCTGAGAATGTTGAATTTGCATTCAAGGCCAAGCTATCACTGAAAGATGCTAAATAGATGAAATCAAAGAAAGGAAGAAAGATGAAATATGTGTCCAGTTACAATAGCACTGATGAGGAAGATGTGGAAAAATTGGAAGCACTACTTGCTAGAAGATTTCACAGAGGTAAAGAAAAATTCAAAGGTAAGATGCCTATCATTTGTTTCAATTGCAATGAAGTAGGTCATATTGCTGCCAGGTGTACACAAAAAAAGGATTACAAGGAAGGCAACAAATTCAGAAGAGAAGATAACAAGAGAGATTACAAATACAAAGGTAAGAAGTGTTATATTGTTGAAGAAAATTTTGATGATAATGATGATGAAGTTGTTTATGTAGCCATGAAGGACCAATCTAATGAAAAAGAGCCCACAACATTGGTAACATGTATGAACAAGAATGACAGGTGGATCATAGATAGTGGATGCTCACATCACATGATATGAGACAAAAGTAAGTTTGTTAACTTTACTCAGTATGATGGAAATAGTGTTAGATTTGGTAATGATGCTCCATGTCAAATCAAAGGAAAAGCTTCCATTAAGCTCACAGAGAAAATTTCATGTGATAATGCATACTATGTTGAAGGATTAAACTACAATTTGCTGAGTGTCTCATAGTTAGGCAATATAGGATGCAAAGTAGAATTTGGAAATGAAACTACAAAAATCTATGATACTGATGGTAAACTAACAAGAAAAGGAGATCAAACAAGAAGTAATTTGTTTTATCTTGACATGGATGATGTTTCTTGTCTCATTGAAAAATTTGATGATGAATGGTTATGGCATAGAAGGCTATGTCATGTCAACTTTGAAAATCTGGTCAATATCAGTAAAATGAAGAAAGTCAGAGGTTTTCTAAAATTGAAGAAGCTTGACAATATCATGTGCAAACAATGTCAGCTAGGAAAGATGACAAAGTCAAGTTTCAAAAGAAAAAATTATACATCTAGAGAAGTACTTGAGTTAGTTCATACTGACTTATGTGGTCCAATGGAAGTACAAAGCTATAAAGGAGATAAGTATATAATGTTTTTTATTGATGACTATTCTAGGATGATGACTATTATGTTCTTAAAGCAAAAATCTGATGCTTTTCAAATGTTTACGTGGGATGTGGCTAGAGTTGAAAAGGAAACAGGAAAGAGCTTGAAATGCCTAAGATCAGACAGAGGTGGTGAATTCACATCAAATGAATTCGAGATATTTTGTAATGACAAAGGAATCAAAAGACAAACTTCAGCTCCTAGAACTCTCCCACAGAATGGAATTGCTGAAAGAAGAAATAGATCTGTGATTGACTGTGCCAGAACATTAATGATGGAAAAGATTGTTGCTCTAAAATACTGGTGAGAAGTTGTAAGTGTAGCTGTTCATACACTGAACCGAGTACAAGTCAAGAAAGGTACAAATACAACACCTTTTGAATTATGGTATGGTCACTCACCCAATGTAAAACATTTCAAAGTATTTGGTTGCAAATGCTTTATCCTTAAAGATGCTAGAAATAGAAAATTTGATGCAAAAAGTGATGAAGGCATATTCTTTGGTTATTCCACTAGAAGTAAGGCATACAAGTGTTTGAATACTAACACTAACAAAATTTTGGAAAGTGCAAATCTAAACTTTGATGAACATACAGAAGTTCAAGCTGAAGAACCAAAGAGAATGGATGAATACAAAACCTTTTTGTATTCTTATGAAGGAATGACTATTGATGAGGATGATGTCAATCAAATTGAAACTCAACAAAAAGTTTTAGTTTTAGTTGACTCACAACCAGTGAATATCGAGTTGCATTCAGAAGTCGAGTTGCAGAATGAAGAAATTACAAAATTTAATTCTGAAGTCAGTACACATGAAAGAGATGAAGAACAACCTGACAATTCAGTACATAGTGACCCTAAATCAGAAAGATCAAACATGGAAATAATGACAGAACCAAGTTTATCCAAATATGTAAAAAGACATCACCCTGCTGAACAGATAATTGGTGACAAAGATGTAAGAGTAATGATAAGGAACAGAATGAGACATGAATCATGTTTGATTAGAAAATCTAAACCTAAGACAATATATGGTGCATTACAAGATGATGATTGGTATAAAGCTATGGAAGAAGAGATTGATCAAATAAAGAAGAACAAAACTTGGAGTTTGGTTCCCAGACTAGTTGAAAAGAATGTGATTGGCACCAAGTGGGTATTCACAAATAAGCTAGATGAGAATGGTGAGATTACCAAAAACAAAGCTAGATTAGTATGCAAGGGTTATGCTCAAGAAGGACTAGACTATCGGGAAACATTCGCCCCTGTTGCTAGAATGGAAGGAGTAAGAACTTTACTTGCATATGTTGCATATAAAGATTTTAAAGTCTATCAAATGGATGTAAAGTTTGCTTTTTTAAATGAATATTAGAGGAATAAGTCTATATTGAACAACCAGAGGGATTTTTTGATGAGAACAATGGGGATATGGTTTGTAAGCTACATAAAGCACTCTATGGTTTGAAACAAGCACCTAGAGCATGGTATGAGAGATTTCACAAGTATCTAGTACAAATAGGATTTGAAAGAACTGATGATAACAACAACATGTACATCAAAGCAGAAGAAGATAAGGATATTATTGTATCTAAAATCTTTGTGGATGGCATAGTGTTTGGTGGAAAGGAAGTGCTTTGCAAAGGCTTTGCTGACAAAATGAAACATGAATTTGAGATGTCTATGTTCAGAGAAATTAAATTTTTTGTTGGATTGCAAGTACATCAACTCAAACATGGTATATTTGTGACACAATCAAAGTACATCAAAGAGATTCTTAAAACATTTGGATTGGAGGAGTCCAAACCAGTCAGTACACCAATGGCAATAGGAAATAAGCTATCCAAAAATGATGAATCAGCTAAAGTTAATCAAACAATGTACAGATCCATGATTGGAAAACTACAATATGTTGTACATAGCAGATCAGACATAGCATTAGCAGTTGGAATAGTGGCTAGATTCTCTGCTAATCCCAAAGAAAATCATCTCATAGCAGTAAAAAGAATAATGAGACATCTTAAAGGAACTGATAACTTTGGTCTATACTATAAAAAGAATGGAAAGTTTGAGCTCAATGCATATACAAATGCAGATTGGGGAGGGAACATTGATGACAAAAAAAGCACAAGTGGAGGTGCATTATTTCTAGGCAAAAGGCTAGTTACCTGGACTAGCAAAAAACAAACATGCACATCCCAATCCACTACAGAATCAGAATATGTGGCAGCAGTAGTCAATTGCACAAACATTGTGTGGCTCACACATCTATTGAAAGGAATGAAAGAAGAGGTAAAAAAACCTATGATATTGTATTGTGATAACACAAGTGCTATAAACATATCCAAAAATCTAGTAATGCATGCAAAAACTAAGCACATCGCAATCAAGTATCAGTATGTCCGAAAATTGGTAGAAGACAAATAAGTAAAGTTGGAATACATTCACACAAAGGAACAAACTACATATATCTTAACCAAACCATTTCCCAAGGATGCTTATGGATATCTTATAGGCAATTTGGGGGTAATACCCCTAACTCAAGCAGTTTAAAGCAACAAGGATGTTGCCCTGCATCAACAGGAACACATCATTGAAATATCAGAAGAATGATGTAGATGATGATAGCAGGAGCAGAAACTCCAAATCAGTCACAAGCATGGTGACAGAGGGAGAAGACATCAAGAAGCCAAAGCTTATATTTTGCATGATAAAGATGCTACATCTTTGGTATTTATGACAAAGAGGGAGAAATATGCAACAACTTGATCAATACAAAGCAAAAGGGAGATATATATGAAAGAGAGAGATATATGAGATCAGTAGTAAGGATGCAAAAGCCAAGAAACGTAGTAGACAACGTATACAATATTGGTGGTAACTAAGTTGATCAATTGATCACTTTGGGTTGCCATCAATGCCAAAGAGGGAGATTGTTGGAAATGATTGAAAAGATCATAAGGAAGATTGTTGGAATGATCATATGGAACTGGTAAAGAATGTTCTCAATCATTGTTTTGTCATTGATGTCAAACTTGCTACTTGCAAGAATGACAATTGCTTTAGTGATCCAAATACTATCAATTAGTTGATTAACAAGGAGGAGGAAATCAATAAGATGTAAGTAGAACACCTAGAGAAAGGTTGAAGTTATGATGTTGGAATGAAGTAGAAGGACCAGTCAAGCTATTGATGAAATAATGTACTGATGACATACTCTAAGACACAGAGAATGGGCACACTGAAACATATCAAAGATATAAGGTTTTAGCTAAGACATCCGTAAAGCCTAACTAAAGTTCATTAGAGAGAAGGAGCCGAGAAAGCTAGTAGGTGCCAAACAGATTCCTAGTTGAAGTCGAGCAAGTTCAACTTCAAGTGCTGAGTGAACTTCAGATGCCGAGTGATATAGAGTTTATCAAGTGTCGAGTGAACTTCAAGTGCCGAGTGATACAAATTTTATCAAGTGCCGAGTGATATCAGTTGTCGAGTGATCCAAAGTAATCAGGTGTCGAGTGATACAATTTTATTTAGGTGTCAAGTTATGTAGGAAACAGATGCTGAGCACCAGAAAACCAATAGCGCCGAGTAACATAGAGATGTCGAGCATTAGTAAACCAATAATGCCGAGTTGCTGCATTATTTCGATAATTGAGGATTTGCCAGATCTAAGCTGACAAGGTTGTTATCTAGAAGTCTATGAATTAAATGGAAGATAAGAATGATGAGCTAGTGGCACAAAACACCATGTAGAACATTTTTGAGGTTACAACTGGAACCTAGACGAAGTTTCTAGATAAGAACAAGATATGAGGTAGATACATTGTATCCTACCTAATCCATTTAAAACCCTACAAATTGGAGAGGGAGAATTGAGTGGGAAAAGGAAAATTAGATTTCTATTTAAGGAGTCATAAGGTCATGAAGCAAAGAGTGAGAGGTTGTCAAGGATGAAAGCATAAATTGCTGAAGAAGGTGCTAAGGAGAAGAAAGCACAGAAATATTGTTTGGATAGATGACCACAAGATGATTGCATTGGCATGATGAGTGAGAAGACTCAAGGAGATGAAGCTTGAGAGGAAGACAAGCTATCAGAGCTGAAATGATTAAAGCCAAGCAATAGGACTGAACTGAAGAAGTGATCTGAAATCTGCGAAGTATGTTGTAAGTTGTATCAGATCAAAAAGCCATTATTGTTACTCTTTAGAAATTGTAATAGATAGTTTAAATACTATGGGCTTAGGTTGGTTTAATAGCTGTGAGGTAAATCCTTTAATAGGGTGACATTCCAAGTGAATGTTTAGAAGTCCTTTAACTAGGCCCATTCCTAACAGTTTTGTGAAATCCTCTAACAAGGTCACATTTAACAGTGTGTTGTAAGCCTTTAACAGGGCATCACTTTAGAAGAGTGAAAATCAAGTAGCATGTTACTGGTGGTTTTTCCCAAATTAGGTTTCCACGTAAATCATTATGTCATGTGTTGATCTTGCATGTTGATTTATTATAACTTGCTAATATGGTTGATTTAAGTTTGGATGAATGAAAAGTGTATGGATTCATTGAAAGTAGTGAAAAAGTGTTATTAGGGCATTTGGACCTTGGATAACTAATTCACCCCCCCCTCTTAGTTATTCTAAAAGAATTCTAAGCTTAAGACATGATTGAACACTCCAACCTATGCACAACTCTCAACCAATATTTTGGACACACCATCTTTAGTTCAAAGATGGTGCTCCTTCTCAAATCTTTTCCTCTGGCTTTCTGTAGTTTCCTTCTCAGATATGACATTTTCATCTGATGCTAGTGGCATTTCTCAGAAAAGCATTGGTTGTTCATGGTGCCATTTCTCTATCCTATTAGATACCTCCTTCAAGATAGTTGAAGGATCAATAGCATAAGGATCCCATGGCTCTACCATCTTGATTTCTTTGATTAAATCTTCTTTAGCATCTTGATTCACTACTGGAGTTGGAGTTGTCCATGCATATGTTTCGGTTATATGTTGTTTAGCTGGCATTTTGTTGGACTCCTTGCCCCTTCTCTTTCCTTTTTTGGTTTGCAATGCTTGCATTTTAACTTCTACTTTGTTGAAATGATCAAAATTATTTGTCTTCTATAATAAACTCCATAGTCTCAATTTATTTCCTTTAGCTTCATGATTCACATGTTTTGCTTGCTATCAATGATGGTATTTGGTTTGACTTTTGTGACATCATTTTGCATCCAAAGTCAGTTGCATATGAGTGCGATTATTTCAAATATACTCATTCCATCAAAATTTCAACTCTTGAACCCAAATTATAATAGTAACATCAAAATCTATTCATGGATGTCATGAGGGAAGGAAAATCAAACAGAAGCATTTAGTCAAATAGTCTACATGCCTTTCATGGGTTTCTATACTATGTAGGCACATCTTCCAATGTGACCTCCAACACTAGTAGGGAGAATACATTGAGTAGTGTTTTGTATCAAAAACCATATGTTTTACCATGCATCCATTATCAATGGCTTTCTATTGATCTTTTAAATTTAGATTTCATCTTTATTTGAAAAATTTCAAAATTATATCATTCGAGGGAGTTGCCCCACTAAACGTAGAGGAAGATTGCATATCAAGGGCCTATGCAAGTGTTGTGAATAGTTTGACACATACACTCTGTTGAACCATTTTCAAGTGACAAATCTATTTACCAACATTATTCAAATCTAAGAATAAGCAGCTACTGTGCGAAGTAAACGAATTAACGAATTTATATGAATTTTATACTTGCCATTGATAGCCTCAGAGGAAGAGTAATATGAAACTTTTGACTTGTGAAGACAACAATCATAGCATAAGATTGTGGGGAAGATGAACAACATTATTATCATTCTTGAACATCACACAGTTTTCAACTTCATTATTACATATGTCTCTCTAATGAAAAGTAGGGAAAACATACATGGCTTTATGAGAAAATAAAATGCAAGAAAGCCATTTGAATAGATTATAGCATCCACTTGAAGGATAGAAATATCTAGTGGCCAAGTATAATTTCACTACCTTTGCACTTCACCAACCACATGGAAGTGCTACTATGAAAAAAACAAATATAGCCAATCATCATCTCTTGTTCTGCTATAGCACGATAAGAATACAATTGAAAGCCACTTGGCATTTTAATACAATAACTACACCATGGGTTTGAACCCATGCTTTAAGCTCCTCTACATGCACTGAGTAATATATTTAAAGTTTTCATTTGGTGATGGTCATTTTAAAATATTATGCATTAAGTTAAAAATAAATTTTAGAAAGGTAAAGTTTGCATGGGTTCTAGTTTTTGGATATCTTTTGTAGTCTATTTTGGATTGGGGTTTTTATTGTTTGCATGATAGGTCCTGGGATTTCTTCTGCATTGGTGAGAATAGATGGTTCTTCTCCAACTATGCATGCAATGAGATCTTAATCATTTTATTTAGGAGAGAGCTCCAAGATGAAAAAAGTTAATGGTTGTTTTCCACGTAGCCATGATCGCCCTATTCTGGTTATTCCTCTAGTGGCTGTAATGAAGAACATTGAATATTTGACCAAGCATGCTTTGATATGAAAATTTCTTGGAATCTGGATTTCCCTATCCTCTCTTGAGGCATGGATCCATTGCTCATGGCAGGTGGAAGGCAATATGGAGATTATGTTGGTAGGGAATAGCTTTTTTTTTTTTTTTTTTTCTCTTGCATGTCTGATCATGATCATGTTTTTGAAGGAGACCCTTATTTCTACAACCATGTGGGGTTACTTTTCAAACCCTAGCATATAGGATTTAATTCTGTTGAGGATCTCCCTTCAATAGTGCCAATTTTGGTTCACTTGCCTCACCTTCCCCTGAAATTTTGGAATGAAGACATACTCCAAAAAATTGTTGCTTTTTTGGGAAAGCCAACTATGATTGCACATCAATCCCTCAATAAAAAGGTTATTTCTTATGCTAGAATTTGTGTTGAAATTAATTTGAATAACCTAATACTAGATTCTTTGGAAATTTGTCTTAGGGCTTCTTCCTGGGTGCAACAGGTAGATTATGAATCCCTCCCTTTCCATTGTCAAATTTTTCATGAGTATGGTCATTTATAGCATCAATGCTCCCATAAATTGACTTCCAAAGGAGTGGATGGTTCTACAGCTGACAATTCTTGTGGTTGGGCAGATACTATAGGGAAAGGACAATCTCAGATGGCTAATACTACCAAGGGGAAAACTCAGCAAGATGCTACAAGAAAGGGTAAGGCTCAAATATAGGATAAGGATGGATTTAACCCTACTCACCCATGAGCTAAGGGGAGTGGTCAGAAGAGGCCTTTGAAAGAAAGAATATCTGATTTTGGTTTTAATCACTTTGAGGTGCTGGACAATATGGTTCTAGAGGAGTGTATTCCTCCTCCTATCTCTTCTAACCCAATTTTCACAGATGAGGGATTTGTACCTATTGACACTTGTGGGGCACCCCAAGTTGTGGTATACCAGAACTGTGAGGGCCTTGTAGCTCCTGTGTCAGAGGCTTAGTGACACTTGCGATGTTAGAGGATAATGACATTGTTCTAGTAGACTTAGTTAAGGATGTGCTACCATCAGGTAAGGGTAAGGTATCTCCTCTCCCCTTGGGGTTGATGCATAAACCCTTTAAGTGGGTTTCTTTTACTCCCCCTCTAAGGAGTGAGCGCAAAATAGACCATGAGAAGATTAAAATCACAAGAGATATATTGATAGAGTCTGGGTCAGCAAAACCTTTGGATGCTCATTTTAGCCATTCTACTCAATGATGATTATTCTCTCATGGAATGTTAGGGGTTGAATAGCATCCCTAGACAAAAGGCTATTCAGAATTTGGTGGTTGATCATTGTCCTAATTTTTTTTGTATCCAAGAGACTAAACTCTCTATGGAGTCTATGGTCCAACATGCCTCTAGTATTTGGTCTCATGGCCAATGCTAGTGTATTGGGGCTATGAGTAGTGCTGGTTGTTTAGTTATCTTTTGGGATCCACAAAAAATTTCTCCCCTTAGCTGGGTGTCTTCTCGCTTAGCTCTCTTTATGGTGGATTCTGCTTTAGACTCAGGAGAGGTAATCATGGTTACTAATGTGTATGCGCCTATTGATCTTATGGGAAAGGAGGAACTTTGGAGGCATAATCAATATGTTAGAAATTGTCACTCTTATCATCCTTGGGTGTTAGTTGGGGACCTCAATTTAGTTTTAAGTCTCGAGGAGAAGCAAGGTCTTTTGGCTAGATTGGAGCCTTCTTTTTCTCTTCTTCGACAACACATATCTCTTTTGCATCTCTCTAATGTTAAGCCCTCTGATGGTCTCTTTACTTGGAATAATTGAAGGATTGGGGTTGATGCTATCTCAGAATGTCTGGATAGATTTCTTGTTTCTTGCTTCTAGGTTAGTGGCACCCTTACTCTCTCTTTGAAAATCCTTGATTAGAGGGGTTTTCATCATTGGCCAATTGATTTTTTTTCTATTGGGGCTTCTATTCCAAAGCACCCTCCTTTTAAGTTCCAGTTGATGTGGCTTCATGACTCATCTCTTCATGATTTTGTTATATGTTGGTGGAAAGATGGCGCTTCTGCATATGGTACTGCTATGTTCTCATTTTCTAAAAGGCTTCAATATGTTAAAAGGTAGCTTAGGATATAGAATAGACAATGTTTTGGGAACCTTCACTCTATGAAGAGGCTTTCTTAAGAGGATCTTGATGTCATCACAAGGGAGATTAGAGATCAAGGTTTCTCAGAGGATCTTGGAAGGGCTGAATCCGTTGCTTCTAGAGTTCTAGAAGAATGGGAACTTTGAGAGGAAATTTTTTGGAAGCAAAAGGCTAGAGTTGATTGGCTCTAAGAAGGTGATTGGAACACTGCCTTTTACCATAAAATAGTGCAATCTCATCGAAATCAGAGCAATATCTCTTCTTTGGTTAATTCTCAAGGTATCCAACTGACTTCCTTGCTAGCTTTGTTCTATGAGGCTACTCGGTACTTTTCTACCCTCTTCTCTGAGGACTCTCCTCCTGTTGATAATGAAGAAAATATTATTTTGTCTTCTATTCCTTCCCTTATTACTCAAGACATGAATGATTATCTCATGTGTCCAATATCTTTGGAAGAGTTAGAGGAGGTGGTCTTTGGCATGGCTAAGGGGAAGGCTCTTGGTCCTGAGGGCTTTCCAGTTGAGTTCTTTCAAGAATTTTGGGACATCATTAATCATGATTTGTTGGAGGTGGTTAAAGAATCCTATTCTAGCAAGCAGATGCTTAGGGCTTTGAATTCTACTTTATTAACTCTTATTCCTAAGAGAGAGAGTGCTAATCAATTGGAGGTTTTTAGACCAATTGCCTTATGTAATGTGGTTTACAAAGTTATTACTAAGTTGATTGTTGAGAGAATTAAAAAGTGGCTTCCCATTATTATCTCAGAAAAACAAGATGGTTTTGTTTCTATAAGACAAATTTTGGATGGGGTGGTTATTTCTACTGAGGCTATTCACTCTATGGATACTTCAAGGGAGAGAGCAATGTTTGTTAAGCTGGATATGGCTAACGCCTATGATAGAGTTAAATGGAGTTTCCTAAGGAGTATTCTTCTTTCTTTTGGATTTAGCTTTGACTGGTGAGTTGGACTATGAGTTGTGTTACTTCTGCCTCTTTTTCTATCTTTCTTACTATTCAACCTGTTGGTGCTCAAAATTGGAGGCCCAATTTTGACCATCGTTGAGAAAATTAAGCCCTATAAGTGCTCTATAAATGCACATGTACCTGGCAGTACCTTTGAGATCTATGAGGTGTTTAATGTTTCTAACACTTTCCATTCAGCGTGTCCACTCATTCCATGAAGCTAAACTGACATTTTGAATCATTTCGTGAAGTCTCATTTTGAGCTATTGTCAAATCTGCATTTTTACTGAAGTTTCAAACAATGACAAGAGGCCATGTTTGTAAGTGAATATCTCACACCCAATAATGTTTCATGACTTTCCGCTTTGGGAGTATCTAGTGTCTGTACCTGAGAGCCTTTTTAAAAGATTTTGAGTCATTTTGAATCCATTTGTCTTGGTTTTGAACCCCTCAAAGTTGGTCATTTACTATTGTCATGCTGGTGCACATAGTTCTAAATTTTGGAAGGAACTATTTGACATGTTCTAACTTTTGACCAGTTGATCAACCTACTAAATTTACTTTTGTGTTTCATTTTAGACATTAGATACTTGTTATGTTTCAAGTTTCAGCTCATGATGAATCCGTTTGATTAGTTTTTGAATGCAATTCCAAATGCAATTTCTAGCTTTTTACTAGTGTCAGCATTTGCAGATTTGTTGGAACCCCTATTTAGGATGTTATAACTTAAAATTCATGATAGGCGAGGTCAAATAGATTGTACCACTGTGTTTTCCTCTAAAAATATTTTAAGTGTGCCAGTTTTCAAGTCTTGATGAATCTGTCTGCACACTTTTTCAGGTCAATTCCATTTGCAAAAATCAATTTTCTGCCATTGTTTCTAGTCTCAAATTCTGAGTAGTCCACTTTGACCACTCGCCATTTGCATCTAGTTATTTTTCATGAGCCCAAATTTTAGATCGATATTGTCCTTGTGACAATGAACCAATGTCCCAATTTTTGTCCTCCCAAGTGTCTGTTTGCCCAGTTTTCAAGGCCAAATATGAACTCAGTTAATTGTTTTCTTACTTGTTTACTTGCAGGTAATTTTGAGAGGTCAACTTTGACAATGAATATCTTTTGACCCCGAATTATTCATGAGACGAGATTTGACAGGGTGCAACTTTTTGGTACAAAGAATCAGTGGGCTAGATTTTAGGGCCTAGTTAGAGGTTTGGGTCAATTTTTAAGGCCAATTAATGGACCTGTTGGCACAAAAGTGACAGGTTGCAAAAAGGATAAAATGAGTTTTAAATCATCAATCAATGCTCAAATTCAAGTTTAATTAGTATCAGATTGATCAATAGGTTACTTTGTAATGTTAGGTGTCTGCAAACAATTTTTTTTAGTCAGACCCACTTTGGGGTCTGACTGATTTCATCAGAACTGATAAAATGTGTGCAAGCCAAAGATCTTGAAGGGGATATGTGATAAGTAATTTGATCTGGTTAAATGTTTCCATATTTTTCATCATTATTCAATTACTTCAATACCTCTCCCTTGAACTGGGAATCAACTGAAAGAGGCTCAAAGTATAAACAAATCTCTTTTAGCTCTGGGTAATGTGATTAGTGCATTGGCTTATGAAGGGCACCATTCGTAGCATGTAAAAGGTAGGAAGCTATCCACTAAGAAGGCGACTCGCGAGTAAAAATGAGTGGAGTATAGTTAAGAGGGAAAACATAAATATGGACGCCCATGTTTAAAATAAATGAGTCAGCAATTAAGAAGAAGCCAGTAGGAAATGTCAAAAAACATTGCCCACGCAAGAAAGAAATCCAAAAAACCAAGCAGTAGGGCATCCAAAAAATGAGATCATTTGCCAATAGCAGACTAGCTGCTGTATAAAATAGAGCAAGCCATGTTTTAAAAAGAACTCCATGTATCTAAGCCGCAATGAAGACATAAAGCATGCCAAAATAAGATTCCCACGCCAAAAACTGAGGCAACATGCATGGAAAGAATAGAGAGTCCAAGCTGCCAACATAGAAAACAAAGCCGCCATGCATCAAAAGTTAAGGGTGTAGTATAAAACAAAGCTCATAGCATTAGAGAAATTTTAAAAGGCAAACATCAAACTAAACTAGCATATGTAAAGATAGCAGTCAATGCCATCAGTAGAGATCTGAGCCACGATTTTAAAACAAAAATGGAGCTCCCACAACATAAAAAAAGGAGAAATCCACACATTCTAGTCCTCAACCTCCAAGTAAGAGCACACGAGGATGTGTGAGCTTGACGACAGCAGAGCTGAATGGAGTAGGAGCTGTTGTTTGAGGAGCTTCATGCAGCAAAAAGTCCCACATGCATTTTAAAGGGAGAGCAAGAATGAGAAATTCTCACCAAAGGATGAAGAAAAATGTCCACAACCAAAGAGAGAGATGAAATAATGGAGGAAATGTAGGCAGATAAGCTACTAAAAGAAAGAAAAGGTCTCTTCAATAGTAGCATCACATAAAGTAGAGAACCCACACAACGAAAAAGGGGAGGTCTGCATTATAAATAATGAAGGGATGGCATCTAAAGAGGAGGGTCCTCATGTTTTATAAGGGGCAACTCACATCTAGAGAAGTGCAGAGATCCACATCAAAACTGGTGAGTAGAGGGTGGGTAATATATCCCACATTAGTTATGTGGGGGATAGTTTGTTGTATTAATTCACGGGCACATGGAGAGTAACATATCTTAAGACTAACATCTTGTAATATGCCAAGTTTGTGGAGGGCCCCATCTGACCCTCATGCACATGGAGGACAACTGGCAGGGTACCAAGACATTATTTTGAACAAACATACAGGTGCAATGATGTGGCAGGTTTGGTGACATTGCACCAAATGCTGGCACGTGTCAAGATTGGACGGCTGGTGCACGCTCGCAAGATGAAGGTGCTCGAGAGATAACAAATGCAGGATGTCACCACATGGCAGCAGGTCCCGGTTGGAAATAAGGTGGCGCCATAGGTTTGGATCAACATGGATGCATGTGTTGCGAATTGATGGTCAGTGCACACTCACATTACAAAGATGCAAGCTGAATAAATAATGCGGGTAAGCAGGCTGCTGACACATGTCAGTGAGCCTCGCTTAGGTGGTGATGTGGAGATGATGTGCAAGGTAACTGGACAAGGGTGGACCAATTAGAGGCCGTCACATGGCATCTAGTCAAAGGAGGTTTGACCCCAAATTCAGAGGGTAGGGGAAATTTCCAAAGGAATAAAAAATAATTTTTAAATTATTTTTCTCAGTGGGTGCACGTCAGTGAGTTTTAAATTCAAAAGGGGCATTTTATCTAAAATTTTGACTTTAGAAAATTTAAAATTTCAAAGTTGCAGACCAGGTAGCTATACTAGGGGGTACTTTTCAAACTGACTTTTAAGGAGTTTTTGAGAGGCTAACATAGAAATATTATATATTGCTGAAATCGTGAGAAGACAACTTTTCAATTATGGAGTTAGTTTTTGCATAGGAATTCATTTGTTCAAATTATAGCCAGAAACATGAAATTTGGGGCCTTCTTAGTGGAATGAGTTAAAATTCAAAATGAAATTATAGGATCAGTAAAACATGGTAAAGATGTAGTTGGGGTCAATTTTGATCAAATTCAATCAGTTTAAATGCAATTTTTACCAGCATTTCAGTAGGCTTTCAAATTTTGGTGACTCAAAAGGTTTTCATCATTCAGTAGGAGATATTTTTAAATCAATAACAAAGATTTGAAAACCAAATTAGATCAAAGGGAAGAGAGATAAGAGAGAGGTTATTTAGTTGCAGGGGATGGAATTCCAAGTGGACACATGTCATTATGAGATTAGATCCAAGAATTCATCTTGGTCTATATCTTTCTTCCTTTCATCCATTGTAGGGGTTCCATTTTTTTCACTGTGAGACCATTGTTGGTTAGAAAATTTTAGTCCTTCTGTGAGACCACTTTGTTGGATCCAGAATTGTGATTCCACCATCATTCTTCAGCATATGCTCTCTTTTATGAACAACAGTAGTGCAAATTATAGAATAAGCTCAAATCTATTTAGGTGTTTTGTGTTTTGATTTCATGCATTTGAATGTATTGTTTCAAAGAAATTAATAAAAATGAGCCAGAGTTTCCTTAGTTTCATTCTGATTCTCGTCTCCTAACTCAGTAATCTATAGTCTTATGTAGTCTAGGACAAAGAACTAAGACTCATTTCCATCCCTTTAAGGTTGTATGTCAAATTTTTGTTGTTGTTGGAACAATGGACCAAGTAAATGCTTGATATTTTTTGACAAGGTTGATGATTATTGTGAGAAGGATACTTCATAAGAATGAGGTCTTTATGAACATTGATCTCTAATTCACAAGGTGATTAGATAGATCTGATACTTTGGTTTATGGAATACGTCATCGTTATCACATATGCATGCATTTGATTCATGAAATTGCCCAATGGTTAAGGCACTGATTAGTTGTAGGATCATTTGTTATTACTGTTGCATATTTGGGGTTATGCTAATAATCAAAATAATTAATCAAATGTTTTTTCCCTTTCATCTTGAAGAACTAAATGTAATTCCCTCACTCAGCTTATGAATGTAATAGGATTTTCATTTTGCTACTGCAAATCTGTGTCATTGCATAAGTGTTAGGAGAAATAAGGGTTAAATCTACTTTGTGAGATTCAAGAATATATTTTTGCACTGGTACCATATCAATTGAATCTAAGGTCCACTCACCTAGGTTTTTCAGAGCCTAAAGTAGAAGAAGGATCAAGCCTTATAGTTGGCTAGATGTCTGAAAGGATATGTCAAAAATGAGAGTTAGCTGCCCCTAGATGTGTCTTATTCTCATTGGGGTAATTGGAAACCTACAATTTTTTCAAACACCAACACAACCTTGTCAGCTATTTGGTGCCTCTAGAGGCCTCTGCCAGGGTGACCCTCTCTCCCCATATTTATTCATAATCATGGTTGAGGGCTTGGGTAGATTCATTAAGTATCAGGTGTCCCAAAATTCTATTCAGGGGTGGCAGTGGGGTAATGGTTTACCTTCTCTTTCCAATCTTCAATTTGTTGATGATTCTGCTCTTGTGGGTCTTTCTAGGATCAAGGAAGCTGTAGCCTTTTGAAATAATTTGGCTATTTATTTGGTAGCTTTAGGCCAAAAATTTAATGAGCACAAATCTTCAATTTACTTTTTTAACACTCTTGATTCTATTCAGCACAAGATTTTTGGTATTCTGCGGTTTCAGATTGAGTCACTTCCTTTGACTTACCTTGGCATTCCTACTATTGTTTCTAGGAAGCCATGTCTCTTTTGGAAAATTTTTATTACCAAGCTTTAGGATAAGGTAAATCATTGGACTCATAGATGGCTTTCTACTACTACTCGGGTTACTCTTCTTCAATATGTTATCCAAGCTCTTCCTACTTATAGAAGCATGGTTTAGGCTGCTCTTGTTTACTTTCTCAAGGAGTTTGATGCTCTTTCTTGGCAAGTCCTTTGGATTTCTAATTTGCATAGTACTAAATGGAGCTTGATTAGTTGGGAGACTATCTGTAGGCCTAAAAAGGGTGGTCTTGGTCTTCGATTAGCTCTCTTGAGTAGTCGAGCATTGGCTACTAAACTTTATTGGCAATGGTGCTCTAGACAACATCAACTTTGGGCTCAAATTATCACTCATAAATATTTTCATGGTGCTGATCCTTGCTCTATTTCTACACTTCCTCTTGAAGGTTGTGGCTCAATGGTCTGGCATACTTTGAAGATAGGTGTTGTGTTAGTCAAGAGCGATCTATTTTGGATATGTAAGGGAGGTTCTAAGGCTTTGTTTTGGTCTGATGCTTGGGATGGATTCCCATCCATATTATCCATGTACCCTCATCTTCAGACTCTTTGTGACTCTTTTCATGCTGCTAGATGGGATAAAGTGGCTCATTACAAGACTCCTTATCAATTGGGACCTGTTGTTGGTTACAGATGGAAGCATTCTTTTGATTGGCCTCCTAGAGGCATAGACATGGATCTTTAGGAGCTTTCTCAGATTCTAGCCTCTAGAGAGTGTTCCTCTTTGCTAGGTTTGAATGTTTTGGCTTGGGGAGGTACCTTGTTTGGTAACTATCATTTCTCTACTAGGTATGAGGAGATAACTAGACAATTATTTAGGGATGCTGAGGTCCCTTGGTGGAAGCAAGTTTGGAATAAAGTTTCTTGGTCCAAGTGCAATTTTTTCATGTGGCTAGTGGCTCACAACCGTTGTCTTACGTGGGATAATCTTTGTAAATGTGGATTTTAGGGCCCCTCTTATTGTGTTTTGTGTGGTAATGGGGAGGAGTTTGTCTCCCATCTTTTCTTCCATTGCTCCTATTCTATTCAGTTGTGGCACCTTTGGTGGAGTGCTTTGGGTTGCTCTTGTAGGCATGCTTCCTCTTTGCCTAAGTTCTAGGCCCACTTGAGCAATGCTCCCTCCAAGTTTTCTCCTCTCCATTCTACTTGGATTGCTATCCCATTGTTCATGCTTTGGCATATCTAGTTGGAGAGGAATCGTCGAATCTTCCAAGATGCTCGGCTTGGTGTTTTGCATCTTTGGTGGAAGATCTCACATTCTCTTCAGGAAACTATTCAAGTGAAGTGTGAGCTAGATGGGGGTATGTGCCTCAATTTTCATCTTTAGGATGGGGCTATAGCTCAAAGGTTTCCTTCTGTGTCTAGGCAACCTCAACATTAGAGGAAAGGTTGGGTGAATCAGGATGGGCATTGGACTCCTCCTCTCTATGGAGTTCTGAAAATTAACATGGATGGTTCTTCCTGAGGGAATCTAGGCCCTACTGGTATTGGGGGAGTGGCTCATTGTAGTTTTGGTGATGTTAAATTCTTTTTCTCAATTCATAAGGGTGATTACACTAACAATCTCATGGAAGCTAAGGCTATTTTATATGCTGTGGAATAATGTTGCTTGTGAGGATGGAGTAAGATTATTTGTGAGTCTGATTCCCAAGTGGTGGTGAACTTGCTTTCCTTGTAGGAGCTAGAGCATGTTAGTTAGCAATTGGACACTATTGTTAATTAGATTATTCTCTTTTCTACCTCTTTTTAGTTCATTAGGTTCACTTATATTCCTCGTGAATGGAACAAATTTGCTAATTGTTTAGCCAAATGGGCTTCTAGTCATGTTCCGAGTTGGAATATTATGGATAGGGGGCAACTTTCCTTTGAGATGGTGCAAGAATTTGATGAACTTGTTGCTCAGGATCAAACTCCTTGTTTAGCTTTTCTTGTTGTATTTCTTTCTATCTTAATAAATTTTTACCCCTCTTTCTCAAAAAAAATAAAAAATAATAATATATTTAGTTTAGAAGTTAAGTTTTAGTATGTGATGTTTAATGATCTGATTTTTGCACAAAATCTTTATTTTGTGATATCATTAGTAAGATTCAAATTGTTTAGTATTTTGAATGAAATTTATCAACCTATGTTACTATTATTTTTCACCATCTTTAGAAATCGTATTTTTTTCAATGAGTAATGGTCAAAATTGAATGACATTCTATTATAGAATGTCTAGCATATGATTATATCTATAATTGGTTTGAGTACAATTTGAAAGAGGGCAATCTGAATGAATTATTTGAAGATCCAAGGGTTCATGAAACTATTAGGAATAAGGTGTCTGAACCTTGGATAATTCCTATTCTTATTATTTGTTTTGTAAAATGTATTTCTTGCAAATAATGTTGATGTGTCAACATCTTGAATTGTGTATAAGGAGATCATCGCTAAAATAGTTATGACAGATTCCTATGACATGTAAGAGCTATGTCAGGAAGATTCAATGACAGGTGAAGACATGTGGCAACTAATAAATTTGAGTACTGTACACTCTACCTCAATAGTGGGGTTCCCAAATTCTTTTTAGGATTCGTATTTTCTTGGAGAATGGTAAAACCCTAATATGGTTACCTTTGGGAGTAACCCTAAAGTGAAGCGCATGTTATAAGCATTTTTAGGGTTGCAAAGAAATGCAATGCAAGAAAGTGTATTGTTGGTACTGTAAGTTGCTACTGGAGTCTTCTGTTGTCACTATTGAACTTGCATTGCAAGTGTATTGTAACCTTGTGTTGAAGATAATACATTGTGCAGGTTCTGGAGGGGTGGGGTTGTTTTACCGCAAGGTTTTTCCCCACCAAAAAATCTTTGTATTATGTGTTTCTTTCTCTATCTATTTTCTTTATGCTTGGTTGGCTGAAATATTGTTGTTTACATGATATTGAATTTGTAAGTGTAAAAGATTTTAAATAGGATTTGCACCATACTTCTCTTAAGAGATTAGTGTAGGAAGCTATTTCTGCACCTGAGTTTCCTTACAAGTGGTATCAGAGCCTGATCAAATTTTGATCCTAGTTGTTGGGTAGGGTTTTTTGAGCTAATATCATGTTGAGTGGGAGTCTTGTGTAGAGCATCCTAAATCTTATTTGCAGATTGAGATAATGAGTTCATCATATGGAAGAATGGAGGTGGAGAAATTTAATGACACTAATTTTGATTTGTGGAAACTCAAGATGGAAGACATGTAGGAAGATCGTGACCTAAGAGACGTCAAGTGCTACAAGACTAGCAACTATAGCTCAAGTAGATTGGAATATCAAAGACTATAAAGTTAAGGGTCTCATAAGACTCTGTTTAACTGATGCAATTCTTCTTAATGTTCTAGATGAGAAAATCACATATAGTTTGTGGGAAAGATTTGGGGCCGTGTATCAGGCCAAATCTTTGGTGAATAAGTTGTTCCTGAGGAAGAAGTTGTACTCTCTGTGAATGGAGGAAGGTGGATCCTTAACGAATCATTTAAATGCATTTAATCTACTGGCTGCACAGTTGATATCAGTTGGTGTCAACTTAGAGGAAGAGGATCATTGCTACACACTTTTGTGTTCTTTACTGGATTCATGGGACCATCTTGTGATGGCTCTCGAAAGCATGTTAGTCACCTTCAAAATGGATGATGTGGTGTCTTCACTACTATCAAAGGAGATGCAGAGAAAGGCTTCCATTTCAGAAAAAGAAGCCCTTGCTATTCATGGGAGATCCACAGAAAGAGGGAAGAAAAATGACAATAAGTCTGACAATAAGGGTAGATCCAAATCTCGTGGGAAGTCAAAGACTTCCAATAAGTCCAAAGAAAAATGTTGGAACTGTGATAAACCTGGGCACTTTCATAAAGATTGCAAAGAGCTGAAGAAGAAGAAGAAAGGTTTAGATTAAGCTTCAGAAAGATCTTAAGAAGATGGTGATGCATTCATCACAGCTTTGGCAGCCCATGCATCTGATGATGTGTGGTTGGTTGAATTGGGTGCATCTTTTTACGTGAACTCTCATCGAAACGGGTTCTCAAAATATGAAGAGTTCGATGGTGGAAAGGTGTACTTGGGTGATGATTCTCAACTAAAGATAGTTGGATGCAAAAGGGTCACTATCAAATTTCTTGATGGATGAGTAAAGGGAATCAACAAAGTTATGCACATTCCAGGTTTGGCAATAAACCTATTATCTATAAGTATGTTGAATGATGTAGGTGTGCAAGTTGTTTTTTCAAAAGGAGGATGCAAGATGATGAGAGGATTGATAGTGCTTGCAAGGGGTACTATGAGAGGTACCTTATTTCAGCTAGATGCATGCATTTGTCTATATAATAGTTCTTCATCTTCACCATCTGAATGAGCAGTGAAGAATTCTGTGGTTATTGGTTTTGATGGCAATGCAAACATTTTGGAAGGTAAGCTTCCTATAGAAAAGACAATCTTGTGGCATATGAGATTTGGTCACATTGGTGAAAAGGGTCTCAGAACCTTGAAAAATAAAAATCTCGTTGAGGGGTTAAATGATTGCAATCTCAAGTTCGAATTCTATGAACACTATGTCTATGATAAACAAAATTATGTTCAATTTTACTCTAGCTCTCACAAATCTTCTAATGTTTTGGATCTTATTCATTCTGATGTATTTGGTCCTTTAAAAGTTCCTTCAATCTCCAAGTCTGTATTTTTTGTATCTTTCATAGATGATTATAGTAGAAGGACATGGATTTATTTCCTTAAAAGTAAGATACAAGTCTTTAGTCGATTCAAGGAATTTAAAGCCCTTGTAGAGAATTAGACTAGTAAGAAGATTAAGTGTGTGAGAATTGACAATGGTGGTGAGTTTTGCTTAGCAAAGTTTGAAAAATTCTTTAAAGAACAATGTATCGAGAGGCATAAGAAAACTCATTATACCCTAGAGAAAAATGGAGTTGTAGAGAGAATGAACAGGACACTGATGGAGAAGGCTAGGAGTATGCTTAGTGGAGCTGGTTTAGAACAAAGGTTTTGGGCTGAAGCTGTGGCCATTGCTTGCTATCTGGTTAATAGATCTCCTACATCAGCCCTTGTTGGTAAGAGACCCATGGAGGTGTGGTCTGGTAAGAAGCCTTCAATTAGACATCTTCGTGTTTTTGGTTGTGAAGCTTATGCACATGTTCCAAAGGAGAAAAGATCTCAATTGGAAAACAAAGTTGTTAAATGTATTTTCATTAGATATAGTGCTGGTGTGAAAGGATACAAGCTTTGGGATCTTGTGACTAGTAAGGTGTTGTATAGTAGAAATGTTATTTTTAGAGAGCTAACATCTTCTCCTATTGTGCTACAACCAGATGAAAAATAAAAGGAAAAAGATGTTGTTCATTTGCTTCCTACCCCTAAGAAGACTTAACAGAGAGACCATGTTGGGTCTAATGATGAGGAGAGCTCTAACAGCTCTGATAGTTCAGAAGAAGAGGAAGAAAAACCTCAATTGTAGCCCTTGAGGAGATCCACAAGAGAAAGAAAGAAACTAGAAAGGTTTGGTTATTCTATGTCAGATTCTAGTTGTGCTTTTGCTTTGATTACTAACACTAATGAGCCTAGATCCATGAAAGAGGCTTTGGGCATGGAAGATGTAGGTTCCTGGATTGAGGCTATGGATGATGAGATGGATTCATTAGAGAAAAAAAAAACTTGGGACCTTGTACCTTTTCCTAAAGGGAGAAAATCTGTTGGCTATAAATGGGTGTTCAAGAAGAAATTCTGTGCAGTTGGTAGTGTTGAAAGGTACAAAGCTAGATTGGTTGCAAAGGGGATTCACAGGTGGAGGGAATAGATTATGGTGAAATATTCTCTCCTGTTGCAAAGTTGACATCCATTAGATTTCTATTATCTCTTGCTACATCATATGATTTAGAGATAGAACAGATGGATGTGAAGACAACTTTCCTTCATGGTGATTTGGAGGAAGAGATTTATATGTCATAGCCTAATCACTACATTGTTAAAGGTAAAGAATCCTTAGTTTGTAGATTAAAGAAATCTCTATATGGTTTGAAACAATCTCTTAGGATGTGGTACCTTAAGTTTGATGCCTTTGTGTTGTCAATTGGATTTGTAAGAATGAAATTAGATCACTGTGTTTATTTTAGAGTTGGAAATGATCACCTTCTTATTGTTGCATTATATGTTGATGATATGTTGCCGTTTGGGAAGGGTAAGGGTATTATTTATAATTTTAAATATTAGTTGTCAGCACAGTTTGAGATGAAAGATCTTGGGGCAGCTAGGTACATCTTGGGTATGGAAATCAATAGAGACAGGTCTAATAGAAAACTTTGGTTGAGTCAGAGTAAGTATGTGAAGTCTATGTTGGATAGGTTCAGCATGGTAGATTGTAGACCACTATGTGTTCCTATTTTTGTGGGAACAAAGTTATCTATAGATGATTGTCCAAAATCTCCTAGTGAGGTGGAGGACATGAGTAGAGTACCTTATGCTAGTGCAGTTGGTAGTCTTATGTATGCTATGGTCTGTACTAGACCATACATTGCCCAAGCAGTGGGAGTCTTGAGTCAGTTTATGGCTAATCTTGTATGGGTACATTGGGATGCAATTAAGTGAGTATTCAGATATTTGAGGGGTACAATAGATTACTCCATATGTTATCATGGTAACTCTTCTAGATTTACACATTCAATTTGTATTCATAGGTTTGTTGATTCAGATTGGGCAGGTGATATTGACCACAAGAGATCCACCAGTGCTTATGTGTTCACTATGTTTGGTGGTGCCATCAGTTGGATGAGCAAGCGATAACCTGTGGTTGCTTTGTCAACTACAGAAGCTGAGTACATGGCTACTACTCATGCTTGTAAGGAAGCCATTTGGCTTAAGAGATTGTGTTCTGATGTTGGTGTTGATGCATAATAGATTACTATTTGGTGTGACAGTTAGAGCACTATTTTCCTTATGAAGAATCCAACTTTCCATGCCAGAACGAAGCACATTGATATGCAGTATCACTTTGTGAGAGATATGGTGGAAGATTGAAATGTAAATTTGGATAAGGTAGATACTGTGAAGAATTTTGTAGATGCATTAATGAAACAAGTGGGCACTAAGAAGTTTAGATGGTGTTCGGAGTCTATGGGCCTTTTGGGCTATAGCAGTTAGTTCCTGTTATGTTCCTATTGCTCTTACAAGGTGTTTGACAAGTGGGAGAATGTTAGGAATAAGGTGTCTCAACCTTGGATAATTCCTATTCTTATTATTTGTTTTGTAAAATGTATTGCTTGCAAATAATGTTGATGTGTCAGCATCTTGAATTATGTATAAGGAGATCATCGCTAAAACAGTAATGATGGATTCCTATGACATGTAAGAGCTATGTTAGGAAGATTCAATGACAGGTGAAGTCATGTGGAAACTAATAAATTTGAGTACTATACACTCTACCCCAATAGTGGGGTTCCCAAATTTTTTTTTAGGGTTCCTATTTTCTTGAAGAATGGTAAAACCCTAATATGGTTACCTTTGGGAGTAACCCTAAAGTGAAGCACATGTTATAAGCATTTTTAGGGTTGCGAAGAAATGTGATGCGAGAAAGTGTATTGTTGGTATTGTAAGTTGCTACTAGAGTCTTCTGTTGTCGCTGTTCAACTTGCATTGCAAGTGTATTGTAACCTTGTGTTGAAGATAATACATTGTGCAGGTTCTAGAGGGGTGGGGTTGTTTTACCGAAAGGTTTTTCCCCACCGAAAAATCTTTGTATTATGTGTTTCTTTCTCTATCTATTTTCTTTATTCTTGGTTGGTTGAAATATTGTTCTTTACATGATATTGAATCTGTAAGTGTAAAAGATTTTAAATAGGATTTGCACCATACTTCTCTTAAGAGATTAGTGTAGGAAGTTGTTTTTGTACCTGAGTTTCCTTACATAAACAACAAGATATTGAACATAATTTGGAAATGTGTTAATACAACATTTAAATTCTTTGTTTGACTCTTTTACATTCAATATTTTAATGACAGCCGTTAAATTGTCAAAGTTGATTTATTCTTCCAACATTAACTATTCTACTAGTTGTGATGTTTGAGGATGACCCCAAGAAATAGAGGATTATCATTAATAGAAAGGGACTATTTATCAAAAAACATTGATTCAATGTCTACTTTTTCTATTGCAAAATTTAACCAAGAAAATTGTTATTTCATGAAGTCTTGAATCCTCAAATAGTTCATTTAGATTGCCTCCTTCAAATTTTACTCAAACAAATATAAAATATAATCATATGCTATGCGCTCTATAATAAAATGTCATTAGAAACTTGTCATTTCATAAAGTATCGAGTCCTCAAATAGTTATTTAAATTACCTTCCTTCAAATTTTATAATCATGACATTTTATTTAACCATATGCTAGATACACACTATAATAAAATTATTTTGTATAGATCAAAGATATAATCATATGCTATATAAATAATTAAGGGATAGACAATTGCCCCTTAGCAAAATCAAGTCATCTAAGAGACTCCTTGACATATGCATCTAAATCATTTAATGAAATCTTAGATAATAGTTAAAATTGAATAGATCTTTAATAGTAGTCTAAAATTTAAGATAATATAATAGCTTACTCAAAATTATCATAGTCGTAAACATAAGTTCAATGAGCTAATGCTATATAAGCTTCTTAATTCTACTCACATAGTTCATTTACATTGATCTCATTCAATTTTAACTGATATCATTCAAGAAAATAAAATATTCAATGTAAAAGAATAAAATAAAGATTTTAAATGTTTTTTGCCAAATTAAGTGGTCTAGGAGACTCCTTCATTTAATAACTATTAAATGGACAAAAAACATTTGAAAAAGAATTAAAGTCCTTTTATTTTTGCTTAAAATAAAATATAACCTTTCTTTCACCTATGTCACAGTCTATATTCTTTTAGTTGTTATAGGAATTTAAAATGTAGTGTCTTTTATTTTAAACAAGTTAATTTTTAAAATGTCTATCCATGAAAGACTCTTTTAGCCAATAACACTTATGTGGTCGTTGTTGAGGATTTTGGATGTCTTTTTTATTACTTTTATTTTTTAATATTTGATCAAATACTTTTTTTGTGAAATTCCCCAACTTAATTATTAAATGATCATCTTGTGAATGAATAATTTTTTATTTTTTTGGAAGATGAACACATGTCAAACAAATCTTAAATTGGTTGATATTTTGTAAAAAATATTAGCTTCTAGTATTCAATCACATAAAACTTTATGTTATGGATATTATTAATCATGTGTACATCTTTCAATTGATATTTTTGAGCTGAGATAGATTGAGTATGAAAGACTTTTTAGATTCTTAAAAATGCTAATGATAATTGACATCAGGCCTCTTGTAAAAAATAGGGAGATTTCTATGATGTGGCTTGGGATATGTATACGACTCAATGGAAATAGGTGTAATATTCAATTAAAAAGATCTATTATCCTTGCATGTGAAACTATTATCTAAAATCTTAAGCTATTGAGGCCTAGAATATATTAGTTAACATTGTATCTCAACAAGTTTTCCTTTTAGGAGGTATCATTACAAAGTGATTAGTGTTCTTATCATGAAGGAGCATGTCAAAACTCACATACTTTTGTGATAAAATGATTTGGATAAAATGGAAGTCATCAAAACTTGGTTGTTTTGGAAGCACAGTGACTTTCAAAAAATATATTTTTATTCATTAATAATCTATATGTGACTTCTTTTTGTCTTCCTAAAGAGTTATTCTTTGGCTTGGACTACATCAGACCATGCCTTGAGGTTTTTTGAAGAGGGAATATTTTTTATATTTCTTCTATAAAGATGATTTTATTCTTACATTCCATAGAGCCAAAGTTAAGATTATATTATACAACTACAACTTCAAATTCATATAAAACTCATGTTACTAATAGTTTTTCACCAAATATGATGCACAAGATTGAGGTTTCTTCTTTAATTATTGATTGAAAGATTATACTCACCTCTGCTACATAGACCCATCATAGTATTACATCACTCAACAATGCTTCTCTCATTTGGCAATGTTGCTTTATCTTTTTACTTTAATTCTTCACAAGCAAAGGCTCTTTTGACACATGCACTTGCACCATCATGCTCTCCTTTTTGATGAACAACCTCTAATAAATTCCATATATATTGAATATCAATGATCTTATGTATCATTTTAACTAATAAAATATTTGATGATGTGTTAACAATATGATATGCCCCTATTAGCCAAATCACGATAAAATAGTTAAAAGAAATCATGTACAAACTTGGTAGAATGTAAGAGATCATTGTGCTAATGTAAAAATGATACTCCCTCAATTTCTTCCTATCCTCCTCTGTACTAGAAAGTGAATGCATGAGTGTTATATGAAAAAATATGGAAACCTATTGAAAAATATAATACTTTTCTTGCTCCTCATTTTGTGGTTGTAGCGTGTACTTCTTTCTAAAGTCCACAATTGAAACAATGGTATCTAGTGAAATGCATCCTTACACAACTTGAATTGCAAATCCAATCATTGAGCCCTATGTGTATGCATTGCATACTCTTAAATAAAATTTTCATGAAAAATATTCATGTACTCATACACTAGAATCTTTTCAAGCACTAAATAAAATTTCTTACCCTCTTTTCTATCTTTTAGAGCATATGTCATAGTCTTATTTTCCAAAATCTACTATTTCGTTTCCAATTGCATGCATACTCTTGATATATTAAAAAATTGATAAATGTTGCAATACATCAAAAATTATGCATGTAAAATTCAAGCATGATTATGTGTAAAAGTGTTGACCATCCCTTCTTTTACACAAAATGGTAGATATGAATCTTCTTGAAGATCTAGGTCGCTTATTTATATTACAATCATGTAAAATATTCTTATAACAATAAAAGCACACATATATGCCTATAAATGGTTATAAATTCTAATATATGCCCTATAATTTGACATGTTGTGCATATTTGATTTATCTTTACATAAAAATCAAATAAGCTTGAAAAATCTACAAACACTATGAGATATACTATGAGTTCCTTTGTCTTCTTCATGCTCATGTGGACCTACAAAATCAATTTATACAATCCTACCAATAACAAAAACAAGCAAAATTAGCCAAAATCAGCAAATGACATACAAAACTTGACTAAAAAAGCTAATGAAGATGACCCATGCGGGGTCCCACCGGGCGTGCCAAAATGTATATGAGCAATGTTAGTATGCTAATAGAAACCAAATTTAAATAAAGTTTCTACAAACTAAACAAAATTCATAAACTTCAAGATAGACTAAGATGAGCTCTCAATTGAGAATATGAGCCATTAATGGGCTCTCTCAATGAGAAGCTCTCTTGTTGAGTAGCTTTGTCTAAATAGATAAGATGTATGCTCAAGCTTATGCTTCAAAAAGGGCTTCAAATGGAGTTGGAATTTGGGTGTGAGTGTATGGTTTTGATGTAAAATGGCTTCTCAAAATGGCATTATGACTTTACTTCATGGATTGTGTTAAAATGGCTTGGGAGAGGATTCCTTAAATAGGCAAAGGGCTTGAGGGATTGAGAGCTAGGATGCAAGGATGGGAAAAAGCTCATGGAGGGCTTAGATTGCATGAGAGGAGAGCACATGGATTGTGCTTCCTTACAACCAATCAAGGAGTGACACATGTCACAGGGTGAGAGGATGGAGGAAAGGGGAAGGATGAGTCAACAAAGGAGGCTCAAGGGATAAAATCTTCATAAAGACCCTCATAATGACTTGTAAGAGCAATAAAAGGGCTTGTAAGAGTCATTTATGACCTAGTGGACTTCATAAAGTTTTATGGTTGAGATATTTTGAGGGTGATGAGAGAAATTTCGACTTGGACTTGATTAGGAAGGTTTTAAGCTTGTTTAGGCTTGTGAAAATGATTAGAGGATGGATTAGGATGGTTTAGGATTAGCTTAGGGATAGGCAAGTGGATGGCATTTAATGAGGGTGGGTGAAGGAGGAGATATTTGTTAACTTTGGCTTGGGTTAGTAAGTTTTAACCCATGTTTAGAGAATGTGACAAGGTTAGGAGGGGATTAGGATTAGGTTTAAAGACGTCTTCTAGAAGAGTCTAGACTTTGGATGAGGATAAAGACTTTCTAGAACAGTCTAGAATTTCCTAGGATGAGGATGAAGACTTTCTAGAAGAGTCTAGAACTTCTTAGGATGAGGATAAATTAGATTTTTAGGAAATAAATAAAGTTTTATTTATTTCAAGGGTTTGGGTTGAGGAGATATTTATTAAAACTTTTTTAATAAACATGAGGATTAATATTTAATCTTAATTAAATATTTTGAGTTGGGATTAGGGGTAGGAAATGATGAGATTAGCCTTTAATCAAAATTAAAGAAGGATTAGAAGATTTTGGAAGAGGTTATTGGTCATAAGGAAATTGGCCAAGTTTTGGGCAAAAAATAATTTATTTATTTATTTTAGAATTTTTGGTCAATTTATTAATTAAATAATTAATAAATAAGGAAATAATGTTTAAATAAGATTTAAACATTTTTGGGAGGGATTCCTTAATTAAATATTTTTAATTAAGATAAAGGGATTTAATGGCATAAAAATTAATTAATTAATTAATAAATGATGATGTCATCAAAGATTTTTTCAAAAAATAAAAATACTTTATTTTTTAAAGGATTTTTAGGTGTCTACATTTATAATCAATACATGTCATTTAAGGTAAGTTATGAGCACCTAGGGAAGAATGACTTAGTTAGATACCTATTCCAACATGAATTTGACAAAGAGGAATGGACTAAGATCATATTAAGTAAAATTCATGATGAATTTTTTTGGATGAGTGACAATGTAGTTGAGTTATTAGCTAACCTTATTCATGAGGTCACTAGTTTAAGTAATGAAAGCATTATCCCGCTGAATGGGAAAAATGTAAAGAAGACTATACTTGGGAATACCAAATCTGAGTATAATGGAAGAGGAATAGTTTTGAGTAAGATCAAATAGAGTGATGTAAGGTTTATGAGTATAATTATGGCCACAAAGGTTCTAATTCTAGAGAGGATAACATGGTAGTAGAATTTGTCCATGCAACATACAAACTTTGTCTTGAGAAAATAAAAGTTAATTTGTTTGAGATATTAATAGTGTTGTTAGTAAAAAACTTAGAAAGAATCAGGAAAGTAAGAAATAGTCAATGTAGGTTCCAATCCCTAATTACCTATACATTTTTTGACCTATTAAGAAGATTCCCATTCATCCCAATTTTTAAGTTAACGAACTATGAAAATGCACAATAGGGAAAACTATTGAATCGTAAAAAAGACATCCAATTGATAAGTGTGAGAGCAGTGCTAACCTGATTGTCAGGATATTCCAGAGACATAGATTTGGAGTTCCACTATCTGTAGTGAGAAAGTACAAGAAAAATATATGTTTTATGGTTGACGTCGATTTCACATATGCTTCAACATCAAGGCAGTTGAACCCAAGATGGAATACATTGATCCCTTTAGATGTGAGACTACTAAAGATGAAATTAAAAGATGTGAGAAAAAAATCCTTAAGTCTAATCTAGATGAAGAATTCAACACATTTGTCACATATGAAGGAGAATAGGCACATGGCATATCAAGTGAGTGATTCCCTAAAGCTAAGAGTGATGAGTGATTCAAAGAGATACTGATGCATCAGCTGGGGTAGGAGAGACGGATGCTGGATATGGATGGGGGATAATGGAGATGAAGGAAAACCATTGAAGCTTTTTGAGTGGGGGGGATACTTCAAAGAGAAGTACCACCATGTAGTTGAGCACTAGATTTGCTATAGGATTGTTGGTTAATTGCCAAGGTTACCAAGAACATCAAGGCCTTTTCACCAACTGTCCAGAGGACTGACAAACTGACTCAAAATTAAACACGCAAGGATTGCCCCAGTATCACACATGAATCCCAGAGGAAGCAGTGTGGAAACGACACTGGGTAACCCACAAGCAGAAAAGAAAAACAAACGAAAGACCTGATCAAGACCTTACGCTCTAATTGCCCCATTTACAGCATACCATGATATGGAAGATCATGGAAACCTTGAGGAGGGAACAAGGAGATTTCTTGGAAAAGATACTTCAAGACCCAAAAGGGAAGATCCCAAATCAAAAGAAAGCAAAAATCCAAAAGAGAACCATTTTCCAACGAGATGGGTAGGACGAGGTACTAACGGACCAAGATCAGCATGAGGAAAGCTATATCCTGCAAGGACCTATCGAAGAGCACCTAAGCTGGTGGATCTGGATAAGTGATGCGTCTGGCAAGCTAAACTAAGAAAGATAACACTTTGGTGATAGGAAATCTAGCTAAAGGATGCATTGGAATAGCTAACCAAGATGTGCGATGGGTGCAAGATGCTGATCAAGGAAAAACTGACATGAACACTGGATAGACACAATGGTACTAAGCTAAAGAGGATGTACAAGCTGACAGACCAAGATATTTACAAGCAGGCTAATCAAGATATGGTACAAGCTAACAGACCAATGATATGTATGATATAGATGGATAAAAGCTCAGGATGAGAGGATAGCAAGATAGCTCGATTTTGTGTGAGATGCAAAAACTAAGGATGAGGTGATAGCGTAAGATATGGATTTGGAAGGATGCATCCAATGATGATGATAGATGTGCGACCAAGGATGGGGACAATGCTAAGGTTGGTGGTAGCTGAGCTGATAGATAGTGCTAGAGTGAATGGCTAATGAGAGGATGACATTGGATTTGCATGAGGATAGCCTAGAGCGAGGTACTAATGACAAGGGAGGATGGACAAGACAAGATCTCCAAGGAATACAGTGCCCCCAGTTAGAAGATGACATGCGGAAGGAGGTCTTATGATGGATGTGATAGGATTGAAGCTAGGATGGAAAAGCTGAAGGTGCTTGGGAGATGGATGATAACTAGGATGATGGGGTGAGGTTGCAAAAGATAAGTGGATAGTGATAGATAAAAACTGGAGGATGAAAGATAGGTGGATAGTGATAGATAAAAGCTTAAGGATGAAAGATAGGTGGATAAATTGGAAGATGGAGCTGGATGGCAAGATGTGACCAAAAGCATGAGGATGATAGGCTAAGCTGGGGATGGCTAGATTATGCATGATGCTTGTTTGCCAAGTTTTCATCATGGTACTTGTCCAAGGCGCTTGAATTGCCAAGTTTTCACCAGTGGACGCTTTTTTTCTTTTTTTTTTTTTCTTTTTTTCTACTTTTTGACTTTTGGACTTAGCTGGAATGATTTTGGCTTTCTTCAACTATTTTGGCTTTTTTGGGATTTTTCACTGGCTGTTGGAATGTTCAATTTTGTTGCTAGTTGTTGGTACACTAGATGTGTGATTTATGCAATAGATTGGATTAGATGGGATTGATGGTAGGAGATGGAGGGATGAAAAGGTTGGAAAGGAGCATGATATGGGGATGCTTGCAAGAGCAACATTGGCACATGTTGGGACGGGTGTGAAAAGAGCATATGGGGGATAGATGGTAGATGCGAGCGTGATGGAGGATTTGTGGAAGCATGCTTGGGGATATAGGCACCCAAGATGGAGTTAGGAGATGGGGGACATGAGTCACTAGATGGGGGATTAGCAATGGTGGATGCCATTATGCATTGGGTTTCAACTTTTTTCTTGGGGATCCACATGGTTTTGGATTTTCTTTTCATAGGCTTTTGCATTGTTTTGCATTCTTTGATTGGATTTTGCCTTTTTGGAGTATGTCTTTTAGAATAGACATATGATTGCCTAGGATGTGGATTTTTAGCTTTATGCATTTTGAAGTTGGCATTTACATTGTTGTGGTAAGCTTTGGGAAGATGGTTAGGAGAAGTTTTGTGAGATGGAGAGGATATGAAAGAGCATGTAGGGGGATGATGATGGATGATGTGCCCTGATATGTGCCTTTGTTAATCTTGCATAGGAATGGATGGAATAGGATTTTTATGATGGTTGATAGGAGGATGGAGGATGGTAGATTTTGGGACATAGGGACCCAAAATGGATTTAGCAGATGAAGGGGGGATATGGTAGGTTGTTTTGGGTTGCAAAGATGGTGGAGGGGGGATGACATAAGATTTCTCTAAGGAGTGATGGGAGGCTGGCATGGTGGGCTTGGAGATAGGCTTGGTTTGGGGGTGTGGTGTACCAACACCTTTAGATGGTGAGCCTTTGGATACATATCCAAGACCATGAAATCCTAGATTTTTTTGTGCAATAATAGGCTCTCTGATTCCTTGCTCTTGTGGTCCTAAACCTTGACCTTGATAATGCCATCGATTGAGCATTTGAACAAGCTGAGGAAACTTTTTGCTTGCAAAAAATGGTAGAAGTGATTTATTAGGTGTATTGCAATGGGGAGATACTATTCTTAATTATTCTGATGAGAGAGGGCCACCGTGGATGAATGTAAGTGAACCAAGAGGGTAGATTATAGATGGTGGAATAGCTTGGATA
Organism: Cupressus sempervirens; assembly: GCA_028749045.1. Lineage (NCBI taxonomy): Eukaryota > Viridiplantae > Streptophyta > Pinopsida > Cupressales > Cupressaceae > Cupressus > Cupressus sempervirens. Next base: position 683,687,386 of record CM053784.1, on the reverse strand, counting down.
GGTGGTAAGATGGAAGCATGGAGCGAGGGAGATGGAAGGATAGGATCTTGATGTAGCTGGTGGGATGACAGGATATCTTGTAGTGGAGGAGATATGGCTCGAGGTTTTGGAGATGGAGGAGATGGTGACTGCACTATGGATGGAAGACATGATACGATGATATCTTCATTTATGCTTTGGGGGGTGTCAACATGCTTTTGGGCAAGATCTTGATAGGATTGGTTTGGAGTGGATGGTGCGATAGGAGGTGAAGGGATGGATTCTTCAAAGGCAGCGGATGGATAGATGGGAGATTTAGTAGTGGAGATGGGTGAGTAGAAGATGGATGCATAAGGGTCATTATGAGAGATTTGGGAAATGCTTGGAGGCGATGTGGATAGGATTTGGAGGGATTTGATAGGTGGTGCGATTTTGATGCTTGCGGGAAGTGGAAGGATTTTAAGCAATTTGATGGATGGAATGGGGATGATAGCTATGGGAGATGGAGGTGATATTATAGATGGGGAAGCTTCATTACTGACTACTTCACATGGTTGGATTAGATGACATGGCTTATCGACTGTTGGAGGCAAATTTTCTTGTATTTCCTCTAGGAGATTCCTTGGAGACTCGTGTGTCGAAGGTGGAGGTGGATTGACAAGAATAGCTAGTGTGATGGGGGTGGAAGATTGGAAGCTTGGTTGATATGGTGATGGAGGGGAAGCTGGAATATCGGATGGCATGACTAGATAGTTTGGAATAACTCTTGGATTTTGGGGGATGCTTGGGGGAATGTTTCTAAGGCTTTCAATATACCCATCATAGTCAACAAGATTTTCATCATCATTAAAATAGGAGGTGGCGGGAGCAAGGACAATGCGACCAAAAAAATCATGATAGGATTGGTACTTCATGCTTTGATGATGAGTTTGATGGGGATGGGGTCTTGCATATGGATGAACACAGAAGCTCATGGTTGGATTTGGATTAAGCACAGATTTTGGATTGGCTAATGAAAGATTTCCTAGGGAGAGTCAAAGCTGTATGACAGACCTAAGGAGGATTGGCTGGAGATTTTTGGCTTTCTTGTGGGTGGAAGACTTCAAGGGTATGCTATCAAAAAGTGAGAGTTTTGCTTTCCTATGTGCAAGATTCATGGTGATTGTGTCAACTTAAGGATAGACTAGTGATCCTATGGCATGACACAAGATTGACCACTTGTGGATCCCAACCTTTAGCTCAAGGTGATGAGGGATACAAGTGACAAAGTTGGATTACCCTAGACAATGCTCTGTCAAAGGGATAACCTTGGTGAGATTGGTTGATTGGTAGGATTGATTGGATAGCAAAATCTAGCAAAGTGACAACAACTCTTTAAAGGCTTGGGTGATTTTGGATTGGGTTGCTAGCTGGCTGGGGGGATGATTTGGATGGACTTTGGATTTGGGATTTTTCTAAGGCAAAGAACTAGATAGATTCGGTTGCATCGGGGGAGCCTGGATGATTTTCTAATAAGGCAGTGACTACGCTAAGTATGCCTTGAGTTGGGAGATTTTTGCTCTTTTTGGGATTTCGACCAAAATTGGCAAACATTCATTCAAAAGCTATGAACAAACAAGCAGACAAAAGTTTTGAGCAAGCACATCAAACACACCAACATCTTAGGAAGCTTTCTACAAGGATGAAATTTGGTTTAGCTAGGGAGTCCTCAATATACACAAGGTACGTGAGGCCCAAATCTGTAGATGAAACCAAAAAGATGTCACACAGTCGAGAGGAGCGGTAACCCACTTCTCCTCTTTCACTTCTCAAGGGTATAAAGTTCCTTGAGGCTTAGCCCGAGTGACAAAATTTTGATCCCAAGAGAGGTGTCTTTGGATTCACCTCCCGATCTTTATACTCCGCCGGAACGCTGGAGTTGAGGTCGTCCCAAGGGGTGATGAAATCCCCAAGTAGGCCTCCTAAAAAGCTAAGACAAGATTTTGGATCCTAATCTTATGCACCCAAGATGGCTTCGAAAGACGACAAGGGGAGAGAAGACTTGGATGATCTTGGGCTAAAAAATACGCTTGTTCTTTTACCAACTGACGCTTAAGTTTTCTGATCTAAAATTTGCAAGCACTCATGTTTAAGATACAATGTTTATTCCAACTTTGAAGCGTCGACAAAAATAAAATTGATCGAAGAATGCGAACAAGAAGAAGAGTTAGGGTCAACAAGAAGGTAAACCCATGCGCCCGGAGGCCCTCCACGTCAAGTATCGATTGATTTTTCTTTAAGGCATTCAAGATTGAGTGTGAGTTTATTTTAAGCCCAAAACAAAGGTGTGTGATATTTGATTTCAAGTGCGCGCCCGGAGGCCCTCCACGTCAAGATTTGTCCAATTTTTATGCCCAAATTAAGTGTGAGCGAGATTAATGCGCATTCAAGGAATTTTCTAACTTAGAAAAACTACTAAAAACCCAAGTGAGTGGAGTTTGATTTGCGTGGAGCACTTAACACCCTCTTAGGTGGACCCATCCCCATAGATGGCACTGAGATTGCAACCAATGGTTAAATTGATGGGTGATTAAAGAGGGTGAGTCCAACTACAAACTTACTCAAAGCGTCTTTATTAGTTTTTATAACTTAGAAGATTTCAAAAATGTGGATTCTTTTTATGCCCCAAAAGATAATTATTTGATCTATGGCATTCAAGATTGGATTTGTTGTTTTAATCATGCATTCATAAAATTTTATAAAAAAAAAAAAAAAAAAAAAAAAAAAAAAAAAAAAAAAAAACTTGATTTTAATCCATGGCACTCAAGAGTGATTTTAGCAACATGCATTCAAAGACAAGTGATTAAACATTCAAGTTTTTTCCTTTGAGCATTCAAGATTGAGATTTTGTGTGTTGTTTTAGGAACTTTGAAGTGCTTTGTTTTAACCTTAGATCATTCAAGATTGTTTTGGAGTCAAAAGTGAAAACGACTCTTTGGACTTTGGTTTTCATTCAAGATTTTGTGTTCTACTTTGCATATTTTAAGCCCAAAAATGATATTCCTAGATTGTTTTGATGCATGAAAAACCTAAGAAACATTCAAGATTTTGTAACAAGACATTTGTTTGGAACAAATAACAAAGTTTTTAGGAAATTTTTTGTCAACCATTTAGGACTCTTAGTTTTCATGAGATTTTTTTAAAGAACTTTAGTGTGCACTTAGTGTTGATTTTGAACCTTTTGAAATAGAAACTTGAAGTTCTTTTTAAATTCCCAAAAATAAAGTGTTCCTAACTTTTCATGAATGCATCTAAAACCTTCATGTTGCAAGGATGCAAATGATTAGATTGGTTTAGTTTCACTTGTTAAAAGATTTTTTTTTTTTTGCAAATTTTTAATTTTTTAATGGATTTAAGTATGATTTGGGGGTTCATTTTAAGCACTAAAAAGAAGTGTGTATGATTTTGCTTCCTTAAAAAAAAATGGCCAAGATCTCCCACAAGAAGAAGAAGAAGAAGTAGATGGAATAAGAAGAATATAGACAAGAAGAGGAAGAAGAATTCCAAGTTCTTTGTCCACCTATAAGCTTGAAAAATCTGCAAACACTATGAGATATACTATGAGTTCCTTTGTCTTCTTCATGCTCATGTGGACCTACAAAATCAATTTATACAATCCTACCAATCACAAAAATAAGAAAAATTAGCCAAAATCAGCAAATGACATACAAAACTTGACTAAAAAAGCTAATGAAGATGACCCATGCGGGGTCCCACCGGGCGTGCCAAAATGTATATGAGCAATGTTAGTATGCTAATAGAAACCAAATTTAAATAAAGTTTCTACAAACTAAAAAAAATTCATAAAATTCAAGATAGACTAAGATGAGCTCTCAATTGAGAATATGAGCCATTAATGGGCTCTCTCAATGAGAAGCTCTCTTGTTGAGTAGCTTTGTCTAAATAGATAAGATGTATGCTCAAGCTTATGCTTCAAAAAGGGCTTCAAATGGAGTTGGAATTTGGGTGTGAGTGTATGGTTTTGATGTAAAATGGCTTCTCAAAATGGCATTATGACTTTACTTCATGGATTGTGTTAAAATGGCTTGGGAGAGGATTCCTTAAATAGGCAAAGGGCTTGAGGGATTGAGAGCTAGGATGCAAGGATGAGAAAAAGCTCATGGAGGGCTTAGATTGCATGAGAGGAGAGCACATGGATTGTGCTTCCTTACAACCAATCAGGGAGTGACACATGTCACAGGGTGAGAGGATGGAGGAAAGGGGAAGGATGAGTCAACAAAGGAGGCTCAAGGGATAAAATCTTCATAAAAACCCTCATAATGACTTGTAAGAGCAATAAAAGGGCTTGTAAGAGTCATTTATGACCTAGTGGACTTCATAAAGTTTTATGGTTGAGATATTTTGAGGGTGATGAGAGAAATTTCAACTTGGACTTGATTAGGAAGGTTTTAAGCTTGTTTAGGCTTGTGAAAATGATTAGAGGATGGATTAGGATGGTTTAGGATTAGCTTAGGGATAGGCAAGTGGATGACATTTAATGAGGGTGGGTGAAGGAGGAGATATTTGTTAACTTTGGCTTGGGTTAGTAAGTTTTAACCCATGTTTAGAGAATGTGACAAGGTTAGGAGGGGATTAGGATTAGGTTTAAAGACGTCTTCTAGAAGAGTCTAGACTTTGGATGAGGATAAAGACTTTCTAGAACAGTCTAGAATTTCCTAGGATGAGGATGAAGACTTTCTAGAAGAGTCTAGAACTTCTTAGGATGAGGATAAATTAGATTTTTAGGAAATAAATAAAGTTTTATTTATTTCAAGGGTTTGGGTTGAGGAGATATTTATTAAAACTTTTTAAATAAACATGAGGATTAATATTTAATCTTAATTAAATATTTTGAGTTGGGATTAGGGGTAGGAAAGGATGAGATTAGCCTTTAATCGAAATTAAAGAAGGATTAGAAGATTTTGGAAGAGGTTATTGGTCATAAGGAAATTGGCCAAGTTTTGGGCAAAAAATAAATTTTTTATTTATTTTAGGATTTTTGGTCAATTTATTAATTAAATAATTAATAAATAAGAAAATAATGTTTAAATAAGATTTAAACATTTTTGGGAGGGATTCCTTAATTAAATATTTTAAATTAAGATAAAGGGATTTAATGGCATAAAAATTAATTAATTAATTAATAAATGATGATGTCATCAAGGATTTTTTCAAAAAATAAAAATACTTTATTTTTTAAAGGATTTTTAGGTGTCTACATTTATAATCAATACATGTCATTTAAGGTAAGTTATGAGCACCTAGGGAAGTATGACTTAGTTAGATACCTATTCCAACATGAATTTGACAAAGAGGAATGGACTAAGATCATATTAAGTAAAATTCATGATGAATTTTTTTGGATGAGTGACAATGTAGTTGAGTTATTAGCTAACCTTATTCATGAGGTCACTAGTTTAAGTAATGAAAGCATTATCCCGCTGAATGAGAAAAATGTAAAGAAGACTATACTTGGGAATACCAAATCTGAGTATAATGGAAGAGGAATAGTTTTGAGTAAGATCAAATAGAGTGATGTAAGGTTTATGAGTATAATTATGGCCACAAAGGTTTGTTCTAATTCTAGAGAGGATAACATGGTAGTAGAATTTGTCCATGCAACATACAAACTTTGTCTTGAGAAAATAAAAGTTAATTTGTTTGAGATATTAATAGTGTTGTTAGTAAAAAACTTAGAAAGAATCAGGAAAGTAAGAAATAGTCAATGTAGGTTCCAATCCCTAATTACCTATACATTTTTTGACCTATTAAGAAGATTCCCATTCATCCCAATTTTTAAGTTAACGAACTATGAAAATGCACAATAGGGAAAACTATTGAATTGTAAAAAAGACATCCAATTGATAAGTGTGAGAGCAGTGCTAACCTGATTGTTAGGATATTCTAGAGACATAGATTTGGAGTTCCACTATCTGTAGTGAGAAAGTACAAGAAAAATATATGTTTTATGGTTGACGTCGATTTCACATATGCTTCAACATCAAGGCAGTTGAACCCAAGATGGAATACATTGATCCCTTTAGATGTGAGACTACTAAAGATGAAATTAAAGGATGTGAGAACAAAATCCTTAAGTCTAATCTAGATGAAGAATTCAACACATTTGTCACATATGAAGAGAATAGGCACATGGCATATCAAGTGAAACTTGAGAAGTTAGTTAAGAAGAAAGTTGACAACACTTTGAGGAAGGTTATGGAGATAGCATAGATGACTTCCCATGAGGTTTCACCGGTAAAATAAACTATTTTAAGTATGAAATAGATTGGTCAGGAATGAATTATGTTTGTTCCAACATTAGAAGCAACAAGACCCTCACCATCAACTCCATCATTAGCCAAAGGAGTTACAACAACTAAACTAGTAGCTAAAGCATCCACCATCCCATATGCAGTTGTTGCACCATTGCAACCACATGTCACACTAGCTAATCCACCTATTTAGATAAGAGAATAAGAAGTCAACATAGTAGAGGTGAAGATAAATGTTGCAAAGTTAGAAGAGATAAAAAAAAGAACCAAAAGAGGCTCCTAGATAGAAAAGAATGAAAAAAATTGCAACCAGACATGGTAAGAGACAAAAAGTCTTAAAGTTTTATGAAGGAGAAAAGAAAATGAGAGAACATATTGATATCCCTGAGGCCACAAGACAAGAAGATAAATTAAAGAGTAAAGCATAGAGAGTGAGAAAGGGAAGAAATATATGGAATCCTAAAGTTGAGAAACTGAATTGCGCAATCATTGATGATGTCAATTTTTTGCAATTGAACAAGTATTATGATTCATACAATTTTTTTGAGAAATTTGAGTTAGAAAGTGTAGTAATAAGGCATATGATCCTAAAAAATAAGAAGTTCAATAACATACAAGGAGTTAAATTCCTAAAGATTTGTATGAAATGCTTGTGAATAGGAAGATGAGAGTGAAAGAAGAAGATAAGAAAATCAAAGAAAACGTGATAAGAAATTTGTGTGAGGTAAACAATGAAGAACATCTAGAAAGTTTGATGAAAATCATTTGTTAGTAATGGTGGGGGGTGGGGTGTTGATGAATCAGTTACTTGAGGTTTATATGTACCACTTGAACTATTAAACATTAAACACAAAAATGTTCAGTTTATCCTGCTTAACTTGGTGCTGATCTATCTTTGCTATAAAATTATCATAAACTTAACTTGCATTGCATATTGAAAAAAATCATCAAACATAAAACATTAATAAGATATTCATCATAGTTGATACTAGGATTTTATGTGGAAACCTAATTTGGGAAAAACCACTCGCAATATGTCACTCTTTTTTAGTCTTTCAAAGTGTGCTTTATTAGGAGCCAACCCTATTAAAGGTTTACAATACACACTGTTAGATGTGATTTGATTAGAGGATTTAACCACCCTATTAGGAGTGGCCTTGTATGAGGACTTTGATCATTCCATTTATAATGTCACCTTGTTAAAGGATTTATACAGACTATTAAGTCTTCCAATGACTAGTAGGCCAACCTTTGTTAAAAGGATTTGAATACAAAATTTTTACAATGATAGGAAATAAAATAGTAGGTTTTGATCTATGTGATTACAACTCACTTAAATTTCTAGTTTAGATCTCTGTTTAGTCCTTATACTAATTCACTAACAAGTCTTTCATTATCATATCTGATCTTGATCTTCTTAGATACCATTCAAGAAATCAATCTACTCTTCTCATTAACACTTAAGCATTCTTCTAAAAATAACTTATCAATAAAAACACCACATCTACAAGTTTTCTCCTTTAGCTTCACATTCACACTCTTATGTTCTTTTGATAAACCTTACTTAGTATATGAACTCGCTCATACACATTAGCTGGGCTCGGCTAGGATTGACTAGACATGGCACCAAAATTTTGGTTCAGTATCTCTTCAAATAAGCAATTTGTGCTTTAGCATTTTCTACATCCACCGTAGATCTTAGGGTTTATGATCAACTTCAACTTGATTCAATGTATATGTACAACTTCTTGATCATCCTATAGAAACTTCTTTTGAATCCTTCTATTAGGTCTTTACCTAATCACCATCTTGAATTTAATGATCTAGCTCATTCATTTTACATCTCCCAAGAAATCAACTAAGATGAATTGATCTTACAATTCCTTTGAATTTGATCTTTTACTATCACTCAAAAATCATTGAAGTCTGACACTCGATTAACACTGAAATACTCGGTCACTATTTAAGCTTTCTAGCTCAACATCAACTAAATTCTCAATCAATGCTAATGCTTGGTCAAAATTGGATTTTCTTAGCACTAACTATAGGTTGGTTTACACTAGCATTACTTGACACTCCTTAGTAATTTACTCTTTTTCTTTCTTGGCTTAGCTTTCTTGACATAAAAATTTACTTTTCTTTATCAAAGTCTATCTATTCAAATATCCATTGCAACTTCCTTTTCATAGCCTTCATCAATTATCAAATCCCCTTCATCAATCAAATAGATATGACATTTAGATTAGGTATAAATATGTCTCATCCATAGATTTGACATCAATGACAAAACAACAATTGTTCCAATTGCAAGTTTCCAAAAATCTCCCTCTTTGGCATTGATAACAACATTTCAAATATCCAAAGTACTCATAATAACTTAGTTACCACCCAATCTGGAAGGTTTCACTTCCATGAGTGATTACTATCCTTAGTTTGATTATGATTCTCATCCATTCAAACTATCAGTTTGCTTTCTTTCATGATTCTTTCCCTCTGAGGTTTATCTTTCTGTTCTCAATAATCTTGAGACTTCTTAGTATTTTCTTCTTTTAGTAATCTCTCCCTCTTTGAAAATAATATGAAAGACATGTAGTTGTCTTGGCTTCAAATTCTTTAGACATCTAAATTATGTATATTTTGCATGTCTGGTTGATACTTGTCATCTAACAATGATTGATCTTTGTATGTTGTATTGAAGTATTCTACCTTAAGCATGCCCCAAAGTAGAGTTTTATTGCACCATTGTGTAAAATATGTTGTATAGTAGATGTGATGCAATGCACCTTGGCTTCTTAAGTAGCCTTAGTTAGGGAAATGACCCTTAATTTACCTCTACGGTATTCATGAGCATCTTTGGGTAGTGGTTTTGTGAATATGTCAGCAATTTGCTCCTTTGTATTCACATATTCTAGCTTTCCTTCTTTGTCTTGAACTAGTTCTCTCAAGTAGTGATACTTGATATAAATATTCTTTTTCTTAGTGTGGATCATTGGATTCTTTGAAATGTTAATAGCACTTGTGTTATCACAATAGATAACTATTGGATCTGTAATCTCTTCTTTCATACCTTACAACAATTTCTTAATCCACATTATATTTGAATAGTTCATTGCAACTACCACATACTCAGCTTCATCTATTGATTGGGAAATACAATTTTATTTCTTTCTTGTCCATGACACCAATCTCTTTCATAGAAAGAATGCACCTCCACTAGTGTTTTTCATGTCATCAATATTTCCTGCCCAATCTCAGTCAATGAAAACTTTTAGTTCAAATCTATCACTTCTATTATATTATAATCCATATTCTTCTATACCTTTTAGATATCTCATTATCCTTTTTACAACCATCATGTGATTCTCTTTAGCATCTTGCAACAATCCCAACTGCTAATGCAGTATCTGGTCTATTGTGAACAACATATTACAATTTTTCTATCATGGATCTATATAGGGTTTGGTTTACATCAATAGAATCATTAGTCTTAGATAACTTATGTCTTGAAGACATAGGTGTACTCATTGGTCTTTAATCTATTGGAAATGTAAGTAGGCCCAGGTGACTAAGAGGGGGAGAGTGAATTAGGAACCAATAAAAATTTAACTTCTATTCACCAATTAATCCTTCATAAGCTATTTTGATCTAATTGCATGCATGAAAAACTGAAAATAATAAAACATTCATAACACTTGACACAATATTTGGTAACCTAGAAACCTTTGAAATAGAAAGTAAAACTAGGGTGGGGGTGATACCCACAATCTTTATGACTATAGTATAAAGTTTTCCTATTTAGGCTTACAATGATCACTTCTAGTGATCTACTCTATTAGGAGCAATAAGGCCTATTAGGTCCACCTTGTGAAAGGATTTATACAATAGAATGAAGTATGCACTGAGTTAGGAAATTTAACATAAGACTATTAAGTCCACCTTGTTAAAGGATCTGACTAATGCACCTGTTAGGATGAACCAATAGTTGATCTCTATTCTATAGCTTTGTTTGTTGTATGAGATTCCTTTGATGTAAAATGATCACCTTAATGTGATGGATGAGACTCTAATTTTCCTTGTACTACTTCTAGCCTTTGTCTTCTAATTCACATTCATTATGTTTCTTACTTGTTACACAATCACACTTGGATATGATAAGATGTATTACATATATATACCAATCCAATTAATTACCTTCTAGAGTTAGCTATGACACCAAATTCAAACAATCTTCACTAAGTTAGCTTACTGCTATAACTTGGGTTCTAAAGACCACTTGAGTGATATTTTGACATATAGAAATACTTTCAACTTGAAAAACTCTAGCTCCTAGTTGACACTAGCACTCAGTCCACATTGATCACTTACGAGTAGGCACAAACTCAGTTAGCATTGGGTGACTTAGCAGACACTGGAGAATTTGGTAGATACTCAAGGGCTCGGTTGACACTACAACTTGGTCAATAGTACCCTCCTTCTTCTTGGTTAACATGACTAACTTAGTAGACAATGTTAGCTTGGTTTGTACAACATCATACTTGGTTTACACTATGAATCTTGGTAGAAAGGTACCCAATCAAACTAATTAAGTGTTTAGTCAGTAACTGACAAATGTTTTGACCATCAGGTCAACAATCTCTTCATACCAAAATACTAAATACTCAAAATATAAGTCAAAACTCACCCTATCAATATGCTTGGGTTTGCAACTCATTTTTGACTACTAAATTGACAAATTGGTAAACACTGACTCTATTTTTGAATTTTCAAAATTGTTTTTCTAGCTTTTTTGTACATAATTGCATTTCCCCTTTTTTGTATTTCCCTTTGGATGCCCTTCCATATATACATATGCACTATATATTATGATAATAACTACTCCCCCCTTGATTTTGACACCAATGCCAAAAAATGCATATTTACAAAGTAACACCAAAATGTGAAAGGAAATCTCTATGTACCTTCAAAATTGTGGACATGGTTTTGTCCCAATTCTCTTCAAAACTTTGGAAGCATGCAATCATGTGATAAACAATTGAAAAGTTGTCATGGATTAATGTTTTTCTATGCACAATATGTTTTTTCATTACATCCATGTTGGGAATTATCATATTCTGAATATCTGCTAGTATAGCCCTTATTCTGGCTTCTTCCCCCAATAATTTTGCCTACAAGTCTATCATATACCTGACCTTCATAGAATGTGCAGAGTTAGTGCTAGATCAAGTGAAAACTAGTGTGCACTTTCCTTTAGATCAGCATTAATTTTTGACAACTCCTTTATTTCCTTTTTAAAATTGGTAGTGTCACTTAACTTTACAAATGATGAACCATATTCATAATTAACATAATTATCAAAATTTACAAGAATAGTGGACAATTCCACTTCATCAATGGTAATTTTGTGTGCCACTTTCTCCAAAACTTTGCTTTCAAATTTCCTTTCTACCCTCTATAGACATTTTTATTGTCCACTCAATTCTTCATTAAACTTGTGCACAATGTCAACAAGTTGATCCAATATAGGTTGCTTCTCACCAACCTTTATTAGCAACCTTTATTCTTAGTGTATCAACAAATATACCCTTAATACCTTCAAGCACTTGATTTCTCTTCTTATTTTTAGCTCTCATCTTTTGCTATCTTGCCCTTTTCTTCCAAAGCTCTCCTAGAGTGTCCATCTAATCAGGAGTTAGATTGGAGAGATCACAATCTAGTATGACTATGTCTTCCTCTAGATCAATCTCATCATTGGAGGCTTCTCCATCTTTACCAGGCTTTTCTTTTTGAATAGTAAAAGGGATTATTTTTTTTCCTTTGATCAAATCCTCTATGCTCGGTTGAGGTTTAATCTCAAATGTCATTGCACTTATTTTTGAAACACTAGAAGAAGGAATAGTATCAATTACATAAGAAACAACAATAATAGTAGGAATATTCACAACACCTAGTTGAGACTTGGTCTGCCCTATTGCTATGAAGAGTGGGACTTGCTACTTGGTAGATGAAGTGGTGGAAACATCACTCATCATTGCACTCAATAAAACAGCCCCAAGAACCTAGTTGATGATTATGAACAAGATATCTATTTCCTTGTGGATTGTGACACACTTGGATATGATAAGATGTATTGCATATATACCAGTCCAATTAATGATCCTTTGAATGTCATAGTCATGAGGAAGTTTCCATCCCCTAGAGGTCATGCATTGGAAGTATTGGTTCCCAATTTTCTCTAAGGCTTTTAGCATGAGTTTTTGAAGGAGTTCATCTTGTTGAAATCTTATGAGGTTGTCAATATTAACTTCATTATCCACCTCAGTCTCATGGTTTGATTGTGAGGATCTAGGTGGTGATGGAAATCCCCCAACGTGTATTCTTGGAGACCTCGGTGGCATGTCAATTCCATTGTTTCCACAAGATGGATTGTTCATGAAGGCATTCATGTAGCTAGCATGAGCATGTCTATTCTTGAAGTCATGTGCATGAGTTCTAGTCTCGATGTGGTGATAAGACATCTCTCTAGAAGCTATACATGTAACCTCTTCTAGTATTTCTCTATCTAACCAATCTTGTTCTTCTTTTTTGTCCAAAAAGGTACTCTAGGAAATGATTCCTCTCTTTAAGATTCATGGTGAGTGAAACATTGCCTACAACCCTATGGGTGTCAAAGTGTTATAGTAGATTATGCAAAGTTGTAATGTTATCATCTTCCTACATAACAAGGACATGTTCTTCCTCATAGGTTTTCTTGCAATGAAATCTAATTGGAGTAGTCAATTATGCAAAGATAAAGGAGGGATGACTTTTTTGACCAACTTGGAGCCTGGTCACAACTAACATGTAAGGATAATTCTCTAGCATAACGAGACAAAACAGAGCCTCACAATGATCACTTTTCAGAATATAGAATGGAGTAAGTGGCTTGTCGAAAGTGCTCAAAATTTTACAACACTTAATGATTCCAATTGAGAATTGAGCAACAAGCTCAATAGAAAGTACCCAAGAAAATGAGGTAACTGAGTTTTTGACAAGTGAACAAATGAGATGTTAAGTTTTTATTACGAAAAACTAAACCCATCTTTTCATCTTTAGGCCATACTAGACATGAAGATTTAGGATTAGACTATGGTAGGACTAGGAAAAAACACCCTTAAAAAAACTAAAATGCAATCTAGACTCAATTCTAAAAGAAGCAAGAACCAGGCAATATTTCACAATACAACAGTCGATACTTGTTTAACAAATTATGTCATTGATAAGTAGGAGATGATTTCCACAGCTAGTCAAATTGTGATGTGAATATCAGGATTTAACTGTGTGATTTTTGAGTCAAACTCGATGACCCATATTTCATGAGTAGTGATTCAACATGAATCCATCTCTCATGAGAATAAATGAAACACTTAGCACTCATTGGATCTAGGTGATGCTCACAGGGGTGAAGCACCGGGACTTCCCGGGAGGTCACCCATCCCAGTACTACTCCAGCCTGAGCGCGCTTAACTACGGAGTTTCCTCCACAGTTAAACCCAAAGCTTGCAACCCCATTTGCAAAACCTTCACCAAGTGTTGTGCCTTATGAACCATTCATTAGAAAGCCCCTTAAGCTCATCAATTGATAAGTAGGAGATGATTTCCACAGCTAGTCAAATTGTGATGTGAATATCAGGATTTAACTGTGTGATTTTTGAGTCAAACTCGATGACCCATATTTCATGAGTAGTGATTCAACATGAATCCATCTCTCATGAGAATAAATGAAACACTTAGCACTCATTGGATCTAGGTGATGCTCACAGGGGTGAAGCACCGGGACTTCCCGGGAGGTCACCCATCCCAGTACTACTCCAGCCTGAGCGCGCTTAACTACGGAGTTTCCTCCACAGTTAAACCCAAAGCTTGCAACCCCATTTGCAAAACCTTCACCAAGTGTTGTGCCTTATGAACCATTCATTAGAAAGCCCCTTAAGCTCATCAATTGATAAGTAGGAGATGATTTCCACAGCTAGTCAAATTGTGATGTGAATATCAGGATTTAACTGTGTGATTTTTGAGTCAAACTCGATGACCCATATTTCATGAGTAGTGATTCAACATGAATCCATCTCTCATGAGAATAAATGAAACACTTAGCACTCATTGGATCTAGGTGATGCTCACAGGGGTGAAGCATGAGAGATGGATTCATGTTGAGATCAAAACTACTTGAGATCACAACTCATTACTCAACAACTTGGTCCACACTTGATACCCCCTCACCTCACACAAAATGGCTTCTCAAAATAGATGTTGGATTTTTCATGGAGGTGTCATTGGCACCACCAAAGGGACACAAATGGTGAGTGTAAAAGTCTTGGGGTCATCTAGGTAGTCCACTAGGATCGATCCTTGCACCAAGATGTTAAGCGGATAATGAGGGTAGCTTCTAATCCCAAGGTGTCTAAAAAGGGTCTTGTTCACAACATTCCTCTTGTACTTATAGATAGAACACCCTAGCTTATGGTAGGCAATAGACCTCATAGCAACAAGAGTACCTTAAGCATTATTGCTTAGTATTTTCCATTAGGTCCCAATCCCACAAGTACTTCTATTAAACAAAGACAATTACTATGCCCCCCAAGACTTTGGACTTTGTCAAGGGGTTTGTGATTATAGTGTGTCAATTTAGTTGGGTTGTGCTTGTTCCTGCTTTGGGTCATTCCTATTGGTATCTTTCAACCAATAGCATGCCCTCTAAAGGTAATATCTTTCTAGGAGATAGAAACAAAATGGGTCCACACCAAGAGGTCATGATTTTTGATTCACCCAAAAGGTGAAGAGCATACTCTCCTATTCCAAGTGCTTCCCCCAAACATGCCAAGAAAGATAATTAAGACCACCAAAAAGTGGAATATGCCACTCACTTTCGAGATTCAATGAAGGGTCAAGATTTTTGATTCACCACAAGGGTGAAGAGCATACTCTCCCACATCCAAAGGGACATATTCACAAGTTTTATGTGCCTAAGAAAATAAATAAATTAGTATATGCCGCACATGAAAATGAAATAAAAGAAAACACACTTGGTTTGCTTATTTTTCCTTTTCTTGGGCAGGCCTGAAAAATGTTTAGAAGCCCCTTCTAACAATTTGTCTTTGACATGCATTCTTTTAATAACAATCATGCAAGCAACCTAGGAAACCCTACAAAAACCAATGAGTTAGTTTAACAAGAAAGGGTTAGAAAATGTCTATAACAAACTTGCAAGTCACTAGTCAGACAATGAATAATGCAAAAAACCCAAAAAGTGATATTGCAAGGACTCCAAATGCTAATAAAAATTTGAAACAATCCTCTTCCTTGAACCAGGTGCTGCTTTTCACTACACAAATATTGTGTGATAGTTCACCGAGCAATATTCTAGACCCGTGCAATATTCTGTATTAAGGAGGATGATAGAAATCTTAACTTCCAAAATCTCGCACTACTTGTGATACTTTTAATTGGTAAAGTATCACAATATCATACAATAATGGAAAAGTATCACATGATAACTTTGTCAACAAAAAAATAAAAACAAGTCAAAACATAAAGTGTAGAAGTGATAAAAATGTGCAGAGAGAAGCAAAATAGAGTTGTTATGCCCCATAGTGGGTGCCAAAATTATCCACATCAAAATTTGCACTTCTCTAAGTCCTTCTATTTGAGAGATCTCATGGATTGAGAGTCCCAAATGGTGACCTAGAGCTCCCTAGTCACAAAGTGCAAAGGAATGCAAAATATGAACAAGAGGGCTCTCAACTAAGCCTGAGAGATGTGGCCCCTTCCAAGTACACTATGAAATGAGAGGTTCAAAGACAAGAGCAAAGATGCTAGTGTCCAAGAACTACCATGAAAGTTATATGCAAGCTGCAGCTAAACTAATATGAAATGCAAATAATGCAAGTTAAACTAGCAATATGAAATGTTACAATTCCTCTAATTATCTAAGTGCTTATACTAATGCATTAAGAGAAACTATGCTAATTCTATATGAAACTAAGCTAGAATGCTATGCAAGAATGGATGTCAAGCCTCAAGATTCTACCCAAGCTACAAGAGTACCCATAGAAAAACCTACAACATAACTGTAATGCAAGGATGATGGATGCTATATGAGAAGAGAGCTCTCCATTTTAAAGAAGTACAGATGGTGGAGAACATTAGGCAAGAAGATCTAATCAAGGGTGGAGGGTTGACTTTTGCATGATCCATGTGTAAGAAGATCATTTCCATCAATAAGACAGAGTTGAATTTTGCATTTCCATGTGAAAAAAAAAGTCTTTTCTTTTATTTCTAAATTGGGAAAAATTCTTCATGCGTGCAACTTAGGATAAGTGGTGAAAGGGGTCTTTTTATTTAGTTAAAGGGTGGGCATGAGCCTTTTAATCAAATATAAATTTTAGGATATAGTGGTCAAACTATAGGATAAAATCATATAAATTGATTTTTTAAAGATTTGATCTAGGCAAATGATTTAATAATTTATCAAAAAATGCTGAGAAGGGGGATAATGGTTTAGATAACCATTTTTGGGTGATTATAGGAACAATCGTAAACTTATTACATCCTAATTTGAATTCAAAACTCTAATTTGGCCAACTATTCTCTTTACCCTTGTACTCTATGCTAGCTAGTTGTGTGTTTTGCTTAGTGTCATATATTAGCATTAAAAGAGATTCAACATAGTTGCTCTAATCATCAAAGAGCCAACAAGGAATAAATGAGAGGTCATACATAACTCAATCTAGAGGGAAAGCACTAGTGAACCATTTTTATTTGGTCACCTAGAGTTGTTTTCCTAATATTTTTAAATTATTGTTCCATTTTTTAGGATTATTTTTGACAACTTTCAAATAAAGAAGATAAGGAGGTCACATATTATACTAAGAGAATTTGTAGAAAAAAAGTTAGCAATTGATCTACAATGATTTCAAAAATAAATCAAAATTTTGCAAGGAAAAATTCTTCTTAAACTATTGAAGTTGTTCTCTAATGTAGATCCAACATAGGCTTTCAAATAGCTCATTAACAAGAAAAGACAATATTTCCAATTTTTTTGATGAATAGTCCATTCTCTATTAATTAAATATAAATGTTACATTGTCACAAAAAATGGGTTTGGGGATATGAGATCACCCCGTGAGAGTAAACATGGTAGCAAGGTTGGATAAACTATAAACTATTCATTAAAAAAATAGATTAAGAAACCCAAGGAGGATCCTGGTGATCATCAAAACCCCATATATTAGCAGGGTTGATAGGATGGTCGGGTAAAGACCACCCATCAACATTATCTTTTTCCTCATCATTCCTAGTAGGCAAAATGGTTAGAGCCAAGCACGGAAAGGGGCATTTGGAAGAAGTGTCATTAGGCTACGTAGAACCACCACCATGAGTTGGCCAACCACTAACAATAGGAGAAAGACCCAAGGATCAACCAGAGCTATGTTGTGGTGGAGAAGCTGAGCAAAAATGATAGTCATCATTGCCACCACTAGGAGCATACGACTACAATTTCTAGGAGCAGAGAATGGAAGAACTATGACCTCGACAATGGCCACAGGATAGAGTATGGTTAGTAAAGCCAGAACCTGGTGACATTCTAGCCACTATGCAAGGGGCATTTCCCTAGTGGTTGAGCAGCTCCTATAAGTATTTCACCTTATTAGCATGTACTTGAATCTACATCATTACATTGTTACATATACATGCTTTAGTATACATAGAAACATTTATATCTAGAAATATGTGAGTGAAAATAATATCATTCCCATCCTTCCAGAGAGTGAAAATAATCTCCATCTTGAAAGCATGCCAAATCTAGATATACTTGAAAGAAATTCTAGGAGAATTCCCTAGCAATATCATATGCCAAGAAAATGGCTCTAGTTTGAAAGGCTTGAAGAAATCATGAATCTAAAGCCAATAGTGCTAGATTGTGCAACAAAACCAAAAAATATGTAGGAGACTCAGGTCGCCCACAAAAGAGACAACAAGGGTTAGGAGTTCCCAAGTGCTATAGTCAAGGACTCAGAGGCAATGCCTGGAACAAAACACACCAAGAAAAGTGTACAATCTTCAATACAGCGATGACATTTCAAATAGTTATAAACTAGTATCTCTAGTTCTTCTACAAAGATGATAGGTGCCACCATTGGGTGAGAGTATCAACCATAGGCTAGTGTGGCAGTAGCCAAAGGTATCTCATCTTTGGCTTGTAATGAACAAGATGAGTACATGGAAATGACTTTCAGTCCTTCCACCATGACTTGATTGGTTGAATGTCTAGCTTGTGAAGCATATGAGGAGGCAAAGAAGAGACCAGTAGGACAAAAGTCTGATGATCTAGATAGGTTACATGAAACTAGACCTGCATGCCTTCTTCTGTTCTAAGGCTCATGGTAACTTTGAAAAAGAGATCTTTAGGCTTTTTGATGCCATGTTTAAAAAAATGCACCTTACTGGAACCTTGCACTTTAGCAAGTGGAACTCCTTGCACTACAAAAAGGGGAGACCATCAAATATTATGCTAGTTCATAGATAACCCATCCCTGAAACCATCACCACCCCAACGAAGACATGACATTATGGATTCTCAGGCTCTCCAGATGCTTTTAACAACAAAAGTGTCCTAGATTTGCACCTATTTAGTCATGATGAGAAGGGTTTGAAGACCAATCCACTTCCAAGCAAGTCTATTGACTGAGAATCCATAAAAAAATGCTATGCCTGAGAAGAATTTTCCAGGCTTCATCTCTATTGAGAGAACTAATGACCCATTTGGCACATAGGGCAATACCTTGCTTCTAAGTGGAAATAAGGTCAAGGCTACCAGAGTCCTTGGGAGGGCAATGTTATACTCCAAGGTGACTATGGAAACCACGGTGATAGAATCTCAAAGCCTAGAGGAAATCCCTAAGGAGCTTCTCTAGCTTCAAATAAGAGGCCTTAGAGGGAGCCCAACAGGAGGAATAATAGACATGGGTAGCAGCTAGAACCTTAGAACAAATTTGGAATTCACCAGCCAAGAAAGAGGCTTGGTGAGCCAATAATCTAATGTTTTCAAAATCTTGGCAACTACAACATTCTGAAGATCCACAACAGAGACTTGGAAGGCGAAAGAGATACCCAAAAAATGGAAAATCTCTCCATATTGATATCTACAACTAGAGACCTATCACGTTGTTGAAAATATTTCCAAATTTAACATTAAATCTATTCTAAAATATCATATGATTTTAATTATGAAAATTAAATACTAACTTCTTCCACATTCAATTCTTTAACATTTCATTATTTAAATCTTCTATATCTATTATTAATTTAAACTAATTTATACTAAATCACTATTACTAGATTAATCCTAAAGAAATTATTTCTTTCACTTTGTCAAAAAACCCCCAACAAGAAATACTCTAACACCATAAACTACTAGAATAAGTATATATAATTTGGTTTAGTGAAGCACAATATCAGTTACAAGAGATTGTCTAATATTAATTAAAACCTTGTGTTCTTGTATGCAACTGGCATGCAACTATTCAAACTGGTCCCAATCTTGGGTGGCACAGGGGGAGCAATCCTCCTCATGTGTGCATGAAGGAGAACAACCCTCTTGTTTGATGGCACTGATCTGAACTCCGCTATCATAAACAGAGCCCACACTCCACTTAGCCGGCAGAACAGCTCCCTTGGCCCACACCCAATAACCATCATATCCACTGGTAACAACTAGACGGAAAGAAAGAGGCCCAATTGGAGGCTGCTGCACACTCCACACCGCCCCATGGTTGCGTGTCATGTATTTCCAATTCGAATTTCCTACCTGCACTTTGCAAATACATCTCATCATTGACCACCTTTAAACAGATTATTCTCTTCTCTACCTCTTTTCAGTTCATTAGGTTCACATATATTTTTCGTGAATGGAACAGAGCTGCTGATTGTTTAGCCAAATGGGCTTCTAGTCATGATCCGGGTTGGAATATTAGGAATAGGAGGCAACTGTCCTTTGAGATGATACAAGAATTTGATGATCTTGTTGCTCAGGATCGAGCTCCTTATTGAGCTCTCCTTGTTGTATTTCTTTCTGTCTTAATAAATTTTTACCCCTCTTCTCTTAAAACATCACACACTAAGGAAGAAATTAAGCTTGAAAAATAAAATTAACTTTGACTGTTTTACTACCCTCTCATAAGATTCTAACTTAATTAAGTTTAAAATACTGCAAAACTAATTAAGTATATGCATTACTTTATGCATTTCTCTAACCTGGGCAACATCCACAAGAACGATATCTGTCTGTCCTCCCTGGTAAAGAAATTGCACGGCAAGATAGTATGGATAACTACTACTCTTGTCTACTTTCACCGTCATGTTCTGCCCTGGGTACTGGCATGGTATTCTGTCAAGAAAATATGAAATAAAAGAATTTACATGGTATTCTACAAAGGAAATATGAAATAAAATGGTGGGTGTGATATTTGTTATTAAAATTTAATGGTATAGTTTTTAAGTTAAATTTATTGATCTATGTTTAATGAATAGTAGTTTATAAGAGCTAATTTTTCATAAAAATGAACATTACATCTAGGTGATGATCACACAGAGGTGAAGTACGGGGACTTCTGGGAGGTCATTCATTCCAGTACTTATAATCCAGCTTGAGTGTGCTTAACCTCAAAGTTTCCATCAAGATTAAACCCATTTTGATTAGAATTCTATTTGCAAGCAAGTAAAGTGGGCTTAACCTTAAAACCAAGTAGTTGAGTTCATCTTGAGTAATACTAGAATGGGTGACCTCAGGAAATCTTAGTGCTTAGTCTCTTGAGTATCATTTGATGCAATGTGTGCTAAGTGTTCTATTCAATCTCATAAAAGATGAGTTCTTATAATCTGCTACTCATGAAATATAGATCCATAAATTTGACTAAAAAACTATATGATTGTATCTTGATAACAGTATTACAATTTTACATATTCTAGAAAATATCTCATACTCATCTAAAAGATTACTGTCAAAAGATCTTTCAATTTTATATTGAATTGGAACAGGTTTCTATCCAAACAATATTGGAGTTAAAGTTGGAACACTCTTTTCTTCGTGCCCAAATGGTGAAAATTCAAATGAATGCGATTTACTTACCTTTTGTACTCCACATCCACATTACCCATCTTCACAAGCTTAGAAGATTTTGTGGGCTGCGCCATCTTTGAGAAAGTGCGAGAGGGCAGCACAAAATCCGTCTGATTGTTCTGTGTGAAATCTGAAACCACAACTTTTATCCCCGATTTGCTGCAGATCTCAGGGTCAGTGCATCTGATCTGCACATGATAACAGATTAAGCATTTAAGCAAAAAGATATTTTGACCGATTGGTTAAGGGCAGCCAATATCTAATTGAACAGTATAAACAATATATATTTACTCGACTATCCTCCATTTAAACTGTACAGTTAATCAATTTTCAAAAAATTGAAAACATCATAGATTTTTCTGAAAATTTCAGGGTTTAATCTTTATGATCTGCATAGTTTGTACTCGAAAACAACAGCAAATTTTTTTAAAAAAAATCATCACATTTTGCTGAATGTGAAAAAAAATAGTTTGACTTTGTTTTGTCTTTAGTACATTTTGAATGAAGATTAGCCTGAGATTAGCCTGTCCCTATTAACACAGATTCTTAGTTAAAAGTGATAAATATTTAAAATTTTCAAACTTAATTTTTTTGAAGTATGTAAATTTTTTCAAGCTTAATATGTTCTTTAATGTGTTTTATTTATGCCAGTATCTAATCTAATGATTAAACAATACATGGTGACAGCTGATTCCTACTTACAAAATGTTAGCCAAAGTTGACTAACTCTTTCAATCTTAATTTGTTTATCAGTCTGCGTGTGCTGTATAAGAAGATTTCATATCTAATAAAACAGTTTAAACAACACATACTAACAATTGATTCCTATATCAAATATTGTCAAAACTAACCTAACTTTTTCCCCTAAACTTAATTTGTTGTTTCTTAGAGTATTTATTGTTTAAAACCAGCCATACCTGAAAACAACCACCACATCCAACGCCTTCCCTATATATTTTGGAGCTCGCTGCAGCAACATCACCATTGTTTACAGTTTCTGCAAAGGACTCGTACCCACATGCTCCCACTGTATTTAACAATACAATTATTACTCAAATCTGAGAATAAACTACTCTGCAAAGAAAAAGAATTAAAGGGTTTATATGAATTTTATACTTACTATTGATAGCCTCGGAGGAAGAGTAATAGGCTACTTTTGATTTGTGAAGACAGCGATCACAGCATAAGACTCTGGGTAAGATGAACAACATTATCATCCATCCTGTACAGCACACTGTTTTCAACTCCATTACTACATATGTTTCTCTGATGGAAAGTAGGGGAAGCACGCAAGGCTTTATAGGAAAAATAAAATGCAAGAAAGCCATTTGAAAAGCTAGACATGCTGATTATATCATCCACTTGAAGGAAACAAATATCTGCTGGCCAAGTATAATCTCTCAGCCTATTGTGTAAAAAGTAAATATAGCCAATCATCACCTCCTGCTGTGCTATAGCACGATAAGAATAGAATAGAAAGCCCTTTGACATTTTAATACAATCACTATACCACGGGTTTGAACGCGTGCTTTAAGCTACTGTGTATGCACTGAGTAAGATATATATAAAGTGGTCCATTGGCCATGGCCATGAATGAGCACATTGTGATATATTGAAATTCAATTTGTAATACACTGAGTCAAATTCAGTAGGTAGCTCATGTTACTATTATTTCAAGATTTTATATTTTCAAATGACAACGGTTAAAATTGAATGACATTTTATTATAGAGTGTATAGCATATAATTATATATGCATTTGGTTTGAGTATAATTTGAAAGAGGGCAATCTGAATGAATTATTTGAAGATGCAAGACTTCATAATTCAACAAGTTTCTTGGTTAAGATTCATAATAGAAAAATATGCATTGAATAAAATTTGAAATGTCATAATTATCTATTCTTGATTTTACAAATAACGTTTAAATTCTTTCTTTTATATTTTCATTCTTAGCTTGAGTACCCATGTATTCGTGAAGGATTGCACAAGTTGTTGCTTCTTGGTAAAGGTCAAGCCAAATGAAACAAATAGGAGAGATTGCTTTGTCTTGTGAGCATTATTAAAAATCAACCTTTTGTTCACTTGTGTGCATTCCTTTTGTTGTTATAGGAATTCTTTTATTTTAAACAAGTTATTCTTAAAATGTCTATCCATGAAGGACTTTTTTCCTAAAAGTCTTATGTGTTTCTTGTTAGGATTTAGATGTCTTTTAGTTAATTTTATTTTTCAAGATTTGGTCTAATACTCTTTTTTTCAATTCTTAAACTTAATTATTAAATGACAATCATGTTGATAACTATTTTATTACATTTTTGGAAAATGAATATAGATCAAACAATTCTTAAATTGTTTGATATCTTGTGCAAAATATTAGGTTCTAATATTCCATGACATAAAACTCTATGTTATGGTTATTCTTTCTCATTTGTGCATCTTTGAATAGATATTTTTGAGTTGAGATAGATTGAGCAAGAGGGAATTTTTAGATTCTTAAAAAAGCCAATGATAATTGTCATTGGGACTCTTGTAAAAACTAAAGAGGTTTCCATGATGTAGCTTGGAAGTTGTATACAATTCAGTAGAAATCGGTTTATTATACAATCAACAAAAAGGATTATCCTTGCATTCCAAACTATTATCTAAACTCTTACGCTAGAGAGGCCTAGAAAATCTTAGTTAGCATTGTATCTTAATAAGTTTTCATAGTGGGAGGTATCATTACAAATTCATTGATGTTCTTATCATGATGGAATAATGTCAAAACTCACATGATTTTGTGATAAAATAATTTGGATGAAAAGGAAGCCATCAAACCTTGGTTAGTTTGAATCATAATGACTTTCACAAAAGATTTTCTTATTCATTAACAATCAATATGGTGACTTCTTTTTGTCTTCGTATAGGATTATTCTCTGGCTTGGACTACATTGGACCATGCCTTCAGGTCTTTGAAGGAGGGAATTTTTTAAAATAAAAAATAATTCTATAAAGACTATTTTTCTATAAAACATCATTTTGTCCTTTCTTTTCTTAGAGCTAGAGTTAAGATTTGATTGTAGAATTACAACTTAAAATTCATATAAATCTCATGTTACTGAAAATTTTCATCCAGGTATGATGCACAAGATTGAGTTTTTTCTTTAAATGTTCATGGAAAGATTTAACTCACCTTTGTTACCTAGACTCATCATGGTGTTACACCACTCGGAGATACTTCTCACATCTAGCAATGTTGCTTCATCATTGTACTTTTAATTCTTCATGAGTTAAGCCTCTTTTGATACATGCACCTATACTATCGTGCTCTCTCTTTCCATGACCAACCTCTATGCAATTCCACATATATTGAATACCAACTTGATCTTGTACATCCTTCTTAACCAATAAAACATCTAAGCATTCTTGAATTATAATGCACAATTGTCTGACCAGATGATGTGTTGACAAAATGATATGCCCTTATTAGACAAATCACCATAAACTAGTTGAAAGTAACCATGTACAAACTCTGTAGAATGTAAGAGATCATCACTAACATGAAAATAATACTCCCTCAATATCTTCTTGTCCTCCTCTATACTAGCAGGTGAATGAATGAATTTTATATGAATAAATATGGAAATGCTGAGAAGTATAATAGTTTGGTTGCATCTCATCTTATGGTTGTCGTATGTAGTTCTCTGTGAAGTCCACAACTGAAATAGTGGTATCTAGTAGAAATGTGTCCTTGCATAACTTCAATTGCAAATACAACCATTGAGCCCTATGTGTATGTCTAGCATACTTCTAAATAACTATTCCATAAAAAAAATGTTCAAGAACTCATGTACACTAGAATCATCTCAATCACTAAATCACATCTCTTTTTCTATTTTTAGAGCATATGTCATAGTCTTATATCCAAAATCTACTATTTTATTTCCAATTGCATGTGTACTCTCCATGTGTGGATAGATTGATGAATATTTAAAATCACCACAAATTATGCATAGACCATTCAAAGCATGATAAATTGTAAAAAAAAATAGATTGTCCCCTCTTTCACATAAAATGGTAGACATGAATCCCCTTTGAAGATCTAGGTGGCTCATTTATGTTACAGTCCTATAAAATAATATTGGAATGCAAAAGTGCACATATATGCCTATAAAAATCATCATGGTTAGAAATTTTAACATGTACCCTACAACAACATGTTGTGTATGTGTGATTTATCTTCATAAAAAAAGGTTTAGCCATTTTAGAATATATCTAACTAAATTTAATTTGAGGATACACACCTCTAAATTTTGCAAATAATTGTTTCTAAGTTGAATCCAAATTTTTTTTGTATGTAGATCATGGATTCAAATACTAATCCTCCTCACAACATCTCTTTGATTAGGGGAAACATGTGTGTTATTATTCCAAAAATCTTCAATCAATAATTTCAAAGATTCACTGAGTGCTTTATCCCTTTGTGGTAGTCTACCAAAAAATTCCCATATCATTTGTTGTTGGATCTTCCACTCTTTCACTCCTTCACATGGCTCCCATTCGAGAATTGATACCTATTTTTAATGTTTTCTTGTGATTCTAATGAGTCGGGATCTCTTTATTTGGGTTCTTGGTATTGACATTCTAATTTATACCATTTTCTCATATGCATTCATTAGATTCTTTACAATGTTTTTTATTTTTATTTTACTCATCTATCATTCTTAGCCCAAGAATCTTCATGGTGGACCTAAATTTCAAATTTCTCATCATTTCACCAAATAGTTGGCATATTCTTGTCACAATTTATTCTTAAGAAAATAATGTCTAAATAATATTAACATTTCTTTGATAGGTATGCTTTGGAATATTGTTAGGCATTGTTTGCAAAATAATAGTATCGATGTCAATCAAATATTTTGGCTTTCTAAGACGAATCGTAGATTGTTTTCTAATCTCTTAAGAGTGAGCTCAACATTAGTAACATCAACAATATTCTAGGTGAATTGCATACCTTCAATCGATGATGATGTTCCTTGAAAGTAATATGTACAAGATGGATTGCCACCAACTTGATATGTTGATGGTGTGCCTTCAATATAACATGAGAGAGTGCATACATCATCAGATGTAGGATATAATGTACCTTCAACATGATGATAGTGTGACGCCAATATTTGATGATGGTGTACCTTTAACATGATATGATAGTGTACCTTCAACATGATATGACAATGTGATTTCAACTTGAGAAATCATAGATGGTGTATCTACATCTTCACAATTCAATTGTCTTGTTGATCATAAGAGTCTCATTCATTCTCTTTGTCTTTCCAATTCCAATTTTCTCTTTCTTTCTATTGATGGTTCATGTTCCTCATCCAAAGAAAATCCTTCATTAATGGATTGTAATATATATTTTTTCACAAAGGCCAAGTGCACCAAGTTGTGCCAAAAGGGGGGTATAAGTGGCCACATTTTTTCTAAAATCAACAAATTTTGAACTTCAACAAGAATTTGAAGATAGTTATGCTCAAAATTTTAAGATATGACAAAAACAAAAGTAGTAATCCTTTGAATCTAGTTTCTAAAATACTATTTATTTTTCAAAATGGTTTAGTTTTAGGTCCTCAGAAAAGGGGGCTATAGAAAGTGGTACTGTTTATTTAGAAAAAACATAACACAGTGCAAAGTGTGGCCCCCTTTAAATTTTAACTTTTTTTTTTGAAATTCTTTAATCACTCCAGTCAAAATTTACCTAACACTATGTAGTTTATCATAGATTTTTTGAGTAATTTTATAATGTGTATTTTCTTTTTATGAATTTTTTAATTTTATAATGAGAGAGTGAGAGAGATATAGGTGGTGGGAGAGGGATAGCAAGAGAGAGGGGAGATGGGAGTGTGTGTGTGTGTGAGAGAGAGAGAGAGAAGGGGATGGGAGTGTGTGTGTGAGAGTAAGGGATGGGAAAGAGAGAGAGAGAGAGTGAGTGAGAGAGAGAGTAGGGGGCGAGAGAGAGAGGGGAATGAGAGAGAGAGAGAGTGTGTGTGTGTGTGTGTGAGAGAGAGAGAGAGAGAGAGAGAGAGAGAGAGAGTAGGGGATGGGAGAGAGAGTGAGAGAGAGAGAGTAGGGAGTGGGGAGAGAGAGAGAGAGAGAGAGAGAGAGAGAGTAGACAATGTGAGAGGGAGTGGGAGAGGGAGGGAGAGAGAGAGAGGATGGGAGTGTGTGTGTGTGAGAGAGAGTAGGGGATGGGAGAGGAGAGAGGGGGGATGGGAGCGTGTGTATGAGAGAGAGAGAGAGAGAGTAGGGGATGGGAGAGGGGGGAGAGAGAGAGAGAGAGAGAGAGAGAGAGAGAGAGAGAGAGAGAGAATGGGATGAGTGTGTGTGTGTGAGAGCGACATAGAGAGTAGGGGATGGTGTTGAGATAATGGGTGTTGCACATATTGCATAATATTGTTTATATTGTATTATTTTATTTTATTATGTAATGTTGCATCTAGATGGACGTGCAACATAGAAAGATTTCCATCGGACATACTTGATGAGTTGTAGTGTCACATTATGATAATATTTCATGTAATTATTTAATATTGGAGAAAAGAAATTAAATGTCCAATATTAAATGTGGGGTCAATGGGTTAGGTAGCACATAGTTTATGTAATACCACTTGGTGGTCTTGTGAGACTTGCTACTATATAAACAACCACAAGGGTAGTTGTTGGTGTGAGAAAGAAAAAAAGGAAAGAGTCGAGCGAGACAAGGCTTGATATGTTAGCTAAGGGAGCATTTGTGAAGGTTGAAAGCATGACATAGAATGTGTGGATTCATGCTTGTTGACATAGATTGCTTGGTTGTGGCTATGGATTTGAAGGCTTCCATGGTTGTATTGCAATGTTTTTTTTGGCTAACTAATACATGGTGACAGATGCTTTTGGAGGCTGCATTTTTTCCCCTTAATTAGGGTTTTTTAGGGTATATCTTGTGTCACATTTTTGTGGCTATGTTGTCTATTCTCTTGCATGTGGATTTCAATTGGATATTTATTTCAAATTTATTATGGGTTATGTGGAAACAATTATATTCTTTGTTACAAGTTTCCTTACAAGTGATATCAGAGCTATGGTTTTATTATTGTAATCCTAGATTGAATCCATGGGAATGCATGAGAGGATAAAAGAAAGGGCAAGATATATGAGTTATGTATTGCAAATCTAAGGGTTTTGGGTTTTCTGTTATGATGGAATGTTGGTAGATTTTGGGCATGTGAAATTTTTGGAGAAAAGGGTAATTTTTTATGTTTCATTTAAATGAGGTTTTAGGGGGAGCTTGTAGAAATGACCTCCTAGGTAAAAAAAAAAACCTCACCATTGGATTCGAGTCGACATTTTCATAAATTTTGATATATAATATGCCCTATTTTGGCCATGTTCAGAGGAAATAAAAGAGTTTTTTAGTTTTAGTCTATGATGGTCATCACATTTAATCCTATTAAAATTTTCGTCACAAAAAAAATTGCAGTGAAAATGGTAAAAAGAATGTCTTAGTGAAATGACCATAACTTTTTCTTAGGACATCAGATTTTAGAGTTCTTATAGACGTTGGAAAAATAATTTAGAGAAATACAACTTGGTGTAGGTTTAGTTTTGTGATTTTGACATTTTGTCAAGTTTTAAGAGCCCCAAAGTTAGATGTTATTTATTTTGAGCACAGATTAGGGCATAACTTAGGCATACAGAGTCAGATTTTGAACTTCAAGTAGTCAACGGAAAGCTCTTGAAGCGCTCTACACATTTATTCAAATTTGGTGTAGGTTTGTCATGATTTATTTGATGATATATAATGACTATGGTAGCATTGTGAGTTAATGACATTATATATTTTGGAGATTTAAGATTTGATGTCATTTTCAGATTGGTCTCATGATGATATAGTTAGCAGTATTTAATTTGGATATGTATAATGACTTGTTGGGTCTAGAAGTTGTGTAGTTTTGTAAGTGGTCTATACTTACATGTTGCATTTATGGCTTGGGTATGGGTTGTCTTTTCCCATTGATCTTTCATTATTGATACATATTCATATTGGTAGCTTGGATTTGGGTTTTTTATTCTCTAAGTCACATGATTTGCTATTTTATTTTCTTCACGTAGAAGGGATGAGATGTTTTTACCAAGTACAATCATGGTGGAGGATTATAGTTGACTATTTCATGTTGACAAGTTGGACATATTAAGAGTTAGTTGCTCTGTTCATGGATGTGATCATAGTGCCATATATTTTGGTGTGACATGATTGGATATACAGGTACATACTTGATGTTCATTGGCTTGGATTTTTTATTTGGTTATGGTGGTATATCTTCTTGGTTGAGGATCATGGTTATTTGGTTTCTTTTGAGGAGCTTATGATCTGCACTTTGAGTTCTTTGATGGTTTGATGCCTTGATTGATTCTCATGGTTAGAGAATGGGTTTTTCATCATGATGTCATGGATAGCTTGGATACATGGTTTAGTGGGAGCTTGTGACAGTGATGAGGCAATAGTGCAGGATTAGTTCCTAGTTTGGTTTGTATCTTCTTGGTTTGGAAATCTTGGTTTCACTTGGTATTGACACTTTGGTTATGTGAGTGTAGACCTGGAGGATCTTCATGTAGGAGATGGATTTTATGTTTCCATAGGTGACTTGGTACCATGGTTGAGTGGGAGTTGTTGGCATTGATGTATTTATTGAATGTTTACAGATGTTGGAGGTTTGTCTTAGATCCTATTGCTATAGAAGCATCTTTGACATTTGCATTGTGCACTTGTTAACTTTATGGTGTGTGAAGATGGTTAAATCTTGAGGACTCATGGGGTTCTTGGTTATCTTCATGGTGTGTGGAGATGGTTGTTCATGGTATGTGGAGATGGTTTTCTTCATTGTGTGTGGAGATGGTTACATCTTGAGGACAAATGGAGTTCTTGGTAAAGGTGTGATTTATGCTTTCATTTGATATGTTATCCTTGGTGTGAGGATGGTTTCATTATTATGTCATAATATACTCTTGATACACATTTAGAGTTATGACATTTTATATTATATTCATATGGAGCATGTCATCTCTTTAGTTGAGATGGTTAGATCATGTTGTCATGTTTATGTTCCTGAGGCCATGGTTGAAACTTTGACATTGATCTTGGTTTAGTTTCTTGGTATTGAGTGCATTGATCATAAGCTGGATACTTCATGATATTGCTATGTTGGATTTGGAGTTGGCATGGATTGATTTCTTATAGGTGCTCATGGATACTTAGAGACATTGATGATGTTGATTTCTCTTGGATTAGAGAAGTATTTGTTGAAATGGTTGATGGTTTCAGCAGGAAGTCCGAGGGACATTCACCTGATATGGACTTGAGAGGAGATTGTTCTTAGATGAGTATTGGCTAAAGACTTGGATATCTTGATGAGCATTCTCATTCCCCACTCTTGGTCTACTCAACAGTTTTCTACTTGAGAGGTATAGCTCATTGTTTTTCTTAGGTGAATTATATTTATGCTTGTCTTTCATGGATATGGATCTTAAGCTATGGTACAAGAGTTATTCTAGAAGGTTCATTTGAGAGATGGTTTAGCATTGGTTATCTCCATTTGCATATGTTACTATTCTAGTTGAGTTTTGGAGATTGTTTTATATTGGGCATATTCTTTGGTTTAAGAATGGTTTTATGAGTTTGATATTCTTGTGAGAGGCTTACATCCATAATTAGTTATATGGTATATTTTGGGTGTTGTTGAGGCTTCTTGTTGGGGTTTTATGGAGGAGATCATATTGGCATAGTTTACAGCTAGAGGTGTGTGTAGAAGGACATGATATAGGTTATGATTTGCATGGTTTCTCTTTGGTCTTGGTTATCTTCTGAGATATTTGGTTCTGCTTACATTGGATTTGAGATTGGTTAGAGATTGTGATCACTAGTTTGTGTTCATGTATTTCATGTGGGAGATGACATGGTTATTCCTTTATCTCTTTCCTCTATTGGATGTGGAGAGCTTGGGAGACTGTTGTAGATTTTTCAAATGAGAGTTTTTCTTGTAAGTTATTGGTTTATATGTGTTGTGGATGTCCTTGAGACTACATGGACTCACTTCTTTGAGATTTTGTAAGTGGATTGGTTATAGATTTGACATTATCTTTTGCAATGGCAGCCTCTTGGTATATATGTGGTAGGTATTTCTCTTGAGGCTTGTGATTGTAGGATATAGATTGGATATGTTGATGATGTGAGATTCACTTGGTATACCTTTGGAGGTATGGATAGTCGGATGGGTTTGGCACTTGCTGTGGATTCTATTTCAGCTATGGATATTTTGACAAATATGAATATATGTGATTACCTTTGGATCAGGTTATTTTGTGCTTAGAATTTTAGTTGGTACAAGATTTTATGATCTTTTAATGTGATAGGTTGGGTGGTTTTCTCTTTGGATGGCTTCTATGTATGTCCAATGGCAGTGGCATTATAGGAGGTGAGATCATTCATGTTTGAGATGTTGGATACTTTGATTTTGTTGTAGGTACCAAGATGGATCACATGGTTCACTTTGATATATGATGGTGGATGTGCTAGGAGGGATTGTTCCTTTTTTTATTTATGTGGCTATAGATTGACCCTATGCAATGTATACAACAAGTGGGAGATTGTTGAGATAATGGGTGTTGCACATATTGCATAATATTATTTATATTGTATTATTTTATTTTATTATGTAATGTTTCATCTAGATGGACATGCAACATGGAAAGATTCCCATGGGACATAGTTGATGAGTTGCATTGTAACATTGTGATAATATTTCATGTAATTATTTAATATTGGAGAAAAGAAATTAAATGTCTAACATTAAATGTGGGGTCACTGGATTAGGTAACTCATGGTTTTAGCACATGGTTTATGTAATACAACTTAGTGGTCTTGTGGGACTTGCTACTATATAAACAACAGCAAGGGTAGTTGTTGGTGTGAGAAAGAAAAAGGAAAAGACTCGGGCTAGACAAGGCTTGCCAGGTTAGCTAAGGGAGCATTTATGAAGGTTAGAAGCATGGCATGGGATGTGTGGATTCATACTTGTTCACATAGATTGCTTGATTGTGGCTATGACTTTGAAGGCTTCCATGGTTGTATTACAATGATGTTTTTTGCTAAATAATATGTGGTGATGAATGTTTTTGGAGGCTAAGTTTTTTCTCTCAATGAGGGTATTCTAAGGTACATCTTGTGTAACATTTTTGTGAGTATGTTGTCTATTCTCTTGCATGTGGATTTCAATTGCATATTTATTTCAAATCTATTATGGGTTATGTGAAAACGATTATATTTTTTGTTGCAAGTTTCCTTACAGATGGGAGAGAGAGAGAGAGAGTAGGGGCTGTGTGTGTGTGTGTGTGTGTGAGAGAGAGAGAGAGAGAGAGAGAGAGAGAGAGAGAGAGAGAGAGAGAGAGAGCGAAGGCGATGGGAGAGGGTGAGATAGGAAGAGATGTATTTTTCACATAGTGCATACGCACTATAATGTGCACACGCTTTAGAGGGTGTGCACGCTATAATGCGTATGCACTATATGAAAACACCAAAAAATAGTGATAACAAAAGTTTGGGTCACTACTAATTGATATTCTATTTTTTTAAATTGTGTTATGTTGTTTTGATAGAAAACACAGGTTTCATGTTGTTGGAAGTTAGCAAACACCATATTCAACCATTGGATACACTATTTGAAGGCTTTTTGAACATCCTTTCATTCTATTTGAAGCTAGCAAACAACAAATCCAATCATTGGATACACTATTTGAAGCCCTTTTGAATATTCTTTCTATAGAAAAGGTTAGTGAAGTCCTTTTTAAATATTCTTTGTTACTATATAGAGACAAATTTGATTATAATTTGACAAGTTGTTTAATAAATAGTGAATTCATTGAAATTTGTATGTTTGAATGAATTGTTACTTGGAAATAGTTAGAAATTTGACAATTTGTTTAATATATATTGTGTATTCATTGAAATAATTGTAATTTTTATATGTATTCGAATGATTTGTAATTTACAAATTGTAAGTAATTCAACTGTTTGAATAATTTGACATATAGAAATCATCATCATGCCAAGGAAGAAACAAAAAACTCAAACAATGAAAGAGAGGGAGAGAAATTTGGCAATTAAAAGAAATAAAATGAAACTACTACATGAAAAAAAAAATTGCAAAGCAATAATTAAGAATTGTCTTTCCAAGAGGAACAAGAGCCACCAATACAAAGAAACAAAGAGGAAGAATTGGAAAGACAAAGAGAATGAATGAGATTGTTACGCTCAAGAAGAAAATTAAATTGTGAAGCTAAACCATCTTCCAATGTTGGAGTCATATTATCATATCATGTTGAAGAGACACTAATTTGTACATCTGGTGATGTATGCACTCCATCATGTCATGTTGAAGGCACAACATCAACATATCAAGTAGGTGATATTCCATCTTTTTCATCTTATTGCCAAGGCACATCCTCTTTGGTTCAAGGTACACAAAACACTCAACCTTATGTTGATGTTCAAAATATTGAGGGAATGGAATAGATTATAAAAACTTTTAGAATTCATTTTAGAAGATCAAAATATTTGATTGATATTGATACTAACATTTTGAAATTAATGCCTAACAAGATTAAAACGCATACTTGTCAAAGAAAAGTTAATCGTATTTGGAGATTATTCTTTGAAGAATTAAATATTATAAGTCAATGTCAATTATTTGTTGAAATGATAAAGATTTTTCATGTCCCCTTTTCAAATAATTAAAAAATAATAATCTTTGCTAAGGCAGGCAGGCCCAAGAAAGTGAAGTTTCGGAAAAAGGGGGTTAATCTTTGGAAACCGTTGGACTAATAAATGAAAATTATTATTAAAATATGTTTCATTAACCTCTCTTGGATGTGAGTTATAGTTATGCCCTCTTTTAAGGGGTTTGGAGGCATTTTGGGCGGATTCCATAACTTGGTTTTTGCTCATTTCTTTGTTATTCTTCAGAGGCTGCCAAACCTGTGGGAGAAGGAGACCCAAGAACGGGAGTTTGCAGGTTTCTAGGGAGACCCAAGAATGGGAGTTTGCAGGTTTCTAGGAAGGCTAAGGATGGAAGTTTGAAGCCATTCCATGTGCATGCTCATATAGAGTTTGCCTTTGTGCTGAACAATGCAGGATTTGTGGATTTTTTGGTGTGTTTTTGGTATGAGTTTGGTGTTTTCAGTTGAGTATTTCATATTAGTTTGGGTTGCTGCTATATTTTAGAATTTAAGATGTTAAAATAGAGCTGAATATATTTATTGGGATGTGATTAAACTTTTGAGATAGATTATTAGTGTTTTTGTGGTGTTTTCGAGCATTTTTGTGTTAATTTCGGGAGCCCGATGAGCATAGTTTTTGTCCTACATTTGTGAGCTGTTGTGTAAAGGCTATACGGATCTGGAAATTTCATTTTGTAGGATTTTATGCTGCTAAAATTCTTGTAAAAATTTTCACTTTCAGATTTATTAATAATAGGTGAAGCTGTGAAGCTTTTGGCACTATTTCTGGCATACTCGATTTGGGGTTTTTTGAGAAATTTGGTGGATCTTTGTGATATCAGTTGTTTGATTTTGAAAATCTGATTAGAGGCATGAAATATCATTTAAAATAAGTAAAGGGACATTTCAGTGGTATCAGAGCCATGATCTTGCTAGCTTGAGGGTTTGTAGAAGTTTGCATGTCAGTTTTGACAACTACCCAGATCTTGCATGTCAGTTTTGACAACTACCCAAATCTTGCATGTCAGTTTTGACAACTACCCAAATCTTGCATGTCATAATTTATGGTTGCATGTTGCTTCCAATCAACTGGATGTCAAAATTTATGGTTGCATTCTACTTCTAATCATTTGCATGTTAGTTCTTGGTGAATTTGGTGGTTGCATGTTGCTTCTAATCAGCTACATGTCAAAATTTATGGTTGCATGCAACTAAGTAAAAGAGAAAAAAGATATTTTCAGCGAGAAAAGAATAAAGAAATTTTGATCAAACCTCTAGTTGAAAGTAAAAGTACAAAATCCAAGGAAGGGAAAAGTATGGCTGATCCAGATGAGATGGCAAAGAAATTCTTCCAAGACATCCAAAATACTCAAAAGCAAACAGTGGATAGTTTGGCAGAAACTAGAGAGGCTTTGCGAATATTGACAGAAAAACTACAAGGAGTTACATCTATTAATGAGAAAGGGAGCACTTCAGAGGAGCCAAGAAATCTGAAATCCACACCGTCTAAATCAACCAAAATTATTTTCTTGCCTGCAGATGAGCCACCAGTACCAAATCCAGCCATTAATCCTGTGGAAGAGGTTACAGGTAACTTGATTACATTAAGAGCTACTTACAATGGCTTAGATGATGACTTTCATAGTTCGGTTCCTTTTAGAGAATATGTGGATATGATGAACACTTTGATGCCCAAGAAAGAGTACAGAAAGGAGCATGACATAAGTGGAAGAGAGCTCGAAAATAAAACAAGCAAGTTTATAGCACCTATTTTTGATGGAACAAATAAAATTTCAGCTAGAGCATGGCTACAAAAATTATAGACCTTCTTCACACTTAACCCCATGAAGGAGAGTGATGTTGTTCAAATTGAAAGTCTACACTTGGAAGATGCAACCTATGATTGGTGGTATCATGAAATGACTACTCAAGGTCATGATCAGGTAACTACATTTGATGATTTTAGTCAAAGAGTGATAGATAGATTTGACCTCAAGGATGATGATTATGAGGATGTTGTTGTGCATGATGGTGAGATACTTGGTAGAGATGAGCAGACATTGAGCATTCATGAATTTTCTGAGAGAGAGTACCAGGCACAGTTAGATGTTTCGTCACATGAGGTTGAGGCTAGTAGTACTTCACATGATTTATCCCGCCAGCTGAAGGTGAGTGAAGACAATATTCTGACTACATTATCTCATCATGACAGGTATGTGAAATTAGTTGGTATTGGTCATATTACTCAAGTGAAGATTTTGCTTGAGTTACCAGCTGATTATAGTTTACGGATATGGACTCGAGATTGTTATATTGGCATTTGGGATTCAGTTGACTGGAAATCTTTAACGCTTTTTGGTAGCAGTGATTGTTTGGGTGCTATCATGGATTTGATTAGCAGATTGCACGGTGTTGTCTTTTCTTGTGCCAGGAGCTTATCCAATGTTGGTATTAGTTTTAATACACCGGTGTTGGGCTTTGTTCATATATCTAGTCGACCATACTTGCTGGAATGTGATGATGATATTTCATATTTGGTAGTGTGTACAGATGAGTCCCAGGATCATATTGGCATTGATGACATCCAGGAGGATGCAATGGGCAGTTTTGAAGACTTAGT
The DNA here is from genome assembly GCA_028749045.1 of Cupressus sempervirens. NCBI lineage: Eukaryota > Viridiplantae > Streptophyta > Pinopsida > Cupressales > Cupressaceae > Cupressus > Cupressus sempervirens. The sequence goes on along the minus strand of CM053784.1, from coordinate 683,650,532 downwards.
TTCCTTGGGTACAGAGGAGTTGGACAGCAGTGGTAATGTTTTTGATACTCTGTATGTTGATATGAGCTTTAGATTTGATTCACAGGATATGGATGGTAATACTCTAGAGACTAGTAACTTTGAGGATACTTCTTTAGACAGTGCATCAGAGGAGGTTTGTAGGAGACAGTCAAGTCAGTGCCATCATGTGTCTAATCAGTTGAGAGTTAGTGACCGAGACATTGCTGTCACTTGCCAGCATTTTGATGCTGCTCGTCAGTTGTTAACAGTTTATGGATGGGGTTCTCCTACTAGTGATGAGTAGGAAGGCAGTTATCTTTCCTTGACAGAGATCCACTCTTTATGGGAGGCTATTCAGATTTTGAGACAGAATTATATGCAGTTGGTAGCCGACAGAGATTATCTTATGGAGTGGGGCAGTACAACATATGATGCATTTTTGGCCAAGGAAGATGAGGTGAGTGAGCTTACTGAGCAGCTTGAGGTGACTTCTGAGATTTTTGAGAGTACACTGTTGGATTTCAAGGAGTCACAGTTTCATTTGGCTAAGGTGACCATGGAGTTAGAGCGACTACAATCTTTACCTAATTCTATACAGTCACAAGCTGTGGTGTTTGGTGATCCGAGGATGTCCATGGCCGAGATTGTCAGAGACAATTGAGATAGGGATGCATCCATCCTTGATACTAACATTGGCATATTAGGTTCATTCCTACTAGAGTCAGGTTCAGTTGAGTTGGGTGTTGTAGCAGATTGTTGTATGCCTGACATGGTGGTGGCCTCTAGTACTGATGGCACGGAGACTAGAGATGTATCAAAGATCATGTGTGATGTTGGTGAGTCGGCAGTTGACATGGTTTCGGCTAGTAATACTACTCCCTTGGTGATATCTTCAGAGGTAGTAGTCAGTTCCAACATGGTTAATGATTAATTGCAGTTAGTTTCATCTAGATTACAGTCTGAGCCACTGACTGAGATTGGCAAATTCTATCGGCATTACACTATGAGGTACGCTCATCAATTTACCTTTGATGACCATGTCGATGAGATGATGATACAGAGATGTACTTTGGTTCCTAGTGCTTATCATCAGTTATGGGATAGTTTGATGCCTCAAGATGAGAGTTGTGATGGGCATGACATGGTGATAGGTTCTGCAGTTGATAGCTTGATAATATGTGACTTAGAGTAGGAGTTTTGGAGTGATGCTTCAGTGGGTGTTGTTATTGATTCTACTCCTTTGGCTATGACATCTCCTGACTTAGCTAGTGATCAGCCACAATGGGTTGTATCACTTGTTCATGGTGAGCTGTTGACTGAGGTTGGTTTTTTTAATCAACATTATATTGCAGGGTATGTACATCAGTTAGCATTTGATCCTTGTTTTGAGGATTTGATGGCAGGCAAATTTGGTTTGGATTCCATTTCTTACTCTTTATCTTGTAATGTCTTTTCACCATCAGCAGTGCATGGGAGTTATAGTTATGAGATAGTGGCCGGTGATTTGCAGAGTTGTGTTGACTACAGGAGTTGTACAGTGTGTGGATTCTCCATACTTGGTATAGTTTCATTCGAGAGCGTTCACCATTGTTGCAGGATTGGATTGTACATTCCCTATAGGGCAGTGGAATGCGTTGATGGTATTTACTGTGTTGGTAGTTTGATTTGTCCACTTTACTTGGGTTCTGATGTTCTAAGAGTTTGTGTCTCATGGGTTTTTGACTATGGTAGTGGTGATTTTGGAATTTGGTTGAGCTATAATTGTCAGTTTGATTATGGATTCCTCTTGGTCATATTGCAGAGGATATTGCGGGAGCCTATGTTAATTGGTAGTAGTATAGTTCATGACTACATTTGGGATCCAGGTGGATTGAATGGTTTATTGTTCAGCCATTGCTTGAGGACAAGCAATGTTTGGGAGGGGAGGACTTGTCATGTCCCATTTTCAAATAATTAAAAAATAATAATCTTTGCTAAGGCAGGCAGGCCCAAGAAAGTGAAGTTTCGGAAAAAGGGGGTTAATCTTTGGAAATCGTTGGACTAATAAATGAAAATTATTATTAAAATATGTTTCATTAACCTCTCTTGGATGTGAGTTATAGTTGCCCTCTTTTAAGGGGTTTGGAGGCATTTTGGGCAGATTCCATAACTTGATTTTTGCTCATTTCTTTGTTATTCTTTAGAGGCTGCCAAACCTGTGGAGAAGGAGACCCAAGAACGGGAGTTTGTAGGTTTCCAGGGAGACCCAAGAATGGGAGTTTGCAGGTTTCTAGGAAGGCTAAGGATGGGAGTTTGAAGCCATTCTATATGCATGCTCATACAAAGTTTTCCTTTGTGCTGAACAGTGCAGATTTGTGAGTTTTTGGGTGTATTTTTGGTACGAGTTTGGTGTTTTCAGTTGAGTATTTCATATCAGTTTGGGTTGCTACTATATTTCAGACTTTAAGATGTTAAAATAGAACTGAATATATGTATTGGGATGTGATTAAACTTCTGAGATAAATTATTAGTGTTTTTGTGGTGTTTCCGGGCATTTTTGTGTTAATTTCGGGAGCCCGATGAGCATAGTTTTTGTCCTACATTTGTGAGCTATTGTGTAAAAGCTATACAGATCTAGAAATTTCATTTTTTAGGCCATTATGCTGCTGAAATTCTTGAAAAAATTTCCACTTTCAGATTTATTAATAATAGGTGAAGCTGTGAAGCTTTTGGCACTATTTCTGGCATACCCGATTTGGGGTTTCTTGAGAAATTTGGTGGATCTTTGTGATATTAGCTGTTTGATTTTGAAAATCTGATTAGAGGCATGAAATATCATTTAAAATTAGTAAAGGGACATTTTAGATTTTGAAATTTAGGCCTATCATGAAGATTCTTGGGCTAAGAACAGTGGACATTCAAATGAAAAAAATATTGTAAAGAATCTAATGAGTGCTTAAGACAAGTAGGTTCTAAATCAAGCACCAAAGATAGTAATATCACAAGATGAGTACTTACATTGACAATAGTAAGTACCCAAATGAAGAAATCTCAACTCATAAAAAAGACAAGAAAAATATTGAAAATATGTAGAGGTACTCTAAGGAGAGTCATGCTAAGGCGTGAGAGATTGGAAGATCCAACAAAAAATGAGTTATGGACATTTAGCGGTAGACTACTACGAAAGAATAAAGAAATTAGTGAAGTTTTGAAAATCATTGATTGAATATTTTTGGACAAATAACACGTGTGTTTTCTCTAATCAAAGAGATGTTGTAAGAAGGAGGATTGGTAGCCAAAATTGTGACCCAACTGCGAAACATTTTTTGGACTCAACTCACACACAATTTTTTCCAAAATTTATTGATATTTATCCTCAAATTTGGATTTAAGTCAAAGTTTTTTTGAGATGGGTAAACCTTTTTATGTGAAGATAAATAACACACAAACAACTTGTTATTGTAGGATACATATTGAATTTTCTAACCATTTTGATGTTTTTAGGCATATATTTTTTTTTTTGCATTCTAAGTTTGTTTTGTAGGATTGCGACATGAATGAATCACCTAGATCTTCCAAGGAATCCATATCCAACATTTTATGTAAAATAAGGGATAGCCAACAATTTTACAAGACATCATGCTTTGATGGTACATGCTTATTTTGTGATTCTTTACAACTTTTATCAACTTGTGAACATATGGATAGTACACATGCATTTGGAAATGAAATAGTAGATCACAAAAATTATAAGATAGTGATATATGCTCTAAAAGATGGGAAATAGAGTAAAAGATGTGATTTAATCATTGAAAAGATTCTAGTGTATGAGTTCATGAAATTTTTTTGTGAAAAGATTATTTAGGAGTATGCAAGGTATACACATAGAGCTTGCTGGCTAGATTTTCAATTCAAGTTGTACAAGGATATGTTTCTACTAGATACCATTTTTTTGATTATAGACTTCATAGAAAACTACACACTAAAATCTCAAAATGAGGTGCAAGCAAAGTATTATGCTTCTCAACAGGTTTCCATATTTTGTTCATATAATATTCATGCATTCATCTACAAGTATAGAGGATGGTAGGAAGATTTTGAGGGAGTACTATTTTTACATCAGCGATGATCGATCACATTCTATGGAGTTTGTACATGGTTGTTTTCAACTATATTATGGAGATTTGGCTAACAGGGGCATACCATATCCTGAGCACATTATTTGGTCAGACAATTGCACATCTCAATTCAAAAATGCATGGATGTTCTATTGGCTGAGTAGGATGCACAAGTTGTCTAGAATTCAATATATGTGAAATTTCATAGAGGCTGGTTATGGAAAGGGAAAGCACGATGGTGCAGACTTATGCATCAAAAGAGCCTTAGCTCATGTAGAACTAAAGTACAAATATGGAGCAATATTGACATATGCAAAATCCTTCATCCAGTGGTGTAACACTACAATGGGTCTAGGTAAGGAAGGTGAGTCTATGGTTTGTAGCTTTTCTTGGTTGATAGATAATACTAACATTGCACCATATGAGAATTGCTTCACACTAAAGATCAAGTGAGTTGCACTCTTTTAGAAGCTCTAATGTAGATTCATAGAGTATCCACACATGAAAAATGACATGCTATTATCTATCATGTCTAGAGGAAAATTGGGATGAGTGTGAGTCAACTGAATGGGAGGACAAATGGGATATACAGATTTTGGACCCAATTAACACCTATCATCCCCCATAAGCATTGGAAATGGTAGAGATGTATTCATCCATTGACTTTGACCGCTTGTTTGATCTAGTGCAACATAAATATATATATAATGTGTATCTTTATAACTTTTACCTAATTATTTTTACAATTAATGACCGCATTTTGTATATTTATCACTACAAGCCATATTTTTGTTGTTATTGCACTTGAAGACAATTAAGAAGGGACAAATTATTATTATTTTCATTGTATCTAGGACAAACAAAAATTGGATCACTCAGTTATAGATGATGAAGGTTTAGAGTACCATATCAATGTGGTGGTTGTAACTAGCACATGGCTTAGACGATATTCTATTCAGAACCCTAACTTGTGGTTATTTGAAGATTGGAAAATAGAGAGGAAGATTCTTCATTATTTGAACCTTGTGATCGCATCAAATGTCCACTTGAGAAAATATGGTGGAAAACCACATAATAAGACTCTTTGGAAGGTTCACGAGTCAAACCACGAGATAATACTTGACACATTAAAATGTAGAGTAGATCTAGTTGGTTCATTAGATTGAATAGGGAGAGAGGGAGGGAGGGAGGGAGGGAGGGAGAGGGAGAGTGAGAGAGTATGGGATGCATGGAAGAGATGCTACTCTTGATGAGATGCTGAAGAGACACAACACTCCAATAGTTAATAGACATTCATTCTAAGAATCTAAAGCAAGTGCATCCAATAAAGAAAAGGAACATCATTGAAGGATATATGCATATATGAACATTAACTAATAAAAAATATAAAGGAATACCAATATTGAGTATTGTATACAATGAATATTTTTCCAAACCAAAGGCAATAAATCATTCATAATAGTCAGACAATTAAGAAACAAATATATATGAACCAAATTATTCTTACATATGTATATAATCTTATTGACCAAATCAAAATTAGCAAAATGATATTGCACATAATCTCCATTACAACAACATGGAAGCTTTGTGATTTTAATAGTTATATTCTTAGTCCCAAAAATGGACATTACATATATTTCTCACTAATCCTTTACAATAGAAAATGTTTACAAAAATTGCACGTACTTGTATGAGGACATTATATATTAAAGAAATCCCACACCAAAGCCACTCAAAAATAGTAAGTGAATGCAAGTGAAATCATAAAGATATCTTAATAAACTAGTATCCCCTTTACTCAAGCAATATCTTGGTTATCTACTTGAGTGGCACATGTTTGGGAATTGACAATGTCCATTTAAACTCAAGTCTCTATTTAAAGGTGGTAATGAGCTTTTTGTTCTATTAAGATCATTAAAATATTTCAATGAGAACTTTGAGGGATCATGCCCAGCTTGAGTATCCTAGTTTCCCAAATCCTATAAATGCAAGACCATTGATGAATAGGTATTTTTATTGAAACATCTATGATGCTAGAATGAAGTGTGTGAACGGATTCTTTACCTACCAATGAGTCAATTTGAGGCTTCACTTCACATTTCTCCATGGATAATTCTATAGCACTTGTTACTTCTCTATCTGAAAATTTTGTGTCTATGTACATGTGCACTCTTTCTCAATAGTTTTAGGTTTTGTCTCTTCATCCTAAGTAATTAGCATACCTTGGATGGCACCAAGATAAGCATTTTCTTTTGAAATTTCCTTTTCCCTTGGATTAATCTCTCTATTAAGCAGGTTTTCTATATCTTCCTCTATATATTTAATAGATGTAGCTACAATTCCTCTATATATATTTGTCTGTATATTAAGATTTCCTTTGTAGGAATGAGAAGGCATGGGGATTCAGGCCAACCCTTAGTCATTGTATTGAAAAAGTAGTTCTTGGCCATACCATTGATGGGAATCATTTCAATCTTATTTTCAAAATCAGTATCTCATTTGTCTTGAAAGAATAATATATTGTTTTCAATGTCTTTGAAATATCTGTGGCTAGTAGCCAATTGCTTATTCATTTCTTTTGAATATTCATGGGAAACTAAGGTATTTGATTACCTAATATTCTTAGAAATCTTAACTAGGGTCCTACAATAGTCCTAGATGGACCCAGTTGACCTAAATATGTATAGAGAAAAAATTGCTCAAAATTTGCAAAGTTGCTCAAAAAGTTGCAAATGGAAGTTTGGGAAGTTGTAACTATCCGTGCTTGGGTATATGAGCATGGGAAACATATTTTTGAAGGTTAGAAGGTTTCCAATCATATTTGAATTTTTAAGCATCTTTTACAGCTTTTGTTATTTTGCACAAAAAGTGCAACTTTTGCAAAGTTCACTAGATTTTACTTCTAGGACTTGGAAAAAGTTCCAAACTATTAAAAAATAACTATAAACACATAATCCTAGTTTATCTTTACCAAAAACTCAAAAAGACCCAATTTTGCCTAATTAGCTACTTTTGCTCATATCTTGCACAAAGTGGCCTAAGCATACATATCTTGCTCATATCTCTCTCATTGTTCATCATGGGATTGAACTGTCTATTTCGTTAGCTCTGGGTGGTCAAGTAAACCCTAATCCCAAGCTTGTCCCATCCCATTGAGCGCTCAAACATTCTCAGGCGCGTTGAACCGAATTGAAACTAAGAGTCACTAAATGTCATAGGGCAATGATCTTTGACAGGGCATATCTTAGAGCTCATGCGAGGTATGGATGTGATTGTAGGTGCTAAAGGATTGTACTGCTAAGGCCTATAATAACCTCTCTCTCAATTTGGAAATTAGATTCCATTTTTATTTTGTGGCCCCATCTTGGGTGATGTTGAAACTTGTAGTGTTGGCCAATATAAAGTTTCCAATTGTCGAATCTCTCACACCATTCGTTGTGGGATCAAATTTTCTATTTTGTTAGCTCTAGGTGGCCAGATAAACCCTAGCCCCAAGATTGTCCCATCCCATTGAGTGCTCAAATGTTCACGGGCACACCGAACTGAATTGACCCGAAGAGTCACTAAATGCCATAGGGTAGCTATTTCTGACAAGACATATCTTGGAGCTCGTGTGAGGTATGGATGCAATTTTGGGTGCTATGAGACTACATTTCCAAGATCTACAACAACCTCTCTCTTTTTTTATAGATCAAATTCTATTTTGATTTTGTGGCCCCATCTCGGGTGATGTTGAAACTTTTAGTGTTGGTTAGTACAAAGTTACCAACTGTCGAATCTCTCTCATTGTTTGTTGTGGGATCGAATTGTCTATTTTGTTAGCTCAAGGTGGCTAGATAAACCCTAGTCCCAATCTCATCCCATCTCATTGAGTGCTCAAATGATCTTGGGCATGCCAAACTGAATCAACCCTAAGAGTCGCTAAATGCCATAGGGTAGTGATCTTTGAAAGGCCATATCTCAGAGCTCATGCAAGGTATGGATGCAATTCTGGGTGCTACAAGACCATGTTTCCAAGCCCTACGATAACCTCTCTCTCTCTCTCTCTCTTTATAGATCAAATTCTATTTTGATTTTGCAACCCCATCTCGGGTGATGCTAAAACTTGTAGTGTTGGCCAATACAAAGTTTCCAACTATCGAATCTCTCTCATCATTCATCCTAGGATCAAACTGTCTATTCTGTTAGCTCTAGGTGGCCAAGTAAACCCTAGCCCCAAGATTGTCCTATCTTGTTTAGTTCTTAAACATTCTTGGGCATGCTAAATTGAATTAACCCTAAGAGTCACAAAATACCATTGGGAAACAATCTTTGACGAGGCGTATCTTGGAGCTCATGCAAGGTATGGATGTGATTCTAGGTGTTATAGGATTGTCTTTCTGAGATCTACAATAACCTCTCTCTCTCTCTTTGGAGATCAAATTTTGTTTTTAATTTGCGGTCACATCTCAGGTGATGCTAAAACTTGTAGTGTTGGCCAGTACAAAGTTGCCAACTGTCAAATCTCTCTCATTGTTCATTATGCGATTAAACTAACTATTCTATCAGCTCTAGGTGGCTAGATAAATCCTATCCCTAAGATCATCTGATCTTGTTGAGCATTTGAACATTCTCAAGCATGCCGAACTGAATCAACTCTAAGAGTCACTAAATGTCATAGGGCAATGATCTTTGATAGGGCATATCTTAGAGCTCGTGTAAGATATTGATGTGATTCAAGGTGCTACAAGACCATGTTGCCAAGACCTATAATAAACTCTCTCTTTTTGGAGATTAGATTCCATTTTGATTTTGCAGCCGCATCTCGAGTGATGCTGAAACTTGTACTGTTGACCAGTACAAACTTGCTAGTTATGTCAGATCTCTCTCACTATTTCTAATGGGATTGAACTATCTATTTTTTATCTCCAGGTGGCTAGGTAAACCCTAGTCCCAAGATCATCCCATCTCATTAAGCACTCAAACATTCTTAAGCACACCAAATCGAGTCAACCCCAAGAGTCACTAAATGCCATAGGGAAGCGATCTTTGATGGGGCATATCTCAGAGCTCTTGCAAGGTATGGATGTGATTCTAGTTGCTACACAGCCATGTTTCTAAGACCTACAATAACTTATCTCACTTTTTGGAGATCAGATTTTGTTTTGATTTTATGGCCCCATCTCGGGTGATGCTAAAACTTGTAGTGTTGGCTAGTATAAAGTTGCTAACTATTGAATCTCTCTCACCATTTGTTGTGGAATCAAACTATTTATTCTATTAGCTCCAAGTGTTTGGGTAAACCCTAGCCACAATATTTTCCTATCCAATTGAGCCCTCAAACATTCTTGAGCATGCCGAACGGAATTGACCTTAAGAGTCACTAAATGCCATAGGGTAATAGTCTTTGATGGGGCATATCTTGGAGCTCGTACAAGGTATGGATGCAATTCTAGGTGCTACAAGATCGTATTACTGAGACCTACAATAAATACACTCTCTTTTTGGAGATTGGATTCTATTTTGATTTTGTGGCCCCATCTTGGGTGATGCTAAAACTTGTAGTGTTAGCCAGTACAAAGTTGCCAACTATTGAATCTCTCTCACTATTCATCGTGGGATCCAATTGTCTATTTCATTATCTCTAGGTGGCCAAGTAAACCCTAGCCCCAATATTGTCCCATCCAATTGAGCACTCAAACATTCTCGAGCATGCCAAACCAAATTGACCTAAGAGTCAGTAAATGTCATAGGGAAACAATCTTTGACGAGGCATATCTTGGAGCTCATGCAAGGTATGGATGCAATTCTAGATGCTAAAAACTATGTTTCTAAGACCCACAATAACCTTTCTCACTTTTTGCAGATCAAATTTTGTTTTGATTTTGTGGCTTCATCTCAAGTGATCTTGAAACTTGTGATGTTGGCCAATACAAAGTTGTCAACTACCTAATATCTCTCACCATTCATCGTGGGATTGAACTATCTATTTTGTTAGCTCTAGGTGGATAGGTAAACCCTAGCCCCAATATTTTCCTATCCTGTTGAGCACTCAAACATTCTTGGGCATGCCAAATTGAATTCACCCTAAGAGTCACTAAATGCCATAGGGTAGCGATCTTTGATGGGGCATATCTCAAAGATGATGTGAGCTATGGATATAATTTTGGGTACTATAAGACCATGTTATCAAGACCTACAATAAAATCTCTCTTTTTTTGGAGATTGAATTCCATTTTGATTTTGTGACCCCATCTCAGGTGATGCTGAAACTTGTAGTGTTGGCCAGTAGAAAGTTGCCAACTATCAAATCTCTCTCACCATTCATTATGGGATCGAGCTATCTATTTTGTTAGCTCCAAATGGCTAGGTAAACTCTAGCCCCAAGATTGTCTCATCCCATTGAGTACTCAAACATTCTTAGGCACATTGAACCAAATTGACCCTAAGAGTCACTAAATGTCATAGGGAAATGGTCTTTGATGGGGCATACATAGAGCTCATGTGAAGTATGGATGCTATTCTAGCTGCTACAGGATCAATTTTTTGATGCCTACAATAACCTCTCTCACTTTTTGGAGATTTGATTTTGATTTTTTGATCCCATCTTAGGTGATGTTGAAACTTGTGGTGCAGGGCACCTAGGTGGCAATTGGATATGTCATCTCATTTAATGATGGAGACTAATGATAGAAGGTAAAGGGTTGATCATACACCCCATTTTGAACATGTTATTTTTTTATGGTACTAAGGTAATCCTTGTTTGTTTAAGGTCAAGGAACTTAAGGTCACCTATAAACCCAAGTTGTCTTAGTCCTAAGGATTTTTGTTTTTTTTGTTGTTTTTGTTAATAACTTGACTCAATAAGTGTTTTGAGAGTCATTAAACCTTATATGGGTCCTATGTGTTACCTAAAATCACTTGGTTAAGTTCTAGGAAGAGTTAGTGCAAAAATTGCATTTTGCAATAAAAGTTGCTTATAACTTTTTGACAATTTTAGCAATTTTTTGGAAAATGTTGAAACTAACCCTATAACCAATCAAACCAACTAGTAATCACTTGGAATGGATGTCAAATGATAAAAATACCCTCTATGAAGTTATAGGATGCATAAGGTGTTGCTGATTATTAAGTTCTTTTTATATTGCAAGGAATCACTGCTAATGTTAAACTTGTATATATGATCATTGAGTTATTGTCAAATATCATTGCTCCCTGTTTAGAAAAAAAACCCATACTTTGTCAAAATGAAACACTACTTTAGATGCATGTTATCACTAAATGGAGTTAGTGGAAGATGTTAAGGATCTTCTTGGTTGCCTTCATAGTCATTTCATGGGTTTGAAACATATCACTTCCCTTTGTGAAGAGTTGGCCAAAAATAAGCAACTTACATGTTGTTGCAAAGAAAATATAGTCACATGATTTTTGGAAATCTAATTGAAAAGAATACTATCAAAGAGGGAGATTGTTGCAAAGGAGGAAGATGGCTGATAAAGAATGTTTTCAATCATTATTTTTTCATTGATGTCAAACCTGCTAGTTGTAGGAATGACAATTGCTTATAAGATCCAAGTACTATCACTTAGTTGATTGATGAATAGGATTTAATCAAAAAGATGTAACAAGAGCACCTAAGGGAAAGGTTGAGTTATGATTTTTTAATGAAGTGCAAGGATCAGTTAAGACATTGGTAAAATGATGTATTGATAGCATACTCAAAGATACAGAGGTTGGTCACACTTAGAAATACTAGAAGTATAAGTTGTAATAAGGTTGATTGCAAAGTTTAACTAACTTCATCAGTGAGTACCGAGAAAGCTAGTTAGAGCCGAGAAATTTTTTAGTTAGAGCCAAGAAAATAAAAAATCTAGTGTGTGTCAAGTGATAAAGAAGGAGCCAAGCATGTTTAGGTGTCGAGCAAAGTAACAAGTGTCGAGCATCAGGAAAACTTAGGAGATGCCGAGTGAATCCACAATAGTTGTCAAGCATTAGTAAAATGTAGTTCATGCGGAGCAACACAGTATGTGCCGAGCACCAAAATTTCAATAGTGTTGAGCTACTGCATTATTGGAAAAGTCAAAGATTTGCCAGATCTGAGCCAACAAGTTTGTTATCTTGAATTTTGTGAACCAGATGGAGGATAAGGATGATGAGCTACTGGTACAAAATTTTAGGTGAACTATTTTAAAGAGAATTTAAGAGGATTCTTCATGATGTTTCTAGAAGGAACAAAATATGGGTTAGATTCAATGAATCCTACCTAACCCATTCTAACTAAAATTAAAGGAGGGAAGAATCAAGCAGGAAAAACAATTCCAGACTTCTATTTAAGGAGTCATAGAAAAAGAAGCAAGAGTTTCTAGTGTGCCAAATTGCAAAGTGGTTCAAAGGTGTCAAGTAGAAGACATCAAGGAGAAGGAAGAATAGAGCATAGAGAATTTGCTTCAATAAGTTGTTAGAAAGATAGGATTGCACTGGTACATCGAGCATGGAGACTCAAGGAGACAAATCTTGAAGAGGGAACAAGCTGTTAGAGCTATAGAAATTGAAAGCTAGGCAAATTGTTAAGAGATGAAGAAGTGATTTGAAATCTACAAGATAAGTTGTAAGCTGTAAAGCCCTTATTTTTACTCTCTAGCAATTGTATCAACTAGGGTAAAATCCTATGGACTTAGGTTGGTTTAACATCAATTTGTAAATTCTTTAATAGGGTGACATTCCAAGTGAATGTTCTAAAGTCCTCTAACTAGGCCCACTTCTAACAAGGTGGTTAAATCCTTTAACTAGGTTACATTTAACAGTGTGTTGTAGCCTTTAACAGGGCATCACTTTAGAAGAGTGAGAATTGAATAGCATGTTACTGGTGGTTTTTCCCAAATTGGGTTTCCACATAAATCAATGTGTTATGTGTTGATTCTTCATGTGTTATGTGTTGGCATCTAATTTATTTTTTTTGAAAATGTCCAAGAAACCAGACTAATGCATCTAAGACTAGAAAATTCCTATGATGAATGCACCTAACTGTAGTCCTAGGCCAACTTTAAGGCATAACTCCTTCTTCACTGTAGGCTCTGCTAGACCTAGGTGGGTTAACCTTTAGGTTCAAAGATATGGTACCAATGCATTTAAAACATAAATCTGAACCTAATTACTACAGATGTAAAACCCTTATATCTTCTAATAATTCATGAAATGACACAGATCTACAACAAATGAATGCAAATCTATGAATCTCATAAGTTGAGTGAGGGTTAATCCTTTTTACCCCACTACAAAACATGAAAAACTAAATTGATTTGATTAGAAGATTTTGAATTCAACAAAACCCCTAATATGATGCAGCATAAATAAGTGATCCTGTAAAATATCAGTGCCTTATCTATTGGGCAATTCCATGAATTAATCACATACATATAGATATCTAAGACATATTTGTGTCTTTAGATATATGGTCTATCCATTCACCTTGAGAATAGACATCTATGTTCAATCTGAATCTCATTCTTACATGATATCCTTCTCAATAAACTTGCAACCCTGTTGATTCCCTGAAGCATTTACATAACTCCTTGAGTCATAAACAACAATAAAACAATATACAACCTTAAGGGACTGCAACTATGACCTAAGTTCTTTGTTCAAAGATCATAAAACATTAAAAATTCGCTGAGACTAGAGACAAGAATCCAAATGAAACTAACAAAATTCTTGCTCCTTTGTATTCATTTCCTTGAAACAATACAATCAAATGCATGCAATCAAAACATGAAAACACCTAACAGATCTGAACTATTTTTATTAACCTTCGTAATTGTGTTCATACAAGAGAGAATATGCTGAAAGAAATGTTGTCTCAGCATTGGAATGCATCAAGAACTTGATCCAAAACCTTGGTATCTCAGCAACGATCGAATGTTCTCCAAAAACTGGAACCAACTAGTTTCTCAGTGACAAAACTGGAACCCTTACAAAAGATGAAAGAAAGAAAGATGTAGGAGAAGAGTTCATTCCCAGATCTGATCTGAACATGACATCTATCCACTTGGAAAACCTTCTCAACAGGTTAAAAACATCCTTCAAATCTTTTCTTTCAACTTGCATATCAAATCTTCAATCAGTTTTACTTCCAAAAGAACAAAATATCTCAGAAATTTGATCATGAAAGAAAGTAACTAATTTTTAGTGTCAAAGTGAATTCAAGATAAAATTAAAAATCTGTTCAATGTAACCTCTAGAATGCAAGAAAATTGTTTAAAGTTGATTTTCTTCACATCTAGACTTCAACAAGCCTTCATATCTTCCTTTTATCTAATCCTGATGCTTCATGATGAATTTTGCTCATTCCACTAAGAATGGCCCCAGAAAACACAAAACCATTTATAAATTGAACTAATGAATTTTTGTGCAAAATCTAATCCCAAATCTAGAAAATTCATCTTCTCCCGGTTCCAACGGTATATTATAATGCCTATTTTGGGCAAAAAATCCCCCCTTGGTAGCAATTTGAAAAAATCAGGTCTGGACTATATCAAAGCTTTAAAAAATGAAATTTTTAAAAAATTATATAGTTAGAACTATATAAAAACTTTTAAATTTATTCATATTCCTCACTTGAATAAATCATGCATTTGAAATTACCTTTGAAATTCATTTTATTTTCAATACTATTCTTATTCCTCCAATCTCAAGATGCCACATGTCAAAACTTGATTCCATAATCACCTTTGGAATGCTTTTTAATTAATTAATTCTTTTAATTTATTTCCATTCTTGTAGCATCGAAGATGAAATACTTTCAAACTTTTTCTCTTACATTTATGAGGATATTAATATTTTATTAATATCTCATATATCTTGTAGCCCTAGAGCCTGTTCACATCCCCTTTCATGTTCTCACACTCACGAGTTTCCTCTATGCTTTTATGACCTCACCGTAAGATCAGACTCTTTCAAATTTCAATTCATGACCATATAGGCACAAGACCCCTTTACACTTTTACGCTCATGCATATCATCGCGAGCTCATTAAAATCAATTTACGCTCACACGAGCATTTCAAATCTTGTGAAGCGTATGATCATAAGCTTTTACATTTCTCCTCCTGACCATCCGCTCAAGCCTTCTTCTTACGCTTTCATGCTTCATCGTAAGAACCTAAGGTTTGTTGATTAGCTTCCTGAGCATACGTAGTGGTCAAAACAAGTTGACTTCTGAGCTCGTGGGCCCCTCCATGTACATCCCACATCTTTCTTGGCTTACAAAAGCCACCACTTCCAAGACATGATATATGTTGTGTAAAAGTACATTTAAACATTTAAAAAACTCCACCATACAAGCTATGTGGGATAAACCTATTTACATGGGCTGCTCTCTTCATTTCGAGCTTTGATTACTCATTTGCATGTAGCTCCCACTGTTCTTGATGTGAGACCCTTTTATTTCATAAGGTCTTCTTTGATCTGCGTGGAGACTCCTCTTTACCATAGATGATTGTTGCTCTTGCTTTAACAATGATGTAGGGTATCCTTTATTGCTTGATTGTGGGATGGTAGCAATTAAACAAATAAAACTTCAAACACAATGCTTGTGCAGGTTGTTTAACATTGGTTGCTTTCTTTTTTTTAGGTGTGAGTTCCCTTTAATTGTGTTGGCTACATGAGGCATTTTTTGTGTCTAATTGGCATGGGCTTTTATGCTTCATGTATCTATATCCAATGACTTCCTATAGCTTTGATGCATCTTAATTGTGTGGGATCCTTTATATATCTGTTGGTGATGATCTTAACCTTAGTGCAGCGTCTCCTCCTAATGGCATGATCTTGTGATTGACTACGGATTATTTCTCTTGACTGTTGGCAGCTTTATCTTCTATGTGGATGGCTTGCTCTTTTGAATCAGCTACCTTTGACTTCTTTTGAACTGCATGTCCCCTATTTTAAGATGCGGTTGCCTCCTTTAAATTGCATTGGGTTTCATTTATGATGGCTTTGATTGTTGTGGCTGGGGCTTGTTTTTAATGCCATGATCTGTGTTTATCTTTGGCATTGTCTTTTCCTTTCTTAATGGCATACATTCATAGCAATCCTATGCTCTTCTTACATCTACCTCTATCCTCATAGAGGGTGGCTTACTTCATGACTTGGAAAACTCTTCTTTGTTTGCTCATCCTTTGGATTAGTGTAATCTTTGTTTGTTGTGGGTGTCTTTTTCTTCATAAACAAGAAGTGGCTCCTTCCTCGCCCATCGTGTGAATAGCTTCTTATGCATTCCTTTGATCATTCTTATGCTGCGAGTATTGATTCTTGCCTTGTTCAAGGAGAAACTAAATCTCAACTAAGATTTGATGATTGACATCACAAATTGGTAATAAAAGATGGCATTAACAAAACCAACCTCCTCAAGTATTTGTGGTTTTGTATGCTTAACAGGAGCCACTTATTTCTTTTTAAAAGCTTCCAATCAACATGAGCTTCTATCTTTCTAGCAAGAAATGCTAAGAATCCTAAGATGTTTGCATTACTTCAATGTGACAGGTTTCCAGCTCCTTTTGAAGGCGTGGACTATCTTTTTGAAAGGTGTGGGTTTCTCTGATTGGCTGAGTGCTTCACTCAACGCCGCCTAGACTGAGACTTCCACTTTTTACCATCAAAGAAGTTTTTATACAATATTTGTTTTGAACTCTTATCATGCTGACCATGCTTCCCATTATCACCATTTATCTCTTTTTTGAATTATAATACTCTAATCAACTACCCTTATTATAATTCACTTAATTAGTCCCCTTGGAAAACACCATAATGCCTCATTATTTAAGACAAGATTAGTCGGGCCCCAAAGAGGGTCCGACTAAAAAAAATTCGTTCCCAAGCAACTGAAATGGCAAACTGATCCATCAACCCTCTTGAATTGACTAGAATCAACTTTGATTACAAGTTCGACACTGAAACTCATTTTAAAACATTTTTGCATCATTGTGAAATCTGTGTCAGGAGGCCTATTGCTTGGCTCTAAAAACTGATCCAAACCTCTCACCAAGCTCTAAAATCTGACCCACTAAACCTCTATTTTTTACTCTTGCACCCTCTCAAATCTTGTCTCATGAAAAATTCAGGGTCAAAAGATATTCGCTGTCAAAGTTGACCTCTCAGAACTGCCTACAAGAAAACACGTTAGAAAACAATAAATTGTGTTTGGATTTGGCCTTGAAAATTGGGCAAATGAGCACATGGGGAAACAAAAATTGGGATGTTGGTTTATTGTCATGAGGAGAGTATAAATTTGGGATTTGGGCTCATGATAAATAACTGGGTGCAAATGGCGAGCGGTTAAAGTGGGCTACTTGGATTTGCATGACTGGAAACAATGACAAGATAACGATTTTTGCAAATGGAAATGACCTAGAAAATTGTGTATACGGATTCATCATGAATTGAAAACTGACATACTTGGAGTATTTTTAATGGACAACATAGTGGTATAATCCATTCGATCTTACCAATCACAGATCTCAAGTTATGACATCCCAAATAGGGGTACCAAACAATCTACAAATACTGACACCAGTAAAACTTTAGAAATTATGTTTGGAATCGCGTTTGAAAACTAATCAAAGGGATTTGTCATAAGCTAAAGCTTGAAACATAACTAGTCTCTGACGTCTATGATGCAACGCAAAAAGAATTTCAATATTTTGGTCAATTGGGTCAAAATTATTATAGGTCAAACATGGGTTCACAGAAATGTGAATAACTACACATGCACAAAATAGTAAATGACTAACTTTGAGGGATTCGAAAACCTATACAAACGGACTCGAAACGACTTGAAATCTGAAACATAGGTTCTTGGGTATGGACACTAGAACTCCCAAAGTGGTGGGTCATAAAATATTGCTGGGTGCGATATATTCATATACAAATGTAGCCTCCTATCATTGTTTGACACAAAGGTGAAAATGCAGATTTTGACACTAGCTCAAAACAGGACTTCGCCAAATGACTCAGAATGTCAATTTATCACCATGGAACACTTAGATAGGCTGAATGGAAGGTGTTAGAAACATTAAACACCTCAGGGGCCTCAAAGGTGTAGCTAGGTACAATCACATCAAAAGCATTTATAGGGCTCAATTTCTTCAACGATGCTCAAAATTTGGGCTACAATTTTGAGTACCAACAGTATGCTTGCATGTTGATTTATAGTAACTTGCTAAATAGGAAAGTGCACACTTTACTTGATGAAAAAAATTGAATTGGACATTTGGACCTTGAATAACGTATTCACCCCCCTCTCAGTTATTCTAAAGCATTTCTAACAATTGGTATCAAAGACATCTATTGATTTAGTTTAAAAGGTACTAGAAGTAGAAAGATCAAGATTTCCAATAGAGAAGTTCCCAAGCTCAACAAAGATAACTTTGTTGCATGGAAAAATTTAATAAAATTGCACCTTGGATCAATAGGTGATTATGCAAAAACCTCAATTAGAGTGGAACATGTAGATCTAGTTGGACCCCTAACTATAGATGATTTGAATAAAAGGAAGGAGCATAATCAGACAATGTTGGAGATTACCTCTGCACTTAGTTATGCCAAATTTGATGACATCAAGGGATGTGACTTTGCATTCAAGATGTGGAAAGCCTTGTCAGATACCTATGGAGGAGATCAGAATGTCCAAAGAGAAAAAAGAGAAAGCCTCAAAGGAAAGTTTGATGACATGAGAATGGAGGAAGGTGAGAATGCTACTCAATATGCCTCTAGAATGAAAGAAGTGGTGAGTGCAATAAGAAGTTTAGGTGGTCATTTGGAAGAAGATACTGTTAATAAAAAATACTTAAGAACCTTGCTCTCCATCTATGCTATTAGAGTTTTAGCCATCCAAGAACTAAGGTATGTGCCAGGAAACACACTAACCTTTGAAGGAATAGTGGGAAGACTTACTATATTTGAGCTATCCAACTTTGATATCTATAGACTTGAGAATCTTGAATCAAAAATCAAGGCCAAGATGACACTGAAAGACACTGAGGAGGTGAAATCAAAGAAGAAAAGTAGAAGAGAAAAATATGCATCTAGTGACAATAGCACTAATGAGGAAGATGTGGAACAATTGGAAGCATTATTGACTAGAAGATTTCATAGAGGAAAAGGTAAATTCAAAGGTAAGCTCCCTATCATTTGTTTTAATTCCAATGAAGTAGGACATATTGCTGCAAGGTGTACACAAAAGAAGAACTACAAAGAAGGAAACAAGTACAAGAACAAAAGAGAAGATGATAGCAAAGATTACAAAGACAAAGAAAAAAGATGCTACATTGTTGAAAAAGATTCCGATGAGAATGATGATGAAGTAGTCCATGTAGCCATGAAGGATGAATCAAATGATGATGAGGCAACAACACTAGTAACCTATGTGAACAAAAATGACAAGTGGATCATGGAGAGTGGATGCTCACATCACATGACAGGAGACAAAAGTAAGTTTTTTACCTTTACTCAATATGATGGAAATAGTGTTGGATTTGGTAATGATGCTCCATGTCAAGTCAAAAGAAAAGGTTCCATTAAACTTACATAGAAAATCTCATGTGATAATGCATACTATGTTGAAGGATTGAACTACAATTTGCTGAGTTTATCACAGTTAGGCAATAGAGGTTGCAAAGTAGAATTTGGAAACAAAACTGCCAAAATCTATGATACTAATGAAAATCTAATAGGAAAAGGTGAACAAACTAGGAGTAATTTGTTTTACCTAAATAGGGAAGATGCAACATGTCTTATTGTTAGACTTGATGATGTTTGGATATGGCATAAAAAGCTGTGTCATGTTAACTTTGACAATCTAATTAGCATCAGTAAAAAGAAGAAAGTCAGAGGTTTTCCTAAGTTGAAGAAGCCTGAAAATACAATGTGCAAACAATGTCAACTAGGAAAGATGACTAGGTCAAGTTTCAAAAGCAAAACCTACACTTCCAAAGAAGTACTAGAGTTAACTTGCATACTGACTTATATGGCCCAATAGAAGTATAAAGCTACCAAGGAGACAGATATATAATGCTATTTGTAGATGACTACTCTAGAATGATGATTTCCATGTTCTTGAAGAAAAAAATTGATGCATTTAAAATGTTTAAGTGGTATTTGGCCAGAGTTGGGAAGGAAAAAAGAAAGAGTCTGAAGTGCTTAAGATCAGACGGAGGAGGAGAGTTTACATCAAAAGAATTTGAGACATTTTGCAATGACAAGGGAATTAAAAGGAAAACATCAGCACTAAGAATTCCACCTCGGAATGGCATTACAGAGAGAAGGAATAGATCAGTAATAAACTACGCTAGAACATTAATGATGGAGAAGAATGTTACTCTCAAGTACTAGAGAGAAGCTATGAGTAGTGTTGTTTACACCCGGAATCGAGTTCCTATCAAGAAAAGTACAAATGCAACACCTTTTGAACTATGGTATGGTCACTCACCTAATGTGAAACATTTCAAAATATTTGGTTGTAAATTTTATATTCTTAAAGATACTAGAAACGAAAAGTTTGATGCTAAGAGTGATGGAGGCATATTCCTTGGATACTCCACTAGAAGCAAATCATATAAGTGCTTGAATACTAATACTAACAAGATTGTGGAGGGTGAAAATGTAAATTTTGATGAGCATGTAGAAGTCCACGTTGATGAATCTAGGAAATCAAAAGATTACATATCTTTGTATACTTCTATGAAGGAATGCCAACCGAGGATGATGTTACCAATAAAGTTGGGAATCAACAACAAATTACAGTATTAGCTAAGTCACAGCTAGTAAATGTCGAGCTGCATTCAGAAGTCAAGTTGCATAATGAAGAAAATGCATACTCTGATTCTAAAAATAGTACATATGAAGGGGCTAATGAAATACCAGATAGAGAAGTGCAAAGTGACTCTAAAGTTGAAGGGCCAAACATGGAAATAAGGATAGAACCAAGACTAGCCAGATATGTGAGAAGACATCACCCTGTAGAAGAAATCATTGGTGATAGGGATGTCAGACCAATGACAAGGAACATACTAAGAAATGAATCATGTCTGTTAAGAAAGATTGAGCCCAAAACAGTGAAAGATGCACTATAAGATGATAACTGGTATAAAGTTATAGAAGAAGAGATAGATCAGATTGAGAAGAACAAAACCTGGACTCTAGTTCCTAGACTAGCTAATAAGAATGTGATTGGTACCAAATGGGTATTCAAGAACAAACTTGATGAGAATGGTGAGATAACAAGAAACAAGGCCAGACTAGTCTGCAAAGGCTATGCACAAGAAGAAGGATTGGATTATGGGGAAACATTTGCCCCTGTTGCAAGAATGGAAGGAGTCAGAACACTACTTGCATATCCTACCTACAAAGGTTTCAAGGTTTATCAAAATGGATGTAAAGTTTTCTTTTCTGAATGGAATACTAAGAGAGGAAGTCTATATAGAACAACTAGAGGGATTTGTTGATGACAACAACAAGGATATGGTTTGCAAATTGCATTAAGCACTCTATGGTTTGAAACAAGCACCTAGAGCATGGTATGAGAGACTACATAAATATCTTGTAAAGATAGGATTTGAGAGAAAAGATGACAACAACAACCTATACATTAAGGAAAAAAAAGGTAAAGATATTTTGATGTCTAAAATCTTTGTTAATGATATAATATTTGGAGGAAAAGATGTTCTATGCAAAGATTTTGCTGATTAAATGAAACATGATTTTGAGATGTCAATGTTTGGAGAAATCAAGTTCTTTGATGGATTGCAAGTATATCAATTGAAGCATGACATATTTGTGACCCAATCCAAATATATCAAGGAGATACTCAAGATATTTAGATTAGAAGACTCAAAACTAGTCAGTACACCAATGGTAATAGGACATAAGTTATCTAAGAATGATGAGTCAGGTGAAGTGATTCAAACATTGTATAGATGAATGATTGGAAAGTTCCAGTATGTTGTACATAGTAGACTAGACATTGCATTAGTAGTTGGAATAATGGCAAGATTTTTTGCTAATCCAAGAGAGAATCATCTACTAGTAGTAAAGAAAATATTGAGGTACCTAAAAGGAACTAATGACTTTTGTTTATACTACAAGAGGAGTGAAAAGTTTGAGTTGAGAGCCTATATTGATGCAGATTGGGGAGGTAATATTGATGACAGAAAAAGCACCAGTGGAGGAGCACTTTTCTTAGGTAAAAGACTGATTACTTGGACTAGTAAAAAGCAAAGTTGCACCTCACAGTCCATAGTAGAAGCTGAATATGTTGCTGCTGCTATAAACTGCACTAATATTGTTTGGATTAAACAACTATTGCAAGATATGCAAGAAGAGGTAACTAACCCTGTGATACTCTATTGTGATAACACAAGTGCCATCAACATATCAAAGAATCCTGTGATGCATGCCAAAACAAAGCATATTGCAATCAAGTATCACTATGTAAGAGAATTAGAGGATGACAAGTAGGTAAGGATGGAATATGTTAGCTCAAAGGAATAGATTGCTGACATCTTTGCAAAAGCACTACCTAAAGATGCTTCTGAGTATCTTAGAGGTGAATTAGGGGCGATGCCCCTATCCAAGGCTATTTAAGGAAAAAGAAAGACCACCTTACATCAAATGAGCTTACTATTGGCATATTACAAATTTATGTAGAGGATACTCACTTTAGGAGTTTTCTTGAAGTAATCAAAGTGCTGAAAATTTAAATTAGTCACAAGCAAGGTGATAGGAGGAGAAATTGGAAGAACCTACAAATGCTACACTTGCATGTTAAGATACTAAAACAATATGTCTTTGGCATTGTTGTCAAAGAGGGAGAAATAGAAGAAACTAATAAACATCATTCAATTGGATAGAAAGAGAAGTAGCAAGAAACTGATTAGATCTATAGGATCAAATGGACAAAGTCAGAAGTAGTTGATACCAGAATGGCAGAACATGATCAATGCATACAGAGGGAGAGAATGTAAGAATGAGTCAGAAGTAGTACAAGATCAAAGAGAATAGTGGAAAGTCACAGAAAAGAGGCAGAAATAGGATGTTCAAGAAGATATAGTAGAAAGAAAAGAGAAAGGAAACAACTAAGAGGGAGAAGAAGTAAAATAATCAAGATAGCAGATTAGAGAGGGAGATGTGAAAACTGATGATAATATTTTTCTTTTTCTTTTTGGCATTTGATTTACTATTTTAACTTAGTTAGCATTTTTTTAACTTGGTTGATCAGTTTGGTTTGCCATTAATGCCAAAGAGGGAGATTGTTGGAATATGATTGAAAAGAATACTATCAAAGAGGGAGATTGTTGCAAAGGAAGAAGATGGTTGATAAAGAATGTTTTCAATTATTGTTTTGTCATTAATGTCAAAGTTTCTATTTGTAGGAATGACAATTGCTTATAAGATCCATGTACTATCACTTAGTTGATTGATGAAGAGGATTTAATCAACAAGATGTAACAAGAGCACTTAAGGGAAAGGTTGAGTTATGGTTTTGTAATGAAGTACAAGGATTAGTTAAGACATTGGTAAAATGATGTATTGATAGCATACTCAAAGATATAGAGGTTGGCCACACTTAGAAACACTAGAAGTATAAGTTGTAATAAGGTTGACTGCAAAGCTTAACTAAGTTCATCAGTGAGTGATGAGCAAGCTAGTTAGAGCCGAACAAATTTTCAGTTAGAGTCGAACAAATTAAAAATCTAGTGTGTGTCGAGTGATACAACAGAAGCTGAGCATGTTCAAGTGTCAAGCAAAGTAATATGTGCTGAGTATCAGGAAAACTTAGTAGATGTCGAGTGAATCCACAATAGGTGTCAAGCATTAGTAAAATGTAGTTGATGCTGAGTAACATAGTATGTGCTGAGCACTAGAATTTTAATAGTGTCAAGCTATTGCATTATTGGAAAAGTCAAAGATTCGCTAGATCTGAGCTGAAAAGTTTGTTATCTTGAATTTTGTGAACTAGATGGAGGATAAGGATGATGAGTTGGTGGTACAGAATTTTAGGTAAACCATTCTTGAGAAAATTTAAGAGGATTCTTCATGATGTTTCTAGAAGGAACAAAATATGGGTTAGATTCAATGAATCCTACCTAACCCATTCAAACTAAAATTAAAGGAGTGAAGAATCAAGTGGGAAAAGCAATTGCAGACTTCTATTTAAGGAGTCATAGACTAAGAAGCAAGAGCTGCTGGTGTGCCAAATTGCGAAGTGATTGAAAGGTGTTAAGGAGAAGACATCAAGGAGAAGGAAGAACAGAGCATAGAGACTCTACTTCAATAAGTGATTAGAAAGAGAGGATTGCATTGGTACATCGAGCATGGAGACTCAAGGAGACAAAACTTGAAGAGGGAACAAGCTGTCAGAGCTGTAGAAACTAAAAGCCAGGCAAATTGTGAAGAGCTGAAGAAGTAATCTGAAATCTGCAAGATAAGTTGTAAGCTGTATCAAGTCAAAAGCCCTTACTATTACTCTCTAGCAATTGTATTAGTTAGGGTAAAATCCTATGGACTTAGGTTGGTTTAACAACCATTTGTAAATCTTTTAATAGGGTGACATTCCAAGTGAATGTTCTAAATTCCTCTAATCAGACCCACTTCTAACAAGGTGGTTAAATCCTTTAACTATGTCACATTTAACCATGTGTTGTAGCCTTTAATAGGGCAGGCCTTTCATGAGGCATCACTTCAGAAGAGTGAGAATTGAGTAGCATGTTACTAGTGGTTTTTTAAAAATTGGGTTTCCACGTAAATCACTGTGTTATATGTTGATTCTTCATGTGTTATGCTTGCATGTTGATTTATAGTAACTTGCTAAAAAGAAAAGTTTAAGCTTGGATAAATGAATTGAATGGGGGCACACTTTATTTAATGGAAAACTTTGAATTAGACATTTGGACCTTGAATAATTGATTCACACCCCCCCCCCCCCCCCCCTTAGTTATTCTAAAGCATTTCTAACAAGGATATTGGAAGATTGTTTTCACTCATAGGATGTTGTAGAATCTCTTGGAAGGATGGAATAGATGATAGGCTGAAGTTTGTGAGATAGTTATTAGGTGTTCCTTGAAGTTTCTAAGGTGTTAGTTTGAAGCAGGAAGTTGATTATGATGCATTTCTCAATTTTGTTCATTTTTCCCTTATTGCTTGCCAAGTCTTGAATAGGGGAAGTGATCAAGTAGTTTTGTGAAGTTGGGTAGAATTTTTTTCAATGTTGTAACCAAGTTAGAAAGACTCTTTGAAGACACTTAGGAAGGTGGGAAAGGTAGTTTTCCTTAAAAGTGTTCTTCTTGGGAATCTACTAGCTTTTGTTGTGAGCACTTTGCATTATTTTGGATGCAAATTACATTAAAATGAAATACATGAAATGTACTTAAAATATAAACAAGAAAAATAAGATATATATTATGATAACCAATAATGTCATACATGAAAAAACATATAATATATTATGATAACCAATAATTTCATACATGAAAAAACATATCATATATTAACAAATAATTTCATAAGTCTAATAAAGTCATGCATCAAATATATGTCATACATCAAATATAAAATGTCATATATACATCTAATGTATGTCGAATATGTCCACTAACCTAAAATCCAAGATATATGTCCAATAATGCCTATACATGTGCATCTATCCCTATGTCTTCTCCTTCCCACTAGGGGAAGGAAAAAAATCCCTAGAGGTCTTTGATCGTTACGTGGAAGGAGATGATGGGATGATGGGTCTTCTTCACACACTCATTCGTCCTCTTATTTAGGCTCTTCTCTAACTAGAGCTGATACAAAAAAGTAGATATGAATCAATAATTATTATATATTGAAATAAAATATATGTACACACAAAATTAATTATTTTCTTGCCGCCATCAAATAATCACTCTACACATCCACCTCAAAGGCTCGTAGATGATCAGGTGTAACAAGGCCCTACAACAATTCAACCAATATAATCACTTATAAATAACATTTGAAATTTCAATACTAACTATTATAAACAACATCTAAAACTAAAAAAATTTGTTCATACCTTGGTCAATGGCTCTGAGCTAGCCATCACGGCAACAACTCCACGATCGATGGACTAGCAAAGATGAGGAGTCTCAGACATCAACAACTGCATGTCACATGATATAATTTACATGTAACATGAAACATGAAACAAATATAATCACATGAATTAAATTAACATGAAACAAATGTACCTTTAAGAAGCTCATACCATGCCTACGCTCAGAGTTCCTTGTGAATGTCGATTGTCTAGTAGAGAACTGATGCACATATATAATTTTTTTTGTCAATCCTTCATATGATTACTTAATAAATATATGTATTAATTTAAATGATTAAATCGATACATACCTCTTGACTCATCAATGAGATGTAAAATGGGGCTAGGAAGTCTATACTAGGGCCATCAACACTCTAAACAATGTAAAGACATTCTAGTTAATTAGTCATATGTAAAGACATTCTAGTTAATTAGTCATTCACTGTGCATACAAAATTAGTTTATTATAATTGTAATTTACCTGTGTGTCAATGCCAAATGTGTCACTCAGGAACTCATTAGTGACTAACCCATCATCCATACTATCTCCAACATGACTGCCAAATGTGCATAAGGATCCACATGATGTGCACATGTGACCACAACACAAAGAAGGCTCCTCTTCAACTAATGGACTAGCAAAATGAATGAGGGTTTGCGTCAAAGAATTGATAGTCCCTAGAGTAGTAGTCTTTACATGTTCCTTCACAACTGAAAGAAAAATCACATGCTCACCTTGTGGCTTGACAACAAGCACCCTAACTAGATTAGGGTCACAACATGCCCTCGACCTCTCAAATGATGACCCCCCACCTCTACCTTGAGATTCTAACATATCAAAATAATTGGGGATCTCCCCAAGGAAAAATTCATAATACAATTTCTTTAAGACATACATTAGAACCTCGTGATTATTGCAAGGAGGGGCATCAAAGATCATCCACTATCTATCCCAAAAGTTTTTTCTATATCATCATGTATGCACCAATGGATGGGGAACCTTTTAGTTGTATATTTAACAGTGTCTTATTCTCCAAGCTTTTTAAATAATGCACAAATGCTACCTTTTACTATTTCCTTTTTTCTTACATTTTTATAGGATAATTTGTTTACATAATTTCTTCTTTGATCTTCACTCTTAACATGCCAAATATCCAACTGACCACTAATAGAAGCTACATGGCTCATAATGGACTCGAGGGAGGATGCCAATTGTGTTCTCACAGGATTGGTTTTTCCACAAGCTTTCAACCTCCAATAATTGCTTCTAATTCATTTTTCCCTCTTTCTATTTCATTCATTATGTTATCTTGGGTGCTAGGAGGTCTTTCAATCAGTGGAGGTTGCAAAATTTCTTGCTCTTCTTATGGAGGGTTTTGATTTGGATCTTGTGGAGGGTTTTCATTTTGATTTTGTTGATCGGGCTGGGGATTTGGCAGTTGATTATTCACATTTCTTGATAAGAAACCAATTGCATTCTAAATAAATAAACAAATTTAAAGAAAAACTCAAAAAACCTACAAAACAACATAAAAAATTACAAAACAATGCAAAAGCATATAAAACAATGCAAAAACAAGAGTAGAAAACATACTATGTGATCCCGATCTTGATCTTCAATGATAAGGAGGCATTTTGAGGAGGCGAGTGAGAAAATTCTTCAAGTTTTACAAACTGCATGCACACTATTGAGGAGAAAGAAGGTAGCAGCAAAAAGAAATGAAATGGGTCGCGAGTTTGCAGCTCATGTATTAAAACTTTTGATTTTAAGAAGGTTTTAAAAATTTGTTTTGCATGTCATGTTTTTGGCACCACAACTTGGTGCATCAACCCCAAAATTTCCTCATTCTATCCCTTTCATTTTAGAAATCTCTCTCATGTTTTAGTTTCTTTTCTTTTTCCTTGGCATGATGATGATTTCTACATATCAAATTAGTAAAATGTACCAATTATAATTTAAATAGATAATACAATTTATCATATTACAATATGCAAAATTATAATAGAAAAGAATCTTTACTCATATTTTCCATTTAAAAAAAGATAAAACTTACCTCGATGGTCAATATTGATGATAAATGGTTTGACCCTCACAGTGCAGTGTGGATTAGCACTCAAGTAAATGGTTCATAATGAAAGAATATGGTACTTTGTGATCTTCAACACCATGAAAAGAGAGTTTATATTTTATATACAATAGAGAATAGACATCACCATAGAAAATGTCAATAAGGAGGAGAAGGACCTGGGCAAAGCTACTGAGACAACCCGATCCATCTATGGGTTTCTGGTGAAGGACTAGCTAAAGACCATCCTAGACAAACTGGTTAAGTTGGTGGGGGAGGATGCGGACAAGGATGTTCCTAAGTAAATGAAGGAGGACAAGCATGGGCAAGAAGAGGGCAGCTAGCCCTAGTTTTTTTTTGTTGTGTTGTTTTTATGCTCATAACTATGAACTTGGTACCCCATAGGGTTTTAGTTGTTATGTCTATGTCGATTAATAGAAGCATTTTGTTTAGGTGTTGCTAGTCTATTTTACAATCTTTTTTGCATATTAGCTTAAGGATTGATAGTACCGTCAATTATGCTATGGACATATCTTTTTTTTTGAAGTTTAAAGATGGCATATGGTAGATAACTAGGAGGCAACCTCTAGATGATTCTTCATCCTTTTTTTTCTTTGGGGTTAGCCCCTCATCTTTAATGGCTGCTATCTACTACTTCAAAAACATAGAAAAAGTGAGCCTTCCTTGATAGTATACTAGCTTTATTATCATTTTTTGTGTTTTACATAGCACAAACCCACAATAGCATGATTGTCCCATAGAGTGATCACAATATGTGAAAACACAAATTTCATAACCTTCCTCTCTCTCAATTTAGTCTGTTCTCTGTGTGTGTGTGTGTGTGTATAGTATGTATGAATTAATGTATGTGTGTGTGTGTGTGTATATATATCTGTCTCTTCCTTCTCTTTCTCTCTCTCTCCCTCTCTCTCACTCTCTCCCTCTCCCTATCCCCTTCTCTCTATCCCTCCTCCCTCCTTTCGTCCCTTCTCCAACTCTCTTTATCCTATCCCCCACCCCCCCTTCTCTCTCTCCCTCTCTCTTCCTATTATCTTTCTCTCATTTTCCCTCTCTCCATATCCCCCCCATATCTCTCTACCTCTCTCTCTCACTCTCTCCCTCTCACTCCCCCTCTCTTTCTATCTCTTTCTCTCCCTCTCCCTCTCTTCCTACCCCCCGTATCTCTCTACTTCTCTCTTGCTCTCCCTCCCTTCATATCTCCTCTCACTCTACTTATGTGATCTCTCTCTCTCTCTCTCTCTCTCTCTCTCTCTCTCTCTCTCTCTCTCTCTCTCTCTCTCTCTCTCTCTCTCTTGAAAATGTATTTTTTGCTTGTTCTTGTGTGTTTTTTACTTCAAACATGTATTTGACAACCTTTTTTTCACCCAAATTTGATGAAATGAAAATGGTTTCATAAGAATGTTGTTAGCTTTCCATAAAAATAATGTTCGTCAACTTATGATTTTAGTAAGTAATTATTACTTATTTTTTGATGGAGTTACATATAAAGTACTAATTGACACACTGATTGAAAAACAATAATAACTTTCAAACGGTACAACATTTTTTATATCCAAAAGATAAATCACATTCTATGCTTCTACTATAAGGAAAAATAAAGAAAAAGGAAATTTTGCAAAGTTTTGAATTAGTTAAGGTGGTCAGACACAAGAGTTTTTTTATTCCAAAAATATTATAGTAGAAAATTCATTATTAATTATATATTAAGAATAAAAATACCCAAAAATATGTATCACATCTAGGCATGAGTCTACTTCTTATGTCAAGAATCTTATTAAAAAATATTATTATTTGATTTTGATTAAAAGGTTGTCGGATGTATGTCTACTTCTTATTTTTGTCTCAAAATTTTTGTTCTATTTCATTAAAATTCAAAATTTTGACCAATGAATTTTTATTTTTATTTTCAAATAAGGCCTAGTATTTTAGAAACTAAATTCAATTTCTTAGAGATTCCTTTCTTTCAAATTTTTGATAGAAAGTTCATAACAAGTTGAAAATTGCACATCAAGTTGACATAACCCTACTTTGCTGATTTTTCATTGCCACTTAAGGGCATAGTTTGGTTGACCATGATCTTGCACATACCCATATCTCTCCATCTCTCTTCCTCCCCCCTCTCTCCCACACACACACACATGTTCCCCCTCTCTTCCTATTCTCTTAATCCCTTATATATATATATATATATATATTTTCTAATAGATATTAACTTCTATGTACATGTAATTCGACATATATCACCTCAATGGGAATTAAAACTAGGTTAGATTTTATCCTTTATTAAGTTCTTCTATGTATAAGAATTTTTTTGGTTTGACCCCTAGAGACTATGTCTAGTACATAGCTAAAAATTGTATTCTTTGCCAAAATGTCGAATGATTACCACATATGTTGAACCAAGAAAAGGGCATCTGGTAGGATCTCAAATATTTGGCATAGGAAAGAATTGAATTTGGGAAATATAGCCTATAATTTCAGGTGGGGAAGGTAAGCAATGGTTAAACCAAAAACTATTGGTTGGAGTATTCCAAAAACCTTGTTCAAGTGGTATTCTAATTTCAGAATTATGGAACCAGATGTAGAAAATGCATCTTCTCACTAGGAATTCTAGGTGAATTTTAGGTGAGCAAAATAAGTCCAATTATATTCTGAAAACCATTTTCTAGATTTTAAAAAAAAAAATCTTAAATTGTCAAATGCTGAAATTTGACAATTCCAAAATTATTTAATTCCACCAAAAAAAAAAACCCTAAAGGAAGATCTAAATTATCATGAGCAGACCTAACATTATGGCCTTACTTAGTGAATCTAAATCATAATACATGCATTCATGACATACTAAAGAACCCCCCTAGTTTTAGAAAACATAGCCCCGTGTTGAAAATCTAATAGGGAAAGTGTGATACTGAGAGGGGGTAGGGAGTGGGCGGGAAAATCAGGATTTATAAAACATTTCACACCTCAAGCATGAAACATATTTGATATCATCACATTAATCCTCATTTAAACATTCATGTTATATCAATTTAATAATTCACACCAACATACTATCAAATCTACTTTCTAATTGCATGAATAAAAACTCATAAATATATAACACATTGCCACACATATTGGTAATGCAGAAACCCTCCAAGGTGAAGGTAAAACTATAGTGGGGATGACACCCACAAAATCTTCACTACTACAGCAATAATGTGTGCCTATTAAGGCTACAATGTTTGATCAGTTCTGATGATCTACCCTATAAGAGGTCTGCCTTTTTAAAGGCTAAAAGAATTGCTAGGTTCTACCTTGATTAAAGGATTTTTACATCACAACTGAGTGAGTACTTTATTAGGAGATTAATGTAAGTTCAATAAAGCTACCTTGTTAAGAGATTCAAACCCTAAAACACCTGTTAGAATGTTTAGTACATGATCCTTTGGTACACACTTACAATGTTGATATCATATCTCCTCTATGCAATATATTATCACCTTACTCTTAGTGATCTTATTTATCTCTTCTTGAAATCGTTCACTGCATTGCTGAGTATTTTCTAGCTGATTCACCTTTTAAATTTTGCATGCAACCAAACTCTTCATTCATACATACTCACACACACGAGCTAGGTCAAATAGACCCTCCTTAAATAGTTGTTTGGGAAAACCTTTTAGATCCCAATTAATGATCTAGATCCATTTCTTTTCTTCTTAGTCTTTGTAATTATCCAATTGGTGGATTGCCTCACACAAGGATTAATGATCTTCCATTTGATGCATATTCAACTCCTTGATTACCTCCTTGGTCTACAAAACATGCTTCTAGCTTTATAGAAATAATTTGCAGCATATTTTGTGTCATTCCAAAAAAATATGTAAAATTGTGTTACTCGACGCTAACACCATACGAATGCTTGACATAAACTATTTCATCATATTGTCTTTCAGCCTTAACTATGCTCAGCCTAAATTGAATTATTATGCCTTTGTATCACTTGGCATCAACTACTAGCTTTGATAAACTCAACTATCATTAAACTACTCGACAACCTCTAGCTTTCTCGATAGTAACTATTGCTTGGCATACAACTTGAAATATGTGTGTGTGTGTGTGTGTGTGTGTGTGTGTGTGTGTGTGTAAGTCCTCAGTACTTAGCTCGGCCTACATAGGATGGTTCGGTCGTAGTGACGACCGAACAACCCTACCTTGTGAATGACTAAGTCTTTGACACTAATAGACAAAATGACTTAGGGATCAACACCCCTAACTCTTTTTTCGTCACTCCTTTCAATACCCCATACACCCATTTTCCTATATAATCCTCCAACGCTTTTCCCAAAATAAACCCCCTCCCCTTTTTAGGGAATACATTATTTTCCTTTTTGTCCCATTTTAAACCCCCCAATATGAACCTACATGGTATTGTATTGCTCCTTCATGCAAACCTGTGAGACCTACATAAGTCATAATATGGAGTCATCATTTGTAGATTAAAGGAGAGTCGCTACATTTTTTAAAATTTTCTTTTTTCACCATTGTAGAGGGAGCCGATTAGAACCACCTTAATTGTGTATACTACCTTCTTGATCATTATCATCTAAAAGGATGCTTTTATTTTGGACATAACTTAGATTCTTTTAACCATTTTCTCAAATTTTTAACTTCCACAATAAATTTAATATTTTAAATATTTAGTTTTAATAAAAGACAAATAGTTTCATAAATACATGTGCTTTGACTTAAAGAGAGAAAAAAAAATTGATAAAAATTTAGATATACCTCTTTTTACTTTCTACATGTATTATATAAAATATCAAGATTAGAAAACAAATACCTTACTCATGGTCTATTATATTAGAATATGACTTAATCTTTGCAATATGCTTGTATACATATATATTATTTTTAAAATAATATATTATTATTTTATTCATGAATTTTAAAATAAAAAAATAATAAACCACTCTACATACTATATTAACTTATTTTTTATTTTATAAAAAAATATTAAAATTAATAATTAAAGAGTTTGGTCTACAATAATACACAATTGTAAGAAACGTGCTTCTTCCCCTAGCCTACATGATATAATACTAATCTATTTATATTTTAGAATAATTGTAGAAGCAATTTTTGAGTTTTTTATAAAACTATAGTGTAATTATTTAAGAAGATACTCAAATCTTCAATGACAGCTTTCATGACTAAAAATCAACCTCATGTGACTTTTGTTCCTCTAGTGTACGTTCTATATCAACAAGGTTTATCCATACCAAATGATTCTCTCTCATAATAAATTTAGTGTCTTTTCCAATTAAGCCATTCAAACACACTGTAAATACAAATTTCCCTCTGTGACGTGTAAGATAGGAATCTACAGTGAATTAGTTGAACTTTGAAATATATGTGATTGTATTACAACTAGGTATAGGTATATTCAATTGCTCCTACATATCCCAATCTTGGGAATCACAAGGGGAACAGCCCTCCTGTGCAATTTCTTTGATCTGAACTCCGCTGTCATAAATGGAACCCACCTTCCAATTTGAAGGCAAAACAGCACCCTTGGCCCACACCCAATAACCATCATATCCACTGGTAACAAGAATCCTTATTGACATTGCCCCCACTGGTGGCTGCTGAATACTCCACACCGCCCCATGGTTGCGAGTCATTGGTTTCCACCTTGAAGATCCCACCTGCATTAATTCAACAAATCTATTTCATTAATTACCCACTCAAATTTTCTAAATTTTAAGGGTTTGAAGATGCTTTCATGATTAAGATAATGTTTCTTACAGGGGCAACTTCAACGCCCATTATATCCGTTTGCCCTCCTTGGTACAAAAATTGCAGAGCAAGAAAGTATGGGTAATTGCTGATCTTGTCTATCCTCACTGTCATGTTCTTCCCTGGATACTCACATGGTATTCTGTGGAACAAAATTAAGGAAAACATATTCTTGTCAAATTTGCT
Organism: Cupressus sempervirens; assembly: GCA_028749045.1. Taxonomy (NCBI): domain Eukaryota; kingdom Viridiplantae; phylum Streptophyta; class Pinopsida; order Cupressales; family Cupressaceae; genus Cupressus; species Cupressus sempervirens. The sequence continues at coordinate 683,616,298 of CM053784.1, read as the reverse complement.
CCATTTCCATTCAACTTATTAAAATCCTTTCATTTTCATATACAGTTGTTACACTACTCATTCTCCTCATTCATCCATATTTTAAAATTCATATTTAACATTCATTTTATCTGAATTATGTCTCATTGATTTTGTAGTTTTCACTTCATATATATTCATCTTATTGTAAATTTTATGAGTAGAACAAGAACTTATTGAATAACACATTCTACATCTAAGGCCAGCTTCATTAACTTCATAATTTTAATTTAAATACATTCATCTTATTCTATGTTTCATTAGATGTTCCATGTTTAGTGGGTGGTGAATCATAAGAACTTATCTCTCATGAAAATGTATCATACATCTAACAATCATTGTCTAATTCACACTTACAAAACCGAAACATTTATATTGAAAAAAATCCATCAATAAAGTAATAAGTTTTGCTAAAAGACAAGTCATACAATCATTACATCTAATTCATACTTACAAAAATGAAATATTTAGAATTGATCAATAGAACAATAGAATTTCCTAAAAGACAACCTCAAACACTATAACATTTCCTAAAATTAAGCCCACTTAAGTTGAATACCATGATTTAATATCAATCTCACCGTTTGTACTCGATATCCACAATACCCATCCTCACAAGCTTGGAAGATTTTGTGGGTTGTGCCATCTTTGCGAAAGTGGTACTGGGCAGCACAAAATCTGTCTGATTGTTTCGAGTGAGGTCTGAAACCACAACTTTTACACCTGGTTTGATGCAAATCGCCGGGTCAGTGCATCTGATCTACACAACATAACAACACACAAACCACCTTAGTCTCAACCCTAATCATTCCTGAAGGAGAGCAAAAGAAACTGTGAGCAATTGATTCAAACATAACAACAATCTAAACCGCCTTAATCTCAATCCTTAACATCCAATGCACAAGCAAAAGTAAAAAACTCCCAAATAATTAATTCATACTTGATAGCAGCCACCACATCCAATCCCATCCCTATATAGTTTTGTGCTCGCTGTGGCCACATCACCATTGTTCAAGCTTGCTGCAAAGGACTCATACCCACATGCTCCCGCTTCAATTTCCAATAGAATTATTAGTCAGATAAGTCAATAGATTAGTCTAATAGAACTTTTAGTCAGATAACAAAATAAATTAGTCTAAATTAAAGATAACAGATTTCTCCTTATTATGATTTTAAATATGTATTATCTTTTTAAATATTAATGTTTCAGATCATATTTTATGATTCATCATCAAAATGAAAGGGTTTCAACCTTTTAAGATCACATTCTATGATGAGTTTTAATGTTTGAGAAAATCAACATTTCCATCATATTCTATGATTCATTGTCAGTCAGATTCTATGATAGAGTTTCAACGTTTCAGAAAATCAACATTTCCATCATATTCCATGATCCATTGTCAGAATGTAAGAGTTCGAGGGCGCATCCTCGAACTCTCATAATCATGAATATGATCTGAAATGTTAATATACTAAAAAGTGATTGGCAATCAATTCCAACCTAGTCTCTTTTAAGGAAGAGGCTCTAAAAGAATTGATGAAATTTACACATACCATTGACAGGCTGGGAAGAAGAGTAATATGACACTTTTGATTTGTGAAGGCACCGATCACAGCAGAAAACAGTGGGGAAGATGAGCATTGTAAGTATCCATCCTGCAAAGCACAGAGATTTCAACTCCATTGTGTTTATCTGATGGAAAATAGAAGAAGTATTGAATAATTTATAGGAAAAATAAGGCACAGGAAATCCGCGTAAAAGGAAGACAGCTGCACATTTCAAACACCGATAAAATCATCCACTGAAAGGAAACGAATATCTGCTGGCCAACTGTAATCCCACTCCACCGACCTAATGCACAGTTCTATTTGGGAGAAGCATTTATACCCAATTACAATCTCCATGTGTGCTTTGTGAGTACGATAAGGATCTACAATAGAAACCCAATTTGATATTTCAATACAACCACTACACCGACAGCTGACAAGCAATTAACTCACTTACTATTCTCTACGGATGGATTTCAATGCTTGATTTAAAGTTTAGACCACATATATATGTGAGATATGCCAAATGGCAATGGGTATGAATTGAATCAATGAAAGAAAGGCCAGCTGCACATAATCTTCTTTGCTGTGTTTTTGTTTCTTTGCTTGGCTTGATTAGACTTATCCAGGAGGGAAGGATGGTGAAGTCTGGATGGACCCAATGACAACATGTCGGGGTTACCGACATGTGTTTTCATTGTTTTTAAGGACTACAGATTCAAAATTGCACCGTTGAACTTTGAAACTTGGTTGTTTTCATTTTCGAAAGATCAAGGACAGCAAGCTTTTGATTGACATACCAATGATGTTGCATCCAGGTAACCGTCCCCCCCACCCTCTCCTTTTTTTTTTTTCCTTGAAACCAACTAGCAATGACACTTGATTTGATAGATGTGGATTATTGTTTTAATTTTGAGGCATACATATAACTTCAAAATTTACTATATTTTGTATGAATGTTTAATAATTTGTGACATATAATCACTAGCACTTGTATCCTATAGGTTCAAGAGTCACCTATAGGTTCAAGAGTCACGCCTATTTTTAATGTCACAATTCTGATTTTGATTATTTATTTTAATTCATTTTTTATTTACAACATCTTGGAACTCAACTAAAATTTTCACCTTCATTTGCTACAAGTGTCGATCCTACTAACAAGCTGTCATAAGAGGAGCCTAGACTTTTCTCTTGTTTCAACATTCAATTGATAGAAACTAACCTTTGCCATATGTTTCAATGTAAGCTATACATGCTAGGCACTCCCTACCAGTAAAGTCTTTGGTTTTATCATCTTCTCAAGAACAAAGACTCACAATATATTAGTTATCACAATAAAAAAGGATAGGGAGGGGACAGGGGAGGAAGGGGGGGAGGTTGTAATGTTTCGAATATGATTTCAGCCAACAGTGATATCCACTCGAAGGCAATCTTAGTCCGAAGAGGAACTCGACCTGAAGGCAATGTCTTTCTAAAGGGGATCTTGACCTTAAGGCAATCTCTTCCCGAAGACAATCTCAAGTCAAAGGAAATCATTCTAATAGCACTATAATATTCATGTGTTTCTTCAATGCATACGGAAGTACCTTCGAAAGGAAATTGAAGGATGCATGTGAATGTTGTATGTTCGCGCAAAGGCAAAAGATGAGGTATGAAAGATGGTTGTACGATGATTACAGGTCATACAAAAGTCAATGGTTGTGTTACCCATACATTGTCCATGTCAATATCCATTGTCACATATTTTACAAAATCGTCATTTTTGAGATAAGTCTTCAACTTGAATCAAAAGCTTCAGGAGTTCAAGAGTTCAACATCTTTACTAAACCTGTCAAGAAGTTCATTCATTTTTAAGTCTTGCACTTTTTCAAGTTCTGAACATTAGACTAAACTTGAACTTTGAACATGTTAGTTCAAAGTTCAAAGTGTATGAGTTCACGGGTTCATAGCATTAGGTTAACTTATGCTTGGTAGGTTTATTTTCTTTTTGGATCTCTCTACTCATTAGTGAAGTCAAATGTTGAACACCCACATTCAAGTTTATCAGTTCAATTGGTAATTTTTGAGTCTTGTCAACTTATGAGCATCAGTTCCAATATGTGATGACTGGTGAACTTGAACATTGAACTATTATTAGTAGTTCAAGGTCCATAGTTCATCAGTCTAAAAGATTACCTCAACAAAGACGCATGCCTAGATAAGTGGTAGTATGGAAGATGATTTTTCTTTCCTAAAATATGTGGAAAAGACATGTATTTATTGATCCAATTAATGGTAATGATGGCAAGACATGTTTTGGTATGTATGAAAGTAGAGGAAGCATTTAATGATGGAAAGTGCCCTTTACTCATTCCCCCTCCTATCCACATGTATCTCCCTCTAGGTCGAATGCCTTAAAAACATTTACTTTTTCATTTTCCTTTTGCCATTGTTGTTTAAGCTAAGAACTTTGTTTTGTATGGAGATACAAGGGGATAGTGTTAGATACCTTTACCAACAAGGATTTCTCATGCAACCATATCGATAAGTCTTAAATTCCTTTTCCTCTCGAGTTATTATTTCTTTTCCTTGTAGTGAAGTTCTTGTCTGTGTATTTTCTTTCCTTTTATACTATGTTTGTGGCCTATTATGACTCCAATCATCCATGGTTTTTTTCCATCCTAGATTATCTAAAAAAGAGAAATCTTAAGCCATAAGTCATTTCCTATCTAAGATTGAGGATACTTTTCTTGCTAATGAAGAAATTAGCAAACTAGTAGCCATATTTTCCAATTGAAAACCTAGGTCTATTTTGGAAAAGGTTTCTGAAAGTGGGTTGTTGCAAGACTTCAGATTCCCTAAAGCAAACCGTTGCCGAGAACTTTTCCTAGCATGCTGAGATAAATATAATCCCACTAAGAAATATATATGAACCTACAATGAAGAAGTCCTAGTGTATGTAAACAAAATTGTTGTCATGGGCGCATTGAGGATTCCTTTGTATGAGGTGTGTGAAGATTGGACTAGTAGGGCAACTTATGGCCAATTCTCCACAAATACCAACGGGTTCAATAATACAATTGCTAAGAGTTGGCTGGTAAAACCAAAAAGAGGTGGTTCTTATCTTCCACATCCTCTTACTAGGGAACACATGATACCAGAGATCAAGGATATTATAAACCTATTGAACAGTGTAAAAGAAAATCAACATGCCTTTCATTAGGATAATTGGATGTACTTTTTCATCCAGACCATGATAGGAAAAGAAAAATTCATCAATTGGGTTGATATCATACTAGTAAATTTGCAAGAGGATCTTTACCAAGTGTCTAGAACTTCCAACTTTTATATGTCATCCTACCTATATATTATGGCCTATGGTAGAGAATGGAAAGATCTACCTAATCAGGTGTCGAATCAAAGCATGTCCATCTATGAGTACTACACTCTATTGCAAAAGAGAAAAAACCTAGAAGGTTTCAAAAAGGTTCAAGATACCTTTCTTGCCAAGTTGGTCTTCGATCTCCAAGGGAAGGAAAACATGGGGTTGTCCAAAGTGTTAGAATATTTAGAATAACTGGGGGGGGGTGAGTTTGTTATTGAAGGTCTAGATGTACCAATTGAACAAACAAACACTTAAAATGTTTTAGATCTTATTATTCCATTTCTTGATCTCTATTGTAAACAATTTGTAACATTAGCTAGTTGTCCATTGTTCTCAAATAATAGATTTGTAGAATGTAAACTTTAATTAGTAAAGTGTCATAATAATATCCACACAAGTATGAGACTAGGATTTGACATAGAAACCCAATTTGGCAAAAACCACCAGCAACATGTCACCAATTTTCACTCTTCTGAAGTGAGCCCTATTAAGAGCTAACCATGTTAAAGGTTATAATATACACTATTAAATGTGACCTTGTTAAAGGATTTAATCACCCTATTAGGAGTGGCCTTGTTAGGGAACTTTAGAACATTCCATTAGACTGTCACCCAATTAAAGGATTTACATAGACTATTAAGTCCTTATGACTATTAGGTTAACCTTGACTATTTAAATATCTCAAATACTATTCACAATGGTTAGAAAGTAATGATAGGTTGATCTATTAAGTACAACTCACTTTGTATGTTTAGATCTCTATTCAACTCCTAATACTGATTCACTGTCTATCCTACATTGTCATCTCAATCTCAGTTTCACTTGGCAATCCTTCAAGAAATCACCTTTTACTTCTTCTCAACTCAATTAAGCCTTCTACTTAGATTTTCCAATCAACAACATCAGTAACAACTCCAACACTCTAGAACTTCTTCTCACATGCTATGATCTTTTTCCACTTAATCAACACCGTACATTAGGGATCATGATTCCATCCATTAGGTACAATGTATCTAATCACCATTATGTATATCTCTTCTTTTCTAGAAACTTCTTCTTTAATTCATCTCTTAAGGTGATTACCTAATCCTCTCCTAAAATTAAATGATCCAACTCATTGATCCTTATCTTTAACATGTTTTCCATATCCCAAGAAATCAACTTAGTCGAGTCAAAATTAAGATTCCTTGCAAACAATTAAAATGTTGTTCCTTGATGAACACTAAATTCTGACACTTTGTCATCATTGAGTTACTCAGTTGCTATAAAACTTCTTGCTCAACATCAACACTATCACTTAGTCAATACTAAAGCTCATTCAAGACTGAATTTTCTCAGCAGTTACTATGGCTCAGTTGGCACTAGCATCACTCAACATGTCCACCAAAATTCTGTAGTCTTCTACTATGTTACTTAGTCAAACTTATACATTTATTCTATCTTTTCTCACACTTCCAAGACTTGAATTATTGCCTTCTCCTCTTGCAATATGATTTAAACAATCAGTTTATCTTCTCAAAGTCTAATTAATCAAATGGCCATTTGTACTTTCCTCTTCATAACTCAACCTTTCCTCTAAATGCTTTTGTTATGAACAACTTCTCAAATCATCTTCATTAATCAAATAGATATGACATTTAGATTAGATAGAAATCTATCTCGCCAATAGGTTTGACATTAATGACAACACAACAATTGTTCCAATTGTAGTTTCCAACACAAAGAAGTAGCTCAACTAGTTACCATTTTTGGCAGTTTCTTTACCTAGTTCCCAAAGTTCACATATTTGAGAAGAGGAGGTTATGAAGAAAAATGTTTGAGGTTGCCTTGGTATTGTCTAGATCACTATGTTTTGATCATAGTATGCAGATAGTTGGTAGAAGTGGAGAAAACTTATTAGGCTCGAAAAGGATCTATTTACACCTTTTCCATTGAGGTTAAACAATAGCAATGCAAAACTATTCAAGATGCCCTTAGCTTGAATGTCAAAATTAAGACCATGAACTTCTCATTCTATTCTCCATGTTCTAATTTTGAAAGCTAGGATTTTTCTCTGAAATATTTTAAAATGCACTTGTCTTTCTCCCACGTCCTTCAGATAGAAGATTTTTGGGTGGACTGTGAAGATGACTATGAGGTTAGGAAATAGTGGTGGTCAAGGCTTACTCTAAAATAGGTCAAAGATTTTAACCTTCAATTGAACATTTCTGGAATTTTTGAAGGGGAAAATGAAGAAGTTCTTGACCCAGTATATGTTGAATGGATTGAAGCCTATCCTTTGCCTACAATTGACTAGGAAACACTAGAAGAAGATGGCTTGCAAGTTAGAACTTTACCTATCATCACAAGAACAAAATAATGGATTGCAAGGAAAAGATGGTTGAAATCAGAGCTAGTTGCCTATAAAGTTTGGAAAACCTCTACTAGTTCTACTTCACCTCACTTTGTTTGATACTAATAAAGTTCCCTCTCCCACTATAGGTGTTCAGAAGCTAAGAATTGAACCTAAATCTACTATTCAAGGTTTAGTTCAATTCCCTCCCTTAGTCAGGTAGACTCACTCATGTAACAAGAAAAGAAAAATTTAACAAGGCTTAGTAGCAGAAACTTATACATTACCAATTGAAGTAGACCGAAGAGAAGAATCTGTTACTGAGAGTTCAAGTGGTGATATGGATCAAGGAAGTAAGCAAGCTGTAGAAGGAGCTAATACTTTGAGTTCAACAGTTGTTAGTGCATATGTTGTTTTTCAAATTCCTCCCCCAAGGATAATTCTTTTGTCCCTAATTGGTTTGACCTATCAGTAACAAAAAAGAGGAGTACAATCCCTATGACTCTTCTAGTGGAGGACATGGTAAGAAAGTGCCTGGGAAAGACTCCTAACGTTAAGAGGCCCAAGATTGAAATAATGTTGGACATAGATGAAGAAAGAGGGAATTGGGTAGCTAATGTTCTGAGGCTAGTAGCTGATAAGAAATTGGATGATTTGATGTCACATGACTATATAGTGGAGAAAATTGTTCTTGGCCCAACATCTAGAGCAACAAACATGAAAATATGGACTGCTGGTAACACAAGAATTTCATGACGCATCTGGAAAGACCAAAGGGATAAACATGATCTTAAATAGTCTTTGTGTATGATGGTGGAGTATATTCATGTACTACAAAGTTTAGATACTAGAGCATTACCTAATGATATATATGTTATAGATGTTAACTCTCCCACCAATCAGAGCTTCATTGAACAAGTCAAGAGAGACAACTCAATTTCTCATGCCTATGATGAATGGTTAGGTGCAATGAATGCCCAAGGAGTTGGTTATTTCTCTCACTTCACCAACACTAATGCAAGAGTGGAAAGGGTGATGATCTCTTTAGAATTAGAATTGAATGCATGAGAACTAGAGAAAGTGAAGTGGGATGAGTATATCATTGATATTTCTATAGTCCAATAATATGGAGTGGACAATTTTTTAGCTAAAAGACTAGACAAGAGTGTTAATGTAGATTTTCTATTTATAACTAGAGCCAATCTAGAGTGGAGGAACAATGTAATTGAGAAAGACCTAGAGGAGTGTGTGGAGTTACAAAAAGAGATGAATTGTTTAAAGAAAATCCTAGCTAGTGACATCAAGTGCACTGATGTCAAGATTATGGAGAATGTAAGTGAAGAAGGGAAAAGATAAAAACAAGTGGAATCATCTTTATTTTCAAGGATAGAAGCGTTGAAGCAAGCAAAGGACATCTTTGTTAAAAAATTTACCATAGTTGCCAGAGATGATTCAATGATGGTCATTTGCATTGACCATTTGGAAAAGCAAGATAAAATATTGGAACATGTCACCCAAATCATGATGATGTGGAAATTGCACCTTGAATGGCTTGGAGTTCCTCAATAAAAAGAGTTGATTAATTTTCTAGTGGTACACAAATCTTGGAAGGAAGCAGGTTTGGTATCCCCATGAATTAAGAGCTAAACACCGAAGTTGACAATATAGCTGGCAATTAGTTATTAGTCAAGGGGAAATGACACAATAGTTGCTTAGTTTTCCTTGCCAACAGTTTTAGAAATCATTTGTTTTAATTTGATAGTTGATAATTTCCTAAGGAGTTAGTTTAAAAAGTAATTTGGAAGCTATATATTTTTCTTTCTTCAATCTTTGAAGGGTCAACTCTCTAAACAATTTACTAGATAATTATTTTATATACTGCTAATAGATATCTTATATGACTACTCCCAGGAAGTTAATGAGAGATAGTGAGTAATCATGGGGTTATTCTCTCATCATCATTGATGTGATCGTATGGTTACATTAGTTGGACTATTTTTCGTGTGGAATTCAATTTTTACTATGATGATGTACTTTTCATTGTAATATTGAAGTAATACATGCATTCATTTCTTGTTGTTCAATAACTTTGATCAAGAATTGGAGAAACTCACTAGTAAATGTCATGTGGCTTTGTTTGTGAGATTTTCATCTTTAAATTTGCAATATTCTTTCATGTTTATGTGAGAATGTTTCATTTCCCTTGAGTTCTTTCTAGTTAAAAGAGAAAGTACTTCCATTCTTTTGCAATAAAGGTTATAATGATTAATCTTTTAAGAAGGGAGTTGTACCTTTGAACAGAGAGAGTTCTTCAAATTAAAGAACTCATTTGTTGTGAGTTATTTTTTTTGGCTTATAAAGACACTAGCTAACATAAGGAAAAATTATTCGTCAATAGGTTGTATGATATGGATATTGTTGGATGTGTTTATATGGAAATAGATGGGGCTCATACAGTGATGCCAGGAAAGGAGTACGGTGGATATGGGGAGTCTATATGGTGAGACCAAGTGGTTCATATGGTGAATGTGGGGAGTTGTGTGGTGACTGTTGAAACTTGGAAGGAGCTTTTCCATATGATGTATGGTAATGACTATGGTTGTACAGTTGATGTGGGTGTTGGTGTACAATATTATGGGATCTATCACACAATAGATATGAGGGTAAGTTATGCAATAGGAAGATTTTGTGCAGTATGTTGGATGACAGAAGAATGAATGACCAATGAATCAATGCCGAAGTTAAGATAGATTTAGATTCTCCAAACAAGGATAATAACCATAAATAATAATCAAGGTCAAACAAGCTATCTAGATGTTGCCAAGTAAAATAATAGTTGCACACAAAGTAAGGTGCTTGTACTTGCTAGATCTGAGCCAAGTGATACATAGATGGAATAGGATGTAGGTTGAATCCTGCAAAAATTGGAAAGGCCAAGTAGGGAAGATCTTCCACTTCTAAAATGGAAAACAATACAAAATTCCAACAGGAATTGCAGTATAATAAAAATAATCCAAATCACATGACAACTATACCTACATGTCATGCTTAAATATCCTTCAGAGGAACTTTTGAGGGTTTACAAAGATAGATGATGATGACACCTATCAAAAAAATAAAAATAAAAATGCATCCAAGATATACTAAATCAATCAACCCATAATAATGCTTCAATTATTTATTTATTTTATGATGCAAACATTATAGTCTTCATGTCCCAAAATTTGCTTGTCCTCAAGAAAATGCAATGTCAAATACTGAAGAATGTGTTCACCTACCCAAGTTGTGTCATCCAACAGCAACTATTTCCAGTGTACTAAGTATTCCTTTAAGGTATGGTTCCACAAGAGTCTTCTTCCATTCATTGAGTGTTAGAAGATCTGTAGCTACTACGATGTTTTGTCCCATGGCTTTCTTCAAGTAGGATACATTAAAGACATTATGGATGTGACTCCCTTTTGGAAGTTCTAGTTCATAGGAAACTTCACTGATGCAATGAGTTACATGATAAGGACCATAAAATTGTGGCTTCAATTTTTCTTTCCCTTTTGCCTTCAATGAGGATTGCCTATATAGTTGGAACCTAAGATAGGCTAGGTCTCCCACTTCAAAATTTCTCTCGATTCGGTGTCTGTTTGCATAGATCTTTTCTTAATTTTGTGCCTTTGGTAATTTTTCCTTCAAGAATCTCATAATGTCTTTCCCATCCTAAAGCCAGTCCCTTTCCCTAGGTGTGCAGTTGTCACCTAGGACCATGTTGATAAATGCAAGGGGTTCATTATCGTATAATGGTTTTAAAGGGTGTCATCCCAATAGATATGTGATAAGTTGTATTGCAGCAGTACTCCCCTAGATGCATCCATTTGACCCATTTATGTTGTTGTGTTGAAATGTAATTTTGGAGGTAGCCTTCTAACCACTTCTTCACAATATTTGTCTATCCATCTAAATCTAAGGGTGGTAGCTAGTACTTGGTGACAATTTTGTTCCTACCAACCAAAATATTTATGTCTAGAAAATACTGAGAAACTAACCATCCTTGTCACTAACAATGTTTTTGGGTAACCCATGTAGACAAAAAAATTCTCTGAAAAATAAGTTGGCTGCTTATGCAGCCTAGAAATCTGAGGAGATGGTGAAGAAGTGTGCATACTTCATCAATCTATCAACCACAACAAAGATACAATTCTTTCCATTTACCTTAGGAAGTCTAGTGATGAAGTCATAGAGATACTTTCTCACTTTTGTTCTGGTATTGACAAGGGTTACAATAGCTAGATAGGTAAAGTGTGTTAGAATTTGTTTTTCTCGAAGACTATACATTCCCACATGTACTACAAAACATCATTTTGAAGTCCCTTCTACGAGGAGAATGAACCAAGTTGTGGTGCCAAAAATATGACACCTTTTTTTTTCAAAATTTCCAATAGTGTGCATGCAAGGCTTGTGGAGCCCAAGCCATACGTGTACATACACTTTTAAAAAATCACATAAAACAAGAACCACCCCTACTCTCTATTTATTCCTCCCTCTCTCCCTACCCTATCCTCTCTCTCTTGTTGCATCCTATCCCATACGCTTTCCCCCATCTCTCTCTCTCTCTCTCTCTCTCTCTCTCTCTCTCTCTCTCTCTCTCTCTCTCTCTCTCTCTCTCTCTCTCTCCTTCTCCCATCCCCTAATCTAAAATCCCTTTCTCTCTTTCTATGCATCCAATCCCATGTACTCTTTGAAACTCTCTCTCTCTCTCTCTCTCTCTCTCTCTCTCTCTCTCCCTCTCTTCCTCTCTCTCCTTATCCATCCTTCTCCCATCCCCTACTCTCTCTCTCTCTCTCTCTCTCTCTCTCTCTCTCTCTCTCTCTCTCTATCTCTCTGCATCCAATCCCATATACTCTTTGAACACCTCTCTCTCTCCTCTCACCCCTCCTCTCTCTCCATGTTCATCCATCTCCCATCCCCTACTTTATGTCCCTCTCTCTCTTTCTATGCATCCTATCCCATGTACTCTTTGAACACCCATCCCCTACTCTCTCTCCCTCTCTCTCCCCTCCTCTCTCTCCCTCTCTTATAACCTACTCAATGTCAATCTCTCTCTTTCCATACAACCTATTCCATGCACTCATTCATACCCCATCCCCTAATTCCTCTCTCTCTCTCTCTCCCTCCCTCTCCCATCCCCTGCTCTATGTCCTTCTCTCTCTTTCTATGTGTCCTATCCCATGTACTCTTTGAATCCCCATCCCCTACTCTCTCTCTCTCTCTCTCTCTCTCTCTCTATTTATCTCACTCTCCTCCCTTTCTCCCTCTCCATCCCCTACTCTCTCTTACTCTCTCTCTCTCTCTCTCTCTCTACATCCTATCCCATGCTCTTTCACCATCCAAGCCAAAGGCTTGGATTTTTATTGGGGGTCCAACCCAAAGGTTTGGAAGCTCTAGATTGGTTTGAGACATATTTTATAGCAAGCATACTAAAAATTATTGATTTTTCTTCTGTGCTCTCCTTCAAGTTTCCTTGTGGTTAAGCATTGATAAAATCAAGTTATATGATATTGTAGATCTCTGTGTTAGCAATATAACCCTATAATTTATATTGAATTCATACTATTTCAAGCCTTTAAACTATACTTTCTTTTGAAAGTATGTCATTTTTCTCTCAAAAACCAACATGTACTAATTGAGGTGTAGATTTTAGCTTGTTCATCAAATTTTGTAAAAATTTGGTTTTTTAGAAACTAGAGTCCATTATACACACTTTGAAAAAAATAAAATTTGGATTATTTTTCAATATCCTTATGGGGGGCACATAGGTATTTCACATTTTTGGGATGTGCCCACATATAAATTTATTTAAAAAATTATACATTATAAAATTACCCAAGAAATCTAGGATAAGCTACACAGTGTTAGGTAACTTTTGACTGTTGGTGTAAATAATTATTTACTTATTACACTTACTTAAGTTTTACTTAGGTTAATGCATTATTTAATTATTTTGCATTATTTAATTATTATTTTAGTGAGACACTTAGGAGTTTGTGAACTCTCATTGAGTTACACAACTCTAATTATGCACATGGTGTCTACAACATAGGAGTATGCATCATTCATTGAGTTGTCATATTGACAACACAGTTATCCACACTCCTCATTTAGCACATGTTGTCTACACCACTGATTTGCATGCTACACCATTGTAGGCTTATCCTCACATCATCACACTTAATCCCATGCTCAATGGAGGATAACCCATATCTAGTGGGCATGTGCCTAGTTGTATGACATATCATGATGCTAACTTCTATGCATTCTAGAAGCTCTCCTGAGGCCTTTATATTCAGGCACTTCTAGTGTACTCTTGAATCTAGTTATTGACTAAATATCATCATTCTAATCATACTCTATCTATTTTGGTCTACTATGTTCTTGTGTTGAGTTCTTTAGTTCTTGGGTGAATTTTGGCCTAAGCCAAATTCTTACATGGTATCAGAGCCAAGGGAGATTCTCATCACGTAGCCATTCGAGACCGTTTATGCTTCAGTACCTTGACACAAATATGGAGGATTCATAGAAAATGGGAGTGTCTAGAGCCAGATTTGACCTCACCATTGCGTTCGGAGCATCGATTCAGTGAAGATTGACTATAAACTTGCCTATGTTGGGTGAAAGTTGATCATGAGGCAAATTTTTTTTGCAAACCGGCACCTGAAGGCACCGATTTGCAAACTGGGTATGATTATTTTTGAATCTACTTTATTTAATTTTCAGATCTAAATTATTTTATTTCTCTACTATTATCTAGGTATTTATCAAAATTATTTTCCTGAGCATTTTTTTTTGAAATTATTCTCTAGTTAGAGAAAATATTTTTGTTGTACTGGGTCATCACATCCTAGCCCGTAAATTATTTAATTTACTTCGTAGGGACCCCTTTATACTGAGGGCTAATTAAATCTACGACCCAGCCAGCCAAATTTGGATCGGACTTTAATATCCAGCATCTGCAAAGCACTTACCAAGCGCAGTACCCAAACTTTCGGCAGACTTACTTCACATCTATTCTTTGCAGCACTCTGTATTTAAACAATGCTTATTCTGCACCCCCACCCATGTGGGATTAATCTACAGATCATTAGCAATAGAAAATAAAGCTTTGACAGCACAAAGAGATTTCTACCTTCCCAGGGAATAAATCTGGCAACACCCTGCGCAAGCTGCCATGCAGCAATATTTGAACAGCCTGACCCTTCCATGGTGGCAACACAGTCCACCTTTGACGTATGCCCTCTCAGCATCAGTACATGTGACTGGGCAGCACAATCATCATCCGACTGGATCGCCACATCACCTGACACCTAGGAAAGTTTCGTGTAATTCCGTATAGTATGGAAGGCCACGCTAGCAGCCACGTCATCTAGTAGGCATATTTTTGCTGACGTCATAATTTTTTGAGATTAAATTTGACGCCCATCTAGACATCAAAATAAGGCATTTTACAAGTGCTGTGATGGTTGTATGACCATCAAATTTAATCTCACATTTCACTGATGCAACCCCTCACCAGGTTCATTTTCAATTTTGCAGTCCAATTTCAAGAGTCCATAACTTGCACATCTGGACTCCAATTCAAGTGCAATTTTTTTTGAAATTGGGTAAATTTTTCCAAATTTTTTAGTGGTGTAGCTATTTTCTAGTTTTGGTGCACGAATTGTTCACAAATTGCATTTTTTGGCGTCTATACCTAGATAATCCTACTTTTTGCAACTTTAAACGCTCTGTATGGGCACATTTGGAGTCGAAAACAAGTTCTATTTTTTTTGAAAGTGCATATTTTTTTGTCTACTTTCTAAATCTGGCATCAAATTGTAGTTTTGTATGGACAAAATTGTCACTTTCAGCAATAGGGCCTTTCTTTGCTTTGTAATGTTTCAGTATTGTAGCACATTGTAAAGTTTTAGATTTGTACTCCATTAAGAGGTTTTAACAAGAAAAATCAAAAGTCCATGAAGACCAAAATTGGAAAGTGGCCCATTGTAATTGCACTATTGATAAAGTGCCCAAAGCATCTTTTTTGGGGGGGTTTCTTGATTTAGTGAAAAGGGGGTGTTCTTGGTGTTGTGTTTTCTCTTTTCTATAATTTTCTTTCATTTTCTGCATTATGGGCAACTTTAAGTTTCCTAAATTAACTCCTCATAACTATGCTTCGTGGTCAATCAAAATGTTGTATCACTTAATGCATAATGGAGTTTCACAATATGTAGATGGAACTCTTTCTAAACTAGCAGGTGATAATGTATCAATAATTAAAATTTCAGATTGGGTAGCCATGGATAGGAAATCCCTAGGTGATATATGTTTGGGGGTAGATGATAAATTCATGTATGAAACCAAGAAATGTACTACATCCAAGGAAGCTTGGGATACCCTCGAAATCCTTTATGGTAAAGTGTCTGAAGAGGATGTGTTTAAGATTGAAGATGAGCTTGTATCCTTAGATCCTAAGTCGTATGACTCAATACAAGACTTCATCATTATGGTGAATGAATTAAGGACAAAGCTTACTAATTGTGTGAGTTCTATCAAAGATGATAGATTGGTCTATCTCATACATAACAAGCTGCCATCTAAATATTCCACATTTGTATCTTCTTTTAACACCTCAAAGGCTACCTTAGGGTCTGCCTACAAGAAAGTCACTTTTGATGAATATGCAAAACTATTGGATGATGAAGAAAAGAAGTTGAAATCAATGAGGATTCTCAAAAAACCTCAGACCAAAGCATTGGTGGCCAACAATGAGGGTTCTCAACATTTAGCTGGACAATCTTCAAATAAAGGAAAGGGTAAGAAGAAATGGAAGAGCAAATCTGATGATGCAAAAAAAAAAACACCACAATCTAATCAACAAGGCAAGTCCTTGAATTCCAACAAGAAGGGGGACAATAATAAGGAGAAGAAGAAGTGTGCTTATTGCAAGAAATCGGGTCATGAAGAGCATGAGTGTTATCTTAAAAAGATTGATGAGTTAACCAACATCATGAAGAAACATAATGTTCCA
This sequence comes from Cupressus sempervirens, assembly GCA_028749045.1. Taxonomy (NCBI): domain Eukaryota; kingdom Viridiplantae; phylum Streptophyta; class Pinopsida; order Cupressales; family Cupressaceae; genus Cupressus; species Cupressus sempervirens. Next base: position 683,599,984 of record CM053784.1, on the reverse strand, counting down.
TTGCCTAATGCTTACAAGGAGAAGGGATCTTCTTCAAACTCAAAGGGCAAAGGACAAGCATTCATGGAAAATTCAAACTCTTCAAAGGAATGGATATTTGACTCAGGTGCCTCATATCACATGAGTTCTTCAAGAGAGGATTTTTCTTCATTGAATCACTCAAAGGTACCACACATCTTCATGGGGAATGATAGCAAAATGGAAGTTGAAGGAAAAGGAAATGTGAAAATGGAAAATGGAGAGTTTCAAGAGGTTTTTTATGTTCCAAACCTAAGTTTGAATCTCCTTTCAATCTACCAAGTCACTCATTGCGGAGATGGACATAGAGTTGAGTTCCTTCCAAACTTAGTTTAGGTGCACAGTCTTAAAGATAATTCCTTGGTTTCAGTGGGGAAAGTGAATGATCACAAGAGGTTGTACTATTTCTCTCATTTTGTGCCCAAGTCTTCTTCAAAGGCCTTGTTATCACAATCCAATTCAAACATGCAACTATGGCATGAGCGGTGTTAGGATAAACCAAGGATAGAAATAAAAACTACATGCAAATATAACCAATAACAAAAAATAATAGATCACATAAAAATGAACACAAGACACCAAGATTTAATGTGGTTCACCCAATCCCTAGGCTACATCCACTAAACAGTAAGCCTGATCTTATTACAATCCAGTGATTACAACCTGATTACAATCTGTAATCCCTTACAGCTCAATACCACCGTAAGAACCATTTCACATCACAACATAATAAAAAAAATACCCAACCCTAAACCCTTTTATACAAGTATTAAACCACTTTAGGGTTATAACACGTCGGCCATAATTAGCCATAACTTTAGTGGCAAATCTACGAATGGCGAATAGTACCAAAAAAAAATTTCAGGGCGATGCCCTGAACCCCACTAATTATGAAGTATGTATAGTACTTTCCTGATCAGTCACCACAATCTAACAAGTAGTATGGTCATCTTGACTATCACTATCTTCAGCAACTTGCACATACCAAATGGTGAAAGGTCTACCTCAAATCAACTTTTCTAAGGGTGTGTGTTCAACAGATTCAGTGGATATGCATCTAGAGGGGAAGTTACAAAGAGGGAAGTCTTCTAGAGCAATTGGAGTTCTACAAATGGTTCACATGGTATTAGTAGGTCCTTTTGCATTAAGCCAGGGTCACTACATACTCTTGTTGATGACTTTTTAAGGTTCACTTGGGTCTATTTTATTCATAACAAGAATGAAGTGTTGGACAAGTTTCTAGACTTCAAGGCTCATGTAGAATGGAAATCTAGGAAAGCCATCAAAGTACTCTGAATGGACAATGGAAACATGGATGTGAAGAAAAGACTTAAGGACTTTTGCAGACATGAGGGAATTGATCTTCAGACTCCACTAGCATTCAGTCTGCATAAGACAGATGTTGCATCATTGAGGATTAGAACTCTTAAGTCTATGGCAAGTTGCATGATTCATGCCAAGTCTTTAGATCAATCATTAGAAGTTGAAGCAATCTCAAGTGCCACTCACATTCTTAATCGTTCTCCTCATCCAACCTTAGATGGAAAAACTCCTTTTGAGGCATGGTGTGGCAAAAAACCAATTGTGACACACTTTAGAGTCTTCAGTTGTCCTGCATGGGCAAATAGATCTTCCAGGGGATGCAAGGCATAGTCATCTCAGCCTTGTACCTTCATTGGTTATGAAGATAGTGTGAAGGCATATAGATTTCTAGATCCTGAGACACATCAGATCTTTGTGGAGAAGGATGTATACTTTGAGGAAAATTCTCCCAAATTGTCATCTACTCCTCTTTGTAGATCATACAGTGTGGATACTGATAGTGACTCCAGCGATAACACTTCAATAGATTCAGACATGTGGGGTTCTATCGACAAATACAATGAGAGGTCACTTCATTAGCTCAATCCACATGCATACATTGCCATAGTGATTGGTCCAATAAAGTAGGGTACATCTAGTCTTCCAGATATAGGTTCAGTGACAAATTTGGGGAATAGTGTTCATGATTTGCCTCTTCTTCTTGATGCAAAATTACCTTCTTCAGTTGTCACGAGGGTTCCATCCGACTCTCTTGTTCATTCTCTACATGATTGATCCTCATAGGTTGAAGTGATTGTGGATACTTATGATTAGTAGTTGCAGTAGGGTTCTTCATCAATTGCAGAGATAGACAGTTCTTTGGGAGAAAATCTTCATCCAGTTGAGTAGGTTTCAGAGACATCACTTATCCATGGGACTCTTTCCATGCATAGAGGAAGCGTCTCATTTGTACCCTTGACATTGTTTCTTCCTAAGGGGAAGAACACCATTTTGTAGTCTTGGATCAGCTTCTTCATTTGGAGCAGTCACTGTTTGGCATTCTTCTTTTGGGGGGGAGCCTATCCTATCTCTCTACCTCTTCTCATCATTCTCTTATGTAAATACCAGATGTATGTCATAATGGGGGGGTCTTGATTACTCCATCCATCCATGCATCCTTCTTTATCTCTCTTTTTGGGGGAAGGTTTTTCCCATGAGGATTTCCCTCTTTCCCCGCTTTATGGCAGATTGCATATCATTATGTACATGGGTACCTAACATGGCCTAGTAGCTAGGACCCATATTGCATATCATCCTAGATTTCGTAAGCTTAAGGGCATTCCCCTAAGTTGCACTTAAGGGGGGGTGTTGGTGTAAATAAGTATTTACTTATTACACTTACCTAAGTTTTACTTAGGTTAATGCATTATTTAATTATTTTGCATTATTTTATTATTATTTTAGTGAGACACTTAGGAGTTTGTGAACTCTGATTGAGTTACACAACTCTAATTATGCACATGGTGTCTACAACATAGGGGTATGCATCATTCACTGAGTTGTCATATTGACAACACAGTTATCTGCACTCCTCATTTAGCACATGTTGTCTACACCATTGATTTACATGCTACACCATTGTAGGCTTATCCTCACATCATTGCACTTAATCCCATGCTCAATGGAGGATAACCCATATCTGATGGACATGTGCCTGGTTGTATGACATATCATGATAATAACTTCTATGCATTCTAGAAGCTCTCCTGAGGCCTTTATATTCAGGCACTCCTAGTGTACTCTTGAATCCAATTATTGAATGAATATCATCATTTTGATCATACTCTATCTATTTTGGTCTACTATGTTCTTGTGTTGAGTTCTTTAGTTCTTGGGTGAATTCTGGCCTAAGCCAAATTCTTACATTGACCAAAGCGATTAAAGATTTTTTTTAAAAAACTTAAAATTTTAAAGGGGGCACACTTTGCATTATGTTATGTTTTTTTGAAAAAATAGTACTACTTTTTGTGGCCCCCTTTTTTGAAGGCCTAAAACCAAAAAATTTTTAAAAAATGTTACTAGTTTAGAAACTAGATTCAAAGGACTAGTACTTTTTCTTTTGTTATATCTTAAAATTTTGAGCGTAACTATCTTCAAATTCTTGTCGAAGTTCATAAATTATTGATTTCAAAAAAAAAGTAGCCACTTATACCCCCCTCTAGCAGCACAAATTTTTTCACATACCCCATGAGAACCTCTCCTTGAGCTATCTATATGTTTTGAGAAATCCTGGATGTTTGACCAAGGGCGAGGCATGTATTTCCTTTAGGATTTTCTACTCCAGTTTGGAGTCAAGCACTAAGTATATCTAGTCCTTATAGTAAATGATGTCATCCACCACCTTGTATTAGTCATCGTAAGTGTACTCATCCATTAACTTACATGAAAATGTGTTTTTGAAATATTCTACCAATAAGTGTGGTTTCTATTCAGCTAGAACTTGAGACAGTAAGTAGATGGCGTTACACGTCTGCAGTAGGGGCCCGACCACATTATTTTTTCCCTTCACATATTCAATGTCAAAATCAAAATCATGAATTTTACTCACCAATTTTTTTTCCTCTTTTTTAGATCCTTTATATCTAGAAATTTTCTCAAAATAATATGATCAGTATGGATGACAAACTTGGCACCCACCAAATATTATCGAAAATGCTTAGTGCATGCACGATGGCCAACATCTCTTTGTCATAAATGTAATATAGGCACTCAAATTGTGTAAGCTTCTTACTCTCATAGGCTATAGGGCATCTATCTTGCATCAATACCACACCAATGCCCTCTTTATATGCATCACACTCTAGAATGAATGATTGAGTGAATTCAGGTAAGGCAAGATTTAGGAAAGTTCTCATTACTTCTTTTAACTTAGGCTAAAAGGGGGTGGAAGAGTGTCATAGGTTAACCTATGACCGCCTTCAACCCATTTCATCATGACATGTGTCCTTAGAGATCCTAGGACCCTAAGGGACATATCCTAATTGATCATATGGGTCAAAAGGGGTTGTAGAATAACCTACAACCCCCTTTAAATCATTTCATCTTGACATATGTTCTTAGGGGTCTTAAGACCCCTAGGGACATATTGTAATCAATCATATGGTTCAAAGGGAGCTGTAGTCTGACCTCTAACCCCTTCAACCCAATTCATCATGACATGTGTCCTTGGGGGTCCTAAAATACCTAGGGACATATCGTAATTGATCATATGAGTCGAAGAGGGTCATAGGATAACCTATGACCCTCTTCAACTCATTTCATCCCAACATGTGTCCCTAAGGATCCTAGGACCCCTAGGGAGATATCATAATTGATCATATGGGTTGAAGAGGGTTGTAGGCTAACATATGACCCCTTTGACCTATTTCATCATGACATGTGCCCCTGGAGGTCCTAGGAACACTAGGGACATATCCTAATTGATAATATGGGTTGAAGGGATCATATGATAACCTACAAACCCCTTCAACCCATTTCATCATGACATGTGTCCCTCAAGGTCCTAGAACCCCTAGGGACATATTGTAATCGATCATATGGGTTGAAGGTAACTTACGACCCCCTTCGACCCATATCATCACAACATATGCCCCTAGGGTTCCTAGGACACCTTGAGACATATTGTAATTTAATAAAATACATACTACTATGTAATAATTTATAATACAATGTTAAAATATATATTAAATAGTAGTATATTTATTAATGTATTTTAATATTATATATAATAATAATATATATGTAAGAATTTTCCTTAGGGAAAAATTCACCCAGGACCAAGGAACTCAAGCACAAGCACATAAGTAGACCAAAAGAGTATGATCAAAATGACAATATGATATTCATTCAATGTGTAAGTACACTAGGAGTGCCTATATACAAAATCGTCTAGAATGTTTCTAGAATGCATAGGAATTAGCAACATGATAAGTCATACAACCAGGCACATGTCCACCAAATATGGGTTATCCTCCATTAAGCATAGAAGTAAGTGTGATGATGAGAGGATCAACCTAAAAAGGTGTAGCATGCAAAATAATGTTGTAGACACCATGTGCTAAATTAGGAGTGCAAATAACTATGTTGTCTACATGAAAAATTAGTTAATTATGCAAAATCTAGTGTGTAGACACCATGTGCTGAATTAGAGTTGCTTACTCCAGTGTTGTCAACATGACAACTCATAATAATACACAAGCTCTTAAGTGTCTCCCTAAACAATAATAAAATAATGCATTAACCTAAGTAAACTTAAGTAAAGTTTAATAAGTAAATACTTATTTACACCAATACCCCCCCTTAAGTACAACTTCAGGGAATGCACTTAAGCTTATGAAAGCTAGAATGAAATGCATGATGGGTCCCAGCTACTAGGCCATGTTAGGTACCCATGTACATAATGAAATGCAATATCTCATAAAGTAGAGAAAGAGGGAAAACCTTATGGGAAAAACCCTTCCCCAAAAAGAGAGATGAAAAGACAAGATGCATGGATGGATGGAGTAATCAAGACCCGCCCATTATGGCATACATCAAGTATATACAATAGAGAATTATAAGAAGAAGAGAGACAAGAAAGTTCCCCCCCCCCCCAAATGAAGAGTGCCAATCAGTGATAGCTACTCCAATGTAGAAGCTGATCCATGATTGCTGAATAATGCTCCTCCCTTTTAGAAGAAACAATATCATAGGTGCATAAGAGATGCTTCCCTTATGTGTACAAAGAATCTCAATGATCAATGATGCCTCTGAAACCTCATCAATTGTCCCTATGTCGATACTAACTATTGCCCCTTCCAATGCTGCTGAAAAGAACAATGTCAGATCTAGCAAGGATGTATGTAGAACCTATCCCAAAGAATCTATTATCTTCTCAATGGATAAAGAGACCTCCTGCAATAGTTGTACATAAGGATCCACAATCATATCAACTTAAGATTGATCATGTAGAGAATAGACATGAGGGTCAAAGTGAGCCCTTGTAAAAACTAAAGAAGGATCTTCTCCATCAAAGAGATGATGTATATCATCAATGATATCTTCCAAATCTGCTATGTGTGACTCCACAAACAAACCTAAAATGTCTATCAAGAAGTCATCCACTAATGCTGAAGCTGGAAGAAAAGGTGTACCCTACTATGTTGGAACTATTACTATGGCAATATATGCATGTGGAATGTGCTAATGTCATAATCTCTCTCTGAATCTCTATCAATAGGATCCCACATATCTAAATTTTTTGAACCACTATCACTGGTGTCACTATCAGTTTCCACAATGTATAAAGTGCAGAGAGGAGTAGAGGATAAGCTAGGTGAACTTTCCTCAAAGTGTGCATCCTTCTCCATAAAGATCTCATATGTCTCAAGATCCATAGGTCTATATGCCTTAGCATTGTCTTCATATCTAATGAAAGTACAAGGCCTAGGTGGTGGTCCCTTGTATCCCCTAGAAGATATCTTTGCCCATGCTGGACAATCAAAGACTCTGAATTGTGTCACAACTGGTTTTCTACTGCACCATGTCTCAAAAGGAGTCTTTCCATCTAAGGCATTATGAGGAGACTTGTTAAGTATGTGATTGGCATTGCTGATTGCTTCAACTTCAAGTGATGGATCAAGAGACCTGGCTTGTATCATGCAACTTGCAATAGACTTAAGAGTTCATAACCTTAGTGCTACAACATCTATCTTATGCAGGCTGAATATTGGTGGATTCTGAAGATCAATACCCTCAAGATTGCAAAGTCTTTAAGTCTTGTGTTCACATATCTCCTTTCATTTTCCATCCTTAGAACTTTGATGGCTTTCCTTGATTGATGTTAAATATGACTCTTGAAGGCTAGAAACTTGTCCAACACTTCATTCCTATGATGAAGAAAGTAGACCCATGTGTAGCATGAAAAGTCATCAATCAAAGTAAGTATGTAGAAAACCTGGCTAACTAATGTCACTACAAAAGGACCCGCTAGTACCATGTGAACCAACTGAAGAACAATTGGTTCTCTTGAAGACTTCCCTTAACTTAACTTCTCCTCAAGATGCATATCCACTGAACATGTAGAACATTCACCTTTAGAAAATTTGATTGTAGGTAGACCTTTGACTATTTTTTGTGAGCAAAGTTTCTGAAGATTGCGGAAGGCTAGATGTCTATACCACTCATGCAATAATTTGATTTGTGGATTATATTGAGTCAACAAGGCATGTGAAGGAGACTTAGGCACAAAGTGGGAGAAAGAATATAACCTTGTGTCATGATTAACTTTCCCCACCGCAACCAATGAATCATCTTTTAGAGTGTGCACCATTACTAAATCTAGAAGAAACTCAACTTTATTTCCATCTCCAAGGTGAGTGATTTGGTAAATTTAGTGGAGATTAGAGCTTAGGTTAGGAACATAGAGAACATCTTTGAATTCCCCATTTTCCATCTCCACTTGTCCTTTCCCTTCAACTTCCATTTTTGTATTATCTCCTACAAAGATGTGTGGTACCTTAGACTGCTTCAATGAAAAAAAATCTCCTTTTGAAGAACCCATAAGATATGAAGCACTTGAGTCAAGAATCCATTCCGCTGAAGAACTTGAGTTTGCCATAAGTGCTTGCCCTTTGCCCTTTGAATCTGAAGATGAGGATCCTTTCTCCTTATAAGCATTAGGTAGTGGAACATTGTGTTTCTTTATGATGTTCATTAACTCATTAATCTTTTTATGATAACACTCATGTTCATCATGACCCGACTTCTTGCAATAAGTACACTTTTTCTTCTCCTTATTAGTGTCCCCCTTCTTGTTTGAATTTGAGGAAGACTTACCTTGTTGATTTGATGGTGGTGTTGTCTTTTTTGCATCCTCTTGTGTGTTAATTTTCCACTTCTTCTTTCCCTTTCCTTTATTTGAAGTTTGATAACCTCATTATTGGCCACCAATGTCTTAGACTTGGATGACTTGAGAATCTCCATTGATTGCAACTTCTTTTCTTCTTCATCCAATAGTATAGCATAGCGATCAAATGAGACTTTCTAATAGGTAGACCCGAATGCAATCTTTAAGCTGTTATAAGAAAAAAAAAATGTGGAGTACTTAGATGGCAGCTTATTATGAATGAGATAGATTAACCTGTCATCTTTAATAGGACTCCCACAATCATCAAGCTATGTTCTTAATTCATTTCCCTTTATGATAAAATCCTGTATAGAATCAAATGTCTTTGGATCTAAGGAGACAAGTTCATCTTCAATTTTGTAAACATCCTACTCAGACACTTTACCATAGAGGTTTTTGATGGTATCCCAAGCTTTCTTGTATGTATGAGACTTTTGGGTCTGATAGATGATCTTGTCTTCAACCCCCAAACAAATATCACCTAGGGCTTTCCTATTAGTTATTTCCCAAGCAATGATTTCATTTGTAGATATTTGATCACCTTTTGGTTTAGGAAGGGTACCATCTACATATTGAAAAACTCCATTATGCAGTAAGTGACACCACATTTTAATTGACCATGTAGCATAGTTATGATGTGTTAATTTTGGAGACTTGAAATTTCCCATGATGCAAGAAATGAAAAAAATAGTAGGAAAAGAGAAACACAACACCAAAAATAGTCCCCACCCCTTTCACTCAATCAAGAAACCCTCCCAGAAAAGATGCTTTTGGCACTTTATATATGGTGTGTTTACGATGGCCACTTGCCAATTTTAGCCTAAGTGGACTTCTACTTTTTCCTTTTTAAAACCTCCTTATGGAGTTCAAAACTAAAAAATTACAATGTATTTTAGATATACAACAATTCTAAAGTTATATGAAAGCATTACAATGCAGAAAATGACCTAATTCTAAAAGTGACACTTTGTCCACATAACCCTATAATCTAATTGTAGATCTAGAAAGTAGATGAAAAATAATGCACTTTCAAAAAAAAATGAAACCTATTTTTGAGTCCAAATAAACCCATACAGAGCATTTGAAGTTGCAAAATAAAGGATTAGATAGGTACAATCACCAAAAGATGCAACTTCTGACAAATCCATGCACCAAAACTAGAAAATAATTACACCACTAAAAATTTTGGGAAATTATAGCCAAAATCAAAAAAGATTACACTTGATTTGGAGCTCGAATGACTGAGATATGGCCTCCCAAAGTCAGACTATCAAATCAAAAATCAATTTAGAGAGGGATTGGATCAGAAAAAGAGGAGGTTAAGTTTGATGGTCAAATGACCATCATAATAGTTCTAGTTTTCCTCCTGATGATGGTCAAACAATCACCAATTTTAAGATAGCAGAATGCTAACATTAGCGTATTCAAGCCCCTAGATGATGTCAACAATGACATGTCCTATACAAACAATGACATCACTTGTATATATTTTATACGAAGATGTATAGAAAAAAGTGTCTAGGTTTGTAGTTGACATGTGTCCTTGGCTAATGAGGTTTATTGTTGATTAGGCAATAACTAGGTTGGCAGGTGTAAAGCTCCAGAAATGCCACATGGGGGTCAAAATTTCTGAGTTGTCACTGGTGAAAATGCCACCAGAGGGTTTGGTCAATGCCATGAAAATTTTCAACAGTGGAAGATGTTTTCCATTGAGCCGGTGAAGATGATAAAGCCAATGTTATCTATAGTTGTCAGAATATGCAAGTTTTTTGGTGATTTTGATAGGCCAGAGTTCTCTTGCCAGGGCAGATTACAATGCGATAGAGATTCTTGCTAGGTAGAAAAGCCTTGACAAAGATGGTCTCACTAGGGACCAAAGTGAAGCTAGCACTTATGGGGGATAAGTGTTTTATCCCACATGCAGTAGGAGTTTAGTCTATGTGGGATTTAAGATAAAGAGCTCGCAACTCTTAAACAAATGAGCAAGGCGACAGTATGTCTAAGCCATGTGTAGGCCCATCGGCCAAGGCCTTTGTTAGGTATTATATGTGGAATTTGGAATATTCTAGATTGAAATGTCACTCACCAAATTTGAAAGATGTTGTCATACTGTAATAAATGCTGATGAAATATTTGACTTGTAGGGGCTGGGGTGATGCTTCCCAATTCCTGTAAAAAAAAATTCTCTACAGGCCCTACTGGGAATTTTTTTTTGAAAAATGCCAGAAATTCAAAAAATAATTATAGACTACTAAAATTTAGATCAGAAAATAAAATTTGTAGATCAAATAAATGACTAAACCCAAGTTGCAAATTAGGCCTTTGGCTGGCGGTTTGCCAAAAAAATTGCCTCAAAATTGACTTTGGCCTAGCATACATGAATTTATAGCCGATTTTCACTGAATCAACATTCTGAATGCAATGGTGAGGTTCACTTTGGCTCTAGATGCTCCCAATTTCTAAGGATTCTTTAGATTTGGGTCAAGGTGTTGCAGCAAGAACGATCTCAAATGGCTATGTGAGCAGAATCTCCCCGAGCTCTAATACTATCTAAGAATTTTCCTTAGGGAAAAATTCACCCAAGACCAAGGAACTTAAGCACAAACACAACAGTAGACCAAAAGAGTATGATTAGAATGACGATATGATATTCATTCAATGTGTAAATACACTAGAAGTGCCTGTATATAGAGGCCTTTGGAATACTTTCAGAATTCATAGGAATCAGCAACATGATAAGTCATACAACCATACACATGTCTGCCAAATATGGGTTATCCTCCATTAAGCACAGAAGTAAGTGCGATGATGAGAGGATAAGCCTACAAAGGTGTAGCATGAAAAATAATGTTGTAGACACCATGTGCTAAATTAGGAGTGCAAATAATTGCGTTGTCTACATGAGAACTCAATTAATTATGTAAACTCTAGTGTTGTAGACACAATGTGCTGAATTAGAGTTGCTTACTTCAATGTTTTCAACATGACAACTCATAAGAGTACGCAAACTCCTAAGTGTCTCACCTAAGAAATAATAAAATAATGCATAACAATAAAATAATGCATTAACCTAAGTAAACTTAAGTGTAATAAGTAAATACTTATTTACACCAACAATATAAATAATATAGAATACTATATAATAATATATAGTACTATGATCCTAATATACCATCGAATCATATTTAATATCATATATAATATTATAACAATAAAATTTATTATATAATATACATTAATAAAAGTAAAGAATAATATTATTCAAATATCATTTTCTTAAATGTAAAACATATTTAAATATGTTTTTAAGCCTTTTGGTTTAAAATGTACAATTGGTTCCCATTATTTAAAATTTAAAATTTTGTATTTTGCTACCACATTTCAGGCACTCAATTTTGTATCAAATACTTGATTAGGCTTTATATTTACCAAAACCATTTGGTCAACTCAAACACCATGTGTGAGCCATGTTTTCTTGACATTCAGACTTTGATTGGCCATCTAACAATATATTTTTCATCCAAATTCAATGAAACGAGAAAGGGATTTTTGAGATGTTACTTAAGATTTCGTCGATATAATTGCTATCAAATTATGAGTTCGATAAGTATTTATTAGTTAATTTCTAATTAAGATGTGTATAAACTGCTTATTGACACACTGATTGAAAAATATATATAACTTTCTAATGGTATAAAATTTTTAAAATCCAAAAGTTGTTTCACATTCTATGCTTTACCTAGTATAAGGGGAAAAAATAATTATTATTAATTTTATAAATTTTTTAATTAGTTAAGGTGGTCAAACACGGGATTTTTTTTATTCTGAAAAAAGTTATTGTAGAAAATTCATATTTAATTATTTACCTCGAATAAAAAAACCCAAAAATATGCGTCACATCAGAGCATGAGTCTACTTTTTATATCTATAATAATATTAAAAAATATTAACATTTGATTTTGATTAAGGTAGTCATATATACACATACTTTTTATTTTTTCCCTGAAATTTTTGTACTACTGTATTAAAATCCAAAATTTTGAACAATCAAATAATTTTCCTCCATATAAGGCCTAGTAGTCTAGAAACTAAATTCAATTTCCTATAGAATCTTTTCTTACAACTCTTTTTTTATATAAATTCCATAACTACTTTAAAATTATGTGTCAAGTTGACATAACCTTGATTTGCTAGTTTTTCATTGTCACTGAAGGCCATAGTTTGGTTGACCACGATCCTGCACATACCCACCCACCTCATTTCTTGTGTCATTTAGTGTTGTATATAACAACATAAATCATCTATAAATCAATTTATTATTATCTTCCACAAATCTCAAACTAAACTATATTAATTTTGAAGCCATAAAAACTAAGTTTATAGTCAACCATTTCTTAATAAACAATGAATGTAGTCAAACACTTAAACACTATGCATTACACCTAGAGATTTTCTAATCCTTAGAATTTTGTTCTTTAGGATTAGATATCCACCATTGCAAAAGATAAACTAGCTAGCTCTAATTGTATTGGATTCGGTATGGAAATGAGACCACAAAAATCTTGTAAGAGAGGGCATCATTCCAATTGAATAGCCTACAGAGCAATTCTACTGGTGATAATTTTTAAATTTGAGCTGGTGTGAATGAGGGCTTAAAATCACTCATTTATTTCTAATATACCCAAGTTCATGTATATAATACATGTATGGAATAATGACATTTACACAACACCAAGCATTCTATGTGACTTCCCCATCTTAGTCTAAAATTCTAGGGGAAGGATAGAAACTCATGAAAGGAACAATATCCATTATAGTAGGAATCACAATGAGTGCTACGTAAGAAATTTGGGAGTCACTATGCTCATTACTAGAATTGATTGTTAGCTATGTATAAATAATGTTAGGCAAATCACTCGTCATATCAATTAATTCTTCATCACTACTAACATGTTCATCATTAAAAATACCTTCCATATCTAGGTCAATTGAATCTAAAATACCAATAGAATCATCATGTTTATCCATATGCATAGTATTACCTTGTTTAGCTTCCTCTTAAGATGCATTCATGGCTTTATCAAAGGAAGGTAAAGGTTGAGATGAAGATGTAGGTTGAGAACAAAGAGAACGATCTGTAGCCTTAGCTTTATCTTGATGATTCTTCTGATGTTGACAATAATCTTGATTATGAATAGCCTTAGAAGATATAGTAAGAGGATTGGGTTAACTACCATAGGTTTCAAAGAGGGAACATCAATAGGTTTAGATATAGTAGCTAAGTGAATAGATATTGAACATAAAATAGGTTCAAAAGTAGGAGCAGATGAACTAGTAGGCAAGACAAGCACATGTAAACAATTCTTAGGAATACTAAGTTCCACGATCTTGTCTATTTTATATTTTTGTTAGTTTTTATAGTGATGATTAGGATAAATAGGTTGTTTTTTGGACATGATGGCCACTAAAAAATCAACCTCAATGCAATAACTAGGACGTAATGGTTTATAAAGAGAATGGTTAATAGTAATAATGTTTCCATCATGAGGAATTTTAAGGTATTTATGAATAAGAGAAGCTATGGATTGCATGAGAGAAAGCTATGGAATACCAAGATTAACTTGACATTGATTGAAAGTAGGAATAATAACAAAGGTAGTATAAATAACTTTCTCTAAAAGAGAAACATGTAAAGTGATAGAACCCCCAGGATGTTAAAGAAAACTATTCAAGGTTTGAATCCACATAAGAGTTGAATCATAAGTATCTTTATGCAATATTTTGTTAAAAATATTTTCTTTAGTGATAACATTCATAGTAGAGAAGGATCAACCAAATTACCATGACAAGGAATATAAGAAACTCTAGTAGTGATATAAAGAGGACTATTAGGTGTTTTAAACATATTAGAGTGACTAAAGCTAATAATAGGTGTCTTTTTAGGTCCAAGTGGAGAAGAAATCAGAGGTTGAGGATCCAAATCAACTTGATTTTATTCTTGCATCTTCTCATCATAATAAATATGGTGATCAAAATAAGAAGGTTGATTAATAACATTCGATGAATGGGAAGGTAAAGGATTAGTGTAAATATGCAAATTTTTATTGGGCACCATAATAGATTTATTTGTGTTATTAAATTGAGCATCAATAGATATAGCCATAGAATCAATAAGTTCCTAAATAGCATTCTTCAAAACACAACACTTTTGAGTATCGTGACCTACTTGATGGTGATATTGAAAGAAATCATTTGGGTCAAAAGACATAGGTAGCGACTTACTAGGATCAATAGGACAAATAGGAGGAAGGTTAAGAAGTTGAGCATGGATCAATTTAGTCACCACCTTAGACAAGGTCTAGATAATTGAGTATACTAATGATTAGGATGATATACTAAGGAAATAGTTGCACCTCTAGATGTAGTAGTCACTTGATCATCAATTGTATTTGTACACTTTATTTTGATAAAATTATTGGGTTTAGATGAGTTGTTTGTATTTCTAACGTCACTCTTATAACTAGAAATAGGAGCTGTTAGAGTAGTGCTATCAAGTTGACTCACTTGTAATTGGTAATGGTGAAGCATTGCACATAGATGTAAAAATGAGGTATACTTAGTAAAGAGAATATTATCCCCAATGTCTTTTTGAAAATCAGAAATAAAAATACAATGAATATCATGATCAAACATAGGATAAGAAATCTAAGCATATAAAGGTTTAAATCTGCCAATAAATTTAGTAATTTTCTATTTAAATTTCTTCTTACGGTGCATCAAATCACTTAATGAAATTTGTGGACCAATATTATTATGAAATCTGTAAATGAAATTATTAGCAAGAGTTTAAAAAAACAATAGAATAAGAAGGTAGAGAGAAATACCATTGCAAGGCTCTATCCCTAAAAGTACATGAGAACAACTTAGCCATAAGCCTATAGTCATGACCAAAATCACTACATGTATTCAAGAAAGTTTTAACATGAATTAAGGGATCTCCCTTACCATTATAAGTCTCAAGATGAGGTACCTCAACATGGTGTGGGATAATAGCATGAAGGATATCTAAGGAAAGGGGATTGACAACATCACATGTAAAAATCTTGTGCTTTGATTGAGTTAATTGAGAAATTTTTTGTAAAGTAGTGAAGGTTTGAACATGAGTACTAATGGTAGGATTAGAAGAAATGCTAGTAGGCATAGTGATACTAGACTAATTGGGAAAGTTATAAGAAGTGGAAGGCATATGCAAAGATGTTAGTGGAGGGTGAGAAGGAATGGGTAAATGGTTCGAATAGGTAAAAGAAACCACATTATATGAATGTAATGAAGAAGGAATGGAAGTAGAAGGAAGACTTACAAGAAGTGAAAGGCTAGGAAGACCAGTACTTAAAGGAGTGGACACCTATGTAGAACTAGTGATAAGAGGTGGAGCATATGTAGTTATTCTATAAAGAGTGGTAGAAATTAGAATAGAAGGTTCAATAGTTATGGAAGGAGGAGGATATCCTAATGCTTGGGAACATTATGTCAAAGACTTATCATGTGTATTAAAAAGTTGAGATATACCACATTATATTCTTAAGAACTATAATAGAAGCAACACTATTGGGATTATGATTTCTTGAGCAAGCCATATTTTTAGTTTATCAAATTCATCATAAAGCTTATCAACTTGTAAATGAGGAACACTTAAAGCATCATCTTCATCATGGGATTAGTGAGAAGTGTTATGCTCTATTATAGGATTAAGGTCATGAGAAAATTTGTGAGTAACATCATGTGTCCTAAAGGAAATTCATGATCAAAGGAGCCCATGAGTCTATGGCTTCACCTAACATGAATGCTATAGGTTGGACTTCATGTGATTAATCTCATAAATGAGGAGATCACAAAAGGAAAACCTAGTGAGATCTAACCATGTAGATGTAAAAAAGAGCGCAAAGAAAATAAATTACTCTATCTAATTCCAAAATAAAAAGAGATGTAAAACAACCTAAAACCAAAATGAATTGGGTTTATGTTAGGTTCACCAAAATATTCATGGGGAAAAAGAAGGTACTTTAATAGGACTATAGGTCTCCCTATTCTAAGGTCCATTAAGCCATTCAAATAGATATGTGAGAGAAACTAGGGAATTTGCAAATATGATTCCACTTATGACACAAATTAGATTAGCTAGAACCCAAAGAAAGAAGGGTGCTAATACTAAATTCAAATTATAAAGAAGAATGCAATACAAGGATATACTCTCTTTGATCCTTGATAGGATGATGTAAGTGTAAAATTGAATCATTCCTCAAATAATGTAAATTTCAATGCTATGTGTATAAAATTAGCCCGATTAAGATATAGATCCAAGGTAAAGATATGAAAGGAAATAAAATATGGAAGACTCACATTGAAATGCATAGAGGAAGAGGTATTTTGGATCCAAAACTCATAGTTTGAACTAATTCTAAAGTTCTAATTGTGAATCTCAAAATAAAATGACGAAAGGAATATAACCCATAAATCTCCTTGGAAACAGACACTAAAGGTCTAGGTTGGCTTGGAAAGTTGCCTTTCTACAAGGTTGATATTTTTTGGTAATCTATAATTGATGACTTTGATTTTGTCAAAGGTACCAGGATGGAGCACATGATGTACTTTGATCCATGATGGTGGATGTGCAAGGAGGGGATTATTCCCTTGTTCATTTATGTGGCTACATATTGACCCTATGCAATGTATAAAACAAGTGGGAGCTTGTTGATATAATGGGTGTTGCACACATTGCATAATATTGTTATATTATATAATTTATTTTATTATGTAATTTTGCACCTAGATGGACGTACCACATGTAAAGATTCTTATGAGATATACTTGATGAGTTGTATTGTATCATTGTGATAATATTTCATGTAATTATTTAATATTGGGGAAAAATAATTAAACTTCTAATATTAAATTTGGGGTCAGTGGTTTAGGTAGCATATGGTTTTAGCGCATGGTTTATGTAATACCACTTGGTGGTTTTGTGGGACTTGCTACTATATAAGCAACCACAAGGGTAGTTGTTGTTGTAGTGAGGAAGTGAGAATAAGGCAAAAAGGGAAAGAGTCGAGTAGGACAAGGCTTGACATGTTAGCCAAGGGAGCATTTGTGAAGGTTGGAAGCATGGCAAGGGATGTGTGGATTCATGCTTGTTCACATAGATTGTTCAGTTGTGGCTATGGCTTTGAAGGTTTCCATGGTTGTACTTCAATGGTGCTTTTTTTAAATAATACATGGTGATGGATGCTTTTGGAGGCTAGGTTTTTCCCTCAATGAGGGTTTCCCAGGGTATATCTTGTGTCACAATTTTTGTAGGTATGGTATTTATTCTCTCGCATGTAGATTTAAATTGCATGTTTATTTCAAATCTATTATGAGTTATGTAGAAATTGCTATATTCTTTGTTGCAAGTTTCCTTACAAGTGGATTTAGAGTTATGGTTGTGTTATTGTAACCCTAGATTGAATCCATGGGAATGCATGAGAGGATAAAATAAAGGTTAAGATATATGAGATTTTATTGTAGATCTGAGTGTTTTGAGTTTTTTGTAATGTTAGGATATTGGTAGATTTTAGGCATGTGAAATTTCTGGACAAAAGTTTTTTTGCTTGTTTTTTTCTCAGATATTTCATTTAAATGAGGGTTTTAGGGGGATCTTACAGAAATGACCTCCTGGGTAAAAATAGACCTCACCATTGAATTTGGGTTGATGTTTTCATAAATTTTGATATATAAGATGTCGTACTTTGGCCATGTTCAAAGGAAGTAAAAGAGTTTTTTTAGTTTCAACGTGTGATGGCCATCAAATTTAATCCCATTAGAATTTTTTGTCACAAAAAAGAAAAAAATAGAAGTGAAAATGGTAAAAAGACTATCTTAGTAAAATGACCATAACTTTCTCTCAGGATATCAAATTTTAGACTTCTTATAGGAATTTGAAAGCTAATTCAGAGCACTACAACTTGGTGTAGGTTTAATTTTTGTGATTTTGAAAATTTTATAGGTTTTAAGGGCCCAGAAGTTAGATGTTATTTATTTTGGGCACATATTAGGGCATAATTTTAGTACATGGAGTCAAATTTTGGACTTTGAGTAGTCAACAGAAAGCTCTTGGAGAGCTTTACACATTGGTTTAGATTTGGTGTAGGTTTGGTATGGTTTATTTGGTGATATATTGATCTAAATAGTTTATGATATATATTGACTATGGTAACATTGTGAGTTTATGACATTGTATGTTTGAAAATTTAAGATTTGATGTCATTGTATACTCAGTTCATATTTTAGATTAGTCTCATGATGGTATAATTATCAATATTTGGTTTGGATATGTATGATGACTTGTTGGGTCTACAAGTTGTTTAGTGTTGTAAGCGGTATATGCTTACAAGTTGCATTTATGGCTTCATTATGGGTTATTTTTTCTCATTGATCTTTCATTATTGATGCATATTCAAATTAGTGTCTTGGTGGGTTGTCTATGCCCTAAGTCACATGATTTGCTAATTTTTCTTCATGTAGAAGGGATGAGATGTTGTTACTAGATATAGTCATAGTAAAGAATTATGGCTGACTATTTTATGCTAACAAGTTGGACACTTTAAGAGTTAGTTTCTCAATTCATTTATGTGATCATGGTGCCATTGATTTTGGCTTGACATGATTGGATATATAGGTACATCCATGATTTTAATTGGTTTGGATTCCTAATTTGGTTATGGTGGTATATTTTCTTGGTTGAGTATCATGGTTATATGATTTTTTTTTGAGGAGCTCATGATGTGCACTTTGAGTTCTTTGATGGTTTGATGCCTTGGTCAATTCTCATGGCTAGAGGATGGTTTTTAATCATTTTTTCATGGATAGCTTGGATACATGGTTTAGTGGGAGCTTATGGTAGTGATGGAGTGATAGTGTAGGATTAGTTCCTAGTTCGGTTTATATCTTCTTGGTTTCACTTGGTGCTAATACTTTGGTTGTGTGAGTGTAGACCTAGAGAATTTTCATGTAGGAGATGGATTTTATGATGCCATAGGTGACTTGGTACCATGGTTGAG
The DNA here is from genome assembly GCA_028749045.1 of Cupressus sempervirens. Classification (NCBI taxonomy): domain Eukaryota; kingdom Viridiplantae; phylum Streptophyta; class Pinopsida; order Cupressales; family Cupressaceae; genus Cupressus; species Cupressus sempervirens. The sequence continues at coordinate 683,580,622 of CM053784.1, read as the reverse complement.
TGGGAGTTGTTGGCATTGATATATTTTTTGAGTGTTTTTAGATGTTGGAGATTTGACTTAGATCCTATTTCTACAGAAACATTTTTGACATTTGCATGGTGCACTTTTTATCTTCATGGTGTGTGAAGATGGTTAGATCTTGAGGACTCATGGGGTTCTTGGTTATCTTCATGGTGTGTGGAGATGGTTCTTCATGGTATGTGGAGATATTTTTCTTCATGGTGTGTGGAGATGGTTGCATCTTGAGGACTAGTGGAATTTTTGGTAAGGTGTGGTTTGTGCTTTCATTTGGCATGTTATCCTTGGTGTGAGGATGGCTTCATTATTATGTCATGGTATACTCTTGATATGTGTTTAGATTGTTGACCTGTTATAGAATGTTCATATGGAGCATGGTATCTCTTTGGTTGAGATGGTTAGATCATGTTGTCATGTTTATGTTCTTGAGGCCATAGTTTGAACTTTGACATTGATCTTAGTTTAGTTTGTTGGTATTGAGTACATTGATCATAAGCTAGATACTTCATGATATTGTTATGTTGCATTTGGAGTTGGCATATATTTATTGGTTACAAGTTCTCATGCATACTTAGAGATAGTGGTGATGCTGATTTCTCTTGGATTAGAGAAGCATTTGTTGGGACAGTTATTTGGTTTCAATAGGAAGCCTAAGGGGGATTCGTCTGATATGGACTTGAGAGGAGATTGTTCTTAGATGAGTCTTGGTTGGAGACTTGGATATCTTGATGAGCATTCTCACTCCTCAATGTTGGTCTACTTGGTGGTTTGATACTTAAGAGGTATAGCCCATTGTTTTTCTCAGGTGCATTATGTTTATACTTGTCTTTCATGGATATGGATATTGAGCTATGGTACATGAGTTAGTTATGGAGGGTTCATTTGAGAGATGGTTTAGCATTGGTTATCTCCATTTACATATGTTGTTATGCTGGTTGAGTTTGGGAGATAGTTTTATATTGGGCATATACCTTGGATTAGGAATGATTCATGAGTGTAATATTCTTGTGAGAGGCTTACATCCATGATTAGCTATATGGTTTGGGTGTTGTTGAGGCTTCTTTTTGGGGTTTTATGGAGAAGATAATACTTGCACAATTTACATCTAGAGGTGTTTGTAGAAGGAAATGATATAGGTTATTATTTGTATGGTTTCTCTCTAGTCTTGGTTATCTTCCTAGATGTTTGGATTTGCTTACATTGGATTTTAGATTGGTTAGAGATTGTTATCACTGATTTGTGCTCATGTATGTCATGTGAGAGATGACATGGCTATTTCTTTATATCTTTCCTTTGTTGGTTATGGAGAGCTGGGAGAATGTTGGAGACTTGTTATGAGAGTTATACTTGCAGATTATTGGTTTTTATGCATTGTGGATGTCCTTGAGACTACATGGATTCACTTCTTTGAGATGTTGTGAGTGAATTGGTTATAGATTTGACATTATCTTTTGTAGTGGGAGATTCTTAGTATATATGTGGTAGGTATTACTCTTGAGGCTTGTGATTGTAAGTTATAGATTGAATATATTGATGATGCAAGATTCACTTGGTATACCTTTGGAATTATGGATAGTGAGATGGTTTTGGCACTTGTTGTAGGTGTTATTTCAGCTATGAATATTTTGAAAACTATGGATACATGTGATTACCTTTGAATTAGGTTTTTATACTTTCCATTTTAGTTGGTACAGGATTTTATGATCTTCTAATGCGATAGGTTGGGTGGCTCTCTCTTCAGGTGGCTTCTATGTATGTCCAGTGGCAATGTTCATTTATGTGGCTACATATTGACCCTATGCAATGTATACAAAAAGTGGGAGATTGTTGATATAATGGGTTTTGCACAATATTTTTATATTGTATTATTTTATTTTATTATGTAATGTTGCACCTTGATGGACGTGCAATATATAAAGATTCCCATGGGATATACTTGATGAGTTGTATTGTATCATTGTGATAATATTTCATGTTACAATTATTTAATATTTGGGAAAAATAATTAAATTTCTAATGTTAAATGTGGGGTCAATAGGTTAGGTAGCACATGGTTTATGTAATACCACTTGTTAGTTTTGTGGGACTTGCTAGTATATAAGCATCCACAAGGGTAGTTGTTGTTGTTGTGAGAAAGTGAGAAGAAGGCAAAAAGGGAAAGAGTCGAGTAGGACAAGGCTTGACAGGTTAGCCAAGGGAGCATTTGTGAAGGTTGGAAGCATGGCATGGGATGTGTGGGTTCATGCTTGTTCACATAGATTTCTCGGTTGTGGCTATGGATTTGAAGGCTTTAATGGTTGTATTGCAATGGTGTTTTTATTGAATAATACATTGTGATGGATGCTTTTGGAGGCTAGGTTTTTCCCTTAATGAGGGTTTCTCAAGGTATATCTTGTGTAAATTTTTGTGGGTATGCTGTCTGTTCTCTTGTATGTGGATTTCAATTGTATATTTATTTTAGATCTATTATGGGCTATGTGGAATTGGTTATATTCTTTGTTGCAAGTTTCCTCACAAGATAACAAGTAGGTTCTAGATCTTTAATGCTTTTCCCTGCCACCCTACAAATCAACATAGAAAAGAAATGTTTTGCAATTAGACGTTTATGAAAGATTATCATGGTCAAGCCCAAGGTTGAGGAATTAATCATAAATGACTAAAAATATATATATAATTAGGCTTCACCTTGCTTGAAACCCTTGTTCATAAGCATTCTTTATGTAAATGTATCATAGATCCTGAATTAGGAATTTAGGGCATCTCCACACTTTGCAATGGACTAATCACATCATGGTACCATGGATATAAATGTGCATAAATGAAGAAGATGAATGATTCAATGTACATCTCTTCCTTTGATGATCAACAATAAGCTAGACTTTGTAGAGGAAATACTCACAAAGGAATCTTCAATTCTTGATAGATATCTTGTTAGTTGAATGCTTGAAAACCTTCAATACTTGAACTCCTTGAATGCAAAAGGAAAAAATGTGGACTTCAGATTAAGAGCTTGAAAATATGAACCTTGGTGTGTGAGTGTTACATGATATGAAAATTAATCCTCCAAGTCTTCTTATATGTGATTTCTTATGTAGGAAAATCATACAAGCCAACAAGAGAGCAAAATAAAACAAATTAAGCCTCCGAGGCCTTTTGGTCCATGAGCCTCAAAATCACTGGGAACTAGGTTGACCTAGTCCTGGTTTAGGTCAACCTAGGAGGACTATGTCAAGTAGGTGATTTAGTCTAGATTAGGTCAACCTAGTCTTGGAGATTAGGTCAAGGGATCCATAAGAAGGTGAGGTAAATACTAGGAGAAATATGATAGAAAATGGGAGAAAAGAGGAGAAAAGGAGACTAAGCATAGGAATGTCTGTGGTATAAATAAGGTATTATGGATAGGGAGTTAAAATGTCTTAGAAAGGAAAGTGCATCCATTTTATGATAGTACACAACCAAACATACTCTGACTATGGTCGATCTGGTCTTGGAGATTATGGTAAGGGAGCCATAGGAAGGTGAGGTAGATACTAGGAGAAATAGTATATAAAATGGAAGAAAAGAGGAGAAAAGGAGACCAAGCATAGGAATATCCATGGTAGAAAACCAAATAAGAGAAAGGAAAGTGCATCCATTTTATGATAGTAGACAACTAAACATGAGAAATAGGATAGAAAATGGAAGAAAAGAGGAGAAAAGGAGACCGGGCACAATAATATCCATAATGTAAAGAAGGCATTATGGAAAGGGAGTTAAAATGTCCTAGAAAGGAAAGTGCATCCATTTTATGATAGTACACAACCAAACATACTCTAATTGTGGTACAATGATTTTCCTTAAGTTTTTCAACCAAAGGAAACAATAATTGTTTCTTTTCATCAACCCAAATAGTATACTAATTCAATCTACCATCATGTGAAGCTTTTCTATCATACTAATAAGGTCTACCCAAAAGAAATAACAACAATCCATAGGCATAATATCATACGAGACTTCATCATCATAATTTCCAATTTTGGATTTAACAAGAAATTGTTCACTTACAAGTAAACTATGCTCCTTCTGAATCCAAGCAACATGGTAAGGTCTATGATATCTCAATCTCTATAATTGCAACTTGTTAACCAGTTCCTCAAAAGCTAAATTATCAAAACTTCCACTCCCAATTATTAATTTGTAACATTTTCCAATGATCTTACATTTTTAAAAAAAAAACTCTTTCTCAAAACATATTCTTCATCAAATTTTTCATTCCACAAGATTCATCTTAGCATTAGGTTCTAACTATGATCTCTCAATCTCTATAACTGCAACTTGTTAACTAGTTCCTCAAAAGCCAAATTATCGGAACTTCCACTCCCAATTATTAATTTGTAACATTTTCCAATGATCTTAAATTTGGTTTTAAATAAAATCTTTCTCAAAACATATTATTCATCAAATTTTTCATTCCACAAGATCCTTCTTAACATTAGGTTCTCACCAATTTGATGTTCATTAGGTGTTTTAGAAACTTTTTCACAAGCCAAGGTGTTTTTGCTACTATCTCCAATCTTCTTTCTATAATTAGTGCATTTAATAGCTCTATTTCCTTCTTCTCCACACTTGAAACAAGTGCCCTTAAACCAATATATTTCCTCTCTCTTTCCACTATTATTATTCCCAAAATAACCAGTGTAACTCTCTCTAGTGCAACTACGACTTTTTTAGTAGGTTCTTCATTCCATTCTATCTTTCCTTTATCTTGTATTTAATTTTCATATCATCTACTTTCTCCATAGGTTATGCCTCTACTTGTTTGAAATCTTCCACGTCTACCTCATTGTCTTTACTCATGTTTCTTCACCAAACTTTCTTTAGCTTTCAAGGTTTATTGATATGCTTCTTCCACACTATCCAACTTAACATAGCAAACTTCATCTTGAATTGATGTCCTCAAACCATTTAGTTATTTGGCTACCTTTTCAACTTCATCATCCACATGTTTAGATCCAATGTCCAATTTGTATAACTCCTTAGTATTTTTTTTCACACTCATGTCCTTTTGCTTCAAATTTTGCATCTTCCTCAACAAATTAACTTGGTAATATCGAAGGAGAAACTTCTTCATTTTTGCAAAAAATATATCCCATGTCTTGATATTTTATTTTGCTCTCTTTTTTCTCTTAGTTTGTAAATGATCCCAGCAAAGTGAAGCATGACCCTTCAAGTTTGTGACTTATATATTTACCTTATTTTTATCAAGAGTTCCTTCATAATAAAAGTACTTGTCCATCTCAAAGATCCATTCCAATGCATGTATTAGTCTTAATTCTCCCATCATAGAAAGAAAATTCAATAAGGGGTCTAGGTATAGCATTCACCCTAGACAAAAATCTCAATATCCTTTCTTCATTTTGTTCAACCTCGGGTTCAAGATTAAGATTAGGTGTTGCTTCATAATTATCACTAACATCTTCAATATGTACACCTCTTCTCTTGGTTATCTGAACAACTTCAAATCTCATTGCAATCTACCTCAACATGTCCATTATAGAATTATTAGAGTTTCCTCTACCTCAAACCATCTTGACAATAGTTCCTACAAGATCATAACCTTCTACAAGTTATATGTCATATTTAAAATCTAACACCCTAAAACTAATCCAAACAAGGTTCTCCATGATCTAATCCACAAGAAATAACTCTTATATGATACCACCTTATGCAATTTATAGGTTGAATAAGGTGGAAAAAATCCAACTTAAACCTCTTAACACCCCTTGCTAAGAGTTATGTACAAAAGCTTTAATCAAAAAATCAACAAGGAATGAGAGGCCATAAGTAGCATTTCAACAAGTGTAATCATTTCACTTCACATATACAAGAAAAACATGTCTAGTTGTGAGGCCTTCCAGATTTTGGCCTTATAGAAATAAAATTACAAACTCATTTTCTAAGCTCACATCTTCCATCTTCTTCTTTCTAAGATCTCTAAGGTATGGCTCTCCTTCATCTAACCAAGATTATTTTATATGCAACTAAGCCACAAGTTTGCAATTTAGGCCTTGAATTACATTATAGGTCTAGTCTTGGAAGAGTAAACCAAATCCCAAGCAAAGGACAACATAAGATCATGTGCTCTTAGAAATAGGTCCAAAGAGAGATTAGGAGTTGGCTCCCAACTACACAAGATGCCAAATTAGCATAGAAGAAAACTAAAAGAAAAAAGGTTATAAAGAATGGTATAGATTTTGAAAAATATGAAACATTAGAATATGCACACTTAGGACAAGGATCTAGGATAGACCCTTGACATGATATCAACTGTGCACAACTTGAAACCAAAAGAAGAAATGAATACTTCATAAATAGAAGAATGTTAGGGAAAATAAGAAATATTTTTGGTTGATGTAAAATTTCTCAAAGACCCATGATTATCTTGCATCACTTTGGGATCCAAAAATAGGTCTTGAATCCCCAAAATTAGGCATAGAGTCTAAGATATAACCATTTTAGTGTAGAGAGAAAATTCCAAGTGGATAGAAGGTGAGAAGGGATGACATAGGAGGATAGATCATACCTAAAGATTAACACCATGAAAATAGGAGATTTAAAGAGGATCTATTAGGTTATACCCCAATTCCACCTAGGAGAAGGGATTGAAAAGGGAAAAAAGAAGGAAAGGTGAAAGGAGATTGATGATCTCACATTAAATAGTTGAACTAAACCTTCATTAAATTGTTGTGCATCCAATTTAAGATGGTATTTAAACATTATTTTAGGGATAGGATCATTATGTGGTGTATACATTAATATTGGTTTGTTGGTTTCATTTGTGACTAATCTTACACTAATGTATTTAATTTTCCAATGATCTCCTATGTAATTTTTCATATACTCTTATACAAGGTTATCTTGTTAAAAAAAACTACCTTCAGAATACAATAATACATTATTTTTACACTCAATCAAATCACTTCACAAACTCTAAAATATATGATTTCAACTCTTCATCAGAGAAAAATAGGATGAAGCAAGATATAAAAGAATATTTTTAATTAGATAAAGAGCTATATGTTAGAGTAACAGATTAATTTCATTTCATTTATTAAATTACCTTTAGTCCCTTCTTAATATTTCCCTTTATGCACCTTGCATTTACATTTAATAATTATTTAGTAATTATTAAATGGATTTTACCTCTTAGGGTTTCCCTTTTAGGTTTTTCAATCTCCTTCTATAAGGATTGATCTTTTGTAATTATCTGTCATCTTTTGAGTCTGATAATATAGTTCTCATGTTTTTAGAGAAAAACCCTTGTCTCTCTTTTTTTTTTTTCTTCTCTTTGACAAGCTATTGCATACAAGTGTTATTCAGGTTTTGTAGATTTGTATTGCTCAAATTCTTCATGGTATTAGAGTTTGACCTATTGTAACTTGTTCAGTATTTGGAGAAAAAAAGAATGAGATTTTGATTAAATAGATATGACATTTTTTGGGTATTTAATGTGAAAATAGGGGGTTCTCTCATTTTCAGAGCACTTTGAAACTAAATAGACCTCACAATTGGATTCAAAAGGCGTCAAAACCCCTAATTTTATATAAAATTTGTCAAATTTGGACACAATTGAAATTGGAGGCAAAATAATATTGCTTCTAGATCATGCAGATTTCTTGATGTAGCAATTTTCTAATTTTTGGCATGCGAATGAAAAAAATTTGGCTTAAAAATCGAGATTTTTTTAGCATGTTAGAGTAAAAGATTCATTTCATTTCATTTATTAAATTACCTTTACCCCATTCTTAAGATTTCCCTTTATGCACATTGCATTTCCATTTAATAATTAATTAGTAATTATTAAATGGCTTTTACCTCTTAGGGTTTCCCTTTTAGGTTTTTTGATCTCCTTCTATAAGGATTGATATTTTGTAAGTATCTATCATCTTTTTAGTCTAATAATATAGTTCTCATATTTTTAGAGCAAAACACTTGCCTCTTCTTTACTTTTTGTTCTTTGTGACAAGTTCTTGCATACAAATGTTCTTCAAGTTTTGTGGATTTGTTATTGCTCAAATCCTTTACCATATTCACAAAGTAATAAGAAGTTGTTAGGTAAAAAAAAAGAGACAATACAAGTCTTTATTATCAAAAAAATGGAGAAATAATAAAGTTTTGTAAACTTAGGCCAATGATCATCTTAAATGGAATCTCATAGATGAACTAGATGTAGGAATCTTTTTTTCATCATGGAAGAGGATACATATTATGATAAAGAATTCAATAATTATTCTCATTCTCCTCTTAATTACATATTTTCTCTTTGAGCCTCATACGTGGACATTGTATGCACTAGAAGATGGAGGAAATTCTACTATGAAGATCAATTATCACTTTGAGATGGTACTTGTATGAGAAGAGTTTTGGCTTTTCTTTTATTTATTTAAAAAAAAAATTGTGTCAATGTTGATAAATTTGAAGAGTGCATGAATTGTATAGATTCAATTTGGAGACAGGTTTAGGGTTTGGGGAAGTGCTCAAGTATGGATGCTTGTCCAAAGAGTTAACAAGATTTTGATCAAGAATTGTCACCCTTACAATTAAGGGAAAACTTGGAGAATTTAATCTAGTATAAAATTCTATGTTTGTAATCTAAGAGTTTAGGACCAAGAGCTCAATGATTGAGCTTAGGAAAACACCTTTATGAGATTCAAAAGCAAACTTGGGGAGATCCACTTTACTTAAGATTTTGGGATTCAAAAAAATATTTTCTCAAAAATAAATATTCATTTATGTAATCAAAATTATTTATTTACTAAGCCTTTAGACAAACCTTTTGATTCATATTATGAAAATACTTGTAAAAGGAATTTTATATATATATATATATATATATATATATATATATATATATATATATATATTAAAACAAACATTTATTTTCATTTTTGAAAGTTTTTATGGAAGAAATGAAAATAGTATGAGTCCATTTAAATCTTTTTTTTCCATTACTTTTACCTCAATTTCATCCATTCAAAATTTTTAACCTTTAAACTAAGGCACTTAATTATGTACCTAATTAAGGTTTATAAAGTTTTCACCTTCATTCAAGATTAAAAAAATGTGATCCCAATTTTAGGAATAATTATTGTGGAATTAGCTGGCTATATCCAATAGATTAAAAAATCTCCTTCTTTTTCTATCAAATAGAGTAGTAAGGAGGTTTTGTATAAGGTAAATAAGGCATTATGAATATAGTTATGATTTGTGACTTTAAGAGAACTTATTTTATGATATCAAGAGGAAGATAAGGCTTATGGAATAAGATGCATATGATAGATTTAACTAGAATTACTTGAATACATGTCATCAAATATGAATTTTACATTTTCTTGAAGCGCTTTGACCAAAATCTAAGGTTTTTAGTCTAGTTCCTTTGTGATGGTTGATGGAATCATATCCTATAATTTTCTATTATTACATGGTTAGATTAATTGGTAATAATATCATGTATTTGAAAGCCAAATGATCCCTAAAGATTTATTCACTTCATAAGAAAATATTTTACTCACCAAGAAATTATTGATGTTTTTATTTTTGTTATGTGTTATGTCATGTCTAGGAGTGTAGAATTATCAAGGGGTTTCATAGTGATTATGAGCATGGCTTGGGTTAAAATATTAATGGAGATAAATTTATAGTATTTTTCTTTGACGGTAATGTCTAGGAATCAAATTTTTCTATAGACACATGTATTTTAAGAGAAAATAAATTCAAAGTTCTACCTAGTTTTCTTATATCCTCATGGAAATATAACTAGGTTTTGGAAAGAAAGTAAGGTAGATATAACAACAATATATGACTAAATAAACTATTAATAAATGTACATATATGACCAATTTTGATCACGTGACCATTGGTAGTTTATTGTCAATCATTAATATCAAAACCAAATTTATGACTAAACTATTTTAATCATTAACTTGGTCATTCATTTGGTTGTTGGTTCTTATTAAATAGTAGTTTATTTGGTGGTTTATTTGGTAGTTTATTATTATTAAATACTAGTTTATTTGGTAGTATATTTGATAGTTGATTTGGTAGTATATTTGATAGTATATTCGGTACTATATTTGGAAGTATATTTGGTAGTTGATTTGGTAGTTCACTGGTCATTTATTTGATAGTTAATTTGGTTATTTATTTGTTCATTTCCATCAATTAGTACTAAATATAGTTATGAAATGAACAATTTATTCATTACCATAATTTTTAAAATACAACCAAAAATATGATATTAGAGTTGAACTAAAACATTAAAGAAAACAAAATATTATACATCAACAACACTAAAATTAAAAGATTGATTTAATAACATGAAAAAAAAGGTAACTTGGGATAAAAAAATTAATGCAAATATATATAAGTTATAAAATTTCAAAATTGTCTAAAGAGTGTACAAGTAAATATGATAAGAAGTGTCAAAATTATTTAAGAGTTTCCAACTCTTTCAAGTTCACCTCAATAATTAAAATATTTAAACAACACACAAAATACAATAATATAAAGTAATGAGGCAAATTTTCTAAAAAATAACATACTGATCAACTATGTCATTTTCGCCAAATACTTGAGTGGCTACTATGTGAATGTTCCATCTTTCCCTTTGTGATGAACAACTCCTCCTATTTTATCTTCATAAGTAGGCAATACATTGCTTGTGACAATTATAATGTTTACATTGGAATCTCCAGTTCGATTCAAGTTTTCTCCATGTAAAATAGACAAGGAGTGAATAATCCCAATACTAGAAACATGACCATCATATGGACCCAAAACTTTAACTTTATCCCCTTCTTTGATTTTATTAAAACATTTCTACAATAAAAAGAAAATCATATTAGACTACATAGTTAGTGAAAGGCCAAAATATAAAATACAATTTGAATGTAATACTTATGATAGAGATTCATTTTTTATTTCTAAAGGTCAAATATTCTTGTAAAAATTAAGGACTCACAAAATGTTAAATAAATTGATAATACACTTTTATATTACTTGTACCTTTCTCTAGTATAATTTTCTATGATTTTTAACATTTTAGTCATTTTCTTACTATCAGTATGTTGGTATAATGCCTATAGCCAAGGGGATGGGGAGTTTTGAAGTTAGCATGATGCTAATTGTAATGAACAGTTGTTGGTGGACTATAGAAGTGCTCTAGAAAATAATGATGCTACATTGGCCCAACACAAGTTCTCAAATTCATCCAAATTGCATGCATTGGTCCATCTTCAAGTGAATATAGTGACAGAGGTGTTGTGCATTCATTTTGTATGAGGTCAATGGCAAGAATCCATTGCGTAATTCCTCTCTTGAAAAGAAAATCTTTTTAAGGATCCACTCCAAGGTTCAGTATTTGTCTTGCGACGTACCAAAATCCACTCAGTAGAAGATAAATGTGAGTGTTCACAAGGAGGCCTTTGCTGGTTCGAAAACTCTTTTATCTCAAAATCAAAGTAAATCTTTCTACTGTCTCAAAATATCACACCAAAAGAACAATATTTTTGTATTTTCTATTTTTCGATGAATGCAACTCTAACAATGCAGCTACTATATGGTCCTATTCTAACAAGGGGTTAGCAAAGAAAATAATGAAACTAAAAGAAAAATAATGTGAAATCAAATGACTTGAAATTGAAATTCATAAATGGACATAAGCTACATAACACAACACGTTCTGAGTTAAACCTTCAAAGAAATTGGTAGGAAACCAATGAAAATAGGAGTAGCGCTTTCTAGAATCCACTAATGCAATCATCGGTGAGAATCTTTAACAAATCGAATGATGTTTCAATCTTCATCAAATTGCAAGGCCATGAAAAGTGCACTCATGTGAGACAAAAAGCTATGTAGACACAAATTGGGTGATCTCTTCTCAAACTCATTATGTCAGCAGAATTCATATATCTATAGCAAACACCAAAACTAAAAGATTGCACAACCAGAAAAAACATAATAAACCTTTTTCTCAATCACAATCTCATGAATAAAATCCACAAAACAATGACACATTTAGGCAAGAATAACTACACTCTGAATGCTAGCACCAAAAGCATAATTTTATTGCATAATAATGATGGCCCTAAATACATATTACAATAGGGTATTTATAAGAAATAATCTCCTCAATTTATGTTGAGAGTGAGAGATATATTCATGCAATAAGATGGTTCTAAACTAATAAAACAAACTAATTATATACAAACTACCTATCTAACTGGTGCTTACTAGGACTTCATCCATTTTATATTTTTTAATTGGATGCATGAGCCATTACATGTTAAAAACCAAAGAAATTATGAGAGAAAAATATGCAAAAGCTTCGAGTTGAAGTGGAAGTTTCTGGAGATGCCAAAATTAGAAGTTGATCCTTCATAGGGCGTTAGTCAGAGTTAAACTGTTGTCAGAATGCATTTTTGATGCATGGAAAGCTCTATTTTTGGAACTAACAGTTAACTATCGGTGCACCTCTAGAATTGCAGAGCTGCAAAGTTGCTAACCTATGTATTTGTGAAGATACAGACCTGCGGACCTACATAGCTATGGATGGTCAAAACTGAAATTCACTAAGTGTCAAAACTAAAATTCTGGCATCTGGGTTTTGTTCTTCTTCATCCCAAAGGTATGTTTGGATGTTTGCCCTTGAATTTCTCTATAATCTCATTGATTTTGGCCACATCTGGAAAATCCAAAGCCTCATATTTGTCCTTGACCTTTTTTCTATAATTATCTACCTTAATTTGAGTATCAGCAAAATCCCCCAGTTTGGTATCCAATTCTAACAATGCTTCCTCAATTTTGAAGGCCTGTCGGATGTCCTCCTCATCATCAACTTCCACAAAAATCTTCTTTAAATTATTGAATACATCTACAGGTAGCAATCTCTCGCATTCCTCATCTTCAAAAATATCTAAACAGGCATCACTATAGTGCCTCTCTACTTCCAAAATTTGCTCTTGGGCTTGATCGTTGAGTTCATGAATTTCATCATGTAATGTTTCCATTAATTTATCGCTATTTGCTATCTTTTCTATCTATTCATCAATAATATCTAATTCATCTCCCTTATATACATCAATCAACACTTGGTACCTTTGGCCCTTTATGGCTTGTAGAGTTTGTAAATCTTTGCTCTAGGCCTATACTTCATCAAAAATGCTGAAGTCCTACTTCAAAATTGCCACCATTTTATTCACATTTTCTTGAGTAACGTGCAGCATCTTCAAGTTTTCTGTGATAATCATGACTCCTTTCTCTTCAAAACTTTCCCACCATTGCTAACAAGCTCTCAAACATGGATCCATATGGACTACTCCCCATTCTCTAAGAATAGTATTCAAGGTCTCGTTAGGGTGCTTAGGATCAAGAGGACCAACGACTTCGGTCAAATATCCCTTGAGGATCTCAACCTGCCTTCAAAGTGCTTGGATTTCCATCTCATCCTCCCCCATGTTCTTCATAATTTCCTTAATTCCCATGGTCACCATTAATTGGGATGCATCTCATGTGGGTTTTCCCAACAAATTTTTTTTCAATTCATAATCCTTAGGACCAAGGCTTTCTATGTTTGTATCCCCAGGAGGAACAACTGCTTGTGCAAACAATTTTGGGCTATTCTGTGCACCTGTAACAAATGCCAATGGTATTGCCTCACATGTCGAGGACTCAGGTTTATTCAAAATTTCAACAATCTCATAAATGTCATCCTCTGAAGCTCAAAATATAGGTCTAGCTCTTCTTATCACTTCCTTTTGTAGCCACCTTGGAGTGTGTTTAGCTGGAGGTCTTCTTATTGAAGATGTGGGAGTATGTTCTAAAATTTCTTTCCCTTTATCGCTCTTCTTGAAGTTGTTTCTATCTATGAGGGCTCTCCTTCTATTTTCTTGATCTTAATGGACCTGGTAGCCTACACCTTAGTGTCTTGGGGAGGTGATTGAGAAAAATTGACTATTTGTCCCTCCTTTGACACTTCATCGATTTCCCTTTGTTCTGGTTGCTCCTCTTGGGAAAGTTCCTTCTGAACTTATTCTTCTAATCCTAGAAGAAGAGGAGTAACTAAACCTTTATTTACCACTATAGCTTGTGTTGAAGATGGGGGAGTAGGATCAGGACCTTGTGTGGCTAGTGGTATCTATGTCCAGACTTCCTATTGAGATTGGCTTGTAGGAGTACACCTAATCTTGCCATCAATTAACGTCATTCCCATAGGCATGAAGTCAAAATTAGAAATTTTAAATACATCATCCCCTTCTTCACTTTTCTCATCTACCCATTGTTGCACTTCATCTTCCAAAGAAGAGACTTGTAAGGGTCTTTCCTAGGTGGATGGTGATATGCTTGAGGTACTTCTTCTCCTTTCTTTTTCCATGGCTCTAGCTAGCCAGGTTCTTCTCTATATGGGCACTTCTTCGTCTTCATTTGTCTCCTCTTCTTCCTCCTCTTCTTCTTCTGGGATGGTTTTAGGAATAGAAGGAAAAGGAACCATTCTCTTAGTCACCTTTTGCCTTTTCTTCATTTAGATCTTAATCTTCTTTTGTTTTGTGGAGGCGAAAGGGGATACTGGTTGTTCTTGCAGAGGAGGCATAGAAACTTGTTGACTCTCTTCCTCTTTAGATTGGGAAGGCACAGAAGGGGGCAGTGGAGGATTATCCTAGACTTGAGTAGCTCTAGTATCCTCAGATCCTTACACATATTTTTCTTGTTGTTGGGAAGGTGCTTGCACTTCACCCTGTTCTGCCTGAATTCTTTGTGGGGAAGTCCTCTTCCTTTTATTCTTTTCTATCCTCTCTAAAGGATGATAGTATCAAACCAGGTGGTCAAGTTTGTATACTATCTCTGGCCTAATGGGAGATTGGAGTGCAAAAGTAGGAACTATAACTTTCCTTCCTCTACCTTTCTCAGGGCAGGCTTGAGCATGCAAGACAACAGTGTCAGGTATGGGATCAAGTGGAAAAGGCTGCTTGATCCATTCCTTCATCATTCTAATCACATGTCTTGCCTAATCATCAATATCATCACCCTCCTCCTTGTCAACTTCTGCATTCATAATGGGTCTTTCTCTGATTTTGTCTAAGTTGAACAGGGGGTCCAATAGCTCCTTATAATCTTGTTGGCTTATTTCCTCTGGAATATTGAGATTGAGGGTCTTCTCTTCCAGATACAAAGTCATCCTACAATAATCTCATATGAGGATATTTTAGTCATTTGTCACATTCATTCAATGATCTTCAATAGCATCTTCATGATGAAACTCTTTACCTGCCATACTCTCCACCTTCCCGACATTATCAAAATGTATCCTAGGGGAATTGTACTCCTCAAGGGGATAATTCTCCCATTCCCACTCAAAAGTCAAAATGTCTTGCTTCCACTTTACCTAGTATGGTCCAATGATGAGAGGCCATGTCCAACAAGGTCTTCTTTGTCTTTTCACCCTCTCATATGCTGATTTAGCCTGCCGAGAAATCTCTAGTAGCACTAGTTTGTCACTCAGATATCTGGGGAGCTTCTTGGGATTGATAGTGGCACCACCTACCTGTAGGTATGTGAATGTCTTAAACTGAATGAAATAGGCCCCAAGAGTTGTTATCTGTCCTTTTGCTTCATTAGATAGCCTCTTTCCATAATCTCTTTCAATGAATTGAATGATCACAAAAATGAACACATCATTCACGATTCTATATTCCTTGCTTTGAGCAGATAGTTTCTTCTTCACCAGTTGAGGGTAGACTATGTAAGGCCAGGCATTGGGATCCTGCATACTACCTCTTCTATACAACCCAAGGTAGTCTGTTGCTCTTGCTACAAGAAAGTATACTATGTAAGATGTCATATAAAACTTCTTCTTATCCTTTACCATCCTCAACTGCTCACACAAGTTTTTACTAAGTGTGGTGACCTAGTCCAATGGTATCTTTGATGTTTTGATGGTTTTAATGAAGTTGATCATGAAGGTATTAAGGTGGCTTGCTACAAATAAACCCATGACTCTACTCAAAAGGATGATGGAGTAACCAATATCCTCCTTCATATATCCCCAAGTCATATCCACTTTGCCTGTTATCCTTCCCTGAGGAGGCCCCTCAATGAGATAAGATGATTGGATGATATCCATTGCCTGCTTCGTATGTTCCTTGTACCATCTCTCTGCTGATTCGTAGGAGAGTCTAATGAACTCATCCACTCTTGGGAGATGGAAGACCCTCTCAATCTTGTCAGGTCAAAAATCAAGGACCACTTCTCCTATCACACTTTTCACCACTCTCTCTTCAGAAACAAAATGTTGCACCAATGTCATTGCTAGTTCTGTTGATTGCACTGATATGGGATGTGATGCTACATTCACCAACCCAAAATGTATCAAGGACGAAACTAGATTTGATCTCTTGGTTGTTTTATTACAGGTTTTCAAGAATTCCCCTAAGTTAGTGTGTCCCATGTCAGTATCTCAGATCTCAGCATAATCATCGTGAAATCTTGATTTGGATTGTATGCCTTGGAACTTGAAGACTACAGGCTTGGGTGCTACTCCAGATGTGGACACCATTTGATTACTTGCACGACACAAGAAAAGTTTTTATTAGTTCAAAGATAAAATGTAAAAACTATTAAATTAAAATAAGCATAAGAAAAAGAAAATCCCCTTTGGGTATTTTTAATATATATATATATATATATATATATATATTTTATAATTTTTTTTTTTTAATTTATAATTTTTTTTTTGACTCTAATATTTCTGACACTAATACTAATTTCTTCTCCCAACTCTTGAACTGTGAATATGGGAGTCGAAAAAATTAGGGGGTCCCCATTCCTAGTGAGGAATGGGGTGTGTGTTGTGGACACCACAACAAGAGGAAAATTATTTAATTTAATTATTTTATTGCTTAATTTTTTCACATTATATTTGGGTAGTGAGAGCTTCAAATTGGGATGGATTCTCATTTCACCAAATAAGAACCCCCTTATGCTCATTATTTCTAGAAATAAGAAAACAATTACATACTATCATGTTGTTATCTTCTCAGGGGTGGCTAGTTAGGTTTGGCCAAGTGCTCAATACACTTATTGTGAGGCTAATGGTGCTTCTAGATGGATTTCCATGATGTGGAATCTGATAAGGCATTAGGAGTGGTTATCTATGCCCACACCTTTTTTTTTGCCACAAAATTCACCAACCAAATAGGTAGCTAGACTATTTTAAATTTTTATGCACCTAATACCCATAATGGTAGGCTTGATGTTTGGGAAGATGCCACCACTATGGTTGAGTCCATAAGACTAGGAAATATCTTAATTATGGGGGATTTGAACACCCCTTTGTGCCCCTTAGAGAAGATGGGGGATAGGAGGATTCCTTGGATAGTATGTAAGATTTGGAGGATTTTTTGAGAAGAAATTATCTGATAGATATTGATCTCTAGGGTTCAGCTTTCACCTAGTCTAACAATAGACTTGGGAAATACTTGATCCAAGTCAGGCTTGATAGTGCCCTCATCTCTGCTAGATGGAACATTCTTCAACATAATAACCTAAAGGCTTACCCTAGGACCATATCCGACCATTCCATGCTACTTTTCTCCTAGACATAAAATTTAACCAAATGGAGGCCTTTTAGATATGAGATTATGTGGCACTTGCATAATGATTTTAGAGAGTGGATTGCACATTGGTAGAATGACCCAGTGGAAGGTACGATCATGTTCTTAATTTCCAAAAAACTAGAGATAATTCACAAGGAGATTAAACATTGGTACAAATCATCATTTGGGAGCTTAAACAAAGAAAAGAAGGATATAGAAAATAAGTTGGTTGAGCTCCAAAATCAAATCCCACAAAGTTGAACTTAGGTGGTGCAACAATAGGAGGAGAGGGAGTGTCGACAAAAATGGAACTCCTTCCTGAATAAGGAGGAAGTCTTTTGGAAATAGAGATCTAGGGTCTAATGGTTAGAGGAGGGAGACAAAAATATGGCATTGAAACACTATAAACATGTTAGAGGATGATAATAACTAAGAGGTCACTGAAATGGACCAAATAGAAGAAAGAGCCAACTCCTATTTCTAGGAAATGTACAACCCCCATTGGCTTAAGTTGACAATAACCTATAGAGTGATATCCTATGAACCTTTCAACTAGTGATTACTAACTAAATGAATGAGGGGATTAAGTTTAAGGTCAAAGAGGAATAAATTAGAGGGATTGTCTTCAGTATGAAATTGTACAAAGGCCCCAGCCTCGATGGGTTCCTCCCTACATTCTTCCAAGAATTCAAGGACATTGTTAAGTATGATGTTATTCATGATGTTGGGGACTTTTTCAAAATGGGGAAGCTATTGAAAGAACTCAATCAAACCTTCATTGTTCTCATCTCTAAGACTGAGGACCCTTGAAGGATGGAGGACTTTAGGCCTATTAGTCTTTGTAACACTATATACAAGATCTTTTCTAAAGTTATGGTGAATCCCTTCAAACCCCTCTTGGACAAATTCATTAGTCTTCATCAAAATGGCTTTGTTCCTAGGAGACAAATTCTTGACATTATCATAACTACCCACAAGGTGATACATTATATGGATAAAACTAAAAAACTAGATATGACCCTTAAACTAGATATATCTAAAGCCTATGATAAGGTTAGACATGATTTCCTATTTTCTATTCTCATCGAAATTGGATTTAATGAGAAGGTTCTAAAAATTATAAAGAATTGATGTGACTTTTGTTAATTTCAGTGATTGTTATCAGAAGGTGGATTAATATAGATAAAAATAAGTCTCCTAAGTTATTGTAATCTCTATATTATCTCTTCTAAATTCTTCAAAATTGATCATGTCAGACTTCCCTCACTGAGGTAGTATGGACCAAATTGCTTGAAACCTATAGTGCTAATAGCTCAAAAAGAATTTAACAATTATTTTTGGTTTAAAATATAAGGTGCAAATAAATACAAAGAGAAAAAGGAACACCCCTAGCAAGGTTGTAATTGTGAAATTTAGTGTGTGGTAATATGATTTCCAATCTTTCCATTAGGACTAAAATAAAAAATCCCAATCTTGTGAACCATACTTGGTAGAAAAGTGTCAATAACATTATTTTTGTATGAATTTGAAGTCCTAATTTTGCAATCAAAATTTAACTTTGGGTCGAGGGAAAGAAAGAAAGAAATCCTCTTTATAGAAAAAAGATTCCTAGTTAAAAGATTCTTCCATTGAGAAACCTCAAGGAATGATGTGGTGTAGCTCTTATATTGTGTTGTTTAAACCATTCCATTAGATATAATCTTTCCTTCAACAATACAATAGATTAAGCTTTAAAATGGTTAATCAACTTTTTAAAAAGTTAGTCAACATTTTTATTTAAGCACATTTTTAATGTAAAAATGAACTATTAGTATGTATTATTAAAGTCATTTGATTAAGTATAAACTATCTCTAACCAGTGAGTAGGAATATCTTTTTCTTTAATGCTTCTTCATTGAAGAAGATGAGGTTGTTTAAACTATTATCTTGTGTAGATCAGATCCATTGACCCTAAGATTTACTATGAATCAGGAATAAAGGTTGTGATTTCAGATTTCACACAAAACCATCAGATGGATTTTGTGTTGCACTCTCACACTTTCTCAGAGATGGTGCAACCTACAAAATCATCTAAACTTGTGAAGATGGGTATTGTGGATGTGGAGTACAATGGTGAGTAAATCTCACTATTTTGAAATTTCACCATGTGGGTAAAAGGAAGTGTTTCAACTTAAGTTAAATTTTGTTTGGGTTGCAACATGTTCCAACTAAATATATAATTGAAAATATTTTAAAGAGGAATGGGTCTTTTGTAGTGGCATTTTAGATGAGTATGAAATTTTTTCTACAATGTGTGAAATAGTAATATTTTTATATAAGATTTAATTGTGTATTTTTTGAATCAAATTCAATAATCTATGTTCCATGAGTAGTCTTTTATAAGAATATATTATTCATGAAAATGAATATAACATTTAGCATTTATTGCATCCAAGTGATGTTCACAGAGGTGAAGCACGGGGACTTATTGGGTCACCCATCTTAATACTACTCAAGCTAACCTATGTATAACTATAGAGTTTTCTCCAAGGATAAACCCACTTTTCTTTCTTTCAAATTAGATCGAAAAATGGTCTTAACCTTGAAACAAACTTTATGGTTAGGCACACTTGAGATGGGGTAGTATTAGTGGAATGGATGACTTCTAAAATTCTTTCCCCAGTGTTTTACCTCTATAGGCATCACCTATTCATTCATTTTTATAAGAGATAAGTTCTTGTAAATCATTATTCATAAAACATAGATCAATGAATTTTGATGAAAAAAATACACAAACCAATATCACAATAACCCTTTATTTTATAAATATTAGGCGCTAATTAACCTCTTTCTTCATTTACATCATATCTCCCTACTCCCCCTTCTAACCATTGCTTCTACCTAGATTTATCATATATATCTTAGCCTCATGTCTCTTAGTCTCCTAAATATATACATGCATCTCTCTGTCTCTCTCTCTCTCTCTCACATCTTCCCCCCAATTATCCTCTATATTTACCTAATGTCTCTTTATCTCTAACAAAATATGTCTCTTTTTTCTTAATTTCAAATTGTAAAGTGGTGTGTTTATGAAAAAACATCTTTGTGAAAAATAACTCATCACATATAGGTTCATAGACAAGTGTCATAATAAGTGAATTATTAAGAAAAATATAAACATGTGTGTAAATGGATATGATAGACTAGTTGTATATGATAGTACATTTTAAAGTGATAGAAGACTAGGGTAATGATTCCTATGGAAAGCTTAGTAATTTAGGCATCAATTTGAGGGTTATAAATCAAACTCATGTTTAAGTGTGAACATTGCAACTTAATACATTTTTTTCATATTTAAAGGTAGCAAAACTATGATCATAAATAGTGAAATCAATAGAAGAGAATAATATCAATAGTGAGACATTTGGTTTGGTTCAATAAGATTGTTTTCCAATTGAGTCAGTGTAAGAATAATCAAGGATAATTTTGTATGGGAGGGAAAAAACACTAAACTAAGACCTAGGTGAGCATGAAATTGTGTGTGCATACAATTTACAATTCTACATTTAGCCCCTCTTTCCTATGAGTATGAACTTGCATTCATACTTTCAATAAAGGAGAATCATTTTTTTTCAATGTATTAAAGATACAAGAATCAAGAAGCCCCCAAATGACTTAGGATCTTATGATTCTTGTAACAAGAAAAAGAAGCAATAGGTAAATAGAAATGGAGAAGAAAGTATGACTATTCTAGCCTAGTAAGACTAAGTTTACTATGAGCCATGTAGAAAGTTTGGTGCAAAGAAAAACCAAACAAAGCATTATTGTAATGAAATTTACCAAGAAGAGATTGCAAGAAAAATATACATTTTTCCAAGCAAGTTAAAAAATTATATGCAAGATTTTGTTGTGTTGTGTGCATAGAGTGTAACAAATAGCATATTGGATGCCCTACATTAATAGGATTTCATATGACTTCCTAGGAGAAATAGTTTTATGGTAGTATACAACCATCCAAAAGATAAGTATGAGCTACCAAAATATTATACTTTCAAGTAAGGAAAAAATCAAGGATAATGGAGCACATGAAAAAACACAAAGAATATAAGTGATCCACTAAGTAACTCATTATGTGAATTTGATAGCTTCTAGTTATCAATTATAATTGCATTAAATTTGACCTAATCTCCTAAAGGTAGTAGAACTATGAGCACAGTGGAAGAAGATTACATAAGATAAATGAACAAGAGTCTTTTGGGTCAACATGGTAGACTAGGATGTTGACTAGGAACTGATTATTCCTCTACTCAAGGATTAGTATTAGTGTTGACAGCTACATTCTCTTCTAGAATATTGTTTTATTATCTTGACCTAGGGATGTCTAAGTTGAAATGGGACAACACTTTATATGCACTAAACACCCTAGTTGGACATGGAATCTATCCTAAGGATTATCTTGCCTAAATTAAAATGCTTTGGAAAGAAATTCTAATCCTACTACTGTAATATAAATAAATCTTAGTTGTAGGGATAGAAAATCCTACCCCAAGTGGTTGCAAGAACACCAAACAACTTTATAGGTTTTTCTACTACATGAACATTTACATTGAGATGCTAATAAAATAATAACCAAAGAAGAGGAACAGTTAATCTAGTTGGTCAAATTGAAAGAAAGGAAACTCCCTAAGTGGGCCCCCTTAGGTAGTTTCTTATGAATGTAACATATTAAAAAATAAAGCTCACAAAATCTTTAATGGTATAAAATTGCATGTGCATGATACCCTTCACTAAAATGAGACTGACAGGGAGGTTGGATGAACCAATCACAAGTTCATGCTCTTAGTCTTCTTGGAAGACTTCTAGGGTTTCTTCACCACACCACTTGTCACCTATAGGACCTTTATTTTCTAAGGATCCCTTGGTCTTTCTATCCAACCCAACTACCAAGAAAGATTCACCAATCAAATCAAAACTTGATGCATTCTCACTCCACTAACCATAGCCCTTAAACCTCCTTATAGGCTCTTTAACCTCCAAATCTTGAACTTAGCCTTGTAAAGGTGTGGAGGTATCTCAAATTAATTCAATTCAACCAACTAGGGGTTTTAAGATTCTCACTTGGTTCAACTTTTCATCTCATTTCATCAAATTTCTTTAAGAATGGGCCTAAAAGGCTACTAGCCCCAATTAGGCCTCCTACTCCGAGAAAATGGAGATTTTATCCCAATCCTTACAAATAAAACCTATAATTTTTATTAGGATTATTGGATCATATTTTAATCTCTCAAGTATTTTTGGGGTCTTGGGATCATCACCTTCCATATAGTACCTTAATTCAAATTGAGTGAAATTAAGGGTTTTTAGGCTCTTACTAGTTTCTCTACAAGTTAGAAAGATTTAGGATAAAAAATGGATTTGTGTGACCTCTCTCTCTTGACCAGATCTTGGAAAGAATCCTATTTTTAATTTCCTACATGAATTTTGACTCTATTTGTTCACCTCTACAAGTTATGTTGCTTGCAATTAGATCTTCCTTAATTGAACTCACCACATGCTCACCTAGGGCAAGGTATTAAAAATAGATTCCATGCATTTGAGGGCACAATATTCTTTAAAATGTATGTACATGGATTCTAATCAATATTACCAAGAGGTCATTCAGAATGGATGGTGGTAAAGTGAGTTAGAACCCCATCTTTCCCAAATGCCTGGGTAGAACCAGTCACAGGGCCAAAACAAGAATATTTACTAAAGGAAAGAAAATATGCACAAAATTCCTAACTAATACCACACATAATCAAGAAAACATCTAAGCTACTCACAATAGGTTTTATAGTACAAACTTTAATTATCTAACTACCCACTATCATGGAAAATACACAGAAAATGCTCAAAAATCACTTCCAACCCAAATATTCAAAACTTCTCTCCATACAATGGGTGTCCAACCGAAAAATCTATCAGGTATTATCTTATGTATGGTGGTTAGGAATTTAATTACCACTTAGGGCTCCTTTTCATCTATTTGTAGCACTTGGACAATGTTGTCCAAGCAATTTCTAAAAGTTGCAAAGTTTCACAATGCAACTTTTAAATCTTTTGGCAAGTTTTTGCACAACTTAACTAAATGAGACCCAATGCTCCTTAAACATCACCAAAGACCATAACTATGGTAGAAACATTATTCTAACCCATCTTTGACCCTACTAACCTCATACTAGCATCATCCTTAGAATTGTACAAATCAGGTTGTATCAATAGTTGAAGTCAATTCTCATTTATTTCCAAACCATTCCTTATATATCTCTTGACTCTTCTAGTGGTAGCTTGAAGGTTACTAGGAGAATGAGACTCTTTCCTTTGTAGAAATATTTTCATGTCTTCCCACTTGCCTTTGCTTTGAACTAAAAAGAATTAAGGTTTAAATTTACAATCATATGGTACTAATCAAATACTTTCCTTTCAAGAGGTTCTATGTGTGGTTTGGCCCACTAATTAGCCCATAATTTTTTCCAATTAAAATATATCCTCTACTCTTCCAATAATTCCTTCCTAACTAGAAGATGATTGGTGGCCCTTGCATATTTAAAGTATCAAATTCCTTGCCTTTAGTGATGTCATTTTGGATCCATGAGATCAAAGCACTAATATGGACATCACCTACATAACATAGGAGATTCCATTTAGTATCTTGTGCAACAAAAAGGTTATGTAGGTAAAATTCACCAAGTAAATGTTTAATGTGATCGGTTGAATCTCAATATGTTTCATAAAACTCATAATGAGTTTTCAATGAGGGATTTTTCTCTTGCGATAACCTTATCATTTGAAAATTTAAATAAAACTCTTTATGGTACATTGCATATACTAGAGATGGTGACCTACATTCAAGAATTTATGAAACTAACTTGATTACCTGATCAAGCTTGTCTTTGAGATTAGAAATTTCCACATCTTTATTGTTGCTTTCCTTCTTTAGTTTCCTAATCTACATATTTTATGATTTTTTTGATCAATCATCTCTGAATCACACTCCATCCCTACAACTAATAAAGCTAGTTACATGAAGAGAGATTATGATATTATCTCTCTTTTCTCCTTCCTATATTTCTTCCTAGCCATGTGTTTCTACTTGTGCCCCAGAGAATACTACATCTTCTTCCTGAATTGCTTCAAATCCACCAACATTCTCAAGTCACATATCATCCTTAGCAATATTATCATTTAGACCATGCTTAGGAAGTTTAGGGATGACATGCACTAGTTTAGCAATAGGTGGTTATCTATCAAGTGGCACTTAAGGTTCTTGTACCACAAGAAGAGGTTTTTCCTCATTTAATATTTTATTATTCACAAGACCATTTCATGTGTCTCTCTACTCCTCTTGCATAACATTTTCATCTTCAATCAATACTTCCCCCTCCTATAGAGGCTCTTTTGGAAATTTCCCCTAAAATACTTCCTATATTTGTTCTATTGTTTCTTCCTACACTTTTTCTTGGGTTTGTTCCGAATTATTACTTCTATTTCAATAAAAATTTCTATTATTATAACTTCTGGCATCTCCCAGATTCCTTCCTCTATACCCTATTGTGTTTATCTCATTGATTCTTTGCCAAAAACCATTTGTTTCTTAGTAGGTAATTATTTTTCTGCTATGGTTGATACTCCTTTTGTAGTTTCATTTTCAAGTTGTTCCATTAATTCTTCCTAAACTTCATCTCTTTCATCCCTCTATTATTTACCTATTAGTTCATCTTATACTTGTGTTGTGATAGCTACCAAATCCCAAGTCCTGACCCTAAAAAGTATCTTCACCCCTAGGTTGTTCTCTTTCCTCTTGTAATGAATTAATAGAATTTGAGGCAAGGATTTCCAATCCCCTGACTTGAGATACAGGGAATGAGAAATATTGTCAATGAAGGGTGGCTACATGAAGTAGATTCTAAAGGATTGGACTCTATGTGCATAGTGGGTCACTCTTGGCTTAGCTAATGTTGAAGCCTAGTACTTCTTATTAGAAAGATATAAGTTAGTTTCTTCTTTATTGATATAGTGGCTATAGGAGTAGAAATTATTTTATGCTCCTTTCATTTATCAATTTTTTGGGTAGATGTGGGAGTGTTTATTTATGGGGTTTCTCTACAATTTTATCCTTCCCTTTATGGCTAGTAGTTCTAACTTCAAAAGATGGGTTTTTCATTATGGCTCTCTTCATTCTTTCAAAAAGGGTAATATTATTAGAGTGAGGGGTGTTAGAAGTGGACTTAGAGGCTTGAGTTTAAAGGGTTTAGATGCAAAGGACTCAACTTTTGGTTTAGAAACTCTATGTTTATGAGTGAGTGGTTACCCTCTAGTGCCAACTATACCATCCTAAATTGGAATCACTTCAATTTATGATCATTTAACACCTATCTAATGTAATTTAAAGATAAATTTGCATTTAAGTCTCTGACCTATCCTCCTCTTAAATGGGAGATAGGACCTTATAAGTCCTCCTTGGTATTCCTATTCTATAACACAGAAATTGAGGTAGAATATGTTTATCTAAGTCATCCCCTTTCCTTTCACTTCAATCAACATAACTCCTTTCCACATTGAAACAAGATTTCCTTAGAATCTGGATCTAATTTCTAGATTTTGGGATCCATTATGGCATTCCGAGTCAATCTTAGGGTTTTTTACACCTAATTATCATGGGAATATCTCACTCTTGACCAATTAGGGGTGGAGTATTCTCATGATGGGACAATTAGGGGCACAATGTACCCTTTATATGGTCCCATTTTGGGTCTTGATAGTTACTTACTTCTCAAGGTTTGGTCCAAAGTTAGGTTTTGAGCCCAGTCAGCCTACAAGAGGAAATTAAATCTAAATTCTATATAAACACCATCAATTACTTCATTTGGAACATATAGATGATGTATGTGGACTATCAAGAAAGAAAGAATACTTAGGTTCAAGAAAGATTTGCCAAGGATTTCTTATGTAGACTAGCCATTGTGGACATCCCAATTTGTCTTAGCAAATTTCCAAGGTGCAAACAAAGAGGCTTGGAAACATTCCTTGTAGCAAGAGATTTCTTCATCTTTGTCTTCACATTCTAGTATTTAAGCATCAAGATTCAATTATAGAGTAGCAAATACAAATCTTAGGGGATTTGTATGCTTTCTAGGTTATCCTTGGATCTAGGCATAGTTATTCCATCCACATTCAACCATAATTCTTTATTCTAGGGTTTCATATCTAAGGATTTGGATCCTTTCATTTGCACATATAAAGATCATACATGAGAATCACACACATTACATTTTCAAATCAGCTATCCATGGAGGTGGGAATCACCAAAACATTTGGTTGACTATTGAAGACCCCTACATAGCCATTTAACATCCCAAAATTTAGATGTTATCATATCCTGAAAGGAAAAATCAATTGTGGATCATAATATCTTTTTCATCATCTATCAAAATAATGAAATTAGAACCAACATTGCACATCATTCATTAGGGGCACACTACACCCTTGATGATCCATTTCAACCCTAAAGATCCATTTCACCCATAAAAGATCACTAAAAGACTTATGGGTTTTATCTACCTCATAGTTTTAGGCTTTTGATCATTTTCTATTCACTCTAAATATCAACATAACACACAAAAATAAAGGTTCAAAATCTCAAGATAAGTAGCTTTATTTCTCTTTGTCAATTTAGCATTTCATGTAAGTATTTGGTCTAGCTTACTTTCTTGATACTAAAGGCAATCATAGTATTATTAGTTAGTGAAAAACACTTAATCATTAACTATGCAAATTTTGGTCAGTCATCACTTTGATCAAGCCACTATACAGGCCAAGCTATTCAGTACTAAAGTGAAGAAGTTTAGTTGGTGTCAAGGTATATATATTTTCCAAGTGCACATAAGTTTTTCTGAATATTTTAGTAGTTATCAAGCGATTTAGAAGGAAAGATGTGTTGAGTAATCCAAAAGGTAAAATTAGTTATAGTCAAGTGTAGTTCATACTAAGGGACAACATGTTAGAATAAACAAAAATGAGTGCCAAAACATATATGAACCAAGTAACACAATTTGATGTATTTGAGTTTGGAATGGCACAAACTCATATCTAAACCATTTTTTCAAGTTGGAAGTGTGTTTATATGATTAAGGATTCAATGATAGATGTAATTATACATATAATTGTGGATCATTAATCCCTTTGTTATGTGACTAGACAATCAAAAAAATGGAAAGGTCAAGCGATAAAAGAAATAAATTGTGATCATTGATCAAGATCTAGAAGCTTCATCATATTTCTATTTAAGGAGAGTTTAAGACCAAATTTTGAGTTATTAGGTTATTGAGGTATTGTTAAAGTTGTAAGAGAAAGGATTGTATAGTTGAAAGTATTACAGAGGTTGAAGGACAAAGATGGTTGAGTGGTGCAAAGAGGAGATAAAGTATATTTGTCTCATTGAGGTGATGGCATATTGGAAAGAGGATATATCATCAATAATTAAGTGTAGAATGAAGGATCATGGTACTGATTTCATTTTAATCAATGAATCATATAAATCTCTTAACAAAGTAGTCCTAGAAGACCTACTATAAATCTCCTAATAGAGTACTCACTTTTTTATGATGTAAAGTCCTTTAATCAAGGTAGACTTAACATTTTTTTAAGGTCTTAACATGGCAGACCCCACATAGGGTAGATCATCATAAGTGATCAAACTTTGTAGCCCTAATAGGCACACTTTATTACTATAGTAGTGAAGATTTCATGGGTTTCATTCCCACTATAGTTTTACCTTCACCTTGGAGGGTTTTTGAATTCCCATATCTAGTGTCATGTGTTGGTGGTTTCTTATAAATGTTATTCATGTTATTAGATGTTAGATCTAATATTACATGCTAATATAAGATGTTGAATGTTAAAGTTTAAAGTTAAGGAAGAGATGTATGTAGTAAATTAAGTATGAATTTGATTCATGTTGTAGTGGTGAAAGCATTATAGATCCCAATTCACCTCCTCCCCCCCCCCCCCCACCCCCCTCCTTAGCATCTTACTTTCCCTATTAGATTTCGAACAATTGGTATCAAAGCTAAGTTCTCTAAGGAATAAATTCTAACCACTGGAGAGTCAAAGATCTTGGAGATGGAAGCCTACAAGTTGGGAAAGGTTATTGAGAATCAAAAGATTGATTTGTGGCTTGCATTTGAGAAACTCAAGGCTACATAGGAGGAACTAAAGAAATCACTAAAGAGAAGGAAGGAGGTGACAATTCAGAAAAATCACACATAATACATAAAAGAAAGCATTGAGGACCTAAGTGATGAAGGTAGATTTAGTAAAACTGATGCAACAATAGAAGATCTATTGGATAAGAATACCATTTTGAATGAAGAAGTAAGAGCACTAAAAATAGAACATGAAATACAGTTAGTAAGACTATGTGAAGTTACTGAACAAAAGAAAAATGTTGAAGATATAAGGTAATGGTTGAAGAAGATAAAAGACAAGTGACTACAAGTCTTGATGAGAGAATTAATGAGGTACATAGGCCAACTCACAATCAATTTGACATGGTCAATCAATTATTAAGTACCAATCATGAGATCTATAGGAAGGTGGAAGAAATTGCAAATATGATATTTGAGAATAATCAACTAAAAAATGAACTAAGAGGGGATAATCAAATCATTGAGAGAATGAACAAACCCAAGGAGGCCATAAGACTACTTGATGAATAGGTAAAAGCACAAAGAAGACCTCATGACACTACTAGGCTAGGTTATATTGAGTTCATATCATCTACCAAGCAAGGAGAGTCATCAAATTATGAAGAGTAAAGAAATGCTAAGAACAAGAAGCCTACCTACTATCACTATGGAAAACTAGGTCATACACCAAACATTTGCAACAAAAAAATTGGTAAGTCTAATCCTAAGCTTAAATTCAATGGTAATTTTTTCAATTGTAACAAGCATGGACATCAAACACATGAATGTAGATCAAAGACCAGTAAGAGACAAGCTACATCTAAATTTGAAGGCTATTGTTACACATATTAGAAGTATGGTCATAAGGCACAAGACTGTAGATCTAAAGAAAAGAAGAACTTGACACCTAAAGGTCAAGACAAAGAAACTAGGAAAGGAAATACTCTAAAATAGGATTACAATACTTGAGTCAATTGTCAATTTTGTGGAAAATATGGAAACATTGCAAAAAAGTGTGCAAGGATACATCTTTGAGGAAGATTAGGAAATTGGAGGAATTTTGGACAAGTATATTTTAATTGTTAGAATGTCAGTCACCTATGTAGAAACTACATGAACTAAGCACCAGTAAGAAATAATAAAGAGAACAATGGAAAGACAAAGGTTAATGGTAAAGAAGTGATAAGCCAAATGAATCAAACATGGAAAAAGAAAACAAAAAGAGAAAGAAGTGGAAACAGTGAAGTTCTGATCACCCAATCCAATCGATTAGTCGATTCCCCCACCTAAATCTAAGCAAAATGATATATATGGAACTATATTCTAATTTGCTAAATCTTACCTTAGTTCCTAACATTGTAAGTGAAAAAGTCCAAATCTACATATTGTTAGTTTTATAAGGAAAAATTTGAAGCTAGAACCAAGTAATGTGTAGAACTAAATTGATAAGTTAGAGATGGCCAAGTGTTCATATTGAAGGATAAAAGTGTTAAGTGACCAAGTGTGATTGTTAGTATGGATTGAGTTGTGGTACCAGATGAGTTAAAGGAAGTGCAAAGTTTGTTTTTTGAGTTTTTTAGTGAAGGCAAAGATAGATGTCATACACCCACTATATGTATGAAGCATTTAAGAGGCCATAAAAAATCAATTTTTGACCTTTATAATGAACTTTGTTGATCATTTTGAATACCTTGCATTTGAGATTCTAGTGCAAAGAAGAGTTAGAGCAATTTGAGAGCAAAGCTAAGTGATTTATGTGAGGATTCTATAGTGTGTCATTGATAATTACAGAGATTTGAAAGCTAAATTATCACTGAGAGAAGTAGAGTTCAATTTTGAAACCCCAAATGCAAAAATGACATCAAGTCCTACAATCGAGAAGGGCAAGATATTGAAGGTTGTGATATGCAATACATTTGTAATGAAGCTATAAAACTACCAAAGTTCAAAGCTTATCCTCAGATTACATTGAAGGGTAATGCATTAGGTACCATGTTATCTATCTCATATTGATTCATCATGTTAGGTCATGTTACACATGTAAGATTTGTGAGATAGGTGATTTTTTAGTTAAGGAATTCATATGATAGGTTATGCATTGATTGGAAGTTGAAGGATGAAAATAAACATGTTATCGAGGCCAGAATAACGCATGCCCTAGATTTCCCAAAAAAAATTAAAGTTGAATGAATAAATATTTTCTTAAGTTGTGTACATGAAATAAAGCTATGGCTTGAGGGTGGACTAGTGGAAATCACAAAGAAGATTATACACCAAGTGACTGGTTACCCTACCATTGATAAATTAAACAACATCAAATGCCAAAGAAAATATGTGATTGAGGCTAATACATTGGCCATGTGGAATAAGTGTGCTATGAAAATCTCTACTATTCAAGATGTCGAGACAAACTTTGCTATGAGGTTAATAGCTCACAAGGGTAAAAGTACAAAGTCCTGTTACCTTTCAGGATGACTTATCAAAATGTTTGAATTTGAGTATTTCTATCTTAAAATATATTTTCTTAAAACATATGATCTAGATAAATTCATTATAACTAAGTTATATATGATCTAACACCTTTCCAATTAGAAATATCTATTAAATGCATGTTTTATACTAGTTTCTATCCAATTACTAAAGAAATAAAATTATTTCAGAAAATTGATGTTGCAATAAGTCTTACCATTTTTATGATTTTTTTATTAATATATAAAAAGAATTTTATAGAGCTCAAAATCAAGAATATTCTTATATAGAGTCAATAGTGTTTTAATTAGATATAGTAAATTGTAATTAAAAAATTCTACAAACACATATTTTAAGACACATTTGAGAAAGGAAAAAAATATTAAATCACATAAAAAATAAAATTATATGGCATTCTAGAAGAGGGATTTCTCTTTTAGAATGTTTAACTCTTCTTCTTGTTAGAATAGATTTGTTCTAAAAAATGTGGTGGGAGATGAGAACTATTGGTTTCAGGTGAGATGAAATTTGAATCATTATAAAGAGAAAATATAGGACTAAATCCAATTTTTATTTTTGATTGTTCTAGCTATATATGTTATCTATAACATAGTTTGATTTCAAATGGAAATAAGTTTATTTGCATATAGTTTTGTGGTGGGAACTAAACCTCTAATTTTCAGCATTTTTCAACAACTAAAAAATAAGCTATAAAACTTGGGAAAATATATCAATTCTTATTTCAAATAATTGGGTGAATGCATAAAGTTGGGTCGCAATTCCATGGAAGTCAACTCTATGGAATGAGACCTCTTATGAAATGGGTACCCAATTTTAAAAAATAGGCAACCATTTTCAGCTTGGGTACCCAATCCTAAATTTAAAAAATGGGCACTCATTTTCTTAAAAATTGGGTACCCATTTTTTATTTTCAAAAAATGGGTACTCATTTTTGAAAAAAAAAAAATTTTGATTTTTTTAGAAACAAGTACCCATTTTTTAAAAGTAAAAAATGGGTACCCATTTTACTTTAAATTGGGTACCCATTTTTTACTTTTAAAAAATGGGTACCCGTTTCTTAAAAAAATAATTTATTTTTAAAAAATTTTGAGGAGATTTTGAATGCCACTTTTAATTTTTCAAAATGGGTACTCATTTTTTGAATTTCAAATAACGGGTTCTTGTTTCTTACAACATGGAGTAGGACTTTTTTTTTCCTGCCTTGGATTGTGGATCGAGATAGGCTTGATGAGACCAAGCCTATGCCTTGACCCCTCAAGATTTGGCTAAGGCATTGAATTAACAAATTCATGTCTTGCCATAATTTTTAGAAGGTCTTCTCGATCAATTTTTTGTATGAAACAAAAAATCATTAAAACTCTCACTATCCTAATTTCAAAAATATAAATTTTATAGTGTTATGATTTTATTTACTATTTTTGTATTATTTTTTAATCAAAGGTGGTACCTAAGTGTAAAATAGTGATGTTCACTAAAAATTTAATAACTTTTTTATTTGATGATTTTTCTTAAATTAATTTATATTTCATCAATGTACATTCAATTCTTTTGAAGTTAAAGAAATAAAGAATTTTTTTAAAAAGTGAAATTTTGATCAAATTATGGTGTCCGTACATGAGAAGTTTTAAAATTTCCCTTTATAGCCAATTAATAATTATTAATAAAATAATTATTCAATAAAAATTTAAGGAAAAATATTATCATCAATCTTTGGTGTGTTAGGTAACATCATTTAAAAGGATTTAAAAATATTCATTTATTTGTATCAAATTGTGGTGTTCGTACACAAGTTTGGTATGGTCCTAAAATAGACATTTTAAAAAGTGGATTTCAAAGATCCATACCAAAAAAAAATCTATTATATGGGTACAAAAATTATTTACATATTCAAAAAGTAGATTTTGAACACTGCAATTTTCATTTCTGAAGTTTCTTTTATATTCAATCTCTAAATGCATCAATTTTGACATCAGTTTATAGGAAATTCAAAAATAGGAAAAACATTTCCACTTTTTGCCCAAAAGTGAGACCCAACTTCTTGCACTTACCCAATAATTAAAAAATTTAATCCTGAACATCCATTTCTACACATTTAATTAGTTTACTTCATTTTCAAATTCTAATTAATAATACCAGTTTTATGTCATTGAAGGTGAATAGTTATACTTTTGTTAGCCTTTTCCTTTACAAAAGAGTGACATAGGTTTTTTCTTTTTACCACAAGTCCTATCAATCCAGAAGACTAGATAGTGTTCCATGCATTTTGGTTGATTTTGCTTTGAAAATTGTGAAGAAAGGACATTTATACAACCTAGTTGAGCTTCAATTGCAACAATTGGAAGAAAATTTAAAGAGTATCAGGAAAAATAAGAATACTATGTGTATGTTTGGTTCTTTGTTGATTTGAATATTTTTCTACGTGCAAAATGATTTCCTTGCTAAAGGAAATGTAACTTGGAGTAAGAAGAAGTCATTCACCAAATAAATCAATCAATTTATAAATTAGTTGGGAGATGATTTTGAGACTTCGATGAATCCAAGCATAATATGAAGGAAACATCTAGGATCCTAAGTTTTTGGTTGATAAATACTATGAAAGAATTGTTTTTTGGTAGATAGAGATCATATCTAAATCCAAGTGGACATACCTAGATTTAAATGGCTATAGAAACTAGGATATCAAATCAAAATTGATGAAGCAATTGTAACAATCACAACATTTTTAGATGAACCAATAGATAAAGAAGTCAATCCATTTGGAACATATGAAACTACAAAGGCTAAGATCATGATTGGAAACAAAGGTTCCTAAGTTGAATAGGAAAATAAAAGCGATGATCAAGAATCTAGAAAGAATTTTGGGTCAAGGTGTTGAGTAGGAGACATCCCTATAGATCATCGAAGGAAAAGGATACGACATGTCTAGTGATGAAGAAGAAGATAAAGGAGATGTAAAAGGAGGTCAAGAATAAGAAGAGTGTGAGGAAAAAGGAAAAGAGATAGTTGTGGTCAAGCCATAGATAAGAAAAGGCAAGAAGAATGAGTCTAAGCCTACCCCTGAAACACAAAGTATGACAAGATAATGAACTAAGAAAAATTCTACTATAGTTGTCAAGCCATAAAAGAAGGGACTAATAAAAGTGATAAAACCTATTGAAGGAAGGAGTGCAACAAAGAGGTGTTAGAAATGCTTTAAAATAACTGAGAGGGGTGGGTGAATCAGTTATTCAAGGTCCAAATATCCTATACAAACTTTTCACTAAGTATAGTAAGCCCATTCAATCATTTATTCATCCAAGCTTTAACTTTTCTAATCAGCAAGTTATTTTAAATCAACATGCAAGCATAACACATAAGAAATCAACACATAACATAGTGATTTATGTGGAAACCCAATTTGGGAAAAACCACCAGTAACATGCTACTCAATTCTCACTCTTCTAAAGTGATGCCCTGTGAAAGGCCTACCTTGTTAAAGGCTTACAACCCAATGTTAAATGTGACCTTGTTGGAGGATTTAACCACCCTGTTAGAAGTGGGCCTAGTTAAAGGACTTTAGTACATTCACTTGGAATGCTACCCTATTAAAGGATTTATAAATGGTTATTAAACAAACCTAAGTCCATAGGATTTTTAGATATAATACAATTTCTAGAGAGTATTAGAAAATTTTTGACCTAACTAGAACATACAACTTATCTTGCAGATCTCAGATCACTTCTCAGCTCTTACTCTTGCCTGGCCTTCAATCTTTACAACTCTGACAGCTTGCCCTCCTTTCAAGCTTAGTCTCCTTTAGTCTCCTTTCTCAATGTACTAGTGCAATCATTTCTTCTTGACCACTCATCGAAGCAGAGTCTCTGTGCTCTGTTCTTCCTTCTCCTAGATGTCTTCTCCTTGACACTTTTCTAACTACTTTGTAGATTTGGCTCTTCAACAACAATAGTATCAACAGCTCTTTGATTCTTGGTCTATTACTTCTTAAATAGAAGTCTTGGAGTTATTTTTCCTACTCGATTATTCCATTCTTTAATTTGAATTCATATTGATTAGGTAGGATTCATTGCATCTAACCCATATTTTGTTTACTCTAGAAACTTCTTGAATAATCATTTAGAATTTGTTCAAAAATGGTTTGCATAAATTTTTGTGCCACTAGGTCATCATCCTTATCTTCCAAATTGTTCACAAAATTCAAGGTAACCACTTTGTCAGCTTAGATTTGGCAAATCTTCATCATTTAAAATAATGCATCAACTCAGCACTATTGAAATACTAGTGCTCGACACATACCATATTTTTCTTGATGCTCGACACTTGAAGATCACTCCACACCAAATAAGAATTTTTTGATACTCAGCACCTAATCTTCACTTAGCACATGAAGATCACTCGGCACACATTAGAATTTTCTGTTACGCGGCTCCAATTGAGTATTTTCTCGACTTCAACTAACTTTCTCGACACCCACTAATGATCTTAGTTTAAGCTTTGCAGTCAACTTTGTTACAACTTCTTCCTCTAATGTTTCTAATTGGGACCAACCTCTATATCTTTGAGTTTGTTATCAATACATCATTTAACCATTGTCTTAACTAATCCTTGCACTTTATTACAACATCATAACTCAACTTTTCCCTTAGGTGCTCTTATTACATCTTGTTGATCAAATCCTCTACATCAATCAACTAAGTGATAGTACTTGGATCTTATAAGCAAATGTCATTCCTATGAGTAGCAAGTTTGACATCAATGACAAAACAATGATTGAAAACATTATTTTAACAACAATCTCCCTCTTTGATCTTCAACAATGAGCTTTTCAATCAAATTTCCAACAATCTCCCTCTTTGGCAATGATGGCAAACCAAACTGCTCAACCATTAAACTAAATTATTCAACCAAAAACTAACTTGGTTGGAATAGTAAGTCAAATGCCAAAAAGTAAATTGTAACTTCACATCTTTCTGATTGCTTCATTTCCACTTCTCCCTATTCGTTGTTGTATCCTTATTCTTTGTCTTTCTCCCTTTGTATATCTCATCTTCTATTGTTCTAATCAACCTTTGATTATTTCTGTCAATTTCTCCCTCTATCTTCATTTGATCAGTTTTCTACTATTTCTCAATCTTGATCCTTCTCTTATTGATCAATTTCAAACATCTTCTACCTCTTTGACAACAATGCCAAAGACATATTAGCATCTTGGTATGCAAGTGTAGTTCTTACAAGTTCATTTAATTTCTCCCTCTATCACCTTTCTTGTGATTGTTTTGGAACTTTACCACTTCTACTACTTTAGGCATAAATTCCAAAGTAAACATCCTCTGCATCAATGTGTAAAATCTTCAACAATCAGCTCATTTGATGCAGGGTATTCTTGCTTTTGCTTCATGTAGCCTTTGCTAGGGGTATCACCCCTAATTTGCCTCTAAGATACTCAAAAGAATATTTAGTTAGTGCTTTTGTGAAGATATCAACAATCTGTTCCTTTGAGCTAACATATTCCATCTTCACTTGTTTGTTTTCCACCAACTCTCTTACATAGTGATACTTGATTGCAATGTGCTTGGTTTTAGCATGCATTACAGGGTTCTTTGATATGTTAATAGAACTTTTATTATCATAATAGAGTTCCACAGGCTTAGTTACCTCTTCCTTCATGCCTTGCAGAAAATGTTTGATCCATACAATATTGGTGCAATTTATAGCAAATGTCACATATTTAGCTTCAACAGTGGACTGTGAGGTACAACTTTGCTTTTTGCTAGTCTCATAAATGTTACCTACCCAATATACATCAGTGTAGGCTCTTAGTTCAAACTTTTCACTCCTCTTGTAGTACAAACCAAAGTCATTAGTTCCTTTCAGGTATCTTAGTATTCTCTTTACTGCCATTAAGTGATTTTCTCTTGGATTTGTAGAAAATCTTACCACTATTCCAATAGCTAATGCAATTTTTGGTCTACTATGTACAACATATTGCAGCTTTCCAATCATTGACCTATACAATGTCTAGTTTACTTCAGCAGACTCATCATTCTTGGATAACTTATGTCCAGTTATAATTGGTGTGCTCACTGGTTTTGAGTCTTCCAACCCAAATGTTTTGAGTACCTCCTTGATGTATTTTGATTGGGTCACAAATATGCCATGTTTCAATTGATGTACTTTTAATCCAACAAAAAATTTGATCTCTCCAAACATTGACATCTCAAAGTCATGCTTCATTTGATCAGCAAAATCTCTGCATAGAACATCTTTTCCTGCAAATATTATATCATCAATATAGATTTTTGAAATTAAAATGTGTTTACCTTCTTTAGCTTTAATGTACAAGTTGTTGTTGTCATCTGTTCTCTCAAATCCTATCTTCACAAGATATTTATGAAACTCTCATACCATGCTCTAGGTGCTTGCTTCAATCCATAAAGTGCTTTGTGCAATTTGTAGACCATATCCTTGTTCTTCTCATCAAAAAATCCCTCTGGTTGTTCTATGTAAACTTCCTCTTCTAGTATACCATTCAGAAAAGAAGACTTCACATCCATTTGGTACACTTTGAAACCTTTGTATGCAACATATGCAAGTAATGTTCTAACTCCTTCCATTCTTGCAATAGGAGCAAATGCTTCCCCATAATCTAGTCCTTCTTCTTGTGCATAGCCTTTGCAAACTAGTTTGGCTTTGTTTCTTGTTATCTCACCATTCTCATCAAGTTTGTTTCTAAACACCCATTTGGTACCAATTACATTCTTAACAGTTGGTCTCGGAACTAGAGACCATGTTTTGTTCTTTACAATCTGATCTATCTCTTCTTCCATGGTTTTATACCAGTCATCATCTTGTAGTGCATCTTTCACTATTTTGGGTTTAACCTTGCTCAACAGACATGATTCATTCTTGAGTCTATTCCTTGTCATTGGTCTAGTATCTTTGTCACCAATGATTTGATCTGTAGGGTGATTTCTTCTCACATAATTGGCTAATCTTGGTTCTATCCTTCTTGCCATGTTTGATAATTTAGCTTCAAAGTCATTTTGTTCTTCCTCTAGCACTTCATTAGTCCTTTCATGTATACTATTTTTAGAATTGGAATGTGCATTTGCTACATTTTGTAGCTTGGCTTCTAAATGCAGCTCGACATTCACTGGCTTAGACTCGACAGATACTAAAATTTGTTGTTGATTCCCAACTTGATTTACAACATTGTTTCAATACTCATTCCTTCATAGAAGTACACAAAGGATCTATAATCTTCTAATTGCTTGGACTCATCAACTTGAACTTCTGCATGCTCATCAAAATTTATCTTTGCACTCTCCACAATTTTATTAGTGTTAGTATTCAAACACTTATATTCCTTACTTCTAGTGGAGCATCCAAGGAATATGCCTTCATCACTTTTTGCATCAAACTTTCCATTTCTAGTATCATTTAGAATATATTATTTACAACCAAATACTTTTAAATGTCTTACATTAGGTGAATGACCATACCACAATTCAAAAGGTGTTGCATTTGTACCTTTCTTGACTTGAACTCTATTCAGTGTGTAGACTGTAGTACTTACAGCTTCTCTCCAATAATTTAGTGTAACATTTTTCTCCATCACCAAGGTTCTAGCATAGTCAATCACTAACTTATTCCTTCTCTCAGCAATACCATTTTGTGGTGGAGTTCTTGGTGCTAATGTCTACCTTTTGATGCTTTTGTCATTGCAAAATATTTCAAATTTTTTTGATGTGAACTCACCTCCTCTGTCTAACCTTAGGCGTTTCAGGTTCTTTCCTATTTCCTTCTTAACTCTAGCAAAATACCACTTAAATATTTGAAATGCATCATATTTTTTCTTTAAAAACATAGTATTCATCATCCTAGAATAGTCATCTATGTAAATAGCATTATGTATCTATCTCCTAGGTAGCTTTGCACTTCTATTGGACCACATAAGTATGTATTGACTAACTCTAGTACTTCATTAGAAGTGTATGTTTTTCTTTTGAAACTAGACTTAGTCATCTTTCCTAGTTGGCATTGTTTGCACATTGTGTTTTTAGATTTCTTCAACTTAGGCAACCCTCTAACTTTGTTCTTTTTGTTGATGTTGACCGGATTATCAAAGTTGACATGACACAACCTTTTATGCCACAACCACACATCATCAAGTCTAACAACAAGACATGTTACATCTTCCATATCTAAGTAACACAAATTACTCCTAGTTTTTTCACCTTTTCCTATTAGGTTTCCATAAATGTCATAGATCTTGGTAGTTTTGTTTCCAAATTCAACTTTGCAACCTACATTGCCTAACTGTGATAAACTCAACAAGTTTTAGTTCAATCCTTCAACATAGTATGCATTATCACATTGAATTTTCTCTATGAGCTTAATAGATCCTTTCCCTTTGATTCAATATGGAGCATCATTACCAAATCTAACACTATTCCCATCATATTGAGTAAAGGTAATGAACTTACTTTTATCTCCTGTCATGTGATGTGAGTATCCACTATCAATGATCCATTTGTCATTCTTCTTCACACAAGTAACCAATGTTGTTGCTTCATCTTCATCTTTATCTGATTCATCCTTCATGGCTACATAGACTACTTCATCATCATTCTCATCAGAATATTCTTCAACAATGTAGCGTCTTTTTCCTTTCTCCTTGTAGTCTTTGCTATCATCTTCTCTTTTGTTCCTATACTTGTTTCCTTCTTTGTAGTTCTTATTTTGTGTACATCTTGTAGTAATATTACCTACTTCATTACAATTGAAACATATGATAGGGAGCTTACCTTTGAATTTTTCTTTGCCTCTATGGAATCTCCTAGCCAGTAGTGCTTATAACTGTTCCACATCTTCCTCATCTGTGTTGCTATCACTAGATGCATGTTTTCATTTTCTTCTCTTTTTTCTTGATGTTTCTTCCTCGGTGTCTTTTATTGTCATCTTGGCCTTGAAAGAAGATTCAAGGTTCTCAGGTCTGTAGTTATCAAAATTGGACAATTCAAATGCAATAAGTCTTCCCACTATTCCTTTAAAGGTTAGTGTGTTTACTTGTACACACCTTAGTTTTTGTATGGTTGAAACTCTAATAGCATAGATAGGGAGTAGAGTTGTTAAGTATTTGCTGATGACAATTTCTTCTTCCAATTGCCCACTTAGACTTCTTATTGAACTTACCACTTGTTTCATTCTTTAAGCATACTAAGCAATATTTTCACCTTCTTCCATTTTCATGTCATCAAACTTTCCTCTTAAGCTTTCTCTTTTTGCTCTCTGGACATTCTGATCTCCTCCATAGATATCTGATAGGGCTTTCCACATCTTGAATAGTGTCACAATCTTTGATGTCATCATATTCTTCATAATTGAGTGCAGAGGCAATCTCTAGCATTGCTTGATTGTGCTCCTTTTTGTTCAAATCATCTATAATAAGAGATCCTATGAGATTCACATGCTCTATTCCAATTGAGGTTTGTGCATAGTCACCTATTGATCCAAGGTGCAATTTCATCAGACTCTGCCATGCAGCAAAATTATCTTTTTTAAGCTTGGGAACTTCTCTCTTGGACATCTTGATCTTCCTACTTCTAGTACCTTGAAACTAAATCAGCAGATGGCTTTGATAACAATTGTTAGAAATGCTTTAGAATAACTGAGAGGGGGGGTGAATTAGTTATTCAAAAGCATTTCTAACAAGAGGAAGGTTAATTTTGAAGGGTTCAAGACAAGTGAAATAGTAAAGAAGTGGAGGAGAAGGCTTATAGTTGAAAGAGAAGATGATGATGAGGAAAAAACATAATTTGAAGACACAAGCCAATTTAGAGTGGTTGTGCACAAGAATCCTAAGAAAATTGATGATGTATGTGAAAATATTAGAGGTAGTGCAAGATTGTCAGGATTTCATTTTATAAAGTTTGATAAATTGAGTAACAAAGATAAGAACAAAGTGGAAGAGACAATAATATATATGATGGCTAATTTTAA
Organism: Cupressus sempervirens; assembly: GCA_028749045.1. NCBI lineage: Eukaryota > Viridiplantae > Streptophyta > Pinopsida > Cupressales > Cupressaceae > Cupressus > Cupressus sempervirens. The sequence goes on along the minus strand of CM053784.1, from coordinate 683,539,284 downwards.
GTATACATGACCATTACAGTTGGGGATCATGATAGCCAATGAGATCTATGGTGTAATAGATGACAAATGGAAATATGCATTGACAATTGATAACCAATGAGCTCTATAAAAGAGTTCAATAATAGATTTTTACCTAAGAGGAGGGCTTTCCTAATTTTGAAGAACAAAATTAAACTTTTTGTAGAGGAAAGAAAAATGATATGGAAAAATATATATGGATTGATCTTGATGATGTATAAATGAATGAGGAAGAAAAGGTTGAACAGGAACATGTGGAGTTCGACAAAACTAAAGATATTGATGATGGTCAAGATAATCTTGTTCATACATTCAATAATTTGGTGCAATTGAGTGAAGGGTAGACTGAGATAGTGGTTATTGATGATGAACTAAAGAATATCCCTAAAAAAAATTTCTTAAGTGAGGGTACATGTGTAGGATCATGGTCAACCAAACGATACTCTTAAGTGGCAATAAAAAATAGCTAATCAAGGTTATGTCAACTTGATGTGCAAATTTCAACTTGTTATAAATTTTATATAAAAAATTTGAGAGAAAAGAATCTCTAGGAAATAGAATTCATTTTCTAAAGTACTAGGTCTCATTTGAAAAAAATAAAAATTAATTGGTCAAAAAATTAAATTTTAATGCAATGGTATAAAAATTTTAGGACAAAAATAAGAAGTAGACGTATGTCTGACCACGTTAATCAAAATCAAATGATAATATTTCTTCAAAATATTATAGATATAAAAATTAGACTCATGTCTGGATGTAACACATATTTTTGAGTATTTTTATTCTAAATAAATAATTAACTATGAATTTTCTACTATAGTATTTTTTGAATAAAAAGCTCTCATGTTTGACCACCTTAACTAATTCAAAACCCTGCAAAATTTAATTTTTCTTTTTTCCCCTTATAGTAGAAGAAGCATAGAATATGATTTATCTTTTGGAATTAAACTTTTTTTTATCATTTGAAAGTTACAATTGTTTTTCAATCAGTGTGTCAATCAACACTTTATATGTAACTCCATTAGAAAATAAGTAATAATAATTACTTACTAAACTTGTAATTTGAAAAACCTTATATTTGTGGAAAGATAATAACATTATAAAGAAACCCTTTTCATTTCATCAAATTTGGGTGAAAAAAAGTCATCAACTACATGTTTGAAGTGAAAAATACACAAGAACAGGCCAAAAACACATTTTTGGGTCATTTTTAAAGATGACCGTGTGGGGTTGGTATCCAAAGATATAATAGGCCTTATAAAAGTATTAATTTTTTGATTTGGTATCAAGATGGGTGGGAAAAAAGTTTGAGTAGATTTTGAAATGCTTTGAAGCATTTCAAAACTACATATTTTTTAGATCGCCACTTTTTGGTACACCATGATCCTGCACATACTCGCGAAGGGATTGTCACAACTGAGAAAAAAAAGGAAAGTAAAGACCCTATATGGACCAAGTTAGTATCAATGCCAACTCATGATAAGTTGTTGGGCCCCAATCCTATAATTATGCAAGTAAAATACTATCCAAAGATTGGTGCACAAGATTCCACACAACAAGTACAAACTATACCTGTTATTTCCACAGTTCCCATTTTCACAGTCAGTCAAGAACAAGGCCAAGGGGAAGGTTAGGCTAAGAAACAAGATGTGTCAATCAATTAAGAAACAAATGTCCAAATGACTGAACAAAACAATGATACTAGTGAGGGAAATGTTACCATTGAGGAGAAGAATGAAAAGAGGGTAAAAACATAGCTTTGTGTCACTGTTTATGATACCAAAACCTGTTTTGGTCAAATCTCATTTCTCTATCAAAACTCAATTTTTTTCAAAAACTAAAAATACCCTTTTATATATCTTAGATTCAATATCATCATTATATAATTTTTTTATTATTTTGATTAGTTATATTATGTTATAATCTCAAAATATTATAAGTCAATATTTCAACATTTCAGAAGATGCTCCCTCAAAAAAAGAAAAAAAATAGAAAATCATATCAAAAAAATTTAAAAATTATGTTTATCTCTAGAGGAGAGAATCCTCTTCATGAATATGTAATTTTTTTTCAAGAAGGTATAGATTTGATAGGAAAGTTTTCACGGGAGGAAAAAACTGTTGGATTGTCATAAGGTCAAACATGAGTACTTATAACAAATAAAATATACATCAAAAATAATTATTTATTTTTTTGTTCACTAGCTATACATGTCATCTATAGGATATTTTCAAATTAGAACAAAAAAAAAAGATTTGCATATACTTATTTGACGGGAACTACACCCTATATTTTTTATAGTTAAAAAAAGGACTTCAAAATAAAATAAAATGAATAAATTATAACTCAAAAAAATTATAAAAACTATAGGCATAAAATTTATCCAATTATACACATTTCAATAGTTTACATAATCTTAATATTTTAAACAAAAATACCATTTTTTTTTGTCATTAATGTTGAACTATCACATTCTAATATCACGTTTCTTTATAAAAGGTGACACAAGTTTGTGCTTTTACCCAAGAGCTAGAATGATCAAGTGGACCATTCCACTACAACTGAGAGATCAAGTTCCTTAGGACCTCAGATTGAGGGAGAAAAGGAGGCTAGACAACCAAGTTCTATTGGTGAACTCACTAGACATGATGAAAAGGAAAAGGAGGATACACCTGAGAAGCAAGTGACTACTATTGTTGACAGTCAAGCAATAGTTGTGGAGTATATAAAAACCATAGAGACACCTAGACAAAGCATAAGTATACAAACTAAATTATGTAGTTGACTATGGAAAGCTCCAACACCCTAGATTCAAAGGGGAAGAGGATAAAAAAAAAGAAAATAAAATCTCCGGTGAGAATTCAAGGTAAACCGATTACCTTAGACAAAGTGATTGGGATCCCCAATTGGGATACAAAAATTTTGACTCCAGATCACTTGAAAACATTGACCAAGTTGTTTGTAAGGAAGACCAAAAAAGAGGAAATGAGGAGAAAATATCAGCAAAATTAGGTACTACATGAGATTAAGGAGATATTTCTTGAAATTATTAATGTTGAGAGTCTGAATGAACATACCCTAATCATTGAATAGATGGTTTAGATTGTGGAAAAATTGAATGACCTTGATATTTATACAAGAGAAAATCTTATGCAAAGGTCAAAGATAAAGTTTGAGAACAAGGTAATGGAGAAAGTTGAAATGGAGATTGCAGTTAAACAGGTTGAACTTTCTTCGCTTGTAAATGATTTTGAAAAGATTTTACAAAATGTAAATACATTATTTATGAAACTATGCTATATTCTTTCATTTACAAAAGAAATAAGAGATCATATGGATAAGATTGATGTTAATTTACAATAGAGTGGAGACACACTGAGATTGGATACAAGTTCAAGTTCAATTCATTTTTCTAAATTGAGATTTTTGCAAGGCAAGCAATCTAAGTTGCTATAGGAAGAAGGAAAAATCAAGGTAGCAATCATAACAGTTCAATCTTTGTTGACACATCATTTGGAGGTCACACATAGACACCTAAAAACTACCAAGGATTTGATTCAAAGAAATTAGAATTTATCCATTGCAAACAATGTGGTAGATTTAAAAATAAGATTAGAAATTGAGTGCCATATTCTTGAGAAAATAAAGAATAATTTAGATACCACAATGGATCTCATCTTGCAATGGCATAAACCATTTTGACTAAGTATGGATTAATTACCAAACCCCATCTTACTATACAAAGGAAATAATGACAAGAATAAGGGGAAATATATAGATATCAGATTAGAAGAAGAGAAAAACTTTGTATACCGAGGAATAGAATCATGTATATAGTTACTGAACCAAGGTATGGAGTATATCCAAATGGGGGAGTTATATTTTTAGTTTTTGAAATTTATGAGCATTTTTTATAATCATAAGTATTTTTGCCACTAATGCCAAAGGGAGATATTGTTGACTCTAAAGATAATCATAGTATCGTTAGTTAGTGCAAAACACTTAATCCTTAAGAAGGCAATGTTGGACAGTCATCACTACAACTAAGACACTATACAAGCCAAGTTATTTAGTAGAAAAGTGAAGAAGTTCAGTTGGTGTTGAGGCATAGATAGTTTTTGAACACATATAAGAATCACTAGGCATTTCAATAGATGTTGAGTAATTTAGGAGGCAACATGCACTGAATCATCTAGGAGGTAAGATTGGCTATAGTCGAGTGTAGTTCATGCTGAGGGACAACATGTTAGAACAAGTAGAGCCAAGTGCCAAAAGCTATATGAGCCGAGTAACATAGTTTGATGTTCTTGGGTTTGGCATAGCAAAAAATCAAATGTAAACCATTTTGTCAAGTTGGAAGTGCATTTATATGATCAAGGAGTCAATGATAGAGGTAATTATACCTGTAATTGCAGATCATTGATCCCTATGTTATATGATTAGCCAATCAAAAAAATAGAAAGGTCAAGTAGAAAAAGAAATTAATTGTCACATTGAGGTGATTGAATATTGGAAATATGTTTTGGTTTCACAATACACACCCCATTTCCCCTAGAAATGGGAAAACCCTAGTAAACTTTTTGTCTCCCAGACCCCTAGTCTAGCGCTTGCATCATTTTGGGAACTCCACCTAGAGTCTAGGTCAAGCCCTAGTCCTCTAACAAAGAAACCTAGAGGTCAAAACTAGAGAATTTGAATGCTAAAGGGTGATTTTTAGTGCTAAAGGGCGCACTAGCACACCTAGTGCACATTTGCACCCATCTATGGTGCATAGGTGCACTATATGTGTAAGTGCACACTTTAATCCTTTGGAGATGCACACCCCTTCTCATGCATAGGTGTGCACCTCCAAAGGGTGTGCACCCCCATGCCCCTCTCTCACTTACATAAAGTGCATAGATGAACACGTGCACAGTTGTGCACATGTGCACCATGTACACCTTGTCAAGATGGGCATGTGTGCTAGTGCATGACTATATACTTTGTCAAATTTTGTGAAGAAAATTAACACCCTAGTGCACCTTCCAAGGTGTGCTAGGTGTGTTGGTGTGTAAAAACTAGCTTATTGGGGGAAAATATCTATTTTGATTAGTTTTGACCCAATTTTGTTAGTTTTAGTCCTAGGGAGTCCTCGTTTGGGTCTTCTAACATGAGATAAGTAATGTTTCCTTCTTTGTGTAGATGAAAAGGCATTCTCAACTTGTCAAGGTCATAACTTTTGACCTAGAGCTCAAAATTCAAAACCATTTACACGATTGGAAAGAAAAATTAAAATCTAATTTCAATCCCTAAAATACGGAGGCTTTGGATACCCATTTTTAGGGACTAATGAAAGTTTCAATTTGAAATTTTGAGCAAAAGGCCTCTGAAAAAGCCAATTAAAAATTCTTAGAAAATCCTGTTAAAAATATATATATATATATATATGAAAAGTTTCAAACATCTGATCATTTCGGATAATCTAGATCACCTGATCTCTGACCATCTCTACCTAAGAAGGATTGGGCATTTTGCACTAAAGATCAAAGATATAGAGGTTGGACACATGAACCAGAACAATTTTCTCATCTTATGCAACTATTAATGACAAGATTCAACATGAGTGCCTTGGAATTTCAGGTAGAAGGAGTAGAAGGAGTCCAAATATATGAAAATGTTTGGATATAAAGAGGGTATAAATCATCAAAAAAGGGAAAAATAAGTAACTAGAGTACTCCTAGACTTCATTTGAGGAAAACCCAGAAATCATTTCCAAAATTGAGGACTTTGATTTTTTTGGCAAATTGACCACCTTGCAAGCTTCCAAGGTGCATAGGTGTGCTAGGTGTACCTCTTTTGAGGTGTACTTCTTCTGAGTTACACCAAATTTTTTTGAAGATGTTAGAGGTGCATTGACAGTTAACTACTAGTTCTAAATTTAGAACATTTCATGCACCGGAAATGCATTCTAACAATAGTTTAACTCCTACAAACATCCAGTGAACATTGAGCTTCTATTTTTGGCACCTCCAAAGACTCCTAGATCATCTAATTCCTTTCTTCTTCTTATTTTCAAATGCTTTATTTTTTTTAAGACATGTAAAGGCTCATGCATCTATTTAATGATATAAGTAAGGATGGTGTCCTACTTAGCACTAATTAGAGAGTTAGTTTGTACATAAATAGATTTGTTTTATTAGTTTAGAAGTATATGTTTCCATAAATAGATCTCTCACTCTCAAAACAAATTGAGGAGAATATTTCTTATAAATTTAGGAATGTATTATGTATTCTAGGCTGTCATTTTGACACAATAATAGATGCTATTGGTGCTCTCATTCGAAGTGTAGTTATTCTTGCCTGAGTGTGTTATATTTTGTGAATGTATGTTCATGGAATGTAATGGAGCCAATAGTTTTATTATGTTATTTTTATTGAGTGATCTTTTAATTTTGGTGTTTTCTATGGGTTTACAAATTCTATTGATGTACTTAGTTCGAGAAGAGATCACCCTATTGTTCATACGTAGCTTTTTGTTTCGCATGAGCATACTTTCCATGGCCTTGTGATCTGATGAAAAGGGAAACATCTTACGGTTACTAAATTCCCATCGATGATTGCAGAAGTGGAATTAAGGAAGCATTCTTCCTATTTTCATTGGTTACCTATCGATCTTTTCAAATGCTTAACTCGCAGATGTGTTGTTTTTTTAGCTTATGTCTGTTAGGGATTTACTTTTCAAGTCATTTTCTTGAACTTCTTTTTACCTTATCTTTGTTATTTGCTTTACTTACCTGTGGTCCAATTAGGAATTCATATAGTTTCATTGCTAGATTGTATTCGTTTAAAAATAGAAAATACCAAAAACATATTTCTTTTTGTGGTTAATTTTGAAATGGAAAGTAGATTGTTATCTTATTTGAAATTGGTTCGAACCAGCAAATGGCTCCCTATGAACAAATACATTTATCTTCAACCAAGCAAATTCCAGTAGGTCACAAGATCACCCTGAACCTTGGAGTTGATCCCAAATCAAATTTTCAAGAGAGACATTCAAAAGGATTCCTATCATTAAGCATCCTACAAAATGATAGCTCAACAAAAGAGAAGATATTTCATCAACAATTAAGTGCAGACTGAAAGATCATGGTACTGATTTCATTTGATCTAGTGAATCAGGTGAATTTCTTAACACAATGGTCCTAATAGGCCTATTATAAATCTCCAAACAAAGTACTCACTTTGTCATGATGTAAAATCCTTTAATCAAAGTAGACTTAATAGTCATGTAAGCTCTTAATATGAAAAACCCCTTACAAGGTAGATCATCATAAGTGATCAAACTTTGTAGCCCTAATTGGCACACTTTATTTTTGTAATAGTGAAGATTTTGTGGGTGTCATCCCCACCCCAGTTTTGCCTTCACCTTGGAGGGTTTCTAAATTACCATATCTGTTGTCATGTGTTGATCATTTCTTATGTGTATTATTCATGGTATTAGATGTTAGATCTGATATTACATGTTGATATAAGATATTGCATGCTAAAGTTTAAAGTTAAGGCAGAGATGTATGTGGTGAATTAAGTATGAATATGATTCATATTTTTAGTGGTGAAAGTTTTAAATATCCTAATTCACCCCCTCCCACCCACTCTCTTAGCATCTTACTTTCCCTATTAGATTTCCAACATACATTGTATATCTTGCATAGATCTAGAAGCTACTAGTTTAAATCTCAAGAATGATTGGTATTTTTTTTTCTTACCTTCATAATCATTAGATCTTGGATTTTGTTGATTCTATTCTATCCCTTGGATTTTATTAACCTACTCAGATTTGACATCTTTGTGGGTTGGTATGAAAGAATATCTTTCCTTGGACTCATCCTTTTGAGGTGTGTGTGGTTATCTGATGAACTTAGGGTTAGTCTCTCCTTAATTAAAATTTTCCCTTACACACCAACATTTTGGATTTATGGGTCAAATCTCCTACAAACTAAAAGATCATTTTAGGACATGAGAGAAATATGTCTTACAAAAATCTCTACTAAAAGCTTAATTAAACAATGATATGAAATAGAATTAAGCATTCCTCTCCTCTACTCAATGGAAGCATTTGAGAGTAGATTATACAAGAAATTAGGGATATTCATGAATCAACCTTGGCATAAATGAGATATCAATTTAAAGTGATGAGAATGAAGAACTCCATCAAAGATCAAGAAAAAATAAGAGATATATGCTATCATTTTTTTAAAAAAGCTTATACAAATGAATCCAATGACAATGATTTAATTACATATCGAAAATTCATGATGGGATTCATTACAAATTGTGATATTGGTGCACAAGAGACATGCCATATGCTACAAAAATTGCCCCCTGTAATTCACAGTAAAAAATTTAACTCTTCGAATTTTAGGAAAAAATCCTACATTGAATCAAAAATTCAAACAATGAAGAAGAATTGAGCACTACTTATATCCACTCTTAAGCTAAACAACCTCTTGAACTAGATTCTTTGTCACTCATTCAAATTTCCCAAATGTACTCATTAAAATGTATGAAAAATCAAATGACAATAGAGGAAAACAAAAAAAATTGTCAATGCCTAACCTCTATTCAAAAAAATTATAGACAAAAGCAATGATAGCTTTGAAACATTTTTCTTGACTGAAGTCTTACTATACAAAGCATTTCAACATATCACAATAAACATTAGCATTATAGAAGATATTGGAAATCACTAAAGTCAACTACTTACTCACCTTGGCACATTAATCAAGCTCAAAACATGTCCACAACATAGTGAACAAATGATAGTGACAATGATGATCTCCATAATCAACATCAGTCATAGTTATATGAATGGGAGTTATTATTCCAAATGGATACCTCACATAATTTTAACATTAATGAGCTTGATGTGCTATGTAAAAGATACATTTAGATTAATTACTCATGAAATTTCAACATTTTCCAAGAACTAAATGATCAGCTACAACCTTCATCCCAAGAGGAAAATTATAGACAAATTACATAATATTGCATGCACAAACAACACATCCAAAGTTCAAGATGGGCCAAAAAAAACAATTTGCATTAGCTATCTGGCCAATATAATACCTTTTTAGCTATAGGATTAGACATCCTTCACTACCAAAGTACTATTTTGATCTCCATTAAATGTCAATCCAGGAGCGTGAACTTGAGATGATGTTTGCAAAGTATATGCTCCAATTTCCACTAAAAGCCACTACTACTTTGAATGCAAATACTACTGAGCAAAACTATTTTACCAATAGAAAAGACAATTACTAAATGCTTAGAAAGAGATCCTAACTACTTAATCATTCATCTATGCATCTATTGCTATAGGAACAGTAACTGGTTCTATTTCCAGTGGTTGTAGGAACAACAGTTTTACACTTAACTTAGGAAGCTAAATAACTTCTAAAATTGAATAACTCCTAATGACTAAAATAAACTCCACCTTTCATGTGGTCCCCAATGAAATAATGAAGGAACGATAAGCTTAGATAAAAGTGTAAGAACTCAGCAAAATCATATATTCATTCAAACATGAAGTGGTACACAGATTTGGAAAAAAACTAGATAACTAGCAATCTATCCTTCTATTATTCTCCTATCTTCTCTCTTGACCTTTCGAATATAGATAGGGTCTTATTTAAAGAGAAGGAAATAAAAAACTCCTAAATTTATGACTTCCTCATGAAGGATGGTCTGTTATAACATGCAAAAGCATTAACTATTCCCTTGAATTCTCATTATTATAGAGCACAACAGATGCTAGATTTGCTCCTCTTTCTGACTTAAACCATCCTCCAAGAATCTAGGTATCCATAAAAACTCCATGCATGTTTAACTACTGCTTCAATGCTTACTTTCCCACTCATTTTCTTTACCAGGTCCTGCTTATCATCCATGAAAATAGGTCCCTTCTAGTTTTTGCCACCGAGTCTCATTAACACCAGCGCTTCCTCAATGTGAGTCTTTCATGGTCATTTGGTTGATTCCCACCCGGCTTAGATTCCTGTGGACATCAATGATACATACAAAACTTCTAATAACATCTATTCATAATTATTAATTTATAAGAAAAGCATCAATTATTCAACTAATGGTTTCACAATCTTTTTGGTTGTACGAAAACCTACCCATGTTAAGCACACATGAAGAAAGACTTAACAAAATGAACCCTTTTTAAACATAATATCAACTATCATTTTCATGCCACAATTTCACACTTTATACATTAAAAGGTTCAAAATACTAGGCTTAAAAGATGATAAGTTTCAACAAGATATAGACAAATGTTCATAAAAAGGGTAAAAAATCATCTATTGTTCTGTGCCATCATTTCCCCCCCCCAACCACCCTAATGCTGGTCCCTTCAGCATTCACAAGTTCCTGATTCACATCTGCATCCTGAGGTCACTAGGAACCTTCTCTCCTGACTCATGAGCCCTGTAGTTGAAGTATACATGGTTCTATTTCAATCTTTCCCATTTCTGTTCCTCATGGTTCAGGTTGTAATTAGTAAATGATTCTATTTTTCCAAGCATGGGATGTAGCAGAATAGGTGGTTGAAAGTGAAGAGGAACCCACTAGCCATTGTCACATACCTAGGCATTCTGTAAGTGGCCAATTCCAAGTTCTAAGGTGAGTGTAACTCCCTTGTCATCAGATCTTCTGATAACCAAATCCACCTTTGAGTAGACGCTCTTATGGCTTCAAGAGAAATGGTAGAACAATGCTACTCCCAGTCTAAGAATGCCTATTCTTGAACGGGATGAATTTTAGTAGCACCGCTTGGGTTATTGTTAACAGAGAGCTAGTCAAAGAAAACTCTATGAGTATTCTGTACCTTAGGATGAATGTATAATGGTTCCAACATTTCCTTTTCCCTATATGGAGTAGCCTGACTTTCTCAACTGATTTCATTTTGCATCCACAACATAATGGCTCTGAACTACACATCTCCCACATAAAATAGTGAATTCCAATATTTTTTATCTGGTACTACAAGATTATGGATGTACAATTCACAAAGAAGATTTTGGAGAGCCATTGGAACTGATTTAAATGCTACATAAAATTCTTGGGGTGTGTTCAAGGATTCAACCCCCAAATAACCTGAGACATTCGAAAATTGGCCATTTTCTCTTTTAAAAATAATGTATAAATAGGAAACGGTGATCTACAACTCAAAAGTTCTAGAATGAGCTCTGTTACCTTAGTAACATGTTGCTACAGGACCTTAATTTTATTATCTTTGTCTTCAATTTGCCATGCCTGTTCTTTAATGGTTTTGAGCAATTGTTTCCTTTCTAGATCCCAATTTTATTTTTCCCACTAAAATTGCTGATAAACATTAAAGTTGGCAGATAGTGGAGTGAAAATATTAGGTGGTGAATGACGCCAAACAACCAGATGATTTTCATCATCATGACTAGTGGAAGGATTGAGAATTGGTCCAGCAACATTACTGTCATCCTTAGGTGATTGATGAGCAACAGGACTGTCAATTCTTTCTTGTGGCACATCGGCTACAGGGGAAGACACAATAATCGATTTAACTTGGAACATTTCCACAATTTCTTGAACTATTTCCTAAATAGTCGACGGGTATTCTTCTGAAGGTAAATTATCATTTTCCTCCATTCATTGCTCAAACCCAGACACTGTTCTTTCCAAGGAATCTGTATCACTACCAATATTGATAGGACTAAGTGGTCTTTGGGGAATTTCCTCAAGATCACTATCATGTTCAGGAGTAGGTGTTGCATGCTTTGGTGATTGTGTAGCTATAGGTACTGGAGTTTCAACATCAACAGGTGGTATAGGAGGCTCAACAAGTGGCATAGGAGGTTCAGTTCTCAAATTTACCCCAAACATTCTAGTGACTCATCGTGGAGTAGAAATTGGGGTAGAAATTGGTTTCTTGCCCTTATCGATAGTTTTTCCCTTTACAGAATTAAGCACAATTTTGTGTGACAGGGGAGATACCTCCTCTAAACTTTCTTCTACAGCAGTTGCATGAGCCTTCCTCTTTTTGGAGGCAGAGGCATTCGTAGGAGGAACTTTCCTTTTCATATCTTTTGGTTGGGATGCAGAAATCGAAGCTTTTGAAGCTATTTTATATACCACTTTCCTAACTCCTATAGCAGTCTTCTCACATGTCCCCATTCCTTGCCCTCTAGGCCCACTACTCTGAGGTTCCATTGGTTTTAATTTAACAAAATCCTCCCATGTACCCAGGTGTCACTTGGTCAATTCCTTTTCAACTATGGCCCTAATTAAATAATGGTGGGACACTAATTGGGCTTTTCCTTGTTGGACATAAGAAGCTTGTCTTTTAACAATATTGTAGAGAAAGCTTGGAAGGTTCACAAGGTGATCACCATGTCGTAACCCAGTTAAAATTTTAAAATGCACAGCATGTAGATAAAAGTATCTTCCTTCACAAGTAAAATATCTTATAATGAATTTAGCAGCCTAGATAAATTGTAGAGGAAGAGACAACCACAAAGTACCTTGCTTTTTATTCTCCTCCAGCTGAGGGTCTCCATGCACTGAGAATTATTCTTTTGTTGTCTGTGCATCCATGTCTTCTATCCATCATTCCCCATTTGTGGGTCACCCAATGACTTCTACAACCACTTCTTCAGTGAATTCTATGCGAATTCGTTTCATAGTAGCATACCTATCCCTCAACATGATGCGAAACTGAAGTGCAATTTCCTGGTTGAATTGTTTGAAACTGAGACAATATGCCAGCTAGCGTATTTATTGAAATAGATTACATGATGCAAGGTTCAACAAAACTTTATGGTCTGTTGGTTCATGCCATTGAGGTTCTCCACCCATTTTAAAAAAAAACTTTCGCAACTTTACTGAAAGGGATTGAAAATGATTAAACATGGGGGCAGAGGTTGCTACAAGGTTTCAAAAATGGCTACAATGGTGTTTGAAAATAAAACAACAGTCTTAAAACACACTTTTCAAACATCACATCACAATTCCTTTAGTACTGCATGACGACATTACCATAATGGGGGTGTTAATAAGAAGTTATGCACTAAGGAAATCATAAAATAATGACTACACTTACTTTCACACATACAAAGGAAGTACGAAGTGATGCCACCTCATCCCCAAGATGACCTACCCTATACATTTTTTGTGCCAACATAAGATTTCCTTATATTTCCATTTATGGCTTCAAGTCACTTAATTTTGTTTTATTTATGACTTCAATTTTCCACCCCCCCAACCTATCATGGACTGGGTCCCACTAGGCTGTAAAGATTGTGAATTTTGAAAATCAAAATAATTATGCCATTCTAAATAAATAATAAAATGAATATATGAAGAGAAGTTGAGTGTCACCTAACCTGGAGTGTGATAGGAAGCATGCTCAGAAGAATACAGTACCATAGAATTATGATGGGATGGAGTAATGATGGAAAGATAAGAAGGTGAGATGGAATGAAATGGAAAAGAAATGAATTTTGCATAAAATGCAAAAATTTTATTATGAAGACCTTGAAATAAATTCAAGGGGTTACAAGTATTTGAGTGGAAGACTCAGACATAGAGGCTGCAGGAAGAGATGTTTATGTTGTTTTGAACTGTTGAAGAAATTCCTCCTGAGTGGTTGGTTTATGATATAGCTTCAAACGATGTCCATTAAACAGGAGTTTAAATTGGACCAGATCAATTGTAGATAATTGAACTACTCCATTACTAAAAATTGCAACAATTTCATATGGTCCAAGTCATCTGGTCTGAAATTTTTCCTTCATGGTGCTGATAGCATGAATCATATAGTAGTGCCCAATCACCAACTGAGAATTCTCTTTCTTTAATAAATTTATCATGTCATTGTTTCCTCTGACTCTGTATCAACTCTATGTTATGAAGAGTTAACTTGCATCATTCATCCAGCTCATTAAGATGTAATATATAGTCTTGTTGTGCTGTAGGAAGAGTGATATTTAGTTCTAGGGCTATTCGCAGAGTCTTGTGTTCAAATTCAATGGGCATAAGAACTATTTTTCCATATAGGAGCTCAAAAGGGATGAACCCAGTAGTAGAATTCCATGCTGTCCGATATGCCCATAAGGCTTTAGGAAGTTAGGGTACCCAATCCTTCTTATGTAAGGACACTATTTTAGTGAGTATATTTTCCAACTCCCTATTTGTCACTTCAACTTATCCATTAGATTGTGGATGGTATAGGGAAGATTTACGATGTCAGATTTTATACTCCTCCATAAATGTAGCTATTAGATTAGATGTAAACTAAGGCCTTTGATCTAACTACAATTCTCTTGGAACACCATATCTAGTGAAAACACATTCGTACAGGAACCTTGCAACATTATTATCCCAAGGGTGCTTCATAGGCTTCGCTTCTTCCCATTTAGTAACATAGTTGGTGCATACCAAGATGTAACTTTTTCCTTTTGATGGTGGTTCAATGGGACCAATAAAGTGAATTCCCCATTTGTCAAATGGTGCTACTACTATCTATGGCTGTAGGGGCATTTCATCCATCCTTGTCGGGTGACCCCTTCTCTGGCATTTGTCACATCGTTTTGTATACTAAGCCACATCCTTGTGAAGTGTAGGCCAATAATAACCTATATTCAAAATCTTTAATGCAATCCATTTGTTAGCAAAGTGACCACCACAGGGCTTGTCATGACAAGCATGAAGAACATCATATGTTTCATCTTCTCGGAGACACCTTCGTATCACCTGGTCTAGCCCAGTATAAAACATGAACCCTGAGATCCATGAGAAATTAAAACTCTTTTCTACCAGTAGCCACTTTTCCTTGGTAGAGAAGTGTGGGGGTGTTCTTCCAGTGGTGAGATAGTTGGCAATGTCAGGTGAGATAGTTGGAAATGTAAGCATACCAAGGATTTTGTGCCAATAGAAGAAAGAGATGTTCATCAAGAAAACTATCTTATGACTGCAAGATCATTAGGTGTCTAAAAACGAGACAAGAAATTAGCTACAACATTTGCCTTACCTAATTTTTCAACAATGGTTATGTCAAATTCTTGCATCAGCAACAACTATCAGGCCAATCGTCTAGAGATTGCTAGTTTGTTCATCAGATATTTGATAGCAGAGTGATATGTGTGCACAAATCTTTGATATCCTATAACATAGTGTCTAAAATTGTTTAGAGCATAAATTATAGCAAGTAGCTCTTTCTCTATTACAGTGTAATTATATTTGGCTCCCTGGAGATTTTTCCTGATATAGTATATTGCATGTTCTATTGAATCTAACTTTTGACCAAGTACAGCTTGAATGGCATGGTCTGAAGCATAAGTGTGTATGTAGAAAGGAAACTCCCAATTTGGTCCTTTGAGAACTGGTTCTATTGAAAGGACTTCTTTAAGCTGCAAGAAGGCTTTTGTACAATCATCATTCCATACAAACTCAACACCTTTTCGAAGCAACTTATATAGAGGAGTTGTAATTTGATTGAAATCTTTGATAAAGCGCTGATAATATCCTACATGCCCTAGAAAACTCCTGACTTCCCTTAGTTTGGTTGGTACAGATAATGTATGAATAACCTCTATTTTTGCTGGATCCACTTCAATCCCTTTGGGAGAAATAAAGTGTCCCAACACCACTCCTTGCATCATTATAAAGCACTTTTCACTGTTTAAAGACAAGTTATAGTCTTTACATCTTTGTAGGACCTTACCAAAATTTTATTTGGCTTCCTCAAAGGTCTACCCATATGTAGTGAAGTCATCCATGCACACTTCTAAACAATCTGCAAATATATCAGAAAAAATACTAATGACAGCCCTTTGGAAGGTTGCAGGTGCATTACACAAACCAAATGGTAGGATAGAATAAGAAAATGTCCCCCATGGACATGTGAATATAGTTTTGTCTTGATCCTTAGGTGCTATCTGGATCTGGTTATAGCCACTGAACCCATCCAGGAATGAAAAGTACTTCTTCCCTGCAAAATTATCAAGAACTTGATCGAAAAATGGTAATGGAAAATGATCCTTTTTGGTGGCTGCATTGAGTTCTCTTTAATCTATGCAAACTTGTCATTTTCCTCATTTCTTTGGTACAATAACCAATGGTGAAACCCATTGGCTATCTGAAATAGGATATATGAAACCAGCATTGAGTAGTTTTTGTAGCTCTTTTTTGACAATATCCCTTAATTCTAGGTTTATCCTACATTGAGGTTGTCTCATAGGTTTGCACTCAAGATTGATGTAGATTCTATGAGTATAGAGTGTGGGGTCCAAACTTTTCATACCCATATATTCCCATGCAAAAGAATCTTGCAGGTGTTTTTGTAATAGCTACAGGACATCATGATGTTGTTCTTGAGACAAGGATTTACTTAAGTTAAGATCTTTTCCTGGAGCAATTGTTGTCTTGACTACTTTTTCAACCATTGAGATGTGAGAAATTGGTGATGAATCTATTTCATGTGGAAGGAGTGAATGTGGCAGTTGTGCAGACTCAGAATAATGAGATTGGGATGGAAAAGGCAAGATACTTTCTAGAACACGATCATGTGTAGAAGATGTCTCAGTTTGTGTTCCATATTCATTCAAGATGATGGAGGAAATGACCTCATATTATTATTTGATACTTACAAATGACTCCCTTGAATTTGTCATCAGTTTTTTAATAGAATCCAAGTCCATTTCGGGATCCCCCATGTTTGGCCAGACAACTTGTTCATCTTGGAGCAGAGGTTGAGCAGGAGAATATAGGGTTAAGTTTTTAGTATTTGTACCATCTAAAATGGTCATTTTCCCTTATTGACATGCAATATAGGCATTTATTGTTGCTAACCATGGTCGCGCTAAGATGATAGGATATCCCCCAGTACATGTTTATTTGGAGAAAGTACTACAAAATCAATCGGGTAATCCCATGAATGTAAGGTAACAATGACATCCTCCAACATAGCATCGTTAACAATAGTAGAACTATCTGCTAGTTGCAATATTATTGGAGTTTTCCTAAGACCAATAATGTTTAGCCTTCACATCACTTCCTTAGTCATTACATTAATGGATGCTCCTAAATCTATCAAGACATTATGTACTTGTATTCCTTGGATGGTAAGGATGACTATTGGACTTCTAGGATCTGCATACTTGGGTATCCTTCGGTTATCAAGCATAAGATCAAAAAGCTAGCCAAGGACATGGATAGTCTTTGGATCTTCCTTTTTCCTTCTTGGAGTTTTAACATAGGCTTCCTTGATAGCTTTTGAATATATAGGAACTTCTTTTATTGTGTCAAACAGAGGGATTTTCACCGTCATTTGCTTGAGTTGATCAAGCAAGTCTAATGCAACTTGATTCTTGTTCGGCAATACTTGTTATGTCAACCTACTAGGAAATGGTGGTTTCTTGGCTTTAGGAGAAATGGCGTTGGTAGGTTCTTGAATGGATTCAGTATTTGTATCATCTACTTCTGTTATAATGGGATGCTGAGGTGATGCAAGCATTGTTCTAGATCATAAATGAATATCATTCAAGGTGATGGAATAACTTTTATGCTGGGCTAAGGATTTTGAATTATTAGGATTGGGAGCAAGTTGTGCAGGCAATTGTGGTTGTTTAGGAGGGTTTGTACTGGCTGCAGGAGGCATTAGAGCTTGCCATTGAGGAGGTGGTGGCAAGGCTAGCTAATGCTGCTACCAATTTTGAGAACCCTGAGGTTGTTGCCAACCTTGGTTAGGTTGCTACCAACTATCGTTAGGCTACTGCCAACCTTGGTTAGGCTGCTGCCACCCTTGGTTAGGCTACTACCAACCTTGATTAGGTTGCTACCAATTGTTTTGACTACCCTGTTATTGTTGCCATTGACTATTACCACCATAATTATGAAGTGGGTCTTGAGGAATACCTAATTTTGGAGCCCAATGCCTATGTTGAGAAACATAGATAATTTCTCCATCTTCATCAATCACTTTGAACTCCATAGGCACATGTCGTGAGTTCATGCTAGCAACAGGATTACATTGACATTTGTACTCTTTTCTCTACAATGAGGACAATACTCTGCCAGCATAAGATCAGCTTCCTCCTTCTTCCTTTGTGCTTGCATTGTGTCTAGTTGAGTATCAACATCATTAATGATGTCCTAATTGAAATCTGATAGGAGGTTTGACAGTTCTACTTTGGACACTCCTACACCAGGGGTTTTTAGAAGTAAGTCTCTTACACCTCGTCCCTTTTTTATTGTTGCTCTAGAATAATTCAAAAAAAATTCTAGATTTTAGCCCATGTCTTCTGTGTAATGTCACCTCTAGCCATCAAGTCTAAGGCTTCTATACTCCTATCATGAACTCCTTTCAAAAAGAGATGCTTCTGAGATTCCTCATTTAACTGATGTTGTGTATTACATTGCAAGTTAAACATGAACTAAGCAACATAGTCCTCCAAAGTCTCGTCCTCCCTTTGTGAAATTTTAAAGATGTCATCTCCTTTTAAATCATGGCCTCTATAATATTCCTTGTATTTATCAAGGAATAGATTACTCATATCTTCCCAGTCTATCAAAACATTGGCACCCAGACTCATAAACTATCTCAAAGTAGCCTCATTGAGAGTTGATGGGAATAACTTTAGTTTGTGAGTGACTGTGGTGTAATCATAGCTTTGGCAAAGAATGTCAAACTCAAAGAGAAAGGTCTTTGGGTCTTCAAGTAATAAGGCCATAAAACTTTGGCAGAGCAGCAGAGGGTATGTTCTTTAAATTTTGGTTACCCTGCTGAGTAGGGATTGGAAATGGAAAGGTAGGCTGAGCAGCTGCCATTTGTGGATGTCCTAGTGGGGGTTGATAAATAACCAAAGCTAGTGGATTATCTTGATATTCAGGTTCATCAAAAAGATTATTCAAATGGAGAGATTCTTCAAATGTAGTTGGTGAGTGTTCTTGATTCGGTACTTCTACAAACATGTTCTCAAACTATTCTTCTTCTTCTTTTTCAAGAAAAGGATCTTCCTGATTGAAGTTGGGAAGAAATCTTCCAAGATGGTCTCTTCTCCTATGCATGCAAGATACTAAAATGAAACTAACTGGATGACTCTATAGTGAATACTAGATTGACACCATCCTCGACAACGGTGCCAAAAATGTCTGGCCAATATAATACCTTTTTAGGTATAGGATTAGACATCCTTCACTACCAAAGTACTATGCTGATCTCCATTAAATGTCAATCTGGGAGTGTGAACTTGAGATGATGTCTAAAAGTATATGCTCTAATTTCCACTAAAAGCCACTACCACTTTGAATGCAAATACTACTGAGAAAATCTATTTTACCAATAGAAAAGACAATCACCAAATGCTTAGAAAGAGATCCTAACTACTTAATCATTCATCTATGCATCTATTGCTGCAGGAATAGTAACTGGTTCTGTTTCCAGTGGCTGCAGGAACAACAATTTTACACTTAACTTAGGAAGCTAAATAAATTCTGAAACTAAATAACTCCTAATGACTAAAATAAACTCCACCTTCCGTGTGGGCCCCCATAGAAGAATGAAGGAAAGATAAGCATAGATAAAAGTGTAAGAACTTAGCAAAATCATATATTCATTCAAACATGCAGTGGTACACAGATTTGGAAAAAAACTAGATAACTAGCAATCTATCCTTCTATTATTCTCCTATCTTCTCTCTTGACCTTTCAAATACAAACAGAGTCTTATTTAAAGAGAAGGAAATAAAAAACTCCTAAATTTATGATTTCCTCATGAAGGATAGTCCATTACAACATGCAAAAGTATTAACTATTCCCTTGAATTCTCATAAATATAGAGCACAACGGATGCTAGATTTGCTCCTCTTTCTGACTTAAACCATCCTCGACGAATCCAGGTATCCAAAATAGCTCCATGCATGTTTAACTAACCGCTTCAATACTTACTTTCCCACTCATTTTCTTTACCAGATCCCGCTTATCATCCATGAAAATAGGTCCCTTCTGGTTTTTTCTGCTGAGTCTCATTAACACCAACACTTCCTCAACATGAGTCTTTCATGGTCATTTAGTTGATTCCCGCCGGGCTTAGATTTCTGTGGACATCAATGATACATACAAAAATTATGACAACATCTATTCATATTTATTCATTTACAAGAAAAGTATCAATTATTCAACTAACGGTTCCGCAATCTTTTCAAATGTAGGAAAACCTACCCATGTTAAGCATACATGAAGAAAGACTTAACAAAATGAACCCTTTTTAAACATAATATCAACTATCATTTTCATGCCACAAGTTCAAACTTTATACATTAAAAGGTTCAAAATAATAGGCTTAAAAGATGATAAGTTTCAACAAGATATAGACAAATGTTCATAAAAAGGGTCAAAAATCATCTATTGTTCGGTGCCATCATTAGCTATCATTATTAAACATCATATGAACCAATTCCAAATGACACCATTCTTCATCATTATCCAAGGTACAAATGGTATAGGAAAATCATACTTGGTTCACTATATTAGACAAAGCATTAACACAAGTGTGGAAAAAAGAAGAGTCATTGCTACCACTAGCTCCTATAGGTATTATTACATATAATATACAAGTAACAAAGATCCACACGTCTTTGGATTCCAATCAAAGTTATACATCCCTTATAAGGCTAGTCATTAAGAACTCTTCAAGAAGACTTAAAACATGAACTAAATACATTCTAGTTGGCAAAATGAGCTTCTTAGGACCAAAACTACTATTAAAATTTGACAATTGTTTATGTGAGGCATTTCTTCAAAATAAGCATGAACTATTTGGTAGAATCTCAATCATTCTTATGGGTGACTTAAGTCATCTTCCACGAGTTATGGATAAGCCAATTTATGTCTCACACTCAACATCCCTAATGTTTTGGCACACATTCAATATAGCAATCACATTGGATACAATTTTCTGCTAACAAGGACAAAGTGATTCCCAAAGATAATTTCATAGAATGCTACATAATATAAGAAATATTGTATTACTAAAAGATGACTCAGACAGGCTCATAACTCAAACACAAAAAAGATTAAGTGAAAATCAAAATATAGACTTTGATAAATCCACACATCTATTTGTAACGAATGAATTGGAAAACATGTATAATAGAAAAATGCTAAAACAATTGAACCTCCTAGTTGTTTTGTAGTACAATTGGATTTGTTGCACACAAATCAAATGAATAAATTCAAGATGATCAACTTCAACAAGAGGTACTCCTATGCGTAGGCCAACAAATCATGTTAACAACAAACTTATTGATACAAACTGGACTTGTAAACAGATCACTGGGACAAGATAAGTCCATTATTTATGATACAAATTCATTTCCTCCATATCTACCAAAATATTTCTTTGTCAATTTTGAGAATTACATCAAGTGACCCGGAGATACACAAAACTCAAACAATGCTCTCATCATTCCAATTACCAGAGGCAGTCGTACACAAATTCCACTAACTATGGCTTGAGCTATTACAACACACAAATCTCAAGGACTCACAGTAAATAAAGAAACAATAGAGATTGGAAGAAAAGAAAGGAAAGGATTGACATTTATAGCAATATCAAGGGTCAAAACCATTAACAACCTTCGAATTGGCCCACCTTTTTCTTTTGAAAGATACTGTAAAATAGAAATTAATAATTATACAATAGCTAGGAAAAAAGAGAGAGCACATCTAGAACTACTATCACCAAGTTCACTTTCCTCACAAGCCAACAATATAACTATGGAGGTAACCACAAAAACTACCCTTAATTTTTCATAAAATAAAATTTGGCTCCTAAATTTTAAAAGTCTATATAATTACAAATGTGTCTTCACTCTTACTAAGTTTAAAAAGATGTTGCAGGAAAATAATACAGAATGATTCATTAGCTCATTACGGCTTTACCTTTCTCAACCATGCATGAATCTCTTGATGGTAAATGCTCACAACTTCACAATCTTAAAAATTGGAATGTGTTGTACTAAAACTAATTTGCTAGATTATACAAGATATATTTCATTCTTATATGTGTAAGTTTAATTACTCAATTATTATGGAAATGAATACATGCATAAATTCATGTTGTCTACTAGTAATAAATTCATACATATTTATGATTTTACCATTTTTTTTAGGTTATTCAAATTTTCTCAAATTCACTATGTTCCCTCTCACAAACAAGAAATCATTGCGCCTTATTTACCTTAAATTAAATTAATTTTTATGAAGCTTCATACACCATACATTTATGTCCTACAATTAAACTATACATAGTTCACTATCTTGTAACTTAAAATTGACTACTTAAACAAATTAGTAACAATCATGTATTTTAACAAACATTCTCATTCCATAATTCAATATTTTTCAATCATGTATTTTAACAAACATTCCAATTCCATATTTCAATGCTTTTCAATCATGTATTTTAACAAATGCTCTCATTTCATATTTCAATACTTCTCCATTTTCACGTGTCAGTGTGCAATTTCTAGAGAAAATTCTTTACTAACCAAAGTTTTTCACTTTTAAGAAATTAAAATTGATTAATATTTATGTCCACTATGACTACAACTTTTGGATATTGCTTCAATTTAGGATCTAGTATGATTTCTTAGTCTAGCAGAAAATAGACTTCAATTGCGTTAAGTTCCACCAAAGTAGAATACATTACATTTTTTTTGGGTGCTAGAGAAGTGGTATGGCTACAGAAGTTGTTAGCAGATTTGTTCAAAAGACCTTTGAAGCCCACTGTGATTCATTGTGATAATCAAAGTTGTATCAAGCTTTCAACCAATCTGATTTTTCACAATCGCTCCTAACATATTGAAATTCCTTACCACTAAATTCAAGATATAGTGAATCAAGGAATCATTCAATTGGAGTACATTAGTACTAATGAGCAAACAGTTGATATCTTTACCATGCCTCTTGCTAAAGTGAAATTGAAATACTTCAGAGAAAAACTTGGTATGATTAATTTGTAATATTGAATATTGAATTTAAATATATTTTAATTCAAGTGACTTTATGCTTCTATTGTTGTTTAGTCGCATCAGATATGTAATGAAAGGTGATGATCTTTCATGGACATATTTATTTAAAAGGTAATTATTTGTAAGGTGACGATCTTGCAAATGATAGGCCTATTATCATGGACATCTCTAAATATTGCTTTAGCCAATTAGAGATCATAGATAACGAACCTATTATGTTATCATGGACATCTCTAGATATTGTTTCGGGCAATTAGAGATCATAGATAACAAACTCATTTGTGTTACCATGGACATCTCTAGATATTGTTTCGGACAATTAGAAATCATGAGTAACGAATTTTTATGATATTACTATGGATATCTCTAGATATTATTTCGGACAATTAGAAATCATAGATAACATATTAATTATGATTACTCTAAATATTATTTCAGACAATTAGAGATCGTTGATAACATATTTAGTACTTAACAAGACTTAATATATAAGACCAACATGCCTAAAGTCTATTGAAAAGAACACTCCGATGAAAAACTAAGGGTTGAATTAAGGAGGACCACGTGAAGCAGAGGCCTAAATAGACAGTGCTTAGAATGTGCTGGTAAAATCCAGACCTCATAAAAAAGTCCACTCAAGCTAAGATGGAATCAAAACACTCGTCAGCCTCCGTGTAATGGCTGTGCAAAAATTGCAAATGGCATTCATTGCATTCTTATCGTGCCAAAGCATAATAACAAGATATGCATTTTTGGGCATAAACTTTCTTCAAGTATACCACCTCCATACCATTCTAGTGAGAAGATATTTGTTTCCTCCCACTGGATGAATAAATAATATCTTCCTAGGTGCAGCTGCCTGCCTTCACACGGCTCTCTTGCATGTTATTTTCCTATATAAACCCTGTCTCCTCTCCCTACTTTCCATCAGATAAGCATAATAATGAAGTTCAAAACTCTCCCTTGCGCGGGATGGATATTAATGTTCATCTTCCCCACAGTCTTTTGTTGTGATCGGTGTCTTTACAAATCAAGAGTGGCATATTACGCTTCTTCTGAGGCTGTCAATAGTAAGTATAAATGTTTTAATTATTAATGGAAGTTCAGCTTTTTAAGTCTAGTCTTTTTAATTAAGAACTAAGAATTGAGAGGTATTCATTAATAAGCATAAATTTCTTGGTTTTTTAAATCTTATTTCTTGCTAGAATAACTTATTCAACGATTTGAATAATAAGTATAATATGAATTACAGTGGGAGCATGTGGGTACGAGTCCTTTGCATCAAACATGAGCAATGGGGATGTGGCTGCAGCGAGTCCCAAAATATATAGGGAAGGGATTGGATGTGGCGGCTGCTACCAGGTATGAACCAATCATTCACACCACCTTTATCTTGTATTGGGATCATGACTAAGATTAAGGCTGTTTAAATTAGCTTGGTTTAAATAATATGTCATAATGGTTTATTTTTTGAGTAAAAGTATTAACTAGTCAAAATAGATTTTAACTTTTATTTTTTTTGCAGATAAGATGCACTGATTCTAAGATTTGCACCGACTCAGGAGTAAAAGTTTTGATTACAGACTTCCCTGAAAACACTCAGACTGATTTTGTGGTTCCCAACAGCACATTTTCAAAACTTGCGCAACCCACAAAATCTTCTGAGCTTCTAAAGATGGGCATTGTGGATATCGAGTACAAACGGTCAGTAATTGGCTTTAGTTATAATGATAAGTAGGTGATACTTTGTGCAGCAAATCAAATCGCTATATTGCTATTAGGATTCAACACTCATTCAGCCATGTTTCATTAGTAGTCATTCATGAACGACTTAAATGTCACACACTAAGGCTTGTTTCCTAGGCTAAAAATGTTATATAGTCAAAGTTGACTTTCTTTTTTCAATCTTGATTGTTTGGTTCAAATCAACCCATCTCTCATGACAATGAATGGAACACTTAGCATTCATTACAATTAGGTTATGCTAGGGACCTCTTGGGAGCCCATCCACCCTAGTACTACTTCAATTTGAGCACTAGAACGAGCACTCATCTGAGTACTATTCCAACACAAACGTACTTAATTATGAAATTTCTCTATGATAAAACCCACTCAATTTATAGCTGGTATCATTTTAAATTCTCACTATTCAATCCCACAATCCATATGGGTGTTTCAATCTTGATCTATTTTTTCTTTTGGGCAGAAAGCTATGACAAATAATCATATAAGTGAAAGGGTTTTGATGATCTCAAGGCAAAAGTGTCATTTGACAAGAATCCTTCCTTTCCTTCTTTGACAAAATACCATGTCCTAATTCAACATATAATCCAATTTAATACAAAATTGAAAGTATTTTAATGATTTAAAGAGAAATGGGTCTTTTGATAAGAATGCTTTATTTCATATTTTTCTTTGACAGAATACCATGTAAGTACCCAGGGAAGAATATGATGGTGAAAATAGACAAGATCAGTAGTTACCCATACTTTCTTGCAGTGCAATTTTTGTACCAAGGAGGGCAGACAGATATCATGGGTGTGGATGTTGCTCAGGTTAGAAAAAAACATACTTATTACTGTGCCTTCTAACTTATTTAACACTTTAACTTAAGAATCAAGACTTAGTGTATGATGTTTAAGTTATCTGAAAAATTAGAGATGAATGTATACTAATGAGTTAAAATTACAAAGTGCAGGCGGGAACTTCTGATTGGAAACACATGACACACAACTATGGCGCAACGTGGAGTTTGGATCAGTCGCTAGAAGGACCTCTGTCTTTACGGCTCCTTGTTACAAAAGGATACGATTCTTACTGGGTGTTGACCAAGGAGGCTGTGCTATCGGCATATTGGAGTGTGCGCTTTGTTTATGACACCAAAGTGCAGATCAACGCAATCAAACAAGAGAACTGTTCTTTCTGTGCCACCCCAGATTGGCACTGAAGTCAATAGTGGCATACAAGTACATGAATTTCAATATTAGGCAATGTGTTTTAAATTTATATGCAGGGTTAAAAATAATTTTATTTAGTCAGGATGATGGTATGTGATATAAGATTATCTATAAAAGTTCAATCTTTAAGTAGATTTGGACCCTGTTCAATTGATAATTGAATTTGATAAATTGGTTTTCAATGTATGTGTATTTAAGTAAAAATTATTTGTGATTTAGATATATGCTTATTCAAATTGCTATATTTTTCTTTCTTAATAGAGATGTCCTATTTCAATTTATTTCTGTAAAACAAAAATGTTTCTAATGTTTAGTTTCAAATTATGATACTTAACTTTTGAAAAGAAAACAAAAAGTTTTTTAAGGATCAATCTTGTAAATAATGGAAGTATAAATTAGCTTAAGGTGAGTATAGAAATAAATAATTTGAACAATAAATGGTAAGTTAGTGAACGAAATGCTTCATAAGTTAGTATGTTGTATGAAATGAGATTTTATGATCTATTTGATGTGAGTTTGGCAAAAGTGCCTCTTTGTCAATGACTTATTTGAAATTCTATGTTAGATTTGTATCAAAGGACAAGTTTGTTAGTTTGAGATGATTTTTTAGCTATAAATTTGTGCTCAAGTATTAAATTCATTCTAGCAATTGGTAATGTTTCTCTATAAAAGTATTCTTGATATAATATGCAACCTCCTTTTGAAAGTTTGTCAACAAACAATATTTGAGAATGTCTTAAAAATGTTATCACATTATAAGAAATTGTAGTTTTGACTGATCTGCCTAAATTTGAAACAATAATGAAATTATAGAGGAACATAAGAGTGTATATATTATATAGGCCTTTTAATGAACCAAAACAAAATGTGTCACTTTTATTTATTATTTTTATCTAATGATTTATTTATGGTCTCTAGATGATGCTTTATTCATTTTTAGGTGATTACAATGAATGCATCAAATATATTTAAATACAAGTGCAAAACACGTTTTGTGAAACATGCAATTAATGTCTTGGTGTACAAGGCTGATGGTAGTCAACTCACCAAATTTGATTTTGGATTTAAATTAGAAATGAATAAATTTATAATTTCTCTTAGAATGATCTCCTTATATGCTTGGATGATTCTTTTGTGATTCATAGGTGATTAGAAGGAATACATTGATTACCTTTAATACTAGTACATACCATAAAATTAATATGTGAAAAATGCATGTCTAGTCTACACAAGGTGGAAGAATGATGAGGGATAATTTGTTCACTTTGAATTTCAATGTAAGATTGGAAAGAGACATGTTCATGACCAAAATTTTGACCTTTAAATAAATAATGATAAAATCAATGTCACAAACAACTAAATAGAGGAAAGTATGAAAAATAACGTGATAAATAAGTAGATTATTAAGATAAATGTAAAAGAGTGTGTGCAAATAGATAAGATACTTTACTAGGCATAGAGGATGATTGGTCAGTATAATACCTTAGTAATGAAGGATTTGACATCCTTTTACAATGATTCTATTGTTAAGCATCATTAGATGTCTTACGTAAAATAGCATACCGAACTTATTTAATTTATCAATTTGGGAGCGTAAACTTAAAATGGTGACTACAAAGGATATCCTCTAGTTCACCTTTACAGTAATTACAATTGAGGCAAAGATGATACTAAAGGAAATATATGCTTAGAAGTGGAAAGAATAACTTAACTTAGAATTTAAGATAATGTTGCAAATGGTAAACCTAGTTGCACACCTAAGCTGCAGAAAAAAATCAATGGTTCTATTACCATGTGGCTCTACTTCAAGAAATCTTAAGTCTAAGTTCTACTTAATCATGAGCTTAGTTCACCTTTCCTGTGGGCCCCCACAGAAGAGTAACTGAATTGGGAACTCAAAAACTAAGATCTAAAAATATCATTCATTCATTCATGAAAACATAAGTACAAAATGAAGATAATAAAGTTGTATTTACCACTTGTTGGATTACACAATGGATTTCTTGAACATTTTACATTACAGGAATCATGAATTCCAACTTATTTATAAACAACTAGAAAACCAAATTACTAAGAACTAGGATCCTCTCATTCAGGAATACAACAACTTTCAGTTATACAAGAAACAATAACATTTATCACAGAAGTAAACTGCATTCAAATACATAGAAATATAGGAATGCATGAGCACTAGATTTCCTCCAAAACAACCGTTGAATGAATTGACTCAGTCTACAACACCAATTGCCACTAACTAGAGATGATTGAGCCATTATGAATCTTGAAAGTAGTTCATTGTCTTGATGATGTCACTTCAATGCTGAGTCTTCTTTTCCCACTAACTTATCCTTTTCTACAAGAGATTAGAGCACACAAAAATCACAACACATACCAAAGATAAAGATTCATAATAAGTTTTCCTACTTTAGCATTATCCTCATCACATGGCTACATGAACACTACCCCATTAATGCAAAATGGAAAGAATACCATATTCCATCATACATAATCACATAATCTATATATTCAACTTATTCCTTTAGTTTTAAAAGTACCAAATACACACATAAGCATAGAATAAAAACATAGAGAGTTTGAATATTGTTTATGAGAAACTCATGGAATGCCAAGTTTTAAACTAGAAAACCATAAAGCTGGCTCATCATTGCCCCCCAGCTTGACCTTTTGTTGGTCCCACAACAAACATAAAGTTCTTGACTCTAGTTGTCATCCCATAGTCAAAAATTAATTTTTGTCTAGCACTCCCTTGGCAGAACTCTAGTAAAATTATTTGGTTTCCCTGTACCTCTCCCACCTGCTCACTTCCCCCACCATATCATAATTGTCTAAGTTCTCTAAATTTCCTAACATTGGAGACATAAGCAAACACATGTAGTGCCTACCCCTAGTTTACATTTTGTTAAATTATTTCCAAACTCTTTTAGGCCAATTTATGCTTGATGATTAGTAGCACTATCTTTCAAATTATCAAACATTGTTTCATATTTAGTTGATTTTATGATGAGACTACTTGGTACTAGTTACCTCATGCATGCATGATTATAACTCGATGATGATAGTTAGATGGATTATTATATGTTTTTTCTAATGGATACTTACCCCATACTGCATGTGTATGGTTTGCATGCATGTTTTCTTTATGTATGACATTTCTGATGTGGTTCAGGAAGGGAGTCAAAGTCATGTGCTACTCAAGATCTACACGATGCACTACTTCTTGCCATTGCTTGTTTACTTTAGAATATATGTGTTTGTACATGTGTGGATTTTATGCAAATTGCAGCTACTAGGTATCGACTTCCCTGAATTACCAAGATGAGCATACCCTATCGCATTATCTCAATGGTAAGAGAGGGGAGATGAATTCTTAAGTCCAAATGCTAACCTTTAAACCAATTCTCCTAAAAAACTAGGACAAGTGTCTATGATGATTACCCTTTCGAATTCGTTGTATGATGTAAATTCATGATTATAACCCTTGAGTTTGATCTTGTATGTGGTATTTTATGATGGGTTTTCATATTTTGTCTTGTAGGTCTTTAGCGATTTTTCTATTAATTAAGTCAAATAAAAGATTAATTAATGATTTAATTTAATAAAAAATTATTAAGATAATTTCATATTTAATTTTATTTAATTAATTAGGAAATTAATTAAATAAAAGAATTAAATTTAAAAGAGGGAATTATAGTTCTATTTTGAGAGCGTAATAATATTTAATTAACTTAATAATAATATACTCAGGAGATCATTTTTAAATAAATGCTAAATATTATTATTACTTAAGGTAATAAATATTATATTAGAAAATGCTTCAAAAATTATTAAGAGAGAGTAAACAATTATTTAATAAAGTTTATTTTGATTAAATTGCATAAATCTTATGCATGAGATTAAAATATAATTATTAATTAAAAAGAGAAAGCAAATAATTTTAATAAAGATATTTTATATTGCAAAAAATGTGCATAAAAAATGTAAAAGATAAGTAAATAAAGAGTTAAAGGGTTGTGATCAACGATTTCCCAAGGGGATCACACAATCAGTGCCCCGAATTTAAGGGAGAACTCTTTATCAACAATTTAAAGTTCATTTCCATAAAAGTTTTTGAGGATCGGGGAATTCAGAAGATAGGAATTTTTAAAGAGAAGGTTTTGAGAGAAAAGATTTCTCTCACAATCTTTGGGTGTTTGCGAATTAGCATCAGAACCAGGTAGATCCTTGTGTTTTGTTCCCCCGATTAATTATGTAATTTAATATTCTTGTCTACTTCATGATTGTTGAAATCTATTTGCTAAACTTCATCTATATGAATTTTTCAATCTTTCATTTTGAATCTATTGATATTCATATCGAATTCCATTTATATATCAAGATTGAAAAAGTAATTATAAACCCTCATTTTTTAGATGAAAGAAATTAGTATTTTAATTAGGAAGGGTTTGAAATGGAATCAAAATTTTCGAATATAAATTTGACGAGTTCATCATATTTTCCCTATCAAAGTATTGTTAGAATCTCTTATAAAAATATATATATAAATAAAAACTTAAATTATGAAGAATTTTTTTTAAAACAAAATTTACTAAATTAAAAAGAAAATTAATTTAAATTTAAAATTGAGTTTATGTAGAGGGGGGCTTTTGAATTTATAAGAAACTAAATTTAAAAAAAAAAAAAAAAAAAAATATATATATATATATATATATATATATATATATAGAGAGAGAGAGAGAGAGAGAGAGAGAGAGAGAGAGAGAGAGAGAGAGAGAGAGAGAGAGAGAGAGGAGGTGGGCTGCCAATTCCCATGCCCCCCCCACCTTGGCCACACCTTTTAAAGCTACAACAACAAGTGTTACTATTGTTGTCTGTGGCAGCAATAATACCTTTTATTGTAGGGTAAAATGCTGGTGGGCCTTCAAAAATTACGCTTTAATGTTTTTTAAAAATTGTTTTATTAAATATTATTAGTATTAAATTTAAATTATTATTTATTAATAATTTTATTAATGAATTTATTAATTATTATTTAAGTAATAATATATATATTATTATTATTAATTAATTTAATTAAATTTAGTTTTAATTAAATTTCAATTAATAATACATATTATTTAATAAAGTTTTAAATTTATTTATTTTATTATTATTATTGATGTGATTTTTTAGTAATTATTTTATTAAAAAAATTTAAAAATCATTATTTTAATAATTTAATAAACAATTACCTTCAAAGTATTTAGAACATTTTAATTGTAATTCGATAAGGGCAATTGTGCAAAATGTTCAAATATAAGTAATGGGTTAAGTTGTCAGAGTTAAAATGTAAACCTCATCTACTCAAAAACTCAAATTGAAAAAATGATAACGAAAACCTTATTGTTAACTGAAACTATGTGTTTTCAAAATCAAACCAAACTATGAAACTACATTGTTATATGTAATGTTGTCTATGTTTTGGATTTAGGTTGACTAGAGTGTTGACCAGTCTTAGGATGTTACTAGAGGCTCGAGAGTATTGTGTTTTTTGATGTCATGATGATGATTTGATCTCAATCTTCTAAACTCAACCATGGTAATGTGTCTAGTATGCTCTATGATGAGTTTGGATTTAATATTTGTTATTTCTTTCATTGTTCTTTTGTGAAACTAAGATGAATGTTATGACCTTTTTGACTTATCCTTTGAGTCATCGATAAGTTATTTTTGGGATGCTTTCTAGTTGGTTGTAAAGAACTAAGATATTACTATGGATTATCCTTGATGTTCTCCAATCACTTGTATAGGGCTAAGGTGGAAAATTGTGATTCTTTGATTTGTGCTTTTTGTGAGCCTAGTGTAGGTAATCTGTATGTTAAGGTGGGAAGTGGCTTGCAATGGAGGCCAAGGCCCAAAGTAGTTGCCAGGGTACCCCATTGTAAGGAGTTAATAAGTGAAAACACTACACTAAATGAGAGTAAAATGAACCTAATAAGAGTCTTTTTCTTTCCTCGCCCATGCCTTGAGTTCTAGTACAAACTAGGATGGGAGTAGAGAGGACATTTGGTTGTGACCTTGCATTGTTGGTATGTCTTGTCAGTACAAAAGGATACTAGTGATGGATAGAGTTACTAGGGGTTCAGAGGATTAAAGGACTAGCCAAGTAAACCTAGAGTTGGTTCATGTGATGACACTTGCCCACTGGCAAGATAGATTTCATACTTGTCTTTGTTTGCCTCTAGGTCTAGATGTTGATTTATCTTGATTTATCTTGGAACCTTTGAGTTAGATTACTTTTAGGGATTTCCTTGACTGAGATATTACTTTATGGATGGTTATATCTTTATGGTGGATGATTTTACTTATTGTATTGTACTTTGTTTCATGGATCTGAAAGGGATGATGTAATCTATTTTTATAATTGTATATTATTTTAGCCTTTCATACCCTGTGACATGTACAGTGGATGATTGTGCATTCTAAATTTATTGCCAAGTAGCATTCAGAACAAATGTATATTATTTAAATGGACTTGGACTTGTAATTATTCTTTCATGTGGATGTGGTATTTATTAGACTTGGTATTATTTAAATTTAAATGTGACTCAATGTCTTGGGATCCTTAAGGAATGTAATATGTTATGTTTTCTTATGTATGATTGTATGTTATTGTTTCCGATACTTTATGATTGTTGTGCATGTTATTCTTTTAAAAAACAAAATGTTTGGCAAACTTAGTAAAACTTTAGGTTAGTTCTTTTGGATCCCTTGGTGGGGCATTATAAGGTGGCTGAAATGTAAGTAGATTCCATAAACTCTATCTTACTTTTCCCAAGGAGATATACCATGGTACATGCCTATTTTCCATGTTAAAATTAAGAGGCAAATGTAGCTCCTTATCTCTTAGTTCCTTAGTTAAATTGAGCCAATGCCACTAGATGGAGTTCATGGCTTCAAGAAACTCAAAATTATCTAACTGCCCATACTCATCAAATGTTGCAATCTGAAGTGGGTAAATGTGCTTTTTCCTGAGTTTGAAGGTGCAGTCCTTAATAGGTTGTAATAACAAGTTTTAGGGTCCTTGAGTTCTAGTCTCAAATAGATGGGAATTTTGTCCTCCAATTCCCTATAAGTCTTGGATTGGTATACTCGACTAATTTCATTTTGAATCCAAGACATAAGAGCCCTCAATTGGATATCCCCAATGGTCAATAAAGGATTCTAAAATCTATCATTTGGAACTACTAGATTATGGAGAAAGAACTCACACAACAAATTATTAATGGCTACAGGAGAATTATGAAAAGCCTAGAAAATTGAAGAGGTTCTTGCAATGATGGGGACCTATCCTGCATGATGCAAGTCATGTAGTAATTCAATATTTTCTCCTTAAAGAATAAGGCATATATAGGAGATGGGGACCTACAACTCATTAACTTAGGAATAAGGGATGTTACTTTGTTGAGTTTCACATGCAATTATTTTGCTCTTTCTTCTTGTTCAAGGGCTTCCTAATAATGTTCATCACTTTTGTTGTTTCCATTGTTCTTTTTCTGAAACCAATTGATTGGATAGCTAAAAAATAATAGATAACAAAGACATAGAACCAAACTTATCTAACATAGAAGTGATACAAGATTTTTCTACTAGATGAAGAACAAGGGACTTTCCATTTTTGGAACTTATCTTTTCCATGCCATGGATCTCTTAGTATTACTATACATTGTTGCAAAATAGAAGCCAATGCATCCAACCCTTCAATTAAAATTTTCTCTATTAATTGGCTGATAAGATCCAAGTTAATGCTGAGATTTTCTTCAAACAAATTCTTCCTTGCTACCATAGGAGATAGTTTCGGTTCATCTTCTTCCATTGTAAAGCATCCCTCATACATCTCATCATTTTCTGAGTCACTGCAATCATCATCTATCTAAGGACCCTTAGAGG
The DNA here is from genome assembly GCA_028749045.1 of Cupressus sempervirens. Lineage (NCBI taxonomy): Eukaryota > Viridiplantae > Streptophyta > Pinopsida > Cupressales > Cupressaceae > Cupressus > Cupressus sempervirens. The sequence continues at coordinate 683,505,317 of CM053784.1, read as the reverse complement.
ATGAACCTCTGCTTTGGAATCCAAAATCCTACTCTTCAGGGCTAGAATTATCACCAATTATTCTAAATTATTCAGTCATTTGTTTCACAAGAACCCATTCTTTTTCTATCTCAAGAGATTACTCAAATGATTCCTATTGAATATTCCTAGGTTCTTCTTCCTTTTTATGTATGGTTTCAGGTTCAACAGTTAACCCTTCTAGTGATATGTCCATAGTTAGATTTTGCTTCCTCCTATTACTCCTTCTCAATGGAGTTTCTTCCTTTTTCACTAGAACTTTCCATTTCCTAGAAGTGTTGTAGTTATAGGAGACTATTCCTTTATCTACTGACAAGGACTAGGAGTAGATTTTCTTAGAGTTTACCTATGTTTCTTTGAGAAACCCTTTTTGACATAGGAGTAGACTTTTCTACCAAGTTATTTTCCTCTTCCTTATTCTAGGCTGACCCAAAAGTAGAGAGATGAGGGGAACCTTGAGGAGTTCTAACCCTAAACTTTTTCTTAGAGGAAGGTCTTGGTTCAAGTTCTACAATAATTTTCTTAAGCCCTTGCTTAGTTTGAATTCTCTATCCAACTCTTCACCCTATAGGCTCTATGATTTGTTCTTTATACCCTTGTGATAGAAATACTTCCCATGATTTTTTTGATTGTTCTTTCAAATCCTTTTCAATAATTAGCTTAACTAAACAATGATGTGAAATAGAGTTAAGCTTACCTTCTTGTACCAAAGTAGCCTTCTTCTTCAAATTGTTGAACATAAAGTTGGGAACATTTATGGCCTGATTCTCATGCCATAGACAACTTTAAAACTTAAAATAAATAGAACACAAATATGTATGTCATCCCTCACAAGTGAAATATTTGATAATATGGATTGCACATAGCCTAAATGAGTTTGGAAAAGACATTTTCTACATACCTTGCTTCTTGTTAATATCCGAAGGTTGGTCTCAGTGCTGGGTAAATTGTGCCCTAGACATTACTAGATCAAAGTCTTCTGAAAACTCTTCCCCTTCCTATGGAAAACCCATAACATTAGCCACTTCTTATGAAAATGGTACCTTTAATCCCTTGACCATGGCCACTCCTTCCTTCAATGTGCTTAGAAACTGCAATGCAACCTCATTATCCACACTAGTGAGCCTCTGAATGTAATCAAGCCACCCTCTTGCTTGGCAGTATGGCATATAAGCTTGATCATTTAAAAAAATGTTGTGCATTGTGGGTTCATAAGTGATAAGGCTACCTCCCATCTTCAGGTTGTCAAATTACCCCAAACAATATTGTAGGAAATTTAGATAGACTAAAACAAGGCTCTGACAAGGAGTTTTTGAAATGACAAGCAACAAGAAAATCTTGAAGTGCAGAAGTTTCTGATATTTTGAAAATGAGCTCTTAAATAAATATGAGTACAAATCAAGAATATATCACACATTAATTTCTCATAATTACATAACCAAAGACTTCGTACTAGCCATCTTTGCCTGATATGTGCGAAATAAAATCATAGTTCTTTAAAGGCTGTCACATCACTCAAAGAAAAGGGTGGCAAGAAGTTTGCAAAAGTACAAAGGTATGTGCAAGATCATGGTGTGCCAAAATGTGGCAATCTAAAAAATGTGTAGTTGTAAAATGCCTTAAAGCATTTCAAAATCTATTCCAACTTTTTTTCCACCCGTCCTGATACCAAACCAAAAAATTAATAACTTCATCAGGTCTATTATATCTTTCAATACCAACCCTACATGATCAACTTTAAAAATGTCCCAAAAACATGTTTTTGGCATGTTCTTGTGTGTTTTTTACTTCAAACATGTATTTGACAACTTTTTTTCACCCAAATTTGATGAAACAATAAGGATTTCTTAAGAATGTTCTTAGTTTTCCATAAATTTAATTTCTATCAAATTATGAGTTCAATAAGTAAGTATTACTTATTTTCTAACAGAGTTACGTATAAAGTGTTGATTGACACACTGATTGAAAAATAACTATAACTTTCAAAGGATACAACATTTTTAAAATCCAAATGATGCATCACATTTTATGCTTCATCCACTATATGGGAAAAAAATTATATTTTGTAGTGTTTTGAATTAGTTAAAGTGGTTAGACATGAGAGTTTTTTAATTCTAAAAATACTAAAGTAGAAAAATCACATTTATTTATTTATTTAGAATGAAAATACCCAAAAATATGTGTCACATCTGAGCATGAGTCTACTTCTTATATCTAGAATCTTATTAAAAAATATTATCATTTTATTTTGATTAAGGTGGTTAGACATACATCTACATTTTTGTCCTGAAAGTTTTGTACTATTGCATTAAAATTCAAATTTTTGACCAATCATTTTTTCATTTTTTTAATATAAGGCCTAGTAGTTCAGAAACATAGGTTCAAACCAAATTTTATTTTTTTCTTTCTTAAACTAGAGTAGGGGTTTGGGTATATAGCCTCTAGTGGAGTCAAGGGCAATACCCTTTATAGGGATTTGGCTCTATACACCAATGTGTTTTGAGGGTAGAACCCATAGTGCATTGGTTGGTAGAATACAAGGTAGAGTCGATGGGAAAAGTCCTTAAATTATGGATTTCAAGACCACTTCAACTTTCAAAATATGCTAGTGTTTGACAATTTTGTTAACATATTGGAGTGAGAGACAAAAGAAAAAAATTGATCAAAAATATTATATTTTGACAATTTTTTGGGTGTGAATTTACTTGTGACTTATCAGTTGAGAAATTATAAATAATTACAAGCAAGTTTACTTGTGAATAGCTCTATTAGGGATTTTGTTTTGCAACAACTAACAAGTTTGTGATTTTCTTAGCAAGTGTTTAAACTATGGTTAGGAAATCCTTCTATGGCTAACAAGATCTTTCCAAATTTCCCAAGGTTGTATTTATCTCATTTTGGCTTGACAAATATACTATTAATTTCATTATTCTTTCTAAAACTAATCAAGAGATTTCCTCTGGGCATAGTGGTATTTTTTTGAATTTTTAATATCTATCATCTTTGCAACCAACTCAAAACTACATCTTAAATCAATCATCATTTAGTATTCTATCAACTATATTATAATCAAATTAGTTAGATTGTACATGTTCCATTTATCTCATTAAAATTTAACTTCTTACAATGCTTGTAGAATTTCACGATTGCTTATTTCTTTCTTCTTTAGTCAAGAGTATGTCCACCCTCATCCATGAAACATTTCTAGCAACCCAAGTTGTAGATTTGAATAGAATTTTTAACTTTTGTGACAATCTCTTTTTTAGGTTCTTTAGAGTGTAATTTAACATTGTGATTAATGGAATTTTTTATGCTATGGTCCAATCTAATTTGTTTAGTTCATAACATAATTTTTTATTGCACACACAAACTATAAATTTCCAGAATTGGGCTAGGAGTTGTGAGCTCAGCAAGTTGGATACCAAATTCAAGCCAACAATAAAGCCACGGAGATAACGCAAAAACTACCAAGCCCAAAATTAATAGGACAAAAACACAATTTTTTTTGAAAGTAACCTTAATATCTCACATAAGAGACTATTCATGGTCCACTAGGTTAAATAACTGATCAAGAGTTCTGAATATCAATAGTTACGAATGGAGGGTTGCAATATTCTCAGTCTCCTAATCAAATTGATCCTCATTAAGTTAGTTGAAAGTTCATCTTTGATTGGCTTTGGAATTCAGGGGAGTAGTTTTTTTGTTATAAAGTCATAGTAAGGCGAGAGACAAATCAACTCTTAACATATCCCAATGTTCAAGGTGCAAACTATTGAATTTTACAACTTGCACACTCTTGTGTTCCTCTTAGTTTATGTGTCATAGTTGTTTCCCCATTAAAAACTAACCATTAGGCACAAGGTTCAAGGGTATGGAATATAACTGAAGGCTTAATGCCCTACATGTAATAACATTGGTTATTCAACACGTATTAAATGTCAAGTGTAACTTCTAAACATTATTGGGTAGATTGTTTGTATAGAGTTTTTGTACATAATTACTAGTGGATGACATGGAGGGGTAGGTATACATATATTGATTGATTATGTATCTTGCATATCACACACACATAAGTGGCATAAAATAAGTATCATACATGTGTGTGTGTGTGTGTGTGTGTGTAATAGTCATGGGCAAGGTATGCTATACTCCAATGATCAACATTCACGAAAGTAAAATGGTTATTATTATATATAGATATCTAATTATAATACTTTATTTTTAGCTAACTAACATATGATAATGCATCATATTTCATAAATCATGAATATCATTTGATGAATGCATCAATGTATTATAACTCACAATATGAGTTTCCTCTTCTAGACCTACCCTAATTCCTTCACCCTTACCTAATCATACTTCCAATGTTGATCACTAACATTCACATTTAATTTTACTTATTTTACTAAACACCTATACTAACCCAATACTAAATTTCCTTTCACTCTATTCACTTTCTATCTTATGTATAAACTTTACTTACCATTTACCTCAGTTTGCCTCAATTTTATTATTTGCCAAAATGACATCTTATTATATCAATCATATTTATTAATCAATACAGTTATTTATTACCACAATAACTATGTGAACCTACTAATTACTTTGTCTATCTATTATTCTTAATTATTCACAACATGAAGTAATGAACTTACTAACTATGTGTTAGCCTCTTACTAGCTATGAAGAACAATAGAATACTACTATCGATCCCATTATATGTATACCACTTAATATAACCATTATGAATAAAATTCTTTCATATATTTATGTATGTCTTGTTGAAAATATATAGTTTGTGTTATATAATATTCATTACTATTATACATAGTAACCTTTACCTTTTGCAATCTACTAATTATGTAAAATTAACTACCAACTAAAGATTATCATCAATTTCCTAAGTCTATGACCCATCATATTAACCCTAACTCCCTAGCATGCTTTCTAACACATAAATGTTTATTATAAAATACCCCCAACATTAATAACTATTCCACCACTAAAAAACAACCTACTAACTAAATATTACTAATTTCCTAACACTAAACCTTTTTCCTTACTTCCACTTGCCAAGTGCTCCCATCCAGGTCATGTGCCTTTTCCAAGCACATTTCCCTTAGCACTATCTTCCCCCATCCATTCGCTTGCCCCCCTCTCACTTCATTTATGTACCTAATCCATGAATGATAAGGGTGGTGGCTAAAATAGAAGGGAGGCATGTATTGGTGGGGTCCTTCCTCACACCTAGTTGACTCGTCAGGGGGGGTGTTGGTCAGTGTGGGGAGGTGGGGTTGCGTGCAGGTAGTGGGAGAGATCTACATGGTTTCTCAAATCCTCTTCCTACTTTACTTATTACATGTGAAGTTTATATATTTATGCATGGAGATTTCAATGGGACATAAGGTAGTACTTTTTTTTTGAACTTATACATTACATTGTAGTCTTAGGTTATAGGGAAATGTTATAGGGCATCTTTATTATTATTTTATTAAGGAATCGTGGGGAGTGTACATGTAGATTATTTTATTTCTCTGTAATTGGAGAGTGGATTATTTCTCACTCCCCATACATTTTCCAAAGAGCAGAATACTCACTCCCAACCCATTAACTTGTCATGTGTTCCCTTTTGATTATTCTTTCTCTAGAATCTATTCGACTATATTATTGTGAATCTTGGTTTAACATAATTATGATGTGATTTTAATGTCTCAATGCAATTAACTAGATTAATGAGTCTATTTAAAATATCTAGAACTATACACTTAACATGTGGAATGCAATTAAAACTAGGTAAACATGGAACTACCAAATTAATCATTTCTATGAATAGTGGAACTCTAAATGACAATTTTAGAAAAGCTAATACTTGGTAAAATTTCTTTACATAAAAAATCTAAGTGAAAGACATTTTCTTTGTGTTTCCTCATAATTCAATTGAGCATGATTCCAACAATGCATATTTATTACATGATTATCAAAATAATGTCTATCATTTGAGATGAATCCATTTCACATTCCACCTATGATAATTATGATGCATCAATCCTTCCATTTCATTACATCTAATGTAGGACATTGAACCTTACAACACATATATTTATGATGATATCCAAATTTCTTCATTCACTTCATGGACCCACTCTTTACAAAATTGTACATAAAATGAAGATCTCGCTTTTACAATTCAATACACAAATGACAAAATAGAAGGGTTCAACTCTTACAATACAATATACAATAACATGGAGAAGGATTTCATGATCCCATCAAATACATTACAAAATTACACATCCCTTCCTTGCTACTAAGCAATAATTCATTGCAACAACATGAATAAGATGGAGAGATTCTCCAATACATGTACAACGCACAATGACAAGTTTTCTCCTTCAAGCGACATATACAAGATGATCCTTCCAAGCTTTTTCCATTGCTCCCTTGAGCACAAAATCTACAAATACATCACAACAAAAAAAAAAGACCATGGGTACTCTCCTCCCCACCACAAGCCTCCAAAGAGACCACCCTCGAGCTAGGGGAACAAGGCTCAAATGGGGTTTCACATACAATCTTGCAAATGCGTATAAATCACATTACAACATTTGAACAATTCCATCCCAAGGATATTTCACAATGGTTCACCAATGGAACCATGAACATAAGGTGAAGGTGTGCTTTTCAAATAGGAGACTTGTCATATCAACAATATCTGCAATAAAAAAATTTCATACCCTTTTGGGGCTTTCACAAATCAAAAAATTCTATGCCCTTTTGGGGCTTTCACAAATCAAAAAATTATATGCCCTTTTAGGGCTTTCAAAATCATCCTCCAAACATGCTACCATTAGCTATAGCTTCCTTGGAATCCATACTCCATAAACTTCCTTTCTACACCATACTTCCCTTATCACCCCTAGCAAGATATGAATGAATATGACATACAATGGAGCCCATACTCCAAGGTTCTCAACTATATTTTCAAGCCCAACTAACCCCTTCACCCTAGACTTCTCTTCCCTTCCCAAAGGGTGAGTGAATTCCTCAAACCCATAAATAACATACATAACAAAATGGAGAAACAAAGAGAAAATCAAATGCAATAACATATTACGTCTCAACACAACAATATCACAATCTTCCCACGACATGAATCACTATTTGAACATTTACATGAATGCTACATCACAATACAACACCATGAAATCTACTTACAATATGAACTCACATTCCTTCATGCTCATGAGTGCAATGTCATTATGCAAAAATGAAGAAAAATACTACATGGGCAATAAAAACCAACCTTGAATCCTTTTGCAAAATGGTAGTGAAAGGTTGTAGACTTGAGCTCCCTCCAAGCTTCCAAACCCTAAGAATCTCTAAAATTAGAGAGTGGGTAGACAACCCACTAATTTTCCCCAAGCCCTCTAAAAAGCCTCCAACTTCTCACTTAGCTAAAAATGGCCCAAACAACAAGCCTCCCTTTTCTTACATACTTGCCCCTTTCTAAAATTATAATCTTGACCAAGAGGTCCGAGAAATATGTGAACTCTTCAATTTCGAATTTCTAAGAAAGTGACTTTATTGGATGGTTCCCAAGGTCATCTAAGCCTAAAAATGTTAAATTTAGGCCCCCAACCCATATTACTATCATGAAAGCACTTAATTTTCACCAAAATAACCCCCTAGGACCACTTTTTGATCCTTAAAACTTAATAGGAAGTTGGAACTCGAATTTCCCTTGATGGAGACTTCTCCTAACACTCTACCATAAGGGGTTAACTTGGGTACTGCATTGGGTTACATTTAGGTTAGGTGACTTTTGCCCAAAACCCTAAATGACAAGTCATCAACACACGTACAACACAAGTGTCAAGTGACACATAAAAATATCACAATAAATTTATAGTAAAATGTGTCTAATTATATATGAATTAAACTATTACACACACATACAATTCACGTTTACAAAACAAAACACATTACAACAAGGTTTGAATCTTTTCCATTGATTCAACCTTGGCTACATCATGTTCACATGGGCTTGAGCCTTGGTTCCCTATTAAAAATCCCATGGTTAAATTCCTACACACTAAACATGAGCATCAATAGTCCAAGAAAACCATATAAGCAATATGTGAATATGTGCAATAAATCATTATCACATTCAAACATTAGGGTTTCATACTTCATCATTTCCAGTTGACTTACTTTTTCTAATCATTTTTACATAAAACATTCAAAACACTAAAATATCAAATTCTTCTTATCAACATTAAACTTTACTTAACATGATCGATTTAATAATTTGAATAGCCTCATAATCTATTTTGATCTACATAGTGATGAAATATTGAATCCACAACTATTGAGTCCCTAGGCATGTGAATTAAGTCCTAGTGCATATCACAATCTATCCTGTAACTCTAATTTCAATTTAAACATTACAATTTGACATTTCAAGCATTTCTACAATTTAATTTCTATCAAAGAAATTGCAATAGATTAGAATATGAATGAAATCATTAAATATATTGTTTAGGTCCTAATGTGCAGACATAAGTGCAGATCATCAAAATGCAGGTATTAAAATGGCATAACCTTATAGTCTTAAAAGTGTATCAAAACATTGAATTAGAAGTATCATAATGAAAATATGTCATCTATGCTAGGGAAAATTAGGTGAGGCCTCACACAAACTACCCTTCATTTTTTCATAAAATAAAAAATGGCTCCTAGATTCTAAAACTCAATATAATCACAAATTTTTCTTCATTCTTACTTATGAAGTTTTTAAAAATACTACATGCAAATAATACAGAATGATTCATTACCTCATCATGGGTTCACCTTTCTCAACTAGTCATGAATCTCTTGATGGGTAAATACTTGCAACTTCACAATCTTAAAATTTTAAAGTGGTGTACTAAAACTAATTTTCTTGATTATACAATAGGTATTTCATTCTTATATATGTATGTAAGTTTAATTACTCTATTATGGAATTGAATAAATACATAAATTCTAGAGAAGCGTAAACATTTGTGAGAAGATATTTGTTTCCTTCCACTAGATGAATAAATAATATCTTCCTAGGTGCAGCTGCCTGCCTTCACATGGCTCCCTTGCATTTTATTTTCCTATATAAACCTTGTATATGTTCTCCTACTTTCCATCAGACAAGCATAATAATGAAGTTCAAAACTCTCACTTGCGCGAGATGGATATTAATGTTCATCTTCCCCATAGTCTTCTATTGTGATTGGTGTGTTTACAAATCAAAAGTGGCATATTATGATTCCTTGGAGGCTATCAATAGTAAGTATAGATTTCTATTTTTCAATGGAGGTTCAACTTTTTTCATCTAGTTTTCTTTATTAAGAACTAAGGATTGAGGGGTATCCATTAGTAAGTATAAAGTTCATGGCCTCTTAAATCTTATTTCTTGCTAGAGTAACTTATCCTAAGATCTGAATAATAATTCTAGTATGAATTATAGTGGGAGCATGTGGGTATGAGTCCTTTGCAACAAACATGAGCAATGGCGATGTGGCCACAACGAGTCCAAAAATATATAGGGAAGGGATTGGATGTGGCAGCTGCTACCATATATGAACCAATCATTCACACCTTCTTTATCTTGTATTGGGATCATGACTAAGATTAAGGTTGTTTAAATTAGGTCAGTTTAAATAATATTTCTAAGTGGTTTATTTTTAGATTAAAATTATTAAATAGTCAAAATTGATTTGAACTTTTATTTTGTGTAGATAAGATGCATTGATCCTAAGATTTGCACCCATCATAGAGTAGAAGTTTTGATTATAGACATGCTTGAAAACACTCAGATGGATTTTTTGGTTTCCAATAGCACATTTTCAAATCTTGTACAACACAGAAAATCTTCTGAGCTTCTAAAGATGGGCATTCTGGGTATCGAATACAAATGGTTCGTAATTGGCTTTAGTTATATTGATAAGTAGGAGATATTTTCTGCAGCAAGTCAAATTCTTATATTGTTGTCAGGATTCAACACTCATTCAACCATGTTTCATTAGCAATCATTCACTAATGACATAAACATCACACACTAAGGCTTGATTCCTAGGCTGAAAATATTAAATAGTCAAGGTTGACTTACATTTTTCAATCTTAATTTTTTGGTTCACATGAACCCATCTCTCATTAGAATGAATGGAACACTTAGCATTCATTAGAACTAAGGCATGCTAGGGACCTCCTGGGAGCCCATCCATCCTAGTACTACTTCAACTTGAGCACTAGAACTCGTTCATCTAAGTATTATTCCATCTCAAATGTACTTAGTTACAAAATTTCTCCATGATAAAACACACTCAATTTATGACTCATATCATTTTAAATTCTCACTATTCAATTTCACAAGCCATATGGATATTTCAATTTTGAGCTATTTTTTCTTTTGGCTAGAAACCTATGAAAAATAAACATATAATTGAAAGGGTTTTGATGATCTCAAGGAAAAAGTATCATTTGACAAGAATCCTTCCTTTCTTTCTTTGACAAAATACCATGTCCCAATTGAACATATAATCCAATTGAATACAAAATTGAAAGTATTTTAATGATTTAAAGAGAAATGGGTCTTTTGATGAGAATGTTTTATTTCATATTTTTCTTTCATAGGATACCATGTAAGTACCCAAGGAAGAATATGATGGTGAAAATAGACAAGATCAGTAGTTCCATACTTTCTTGCAGTGCAATTTTTTTACCAAGGAGGGCAAACAGATATCATGGGTGTGGATGTTGCTCAGGTTAGAGACAAACATACTTATTACTGTGCGTTCTAACTTATTTAACACTTTAAATTAAGAATCAAGGCTTAGTGTATAATGTTTTAGTTATCTGAAAAGTTAAAGATGAATGTGTACTAATGAGTTAAAATTGCAAAGTGCAAGCGGGAACTTCTAATTGGATACACATGACACACAACTACGGTGCACCATGGAGTTTGGATCAGTTGCCAAAAGGAGCTCTATCTTTATGGCTACTTGTTACAAAAGGATACAATTCTTATTGGTTGTTGACCAAGGATGTTGTGATATCAACAAATTGGAGTGTGCACTTTGTTTATGACAATCAAACAAGAGAACTGTTCTTCCTATGCTACCCTAGATTGACACCAATCTGAATAGTTGCATACAAGTACATAAATTTCAAGACTATGCAATCTGTTTTAAATTTCTTTGCAGGGTTGAAAATAATTTCAGTTAGTGAGGATGATGGTATGTGATATAAGATTATCTACAAAAGTTCAATCTTTAAGTATATTTGGGCCACCTTCAATTGTTAATTGAATTTCATAAATTAGTTCTTGAGTATGCCTATTTAAATCAAAGTTATTTGTGATTTTGATATATGGTTATTCAAATTGTTAGATTTTTCTCTCTTAATAGAGATGTCCTATTTCAACTTATTTTTATTAAAACAAAAATGTTCCTAATGTTTAGTTTCAAATTATGATACTTAACTTTTGAAAAGAAAACAAAAAGTTTTTTAAGGATCAATCTTGTGAATAATGGAAGTATAAATTAGTTTAAGGTGAGTAGAGAGATAAAAAAATTGAATAATAAATAGTAAGTTGGTGAACGAAATGTTCAATAAGTTAGTATCTAGTCTCAGATGGGATTTTAGGATCTATTTGATGTCAAGTTTGGCAAAAGTGCCTCTTTATCAATGACTTATTTTAAATTCTATGTTGGATTTGTATCAAAGGACAAGTTTGTAAGTTTCAAATAAAACTTTAGCTATAAATTTATCCTCAAGTATTAAATTCATTCTAGCAATTGGTAATGTTTCTCTATAAAAAGATTCTTAATATAATATGTGACCTCCTTTTGAAAGTTTGTCAACAAACAATATTTGAGAATGTCTTAAGAAATGTTATCACATTATAAGGAATTGTTGTTTTGACTAATTTGCTTAAATTTGAAACAATAATGAAATTATAGAGGAACATAAGAGTGTATATATTAAATAGGCCTTTTAGTGAACCAAAACAAAATGTGTCACTTTTAATTTTATTTTTATCTAATGATTTATTTATGGTCTATAAATGTTCCTTTATAACAGTACAATTGATATTATGGACTTTGTGTTGGAGATCTAGGTATAATGAAAAATTGACTATTTTAAGTAAAACAAAAAATTACAAAATAGAAAACCAACATAATAGGATAGATTTTAAAATAAGATGTAAAGAGAAACCCAGATTTATAATTTGGAGCTAAAAGTGAAGAATGTGTATACTAGAAATCCTAATCTAGGTGACGTCCAAACTGATAGTTCAAAAACAAAAAACGTAGCTAAGAGTTGTTGTAGGTTTGTCTCCCACAAATTGAGCTAGAAGATGTTATATATGGTGATGGGAGTCCTAGTATTGGTTTTTTTGCATAATTTAAATATGGGATTAATGTTTTGGGTTTTAAAATATTCTTATCGAGCTATCCTTTTTTAATTTTAGATTAGGATTTATGAACAAAAAATTGGAGAAGAATAACTTTTTGTATAGGGGTTTTCCTTAGAAGGTAGACTTGTGTTGAATAGTGGCATACAAGTACATGAATTTCAAGACTAGGCAATTTGTTTTAAATTTAGATATGCAGGGTTAAAAATAATTTTAGTTAGTGAGGATGATGGTATGTGATATAAGATTATCTACAAAAGTTCAATCTTTAAGTATATTTGGGCCACCTTCAATTGTTAATTGAATTTGATAAATTATTTCATAAATTAGTTCTTAATGTATGCCTATTTAAATCAAAGTTACTTGTGACTTAGATATATGCTTAGTCAAATTGTTATATTTTTCTCTGTTAATAGAGATGTCCTATTTCAACATGTTTGTATAAAACAAAAATGTTCCCAATGTCTAGTTTCAAATGATACTTAACTTTTGAAAAGAAAACAAAAAAAAAAATTAACAGATCAATCTTGTAAATATTGGAAGTATAAATTAGTTTAAGGTGAGTAGAGAAATAAAAGATTTAAATAATAAATGGTAAGTTGGTGAATGAAATGCTCAATAAGTCAGTATCTAGTCTGAGATGAGATTTTTAGGATCTATTCAATGTTGAGTTTGGCAAAAGTGTCTCTTTGTTAATGACTTATTTGAAATTCTATGTTGGATTCGTAGTAAAGGACAAGTTTTCTAGTTCGAGATGAATTTTTAGCTATAAATTTGTGATCAAGTATTAAATTCATTCTAGCAATTGGTAATGTTTCTCTATAAAAAAATTCTTGATATAATATATGACCTCCTTTTGAAAGTTTGCCAAAAACAATAATTGAAAATATCTTTAAAAATGTTGTCACATTATAAGGAATTATTGTTTTGACTGATCTCGGTAAATGAAACAATAATGAAAATTATAGAGAAACATATGAGTTTATATATTTTATAGGCCTTTTAGTGAACCAAAACAAAATGTGTCACTTTTAATTATTTTAAATCTAATGAATTATTTAGGGTATCTAGAATGATGTTTCATTCATTTTTAGGTGATTACAATGAATGCATCAAATATCTTTAAATAATAGTGTGCAACAAGTTATGTGAAACATGCCATTAATGTCTTGGTGTAGAAGGGTGAAGAGTGTCAATTCACCAAATTTTTATTTTGACTTTAGATTAGAAATGAATAAATTTATGATTTATCTTAGAATGATCTCCTTATATCCTTTGGAGGATTCTTTATGGTTCATAGGTGCTTAGAAAGAATGCATTGATTACCTTTAATACTAGTACATAACATAAAATTGTGTGAAAAATGTACAACTAGTCTACTCAAGATGGAAGAATGATGAGGGATAGTTTGTTTGCTTTGAATTTCATTGTAAAATTGGAAAGAGACATGTTCATGACCAAAAACTTGAAATTTAAATCAATAATGATAAAATCAATGTTGCAAACAACTAAATAGAGGAAGGTATGCAAAATAAGTAGATTATTAAGATAAATGTAAAAGAGTGTGTGCAAATAAATAAAAATTCAAGATTAAAGACTTGTTAGGTATATTAAGATGATGAAAACTAAGGTCTCATATTTTTGTTACATAACATTTGAACAAAAGTAGGCTTCATTTATTCCTTAAAGGAGATATAAAAAATTTAATTATGTTCCTTTATAACAATGCAATTGAGATTATGAACTTTGTGTTTGTGATCTAGGTATAATGAAAATTGAATACTTTAAGTAAAACATAAAATTACAAAATAGTAAACCAACATAATAGGTTAGAATTTGAAATAAGATGTAAAGAAAAACGTAGATTTATAAATTGGAGCTTAAATTGAATGATGTGGATACTAGAAATTCTAATCTAGGGCATGCCCAAATTGATAGAAATAGAGAAAAATATTGTTGAGAGGTGTTGTAGGTTTGTCTCCCACAAATTGAGCTAGAAGATGTTAGATATGGTGTTGGTAGCCCTACTTATGGTGTTTTTGCATGTTTAAAATATGGGACTAATAGACTAATGTTTTGAGTTGTCTAGTATTCTTATCTCTACCCTCTTTTAATTTTTGATTAGAATTTATGATCAAAAAAATGGAGAAGAATAACTTTGTTGTATAGGGGTTTTCCTTAGAATTCAAACCTTGTGTTGACATTTCAACGTCTGCAATAGCTATTATTATGAAAAATAAATCTTAAAATTAGAATACATTAGAATGAAACAAAAAAAATGTTAAAATAAAATAATCATATCTTAGAAATGAAAGTGGTGGTGATGCAATGTTGTTTAGACAAGTCCTTCAAATGTCATATATATATATATATATATATATATATATATATTTATTTATTTATTTATTTATTCCAGACATGAAATTATACTTGGATGCTCAACATGTAGTCAATTAGTCCTTGGAATCACATATGATCTTGGATGAGTTAGAATTTAGATTCATTCTATTCTAAATAATTAACTTTATGAATAATAGAATATTCTATTTATATAAGGTTCACAAGGTGTATTTGATTAATTTAGTCTACTTAAAACTATCATTAATAAAAAAAACCCTAAGATGAAAATTCTAATTGTGAATGCTAACATAGGCAACGACTACAATTTCAAGAAAATTTGGTGTCACATTATTGGGAACCTTTATCCCACCAAAATAAGACCTCTAGAAGGGATTCATGAGTATCAAGTTTTGCAATGGTATATCTTATCCTAAATTTAGTATTTTATGACAATTTGAAATTTCATGATTGATTTAAAGTACGAGATGGCTCAAATATGGTCTATGAAAAATAAAATAAAGTTTGTACCAAATAAACTGTGAAACTGTAAAGTGCTACAATTTATTAAACACTACAAAAAGTAAGAGATTAAGTGCATAAATTTATTGTTCGAGATTAATATTTGATTACTTAGTATGTCAGGGGTGTTTATATAGAAAATAATGAAAATATGAAACTAAATAAAAATAATGTATATAAAACTATTCATTTGTGAAAAAATAAGAGAGCAAAAAAGGCTAAATTCAAAATAAGTCTACATAATTAGATTTTTTTCAATGATATTTAAAAGGCTTTATAAACCCTTATTTTCCCATGATTAACTACCTCCGATAATATAACTTTCCAACTAACAACTATAAGTTGGCACTTGTTGATTAATATAGATTATAAACTAAGCTATTTAATGTAATGAGCCAACATCGCCCCTCATTAGATTTATCCAAATAAGGTTGGAAGTTGCAAGGATTTTCAACACAATCCTTCTGGAATATTTGATGAAGCGCCTACACAAATCCTCCTCGCTCACTCAAGAAACACCAAATTGATTGTATCAATGGATCCCCTGGCTGCAGAATCTAAAATCATATGCTCTACTCAAGAAACAATGAATTAACTCCAATCTTCACATTGTGAATGCTCCGGCCTCCCTTGCACAATGAGACATATTTCCTCTAAAATTTCACATCTCCTAATGCCTCCTTCGACATTGCATATGGGATATCTTTCCTCTGAAACAAGCATGATGTCAAACCCCCTCTTATATTCTAAAACACACATATATCAACTGTGACCTAATCCACTAAAATTGCTTGCCATTTCATAATTGCAATGTATCGATTTTTATTTTTCTAAATTGTAGACAATAGGAATAATTAATTTAGTTGTTATTTTTTATGATTTTTTATATTGATAACAAATTTTAAATTTAAATATTAAAATTTAGATATAAATAATCAAATCTTAGAAATTATAATTGAAAAATGTATATTGAGGAAAAACTATGTACCATAACAAAATTTAAATGTCTTTACCTATAATAAATATAATTTACGGTTAATAAATTAGTTCCAATTTATGTGCATTTCTTTAGATAGATGTGTTTAAATATGCTTATTAATTAGTTATCAAGCTATTGATTTAAAGTTTAAAGTTTATATATGTATAAATAATCACTTTTAACTTCATAAAAGAATTTCTCTCATGAAAATTGGTGAGCAGTACTATAATATTCTCAGTCTTATGTTCAAAACCTAAAAATCCTTTCGGGAATCTTGGGCAGATAAACTAGAAAAAGACTATTATGGATGTGGATGAGGAGAAGGTTGTTGGCCCTAAAGAGGTTTTTTGGTTCAAGAAAGAGGATCCATGCTAGCAAAAAGAAGAAAGTACATACAATTAATCAGTGTTGCTACAAGGATGGATCATATGGAATTGGAAGTTGTAGAGCTTCTCTCTTTCTTTTTTGTTGAGTCTTAGTGCTTATCTGATTGTAGTGATGTTATGGAGGGTTTTCAGTCCCTAAAAAACTTATTTTTCTCTTAATAAAAAACAAAATAAAAATAATACATTTGTATGATAATCTTTTTTTATGGGTAATATTTTTCTTTTGACTAGAGTTATGAACCAGTGAGGCCACAAATCTAGGGAGCAAGGATTTGAATCTTGGTTGCACCATTAACAGTGCAACCACTACACCACATAGTGATCCCCCAAATTGTATGATGATATTTAATCCTTATTACTTTATCTAAATAAATATAAAAATTTACAATGAAATCATTATGTTGGATTTCAACTTTTTTTTTGTTGTGTTTGTATGCCATTGTTTTTAATCATGAATTAACAAGGAACTTTGTGAGATCCATTATGTGCACAAGGATTTAAAAACTAGTCATTTCAAAGTGTTGCCTAATACCTACTTAAATATGTTCCAATAATCATGTCCTTCAACTACCTCATTACCAATACTTGTGTATTAATGTCCTAATAAAATTGCACTCCTCTAATTAAAACTTAACAAATTTCATCTACTTATAGAACAAATGAATGACAATTAATAAATGTGAAATATTTTAATAAACTTTTATTTTTCTATATATGAACGATTGAAAAAAAGCTCCATTGTAACATTTAATTGAACATTAGTTCATGTTCTCAAAGTGGTGCCTTATGTCCACTCCTTGTCATGATAATTTTTTGAAGGATGGAGATGGCCCAACAATCATACTTTTCAAACTTTCCCACTTAGATTTGTGTATAAATAATTGCTTCCTTCCATTCAGCTTTCCCACCAACTCAACATCAAGTGGTAGTATAACTTGAAAAGATCATCATGGAATAAGTTAAGCGCACTCATCTAGAAGTCTAAAGTTGATGCTTAGGCTCAGTTGCTAGCATGGAAAAGTTGCCCCTTCTGCCTTAAAAGATGGGCTATTAAGCACACCTTTTGGTTCGGCTCCCATGCCCAACAACTCTGGAGGTTCCTCTTTTCCACTTTTTTGGCTTTATTCCCTCAAGCTTGGTACTAGATGAATGCCTTGCTTGGTCTTTCATCAACCCCTACTATTATCATGCATCCTTCAGGCACATTATCCTTAAACATATGTGTATGGTTGTCTTATTATGATATTTGGGACTTCTCGGGAGGTCACACATACCTGTACTATTCCAGCTTAAGCCCGCTTAACTATGGGGTTTCCAACATGGTTAAACCCACTCTGTATGATTATCTTTTCACACACTTTCCATTCTTCTCAGGTTTAGTATTTGATGGTCACTTCAGATTTCTCTCCTCTACTCCTTGCTTTTAAAGCTGCCCTCCAGACCAACATCAAGCTTAGAAAGTCTCTTGAAGATATACAATATCAGCTTTGTGTGTTTGAAGAAAAGTATAAAGTGCAGGTAAATCAAGCTGCCATCAAATATTCTTGAGCAATGTGCTTACATCAAAGAGCTCAAGTTTATTGAAGGTGGTTGTCATGTCTCTCTAGAGGAGTCTTGTTGAACAAATATATGTCACGGTTCTTTCAACTTGGAATACAAACAGCTTTGTTGCAGCATTGCTTCAGCATTCTATATTAAAAGATGCTGATATTTCGAAGGAATCGCCTAATATCTTGAAAGAAGTTTGGAAGTGAATAGCATTTTCAAAACTGTTGAACTAGGATAGTCATTTGCTATAATAACATTACTTGTACCTATTGTCATATATTTGTAAAAAAGTTTATTTTTGTTAATAAAATGCTTCTTTCAATAAAATAAAATAAATCTAACCAAAAGGACTACTTTCCCACAAACTACAAAAAGAGTGGCTCATTATGAAGCCAATGTCCATTCATGCCCACTGCAAATTGCCACTATCAATATATAAAGGCACATCGTACTCAGTGGCTTCCCTTTTAATGCACGCTTTGAATTTGGGTATATTTGCTTCTTTCAAAAAATGGCACGTCCATACAGTCGATGAACTGGAAAAGGCTGTGGGCCTCTTAGAGTACAGTCGGCCACCATATTTTTGTTTTGCATCCCATGTACAATTGCCTGCCTCTCACGCGGCATTCTTGAATTTTAGTTTCTTATGAAGTCTTGTATGTTTTTCTTATTTCTCATCTGTATGACAATGGAGTTGAAAACGATATGCGTTTTAGTTTGTTGTTATTTAAACATTTTCTCTTGAACTGTCTTCTTCAACAACTATTTATAAAATATAGGTCAGTATGTATGCTTCAAAAACTATATAATTGAATAATAATAACAATATTATAACTAAATTCATTCCAATCTTATAATCTGTCTTGCAACTATACCTATATGCTAAGATGACAGGATTTGAATGATTTGAAGGGAAATGGGGCACATTTAATAAGAATATTCGTTTCTTAATTTTGTTTCACAGAATACCATGTGAATATCCAGGAAAGAGCATGACAGTGAAGGTAGACAAGATCAGTAATTACCCATACTTTCTTGCTCTGCAATTTCTGTACCAAGGAGGGCAGATGGATATCATAGGCCTTGAAGTTGCTCCTGTAAGAAACATTCATCTTACTCATGACTGGATATTCAAATCCTTAAAACTTAATAAGTTTGAGTGGGTATAAAATAGATTTGTTTTTTATGAATTTTTTTTTATGGAGGTCATCCACAATCAAATTTTAGGTATTCGATATGGACCCGCACGTGACTGAAACGTCTTCGACTAAGAACATGAATATTTTTAAACATGTGATTTCTTAAATATTTTTTTATGAAAATATAACTTTAATATTTTAATTAATAGAAAAAATCTATTCATAATTTTATTGAATTAATGGAGGTGGGATCTTGGGCGATGTGGAGTATGGAGCAGCCACCAGAGGGGGAAATGTCAATAAGGATTCTTGCTGTTTTGCCTTCAAATTGGAAAGTGGGTTCCATTTATGACAGCGGAGTTCAGATCAAAGAAATATACATATAATTTTATGAACATTCATGTTTCACACATCAATGCTTGGGATTATTGTGGTCCTCTCCATTGCTACAACCTGGACCGTATGCGACAATAATGCAAATGAATTCTTTTAAAAGTATTTTGATTTATTGGTGGGTGGAAAAGAGTTTAGGTTGACTGATAAGACACCATTCTAAATTTGTTAAGAGTGATCATAATTTGAAAAAAGATAATTTATTTTGGTATAGGTGAAAGAAAATTTAATAGTCTAGGTATGCATATATATGATTTAGGAATCAAAAAATGATAATTAAAAGTCTATTAATAAGTTTCAAATGCATCTATATTCTAATTATTTTTTAACCTTTTCAGTTCAAAATATGTTCATTTGTATATTCTTATTGGAACTTGCGTACACTATTACATGTGTGCATAAGTTCTAGGGATTTTGAGGGCATGATTATTGGGGCATCTTTCAAACTAATTTTTAACTCTTTCAAGTTTAAAGAATTGTACAAGAAACTTTGTTAATATTGAGAAAAGTATTTTTTATTAGTGTTGCCTTGGTCAAGTGTCGGAAATTCCATCCTTTTTAGTTTCAATTAAGCCAAAACATGCTTGACTTTGAGCTTTAGAAAGGTCAAATTTTTAGCAAATTTTTAGTGATTTATAATTCTGATGTAGGAGCATCCTGGGTTTCTTTGTAATCCTGCACATTAGTTCATTCTGCCTAGTTCCAATTTGGTCGACTTTGCTCACATTTAATTTTGGTATAGTTAATTATATTTGATGAGGGGACTTGTGGTTTCTCTATGTTCTAGAATTATCTGTAAGCCATTTTGGCAAGTATAAGTAGGGTTTTTAGGTTTAGGGTTAAGAAAAAAAATTTGGTGGGAGAGTTTAAAAGAAAAGAGATATGTGGATTTAAAAAGCTAATTTGGAGATCTGGAAGTTGTACATTTTTAATTGGCCATAACCCAGAAGGCCTTACAGCTGGGCATGTATGCTAAATATTTGATGAATCAATAAATATATCCTTGTTCTCTCTTTCCTTGGTGTTGTTCCTCGTGTTTACTTCTGTTGTGTTAACTCTTGTAGGGTGGTTTGGATAGCTAGGTGTGCCTTTGGCCTAGTTATTCATCCCTTGCCTGCATCAGTTGGTATCAAAGCCTGAAGTTTATCCTTGTGGAGATTGGATCATGTAGAACCTTGATTTGGATCTGGTTGTAGGGTGGCAGATCTATGGATTTGACCTATAACTTGCAGAGGGTTACGATCTTGCAAGAACCCAATTTGTAAAGATGGTTCGTGGTAGAGGAAATAATGTTGATAACACTATATTGGATCAATTAAGACAAATTGCAGCCAAATTCGATGTTGTAGAGATAGCCCAAAGGAGAGGAGCACATCTTGAAGATGTAAGTGATGATGAAGGAGCAACACCAAACCATAATCCAGAACTTGAAGAAGATCGAGATGAGGAAAGATTGTTGCAATTATTGTCTAGGGAAAATTCAAAGCCTGTTGTAGAAGTTGTTCCTTATGATGGGAAATTGGATACAAATAGTGTGCTGGATTGGATCTCTGATATGGAGAAGTTCTTTGAGTATGAAAACACTCCTGATAACAGAAAGGTGAAGATTGCAGTCATTAGGCTGAAAGGTCGTGCATCATTATGGTGGGAGCACTTGCAAACTGATAGACAAAGGAGAGGAAAGGAGAAGATAAGAACTTGGCCAAAGATGGTGAACAAGGTAAAGAAAAAATTCCTTCTTGCTGATTACCAAGTTAGCTTATTGAGAAAGATGCAAAATTTTAAACAAAGGGACATGACTGTGAAAGAATATACCGAGCAATTCTATAGATTGGACATCAGATTTGGACATGTGGATGATGATGTTGAGAAAATTGCAAGGTACATTAATGGATTGAGATCTGGAATTCAAGATGAGATAAGTTTTGTGAAGTTGGAAAGTGTGAAAGAAGCATACCAGTATGCCTTGAAGGCTGAGGAGATCTTGACAAAGAAGCATGAACAAAGACAAAGAGGTAGAGGTGGTAGATTCCAAAGAGGTAGAGGTAGATTTTATGGAGAAAGTAGTAGATCTAACAATTCTATGCAAGATAAAGGCAAATTTGAATGGAAGAGTGATGATAAAGGCAAGACCGAATGGAAAGGTGGTAATTCTTACCAAGGAGGCACTAATTCTTACAGGAGAAGAGGTAATTCCTATTCTAGAAGTAGATTTCATGGTAATTGTTTTAGATGTGGCAAAGAAGGGCATAGATCTTTTGAATGTAGATCCTCTGAAAGTGGACAGAATAATAGAAATTATGTGATTCAAGAAGACATTGAAAGTTCACCAAGTGCGCCTGAAGTTGGAGAAAATTTGATGGTGAGAAGAACCTTATGTAATAAAAGAAGTGATGAGGAACCTATTTTAACGAGAAGTCTTTTCAAGAAAAGATGTAAGATGGCTAGAAAATGCTGCAAAGTGATCATTGGCAGTGGGAGTTCTACAAATCTGGCATCAGAAGAGCTGGTTACCAAGTTGCAGTTAGAGAGGCTGAAACATCCCAAACCTTATCATGTTTCATGGATCAAAGATGAGCATAAGATATTGAAAAGTGAGCAATGCCTTGTGAAATTTTAAATTGGACATTATGTTGATGAAGTTTTGTGTGATATTATGCCCATGGATTGTTGTCATATTTTGTTGGGTAGACCTTGGCAATATGATAGACATGTTGTACATGATGGAATATTGAATCAATATACTCTTTGGGTGAATGGGAAGAAACAAACATTGTTGCCTTTGATTGAAGTTCCAAATGAGATTAATTGTACTACTGTAAAGATTTGTATGGTTAATGGGAAATAATTTGAAAAAAAAGTGAAGAAGAATCAGGTTTGCTTTGCCATAATTTCAAGAAAACCAAGTTTTGTCAATGAAGGCCAAGTGCAAGAGAATAATGCTAACCGAGTGCCAAATAGTGGTGACCAAGTGATAGATGGTAGTATTGACCAAGTGCCAGAAGAAATTGCAAAATTGCTCAATGAATATAAAGACATTATTGTTGATGATCTTCCTAATGGATTACCTCTAGTAAGAAGTATAAGTCATTGTATGGATTTGATTCCTGGAGCAAGTTTGCCAAACAAAGCACCATATAGATTGACACCTATAGAGAATGAAGAACTTAATAGACAAGTGCATGAGTTGTTGCAGAAATGTTTGATCAAAGAAAGCTTGAGTCCATGTGCTATACCTATTGTATTAGCACCTAAAAAAAATGGAGAATGGAGAATGTGTACTAATTCCAGAGCCATTAACAAGATAACAGTGAAAAATAGGTTTCCTATGCCAAGGATGGATGACATAATGGATTGTTTAAGCGGAGCAAAGTATTTTACCAAGATTGATTTGAAGAGTGGCTATCATCAGATCAAAATTAGAGAAGGTGATGAATGGAAGATTGCTTTCAAGACAAAAGATGGTTTGTATGGATGGTTGGTTATGCATTTTGGTTTGACTAATGCACCTAGTACTTTCATGAGGTTAATGAATGAAGTTCTGAAAAGATTTTTGGGTAAGTTTGTGATTGTTTATTTGGATGATATTCTGATATTCAATAAGACTAAAGAAGAACATCTTGAGCATATTAGACAAGTATTGCAAAGGTTGAAAGAGGAAAAGTTGCTGATTAATCTGAAAAAGTGTTCTTTTATGCAAGAGGAGATCGTGTATCTGGGATTTGTGATTTCAGCTGATGGTTTGAAGATGGATCCTGAGAAGGTTAAAGCAATTTTGGAATGGCTTACACCTGAGAATGTAAGTGAGGTAAGATCATTTCATGGTTTAGCTAGTTTTTATAGAAAGTTTATAAAGAATTTTAGTGCTTTTTGCAATGCTATGACTGAGACAATGAGGGGAGATAAAAAAGAATTCAAGTGGAAACATGGAGCTGATAAGAGTTTTGAGACTTTGAAACAAAAGGTTGCAGAATTATCGGTATTGGCTTTGCTTGATTTCAACAAAGTATTTCAAGTTGAATGTGATGCAAGTGCTAATGCAATAGGAGCTGTATTAAGTCAAGAAGGTAAGCGTGTTGCTTTCTTTAGTGAAAATTTGAATGATGCTAGAAGGAAATATTTTGTGTATGATCAAGAGTTTTATGCTATTGTTCAAGCATTGAAGAAGTGGAGACATTACTTGATGCATAAGGAGTTTGTGTTGTATACTGATCATAAAGCTTTACAATACTTGGGAAGTCAACATAAATTGAATCAAAGGCATATGAAGTGAGTTATATATTTGCAAAGTTTTACATTTGTTATTAAGCATAAGAGTGGAGTTACTAACAAAGTTGCTGATGCATTGAGTAGAAGACATTCTTTGTTGACTGAAATGAAGGTTGAAGTTTTTGGTTTTGATGAGATGAAAGAGTTATATGATGTTGATCTTGATTTTTCTAAGGCATGGAGAGAGTGCAGAGCACCAAATCTGACAGATCACATAAGTAAGTATGATGAGTATTTCATTCAAGATGGTATGTTGTTCAAAGGCATTCAGTTGTGTATTCCTAGAAGTTCTATGAGGTTGAATCTAATTAAGTAAAAGCATAGTGGTGGATTAGCTGGACATTTTGGAATTGATAAGACATTGAGTTTGCTGAAAGAAAAATATTATTGGCCACAAATGTATAAGGATGTTCAAAAATTTGTAAAGAGTTGTGGAGTTTTTCAAGTTGCAAAAGGAGTGAATCAAAATACTGGTTTGTATACACCTATTACTGTTCCTTAGAAACCTTGGACTGATATTAGTATGGATTTTGTTCTTGGATTGCCTAAGACAATGAAAGGGTATGATTCCATATTTGTGGTAGTGGATAGATTCTCTAAGATGGCTCATTTTATACCATGTAAGAAGACATCAGATGCCGAGAATGTTGTTGAACTTTTTTTTAAAGAGATTGTGAGATTGCATGGATTACCAAGAAGTATTATTTCTGATAGAGACAGTAAGTTTGTTGGATATTTTTGGAAGACTTTGTGGAAGAAGATGGGTACTGAGTTGAAGTTTAGTTCTACATTCCATCCACAAATAAATGGACAGACAGAGGTTATGAATAGAATCTTGGGTAATTTGCTAAGATGTTTGGTTGGGAATAAGCCAAGTAATTGAGAGATGGTATTGGCACAAGCTGAATTTGCATATAACAATTCTATGAATAGGAGTACAGGGAAGACACCTTTTGAGATTGTTACTGGAATGCATCCTAGAGGCATATCAAATTTGAGAGATGTTGTTGGTGAAGAAAAGAGAAGTGTTGTAGGAGAAGAATTTGCTGATTTTATGGAGTCTTTTCATAAGGAAGTGAAGTTGAGATTAGAACAAAGTAATCATAAGTATAAAGAGAACGGTGATCAGTCTAGAAGACACCATGATTTTTAGGTTGGTAATGAGGTGATGGTTCATCTAAAGAAAGAAAGATTCCCAGCTAGGACATACAGTAAGCTGAAGATGAAGAAATTTGGACCTTGTAAGATCTTGAAGAAGTTTGATAGTGGTAATGCTTATGAAGTTGAGTTACCTGATGACATGGATATATCTCCTATATTCAATATTGCTTATTTGTATAAGTATCATGAGTCAAAGGATCAAATTGATGTACCTAATAATTATCCTAAGAAGCAAATAAAAGAGGTTGAACATATATTGGATCAAAGAGTTGGTAAGAGCATAGGAGGAAAAGATTACTATGAATATTTGGTGAAGTGGAAGAATAGACCAGTTGAAGATGCTACATGGATTTCTCAGTCTGAGTTGAATTCAGCTCAGGGTGTGACACTTGCATGATTCAGGAGAATCATTTTTTTCCCAACCCTGGTTGTCTGATGCAGGAGCATCCTGGGTTTCTTTGTAATCCTGCACATTAGTTCATTCTTCCTAGTTCCAATTTGGTCGGCTTTTCTCACATTTAATTTTGGTATAGTTAATTATATTTGAGGAGGGCCAACTTGTGGTTTCTCTATGTTCTAGAATTATCTGTAAGCCATTTTGGCAAGTATAAGTAGGGTGTTTAGGTTTAGGGTTAGGGCAGATTTTTTGGTGGGAGAGTTCAAAAGAAAAGAGATATGTGGATTTAAAAAGCTGATTTGGAGATCTAGAAGTTGTACATTTGTAATTGGCCGTAACCCAGAAGGCCTTACAGCTGGGCATGTATGCTGAATATTTGATGAATCAATAAATATATCCTTGTTCTCTCTTTCCTTGGTGTTGTTCCTCGTGTTTGCTTCTGTTGTGCTAACTCTTGTAGGGTGGTTTGGATAGCTAGGTGTGCCTTTGGCCTAGTTATTCATCCCTTGCCTGCATCAAATTCCAAGTTCTCATGCTTGTTCCCACTTTAGATATCAAGAGGTTTAAAAAATGTGCTCAAAACATGCAATTGCATTCTAATTCTTAACCTCTCTAACTCAAAAAAGGCTAAGAAAAACACTCCTAAGGCATGTTTTGATCACTGAACATTAAGGGCCTATTTGGCAATGGGAATACAAGCGAAATAGGCATATGTAAATTTTTAAAACTTTGAACTTTGTTTGGATGCACCAAATCAGAATTAGAATACAAAATAAAATAGGAATGTGTATTCCAATTTTGGCCCAAAAATGAGGTTTTGTAGTTCCACCCAAATAGGTGGAATTGGAATACGTATTCCTATTCCAATTTTATTTATTTTAGAAAACATAAAATTTTGGGCCTGCGAATTCCCCATCAAATTCTAGCTGAACCAAATAGAGAATAGGAATATTTACCCCCATTTTCTATATCAGAATAAGTATTCCAAAATAGCTATTCCTAGCCAAACAAGCCCTAACCTCCTAAATCCCAAAGTGGGCTAAGCGGGAGATCATAAAAATGTGTTTTGGAAAAAATATTAACCTTTCTTCATCAAATAGAAATCAAGACGTTAATAAACCTCAATAAAATTTTAGTTGAATGCTCACACCAAAATGCAAAAAGATGGATGTATCCCCTCATTTTAATGGAAACAAAAATGATAGTGCACTATTTGAAATCTCGAGCATAAGGTGGTGAGAGTTTCTATACAGTTTACAAGGTATGCTTCAAATCATTTGATGAAGAAACCAATTAAGATAGCTAAAGGTGTATAACAAAGAGCTCACCTCTGACCAAAACCAAATCCCCCTTCAGTATCTCTATCAAGTGAATGCCAACAACTGAAATCTTGAAAAAATGTGGACATCTTGTTAAAAGCAGAATTGCAAAATGCTTGCATGGAAAGAGATGGTGAAATGGGAAATTAATCATAGTGATTCCAAATGAGCATGCCTAGGAACTAGACTATTCAAAGTAGTCAACCAAGTCACCATCAATAACAAATAAGTGCTTACCTACACTCAATCCTATCATGATAAGAATGATACAAATTGGATTGATTGTAAAGATACTGGCAACATGTATTTTGATCGTTTCACATAAGATCTCCTAGGCATATCATTCTTGCGATAGAAATAATGATGGAAGGGAGAGCTTAGTTAAAATATGTTTTTTTTTTAGAATGGACTTTATTTATTAATTAAATATTAAAGATACATATCCACAAAAAAGGGTTGAGGGATACAAGATCACTTTGCAAGTTCACTTGGCACGTGACTCGATAAAACAACTACTCATCAAAACAACATTAAAACAATAAAGAGAAAGCCCTCAAGTTGCAAGATCAGTGTCAGCCGAAGGAGGGTCTTTATCATTAGAACCCCAAAAGTCTGTGGGGTTGGAATATGAATTAGGGGGAACCCAACCATCAACAAGGGTGGCAGTAGCATCAACTTTTTATTTTTCTCTCTCTGGCCTAGGCAGCGAGATAGGTAAGTCCACCTAAGGGAAAGCACATTCAGGGTCTCTATACATAAAGAGCCAACCTGCATTGGAAACAATAGGAAGAGCCACTTAGGACCAACCCAAACCCATCCTCCATGAAGGCGAGAAGGCTACGACCTGGGAGTATATGATTGACATGCCGAATTGCTTCAGCCTCTTCGGTGACTGCATGGAGGAGTATGATCACTGGATAAAGTATTTGATAGTACCAGGGTGACCATACAAGGGGTATTACCCCAATGAGCCAAAAGCTCCAATAGGTGAGTGACCTCCAACACCACCTTATATGTTTGTACTTAAATTTGCATTATGACATTATTACAAATACATGCTTTAGCATACATAGTAACATGTATATCAAGGAAGTTGTGAGAGAATAAAACAACATTGTAGTCTTTCCAGATAGTGAATAAAATCTCCATTCTGAAAGCATGTCATATCTAAGAATACTTAAAATAGAGTTTGATCGAATCTCCCAGCACAACCATATACTAGGTGAAGGCCTCTAGGTAGAAAGGCTCAAAAAATAATGAATCCAGAGCCATTAATTCTAGACTCACCTACTAAACCAAAAAATGTGTAGGATGCTTTCCAACTAGCCACAAAATGGATATCTAGGGTTCAAGACACCCAAATGTTAGAGCTAAGGGCCCAACAGCAACCCCCTGGAAAAAGAGACACCAAGTAAAGTGAGAAATTTTTCGCTCCGTGATAGCTTGCATAATAGTGGCAAATATTATAAGACTCCAAGTCTTGTGAGAGGATTGCAAATGACAACACTTGTTGAGAGTTTCAACCATCAAAAGGTGGGGAACCAGCCACCGATAACCCAACTTGGGTTTGTAACTAGTCAAAGGAGTGATAGGATACCACTTCCAATCCTTCCACCATGGGTGAGATGAATGAATACCAAGATTATGCAAATATGGGGAGGCATCATAGAACCTATAAGATCAACTATATGTTGATCTAGATGGATAAGCTTGAACTGCACCTGCATGTCTTCCCATCAGTGAAGGCTCATATTAACTTTGGAAAAGAGATCTTTGGGTGTCTTGATTCCCCTTCTAAATAAGCATAGTATGCTAGCTCCTTGAATTTTAGCCAAAGGAACACCTTGAATAGCAATCAGAGGAGACCACCACAAGTTTTGATGGTTCAAATAGAACCCATCTATGAATCCATTGCCTACCCAATGAAGCCAAGGCTTGATGGCTACCCAAGCTTTTGAAGTTCTTTTCGCAACAAAGGTGCCTTGAATTTGCACTAGTTCAGTGGTCACAAGAAGATTTTGAAAGCCAATCCCCTTCCAAGCTATTTGATTAACCAAAAAGCCTAAAGAAATGCAATGTCACAACAAAACTGTCTAGGCCTCATCGCTAGTGAGAGCCCAAATGACCCACTTAGCACAAAGGGCAATCCTCTACTTAGAGTGGAAAGTAGTCCAAGACCACCAAAATCTTTGGGAAGACAACACAACTCTCAAGCTACTCTGTAAAAGTTGTGATGCACAGCATTAGAGGCCTAGAGGAAGTCCCTTAAGAGACATTCAAGCTTGAGATATGAAGCTTTCAAAGGGGCCCAACACAATGAGTAGTAAAAATATGTTGTAGCCAACACTTTAGAACAAATCTGAAATTTTCCTACAAGGAAGAGAGGTTTGGTGATCCAATAATCCAAATTCTTCTCAATTCGAGCCAAGACAACATTCTATAGCTCCATAGGGGAAGCTTGAAAAGAAAAGGGAATGCCAAAAAAATGAAAATTTTCTCCATATTTTACCATTTTCACCTGTAGCATTGAAGCCATTGAGGGCTTGGAAAGAAATATTTTCTATAGAAAAGGGTTGTGTGCCATTCAATAGAAGACCCAGAAGCAAGCTAGAAAGTATCCAAGCATTGCAAGGCATTGGAAATATTGCCTTCATCTTCTAGAAGGGTGAGAAAGGAGTCATCTGCAAAATGGCCATTCACAAGTTGCGCAGTGGAATCAAGAAGAGCTATACCATGTGCAAGGTTGCAAGAGATGGTGTTGGCAAGAAGATAGCCAAACCCTTTAGTAGCCAAGACATAAAGAGAAGGCACTAAAGGATAACCTTGATAGATAGATCTATAGAATTTGTAGGCTTCAGATTGTCAGTCATTTATGGAGATACAAGAAGACGCATCTCCAAAAAGCATTTGAACTAATTGTAGAAAGACTGGTCCAAACCCCAGGGCTTGAAGCATGTTCAAATGAATGGCCATTCAATCCGATCATAGGCTTTGGAAAAGTCAATCTTAAGAAACAAGGCATGATGTTTGGATTGACGATCCCATTCCATACCTTCCCAAACAAAAATAATATTATCTAGACTATATCTAGATTTGATGAAACCAATTTGTTTGGGAAAAATAATCTACGAGAAGATGTTGGATTTTAAGGGAAAGAGCGTCGGCAATAATCTTGTAGGAGATGTTCAATAGAGTGATGGGCCTACAATTGCATATGTCTTTGTAATCACTGACTTTAGGTATGAATTTGATGTTACCCTTATTAATTATGTTTCCTAAGGAATGAATATTATTGTTACAAGCTAGAGTTATTGTTGCACCAAAAGATCGATCTGTCAATGCCCAATATAACCACTAGACTTACAGAACACAGGAGGTGGTTAAGCTATGTCATGAATCCTAAAGGGGAATGTTGGTGGTTAGTCAAACAATCCCCCATCAACATTACCCAAGGAGATTCAAACCTATGACCAAGCTCTGGTACCACTTGTTACAAGCTAGAGTTGTCATTACACCAAAATATCGACTTGTCGATACCCAATACAACCACTAGACCTATAGAACATAGGAGGCAGTTACACCATGTCATGAATCTTGAAGGGGAATGTTGATGGTTAGTCCAAAAATTATATGCTTCTTGATATACCTGATGTAGATTAGGGCCAATGTTCTCCCTTAATGCTTTTTAAAATTCACAAGGGAAGCCATCACATTTGGGGGCATCAACTATGGAGAAGACATCTTCCTTGAGATCAACAAGTGTGAGCTTCTACTCATAGAAGGTATATTTCTCTGGAGCAAGCCTATTGGGAGTGGTAGCAACATAACCTTGTAAGGCATGGTCACACACAATAGAGAGCCCTTTGCGTAGTGAAAACCTTCTCATGTTGATGCACAAAAGCCTAAAGGATGATGGGAAGATCAAAAAGGACTTGTTGGTCTTCCCTAATACACTTGATGCCCACTACAGAGTGGAAAGCTTGTACAACATTGAAAAATTCCTTAGAAACTTGATCGCCAACCTCTAGCCAATGAAGATAGTCTTTGATCTGAACTCCCCTAGTAGCATAATTGTTTGCAACTTTTTTTTGGTGTTGAAGATTGGCAAGCTGGACTTGTAATTTATTATCAAATAGATTCATGATGAGATCTTTTGAGGTCCTATGAAGGTCTTTAGTGGTGGCTTCATAAGATCTTTTTGAGTACATGGCCAATTATCTCCCCTAAATGTGAAGAAATCATGCAGTATAGAGGATGGCATCATTCCACCATTGAATCCACCCAACAAAGGT
This sequence comes from Cupressus sempervirens, assembly GCA_028749045.1. Classification (NCBI taxonomy): domain Eukaryota; kingdom Viridiplantae; phylum Streptophyta; class Pinopsida; order Cupressales; family Cupressaceae; genus Cupressus; species Cupressus sempervirens. The sequence continues at coordinate 683,474,106 of CM053784.1, read as the reverse complement.
GTGGGGCCTAGGCTCAAGTTTCTAGACTCGAGGAATGTGGGCAATAGTGAGTGGATGGGACAACAAGGAAGTATTGAGAAAAAAATGAGTTTTGCAAGGATGAGGCTAAGTTGTGTGCTAGGTGATAGAAAAGAGGATGGGGTAATGATTTGACAAAGTCATATCTAGAAAAGGGGTGATGGGTAATGCACACTCGTGTGAAATGTAAAAAAGGACTAAGTCAAAATTTTGACCAAGTATACCAAACCCCACTAGACTAACAATGATTAGCATTAGGATAAAAAAGGCCTAGCTTGTTCCACATATAGAACCAGGCTTCTCTTTTGCTAGCTACCCATCGAAAAGGCAAAAGCCTTTCCTTATCAATAGCCAACTCAACCATATTAAAGTCCCCACAAAAACCCCAAATGGCAGGTGAAAAATGATCTGCCAACCAATTCCATAGGTGTTAATGCTCTACAACATCATTGGGGGCATAGATATTAACAATACCAAAGGAATGATTCTAAAAAGACAACAAAATCCAAATAATCCTCTACATAGGGTCCAAGACATGTGAAATAATGAAAGAAAGTAAACAAGGAGAGAGAAGACTAATTACACCACCTCATCTAGTCTCATGCTAGGAAGCAAACAAGGAAATGTTTGACCTAATAACACGACATGCTGAATTGAGAAGAAACCTAGGAACTTTAACTTCTTGAAGATATTGAAGATCAAGATTACCAAGCCAATGCCTGGTACCATGAACAAAATATTTTCTAGGGAGATCTATTAGCCCCTACACATTCCATGAGAGAAAATTCATTATAACACAACTTGTGTGTCTTCCTCATTCCCAAGAGAGGAGAAGTTGTTTTGCAACAATGTGGAGGCATCAATTGAGGGGTCTCTAAGATAAATGACCCATTGTATCTTCTCCCCATTATTAGATACTTCATCATAGCCTTTTGGGCTATGAGAATAATGAAGCGATTATCATTTGGGCTATGAGAACAATGAAGAAATTGGGACAAAATCATCAAAGCCACTTCTAGGGTCAAACCCATGAAGGGTGAGACTTGGGGACCGTATGAACGCTTGATATCCCTTGAGCACCAGGATTTGAAATAGGAGGCATAAGAAAAGGGACTAAAGGATCTGGTGGTGCCATACTTGAGCTAGGATGACTATTATCCTAAGGCAAAGAGCATTTCTTAGTCACAGTGGACCATTTTCCTTTTTTCACAACAGTAGTCCATTCATCTTTTTTGGTAGTTGGAGTCAGTTTTCCTTCCTAGACTAGTGGACAGTTGCATTTGAGAAATGGACAATCCTTAATCTTGTGTTCTATGGACTGACACCTAGAACAAGTATTCAAGAAGTTTAGGTAAAGAACCTTCTAAGAGAAGGTTGTACCACCTATCTAAATTTCCACTAATTCTTTGAGATAACTAGAAAGGTTGACCTCAACACAAACCCTATGCTAGGGCTGAGCATTTAAAAACTTGTATGGTTCAAGGGAAATGTCCTTGCCAATAGTTTGTGAAATTGCATGCAAGAAGCACTAGCATGGAATAGGAAGCCCAAGGACCTCCAGCCATACAGGGACCTTAATTTTGCAATTGTCAAAGATAACAAAATCATGGGACCAACGTTGAAAAACCAAAAGAGAGAACCTGACAGACTAGGGGCATCTAACAAACACATGCTTAGCTTGGCTAGGAAAGTGAAAAATAAAAAAACCTTCAGTAAGGCTTTGCACACCTTCAAGGTAGACACCCTAAGGTGTCCAAACCTTGGAAACTCATTCCGGTAGCATGCTTTCAAAAGGAGTGTGACCCACAAAATACCCAATCAAGTTTTGTTTCTCTAGCCAAGTACACACACTATCAAATTCCTTGACATTCAAAACAATATTAGGAGAGGAGTTACTTCATGAAACACCATGGGAATGAACTTGTGTGGGCGTCTATTTGATGGAGCCATTCTCACCAACAACAACAGCTCCAACACCAGCACTAACTATTGGGCCAGAGAAGGTTGAGGCCATTTTAACCAAAAATAAATCCTGTAGTAAATGTAATATGATAGGTGGCAAGAAAATAAAGATTCAAACGAAAGTCGTACAAACCCTAGCAAAGCACATTTTTCCTATTTTCATTATTTTTATTGAAATGTGTTTTCAATAAACATTGTGTCTAGTTTCGAGCATGTTTAAACATCACACACTAAGGAAGAAATTAAGCTTTAAAAATATGTCAACTTTGACTATTTAACACTTTTAGCCTAAAAATTAAGCCTTAGTGTGTGATGTTTAAGCTTTCCAGCTACACATTATGTCTTTGGATTGATATATAGTCATACGTAGACAAATTAGGGAGCATATACAATGAATGTTGCTCAAATTTTCTGATAAAATGTCCAAGAAAAGTAAAATTTGTCACTCTCCCACCTTTTTTATCATGCTTCATATCCATGGCCCTCATGAATGCTTGAATGAATTTTCAAGTGAGAAGAGAGTTTCCATCTAAGGTTGTGTAACAACTATTTGAAAAAATACTTGTTAGTCTACATAGAGCCAAAGATAGAACTCCCATATTTTTTCACAAGAATTTTTCAAACAAATGTGACCTTATTAAATGGTATTATTAATTTGCAAGCATACTCAACAATGTTCATTATTCTTGTGGATACTCCAATAAATGGTAGCACACATTGACTCAAATATGTACATACTATCGCTCCAGTTGCAAAAGAATATAATTTCATAGTTCTCAAGAAATATCAAGAAGACAAAAGGGGGTGTGTGTTAAACTAGTTTACCAACAATTTCCAGCACTCTCTCTAGTGCATTAATGAGGAAATGCTTTCAAAAAAAAGGTATTGAGGAAGTATTTTGTACTATTTAATACTTTTGGTTTTGGAAAAAAAAAGTCAACTTTGACAATTTAACACTTTTAGTTTTGGAAAAAATAAGTCAACTTTGACTATTTGACACTTTTAGTTTTGGGATGAAGATTTGTGTGTAATGTTTAAGTTGTCTAGTTTTGTATGGTCAATGTGGCATACAATACAATTATGCAGAGTGGAATATTTGACAACATGAAGTGAAGGGATCACGATCGTTAGATAGGCAATACTGGAAAGACACACCAATGTGCAACCCTAACTCTTAAGGGAAATCAAGAGGGATGACAAGTCCACTTGAATAATGGAAAATGTAATCCACTTAGCCAAAGAATGCTAAGTGAAGTCCCCATAAGTAGAAGGAATCCAAGTAGCAAGAAAATTAGATAGAATAGTGAGATGATTCAACATGAGGAGCATGAAGCAAGATACCTATGACTATCTAGTCATGTAGAGGGTAAGTGTGCACTCAATGTTGCATTTAATAGTGATGGGAGAAAGGGTTGAGGAGAAGTCAAGAAAATTCAAATTTGAATTCTTTCCAATTAAAGCTAGTCACCAAGAACACATGGCATCCATGACTTTTACAAACACACCACAACCTAACAAGAGATGTGTACCACTACTACAAACGGATGAGTTGGTAATAGGGAGGGGATTAAAATTTTGAATTCTTAGAACAAATCTTTCAAGGAAATAAAGAAGAATAATAAAGAAGAAAATTAAGTTGAAAGGGATAGGTTAGATTTCCTATTGAATAGAAAGAGAGCCAAGTGAATAGAAAGAAAATAAGGTTTTCTCTCTTAACGCTATTTTCAATGTGAATGATCCAAATTGATTAAGCATAAGATAGTGATCAATGCAGAAATGGATCATGTGATGGAAAAGCGAGAGAGAGAGGGGGTTATATGATCTTTCTATTTTGAGGAGTATGTGCTTAAATCTTGAAATAGATAAAAGACAAATACTAACCATGAATCTATAAAATTGTTTTCTGATGTCTGTATAGAATTTCTCAAAAATTTGCAATCCATTCTGCACTGGAAATGTCAAAATAGAGAAAACCTAGAAATCTTTTGTCTTTTCAAAGGGAGGTCAACCTTGACCCTTATAGTGGGGCACAATCTTACCTTGGGGCACAACTATACCTTGAGAAGTCAACCTTGACCTGCAATGCTCTGATGAAATATTTATTCGTGGATCCTGCAAGTTTGATGAGAAGGGTATATGAATCTACTCTTCAATTCATTGTTCCACACCTATATCTGCAAGAAAAATAGTGTTGTTTCTTGGATAAGGGGTTTTCCCTGGTCAAACCCCAGTTTGGAATCAACCTTAATAATAGAATTGAAATAGAGAATGCTAGCAAGTAGTAGAAGTAAACCTTAGATATACAATTGTATTTGAAATGTACACAAGTATATTGATATGAAATCTTAAACATAACATTAACAAAAATAAGTCAAAACCTCCATGATTGTATGCATAGAATCCACCTTGATAGAAGATTGAATAGATCTTGAAGATGAACAAAGGATCTTGAAGGAGATCACACCACCATGATGGCTAGATCTAGGGTTTAAATGATGAATCTTGAATGCTTGAACCAAACCCCTTCAAAGGCTTGAATTCTTCAATCCTTGATCTTCAAAAGAGAGCTTGAATTCTTGAATAATAGAATGCTTGATACTATCTCCTTATGAATAATAGGTAGTCTCTCATAGATCATGAATGCACTTATGAATCATGGATGTCAAAATGAGGGAAGAAGGATTCCTTATATAGAGATCTAGGGCACTAAATCCTAGAGAATACTGAGATAGGAGCAATAAATCCCATTTAACCTTAACCCCTAGGAATAGACCTAGATTAAGTTTAATTTAAGAGTCTACCATTCTGGAACATGAAACAATTGCCCGGGAAGCAAGAAAAGAATCTTTCTGAAGGCTGAGATCCCAAAACTCTAAAAAATTAGAAATGAGAACTAGGGTCAAGGATGAGGTTGACCCTACCTTAGGTCAATGTCGAGCTCATCCTTGACTTAGTTTAGGGTTGAGGTCAAGCTTGACCCACCAAGTCATCCTTGACCCAGAAGTCAAAGTTCTCAGTTTCACAGAGCAAGTTATCAGAAATAGGCTAGAAATAGAAAGAGAGAAGAAGAGCAAGAGGAAAACTATAAGATACATGAAAAAAATCATTCATGGTGCTTGACATGACCCTACACCACTTACTCGAAGGGCTAAAAACTTTTAACATAGAAGTGCTTCTATTTTAAGATGATACATTTAGCACTCACTTTAGCAAGAGTATGGACTCGATGCAAGCTCTTTGTAAAGGAAGAGAAGAAAGAAGAGATCCAAGTGGATTCATAAAAAGATAAATAATGGTTAGCTAGAAGGAAATAAGCCCCCAAGATAAGGATTCTGACTCAAGATACACGCAGGAGAGTGTGAAAACCAAGAAAAATAGAAACAAAGCAACATAAAAGAAAAATGGTTAGTACTAAACAAACCCAAATCAACTAGCATAAGAAACCTTGCTAAGAAATATTTCTCATACTAATATCATATTTGGAAAGCTATCATAAAAATATAAGTGATTATATAAGAAAGACCAGAGCAACACTATAAATAACATAGCTTCATGATTCAATCCTACTAGCATGAAAGAGAAAAAGAAAGAAAAAGAAGAAGTGATTACCTCACCCAATAAGATGCCCACCTTACCATAAATCACCAAAGGAGAGGGAGAGCCAAAAAAGTAGCCAGACCTAACAGTTCACCCATAAATTATGCTTGCAATTGTAAATGAATCTTTTGGCAGCTTCTAGAATACCCATAGATCCACCTTTGTGTATCACTATAAAAATAAAATGTTTTTTCTCATTATTTAGTATCTTATGTGTGTTACCTTTGAAAGATTTAGCATATTGAAAATTTGAAAAGTTCATATATCTTCAGTATTTAGAAACTTATGTGCATTACCTTTAGAGGATTTTGCAATGTGTGTCTCTTTAGGATTTAGCAACTTATGTGTGTTACCCTCCAAGATTTAGCATATAAAATAAAAACTATAGTAGAAGGGAGACCTTATATATGCCCCCCACCTTATCGTGGCTATCTACTAGACATGATAAGGAAGAGGAAGAGGTTACCTACTTCACAATGTAAGGAGATATCCTATAAACAACAATGTACACTATGGTCTTAGCGAAGGGTTTTGACCCCTACATCCAAGAGCATAGATAATCATGAAAAGGATATGTCACATATGGAAAAAGGATCCTCAAAGAAAGAGATATTTTCAACAAGACCCCCACTATAGAGGAATTCTTTTAGATAAAATATCAACTTTCAAATCAAATGGGAACAAAGATTCAATCACCAAGCTCCTTTAAAGAAGAGGAAGAGCAATATTTGGAATGAGGTAAAATACTCTAACACCAAAGAAAGGGTAAGAGTTTATAAAGAACATAATTTGTAACATAGAGAAGAGGTGATGACCTAGGACAAAAGCCTCTTATAAAAAGATTATCCATAGTCAAAACATTAATATATATGAAGAAATAATATTGCAATATAAATAAGTACCATTAAGCTAAGGAAAGAAATTCCCTAGAAAAATAGAAAGAAAGAAGAACCTTGCCCCTAAAGGAGAAATACAAGGGATACTTTTTCAAAATAAATATCTTAGAAAAGATATCTTGAATAGAGAATTATACAAAATCATAGAAAAATAGGAGGAAAGAACATGAATTAAGCCCAAATAAAAGACCTAATGGATCTTAGGAGATTGGATTAAATTCACCTCTTGTCCCCTAGTCCAAAGACAAGAGGAGAAGAGATATATATTATATCAATAGAAGGAGAATACCCTATATCATAATTATGAAGGAATTATAAAACTACACAAGAGTGAGATATAATTCCTAAAGTAGCTTGTTTATGAACATACAATTTAAAATACCTATAATCAGTAATTAAGTGTGTATTATGATAATGAAAAGGAAATTTGTACTTAGATAAGGCATCTTTTGCTACAGGTTTAAAGATTTCTTTTTTGGAATTCATTAATTCAGCATATAACTATTTAGCCACCTCTTTATGAATATCAGAGTTATCCAAGGTAGGTGTAGGGAGAAGTTTAGGAAGAGGAGGATGATGATTAACATCACCTTCCTTAACTTGAGATTTTGAACAACCAAAACCATGAAAATCTATTTTAGAAGGTATATGAACAAGATACTGAATACCATGCTCATTAATTCCGAGACCTAAACCTTTATAACCTTGTTTAGTGATCATTGTATTACCGGTAGTGTACATATCATGTAAATCTTCTATAGGAAGTGATTGTTTATCATGTTCATGAGAAAAAGTTCTATAAGATGTAATAATAGCTTTAGAAGAAGTGTCTTTACCATTTCCTTTAATATTATCATGAATCAGAGAAGAAGGTAAATCAAAAAAGTCTTGCACATCTGTATCCTAAACTATTGCTTGAACTACCCCAAAAGTATGAGAACTAGGGATAATAGATGGAGAATTAGGAATAATAGGATTCATATTAGGAAGATTATGAGATGGCATATCATCTACCAAATCCTTCACATAATCCAAAAGAACAATAAGTCCGCCACATGAATCCTTAATGAAAGTTTTAAATGTAGAAAGACTAGTATTAGTTTAATTCACAAAAGCACAAGCAAGAATGAAATGAAAGATCATGAACATAATAAAATGAATGATACTCTCATAAACACTATAATTATGGAATATATAGAGTTATTGTATTTTTGAATCTAAAATGCAAGAGCATAGACTAAATCTATTTTAATGCAAGAAAAGACCTAACAAATATGAGATGAAATATAACACTACAAAACATGATAGGGCATCTAATTCTACAAGACATAGGGGGTAAGAATGTTGGATTCACCAAATTGAATAGAAAGAAAATAAGGTTTTCTCACTTAACCCTATTTTAAATGTGAATGATCCAAATTGATTAATCACAAGAGAGTGATCAATGCAGAGATGGATCATGTGATGGAAAATAGGGAGAGAGGGGGTTATATGATCTTTCTATTTTGAAGAGTATGTGCTAAAATCTTGAAATAGATAAAAGAAAAATACTAAACTTGAATCTAGAAAATGTTGTTTTCTAATGTCTATATATAGTTTCTAGAAAATTTGCAACCCATTCCTTCTAAACTAGAAATGTTGAGATGGAGAAAACCTAGAAATCTTTTGTCTTTTTTAAGGGAGTTTTATCTTGACCCTGATAGTAGGGCACAATCTTACCTTGGGGCATAATTGTACCCCAATAAGTCAACATTAACCTACATTGCTTCAATAAATTTTCTATTCATGGATCCTACAAGTTTGACAAAAAGGGTATCTGAATCTACTCTTCAATTTGATGTTGTACACCTGTATCTACAAGAAAAATTGTTTTGTTGTTTGGATGAGGGGTTTTCCTTGGTCAAACCCCAGTTTGGAATCAACCTTAATAATAGAATTGAAATAGAGAATGCTAGCAAGTAGTAGAAGTAAATCTAACAATAAAACTATGATACTCAATAGATATGCAATTGTATTTGAAATGTAAACAAGTATATTGATATGAAAGCTTAAACATAACATTAATAAACATAAGTCAAAACCTCTATGATTGTATACTTAGAATCCATCTTAATAGAAGAATGAATAGATCTTGAAGATGAACAAAGGATCATGAAGGAAGATCACACCACTGACACCATGATGACCATATCTAGGGTTTAAATGATGAATCTTGAATGTTTGAACCAAATCCCTTCAAAGGCTTGAATGCTTCAATCATTGATATTCAATGGAGAACTTGGATGATTGAATAATAGAATGCTTGATAGTATCTCCTTATGAATAATAGGTAGTCACTTATAGATCGTGAATGTACTTATGAATCATGGATGTCAAAATGAGGGAAGAAGGTTTCCTTATATAGAGATCTAGGGCACTAACTCCTAGAGAAGGTCGATATAGGAGCATTAAATCCCATTTAACCTTAACCCCTAGGAATAGGCCTAGATTAAATGTAATTTAAGACTCTACCATTCTGAAACTTGAAATAGCCGACCTGAAAGTGAGAAAAGAAACTGTCTAAAGCCCGAGATCTCAAAGCTCCCAAAAATTGAAAATGAGACCTAGAGTTAGGGATAAGGTCAACCCTAACCTATGTTAGGGTCAAGGTTGTCCTTGACCTAGGCAATGGTCAAGGTCAACCTTGACCCACCACCTTTCTAAATAAAGCTAGTCACCATGAATACATGGCACTCATGAATCTTGTATGAACACAATGCAACCTAACAAGAGAGGTGAACCACTACAATAGGAAGATGAGTTGGTAATGGGGAGGGAATTCAAATTTTGAATTCTTAGTTCAAATCTTCCAAGTGAAGAAAGAAGAAGAATATAAAAGAAAATGAAGTTGAGAGGGAAAAGGTTAGAATTCCTAGTGAATAGCAAGAGAGATAGTAGAGACAAGCTAAAGTGGAATCTCATAAAGTAAAGAAGAGTGATCAAGGAGAGATCATCTGCAAGGTAGTGATTGTGCTAAGAAGAGGAGAACAATCCTAAATAATGCAAAGAGAATCATGTGCTAAAAAAAAGAGTAAAGCACACAAGTGATCAGAGATAAAAGTTGCAAAGCCCAAAGATGGTAGAGCACAATTCTAAGATTGATCAAGAAAGTGAAAGAAGGATCTAAATAAAGGTTTTTTTAGTAGGTAAACTAGTAGATCATATATCTATTATTTACTTGCCTATATAACAACAAATCCTATCAAGGGTGGACCCTAACAAGTTTTTTAAATAAATATCTTAACAAGGTGACTCATTAACTTATGTTTCAAAGTCCTTTAACTAAGTTTATCCTAACAAAGAAATATCATAACATGTCTTAGTTAAATCCCCTAAAAGGGTAGCACCTCATAATGTCATTATAATATTTTAACAAGGATAAGATCTTAATGTACACTTCAGAATAGTGCAAAATTGTGAGGATCGACTCACATGTCATGGTTTTTACCCCATATGGGTTTTCACAATATAAATATTGTGTTATGTGTTGTTATTTTCATGTGATAGTATTTTTTCTTAACCCTAACCAATTGAGTTATAGCCTACACTAACCTATAGAGAAGTGGTGAGTGTAGTTTGAAGTAAAAAGTAGTGCATAGTGAGTATACTTATTAACCCCCCCACCCACTCCCCTCCCCCCCCCCCCCCCCCCCCCCTAGTATATTGAGTTGTATGTTGGACCAAAACAAACAAGGTAGCATATGATTTGAATAAGAGAGTCCTTACTATTCAAGAGATTTATTTGTAGACTAGTACATATTTAGAGACCTTAAAGAGCCTATATGCAAATAATAAATATTTTGTAGAGGAATATATAATATGTTTAAAATTTTCTTATACATGATTTCCTATTTTCTATTCTTATCAAAATTGGATTTAATGAGAAGGTTCTAAAAATTATAAAGAACGATGCAACTTTTGTTGATTTCTTAGTGATTGTTATAATCTGTCCTTCAACAATACAACATATTAAGCTTTAAAATGGTTAATAAACTTTTTATAAAGTTATTCAACTCTTTTTATCAACTAAAGACTATGATAAGGTTAGACATGATTTCCTATTTGCTATTCTTATCAAAATTGGATTTAATGAGAAGGTTCTAAAAATTATAAAGAACAATGCAACTTTTGTTGATTTCTTAGTGATTGTTTTAAGAAGGTGGATTCATATAGATAAAATATGTCTCCTAAGTTATTGTAATCTCTATATTCTCTCTTATGAATTCTTCAAAATTGATCATGTAAAACTTCCCTCACTGAGGTAGCCTAGACCAAATTTCTTGAAACCTACAGTGCCAATAGCTCAAAAAGAATTTAACAATTATTTTTGGTTTAAAATATAAGGTGCAAATAAATACAAAGAGAACAAGGAACACCCCTGGCAAGGTTGTAATTGTGAAATGTAGTGTGTGGTAATATGATTTCCAATCTTTCCATTAGGGCTAAAAGAAAAAATCCCAATCTTGTGAATCATAATTGGTAGAAAAGTGTCAATAACATTATTTTTGTATGAATTTGAAGTCCTAGTTTGATAGTCAAAATTTAACTTTGGGTCAAGGGAAAGAAAGAAAGAAATCCTCTTTATAGAAAAAAGATTCCTAATTAAAATATTCTTGCATTGAAAAACCTCAAGGCATGACATGGTGGAGCTCTTATGTTGTGTTGTTTAAACCATTCCATTAGATATAATTTGTCCTTCAACAATACAACATATTAAGCTTTAAAATGGTTAATCAACTTTTTAAAAAGTTAGTCAACTCTTTTTATTTAAGTATATTTTTAATGTAAAAATGAACTATTAGTATGTATTACTTAAGTCATTTGATTAAGTATAAGCTATCTCTAACTAGTGAGTAGGAATATATTTTTCTTTAATGCTTCTTCATTGAAGAAAATGAGTTTGTTTAAACTATTATCTTGTGTAGATCAGATGCATTGATCCTAAGATTTACAAAAAATCAAGAATAAAGGTCGTGGGTTCATATTTCACACAAAACAATCAGATGGATTTTATGTTGCACTCTCGCACTTTCTCAAAGATGGCATAGCCCACAAAATCATCTAAACTCATGAAGATGGGTATTGTGGATGTGGAGTACAATGGTGAGGAAATCTCACTGTTTTGAATTTTCACCATGTGGGTAAAAGGAAGAGTGTTTCAACTTAAGTTAAATTTTGTTTCCGCTGCAACATGTTCCAACTAAATATATAATTGAAATTTTTTTGAAGAGGAATGGGTCTTTTTGTAGTGGCCTTTTAGATGAGTATGAGATTTTTTATAGTATGTGTGAAATAGTAATATTGTTATTAAGATTTAACTATGTACTTTTTGAATCAAATTCAATAATCTATGTTTCATGAGTAGTCTTTTATAATAATCTATTATTCATGAGAATGAATATAACATTTAACATTCATTGCATCCACGTGATGTTCACAGAGGTGAAGCACAATGACTTCTTGGGTCACCCATCTTAGTACTACTCAAGCTAGCCTATGTATAACTATAGAGTTTTCTCCAAGGTTAAACCGACTTTTCTTGCTTGCAAATTGGATTGAAAGAAAAGTTGGCTTAACCTTGAAACAAACTTTTTGGTTAGGCGCACTTGAGATGGGGTAGTACTAGTGGAATGGATGACTTCTAAAATTCTTTCCCCAGTGTTTTACCTCTATGGGCATCACCTATTCATTCATTTTTATAAGAGATAAGTTCTTGCAAATCATTATTCATAAAGCATAGATCAATGAATTTTGATGAAAAAACTACACAAACCATTATCACAATAACCCTTTATTTTATAAATATTAGGCCCTAATTATCCTCTTTCTTCATTTACATCATCTCTCCGCATTCTCCCTTCTAAATTTATTCCATCTCCCTCCCCCTCTAACCATTGCTTCTACCTAGATTTACCATATATATCTTAGTCTCATGTCTCTTAGTCTCCTAAATATATACATAAATCACTCAAAATATAATCTCTCTCTCTCTCTCTCTCTCATAACTCATCACATATAGGTTCATAGACAAGTGTCATAATAAGTGAATTATTAAGAAAAATATAAGCAATCGTGTAAATGGATATGATAGACTAGTTGTATATGATAGTGCATTTTAAAGTGATAGTAGACTAGGGTAATGATTCCTATGGAAATCTTAGTAATTTGGGAATCAAGTTGAGGGTGATGAATCAAACTCATGTTTAAGTGTGAACATTGAAACTTAATATGTCTTTTTCATATTTAAAGGTAGAAAAAGTATGATCATAAATAGTGAAATCAATAGAAGTGCAGAACATCAATAGTGAGACATTTGATTTGGTCCAATAAGATTGTTTTCTAATTGAGTCACTACAAGAATAATCAAGGATAATTTCATATGGGAGGGAAAAAAAACTAAACTAAGACCTAGGTGAGCATGAAATTGTGTGTGCATACAATTTATGATGCTACATTTAGCCCCTCTTTCCCATGATTATGAACTTGCATTCATACTTTCAATAAAGGAGAACATTTTTTTTCAATGTATTAAAGAGACAAGGATCAAGAAGCCCCCAAATGACTTAGGATCCTATGATTATTGTAACAAGAAAAAGGAGCAATAGGTAAACAGAAATGGAGAAGAAAGTATGATTATTCTAGCCTAGTATGACCAAGCTTACTATGAGCCATGTAGAAAGTTTGGTGCAAAGAAAAACCAAACAAAGCATTATTGTAAAGAAATTTACCAAGAAAAGATTGCAAGAAAAATATACATTTTTCCAAGAAAGTTAAAAAAGTATATGCAAGATTTTTTTGTGTTGTGTGCATAAAGTGTAACAAATAGTATATTGGATGCCCCTACGTTAATAGGATTTCATGTGACTTCCTAGGAGAAATATTTTTACTATAGTATACAACCATCGAAAAGATAAGTATGAGATACCAAAACATTATACTTTCAAGTAAGGAAAAAATCAAGGGCAATGGAGCACATGAAAAAATATAGAGCATATAAGGGATCCACTAACTAACTCATTATGAGAATTTGATAGCTTGCAGATATCAATTATAATTGCATTAAATTTGACCTAATCCCCTAAAAATAGAAAAAGAATGAGCATAGTGGAAGAAGATCACGTAAGATAAATGAACAAGAGTCTTTTGGGTCAACATGGTAGAAACCAAAGAGCGATATATCTTGAAAATTTTCATCATCTTGAATTCCACAATACAAAATCACATTTATGACAATAACATATGTAGTGTAATATCCTAGACTAGGATTTTGACTAGGAACTACTTATTCCTCTACTCAAGGATTAGTATTATTGTTGGCAGCTACATTCTCTTCTAGAATATCATTTTATTATCTTGACCTAGGGATGTTTAACTTCAAATGGGACAACACTTTTTATGCACTAAACACCCTAGTTGGACATGGAATCTATCCTAAGGATTATCCTACCTAAATTAAAATACTTTGAAAAGAAATTCTAATCCTACTATTGTAATATAAATAAATCTCAATTATAGGGATAGAAAATCCTACCCCAAATGGTTGTAGGAACACCAAACAACTCGATAGGTTTTTCTACTACATTCACATTCACATTGAGGTGTAAGAAAGTTAATCTACTTGGTCAAATTGAAAGAGAGGAAACTCCCTAAGTGGGCCCCCTTAGGTAGTTTCTTATGAATGTAACATATTAAAAAATAAAGCTCACAAAATCTTTAATGGTACAAAATTGCAAGTACATGATACTCATCAGTATAATGAGACTGACAGGGAGGTTGGATGAACCAATCACAAGTTCATGCTCTTAGTCTTCTTGGAAGACTTCTAGGGTTTCTTCACCACACCACTTGTCACCTATAGTAACTTTATTTTCTAAGGATCCCTTGGTCTTTCTATCCAACCCAACTACCAAGAAAGATTCACCAATCAAATTGAAACTTGATGCATTCTTGCTCCACTAACCATAGCCCTTAAACCTTATTAAAGGCTCTTTAACCACCAAATCTTGAACTTAGCCCTAAGAAGGTGTGCAGGCATTTCAAATTACTTCAATTCAACCAGCTAGCGGTGTTAAGAGTCCCACTTGGTTTAAATTTTCATCTGATTTAATCAATTCTTTAAGAATAGGCCTAAAAGGCTACTAGCCCCAATTAGGCCTCCTACTCCAACAAAATAGGGATTTTATCCCAATGCTTCAAAATAAACCCTATAATTTTTATTATGTTAATTGGGTCATATTTTAACCTCTCAATGATTTTTGGGGTCTTGGGGTCATCACCTTCCATATAGTACCCTAACTCAAATTGAGTGAAATTAAGGGTTTTTAGGCTCTTACTAGATTCTCTACAAGTTGCAAAGATTTAGGAAAAAAAATGGATTTTTATGACCTCTCTCTCTTCACTAGATCTTGGGAAGAATCTTATTTTCAATTTCCTAAATGAATTTTGACTCTATCTATTCACCTCTACAAGTTATATTGCTTGCAATTCAGTTTTCCCTAACCGGACTCACCACAGGCTCACCTAAGGCAAGCCATTAAAAATAAATTCCATGCATTTGAGGGGAAAATATTCTTAAAATTGTAGATACATGGAGTCTAATCACTATTCCTAAGAGGTCATTTAGAATGGATTGTGGGAAAGTGAGTTAGAACCCCATCTTTCCCAACTGCCTAGGCAAAACCAGTCACAGGGCCAAAACAAGAATATTTACTAAAGGAAAAAAAATATTCACAAAATTCCTAAGTAATGCCACACATAATTAATAAAACATCTAAGCTACTCACAATAGGTGTTATAGTACCAACTTCAATCTTCTAACTACCCATTATCATGGAAAATACATAGAAAATGCTTAAAAATCACTTCCAACCCCAATATTAAAAACTTATCTCCATAAAATGGGTGTCCAACCCTAAAATCTAGTCAAGTATTATCTTATGTAAGGTGGCTAGTAATTTAATTACTACTTAGGGCTCCTTTTCATCTATTTGAAACATTTGGACAATGTTGTCTAAGCAATTTTTAAAAGTTGCAAAGTTGCACAATGCAACTTTTACATCTCTTGGCAAGTTTTTTCACAAATTAACTAAATGAGCCAAAATGCTCTTGAAACCTCACCAAAGATCATAACTATGGTAGAAATATTATTCTAACCCATCCTAGACCCTACTGACTTCATACTAGTGTCATCCTTAACATTGTGCAAATCAAGTTCTATCACTAGTTGAAGCCAACTCTCATTTATTTCAAAACCATTCCTTATATATCTCTTGACTCTTCTAGTGGTGGCTTGAAGGTTGCTATGAGAATGAGACTCTTTCCTTTGTAGGCATATTGTCATGTCTTCCCACATGGCTTTGCTCTGAACTAAAAAGAATGAAGATTTAAATTTACAATCATATGGTACTAATAAAATACTTGCCTTAGGGGAGGTTCTATGTGTGGTTTGGCCCACTGATTAGCCCTTAAATTTTTCCAATTAAAATATATTCTCTACCCTTTTAGTGATTCCTTCCTAGCTAGAAGATGATTGGTGGCCTTTTCATATTTAAAGTATCAAATTCCTCGCCTTTAGTGATGTTATTTTGGATCCATAAGATTAGAGCACTAATAGTGACATCCCCTACATAACATAAGAGATTTCATGTAGTATCTAGTGTAACAAAAAAGTTATGTATGTAAAATTCACAAAGTAAATGTTTAATGTGATCAAGGGAATCTCGATATGTTTCATAAAACTCATAATGAGTTTTGAATGAGGGATTTTTCTCTTGGGATAAACTTATCATTTGAAAATTTAAATAAAACTCTTTAAGGTACATTGCATATACTAGAGATGGTGACCTACATTCAAGCATTTACGGAAAAAACTTGATTACTTGATCAAGCTTGTCTTTGATATTAGAAATTTCCCCATCTTTATTGTTGGTTTCCTTCTTTAGTTTCCTGATCTACATATTTTATGAAGTTCTTTGATCAATCATCTCTTATCACACTCCATCACTACAACTAATAAAGTTAGTTACATGAAGAGAGATTATGATATTATCTATCTTTTCTCCTTCCTATATTTCTTCCTAGCCATGTGTTTCTATTTGTGCCCTAGAGACTACTGCATCTTCTTCTTGAACTATTTCAAATCCACCAACATTCTCATGTCACATATCAGCCTTAGCAAGATTATCATTTAGACCATGCTTCCTTAGAAAGTTTAGGGACCACATGCACTAGTTTAGCAATAGGTGGTTGTCTATTAAGTGGCACTTGAGGTTTTTGTACCACAAGAAGAGGTTGTTCCTCATTTAATATTTTATTATTCTCAAGACCATTTTGTGTGTCTCTCTACTCCTCTTGCATAATATTTTCATCTTCAATCAATACTTCCCCCTCCTGTAGAGGCTCTTTTGGAAATTGCCCCTAAAATACTTCCTATATTTGTTCTATTGTTTCTTCCTACATTTTTTCTTGGGTTTATTCCAAATTATTCCTTCTATCTCAACAAAAATTTCTATTATTAGAACTTTTGGCATCTCCCAGATTCCTTCCTCTATACTGCATTGTGTTTATCGCATTGATTCTTTACCAAAAACCATTTGTTCCTTAGTAGGTAATTATTTTTCTACTATGGTTGATACTCCTTTTGTAGTTTGATTTTTAAGTTGCCACTAATTCTTCCTAAACTTCATCTCTTTCATCCCTCTATTATTCACCTATTAGTTCATCTTATACTTGTGACAACTACCAAATCCCAAGTCCTAACCCTAAAAAAGTATCTTCACCCCTAGGCTGCTTGCTTTCCTCTTGTAATGAATTAACAGAATGTGAGGCAAGTATTTCCAATACCTTGACTTGGGACAAAAGGAATAAGAAATAGTGTCGATGAAGGGTGGCTACACAAAGTAGATTCTAAAGGATTGGACTCTATATGCATAGTGGGTCACTTTTGGCTTAGCTAATGTTAAAGGCTAGTGCTTCTTATTAGAAAGATAGAAGTTAGTTTCTTATTTATTGATATAGTGGCTATAGGATTAGAAATTATTTTATGCTCCTTTCATTTATCAATTTTTTGGGTAGATGTGGGAGTGTCTATCTATGGGGTTTCTTTATACATTTTATCCTTCCCTTTATGGCTAGAAGGTCTAACTTTAGAAGATTGGTTTTTCATTATGGCTCTCTTCATTCTTTCAAAAAGGGGATTATTATTAGAGTGAGGGGCGGTAGAAGTGGATTTAGAGGTTTGAGTTTAAAGGGTTTAGATGTAGAGGACTCAACTTTTGGTTTTGAAACTCAATGTTTATGAGTAAGCGGTTACCCTCTAGTGCCAACTATACCATTATAAATTGGAATCACTTCAATTTATGACCCTTTAGCACCTATCCAATGTAATTTAATGATAAATTTGTATTTAATTCTCTCACCCATCCTCCTCTTAAATGGGATCCAAGTAGGACCTTATAAGTCCTCATTGATATTCCTATTTTGAAACACAAAAATTAAGGTAGGATATATTTATCTAATTTATCCCCTTTCCTTTCACTTCAATCAACATAACTCCTTTCCACATCGAAACAAGATTTCCTTAGAATCTGGACCTAATTTCTAGATTTTGGGACCTGTTATGGCATTCCAAGTCAATCCTAGGGGTTTTTACACCTAATTATCATGGGAATATTTCACCCTTGACCAATTAGGGTGCAATACGCTCATGATGGTACAATCAAGGGCACAATGCACCATTTATATGGTCCCATTTTGGGTCTTGATAGTTAGTCACTTCTCAAGGTTTATTCCAAATTTAGGTTTTGAGCCCAATCAACCTATAGGAGGAAATTAAATCTAAATCCTTACATAAGCACCATCAATTAATTCATTTGGAACATATAGATGATGTATGTGGACTATCAAGAAAGCAATAATACTTAGGTTCAAGAAAGATCCGCCAAGGATTTCTTATGTAGAAAAGCCATTATGGCATCCCAATTTATCATACCAAATTTGCAAGGTGCAAACAACAAGGCCTGGAAACATCCTTTGTAGCAAGAGAGTTCTTTATCTTCCTCTTCTCATTCTACCATTTAAGCATTCAAGATTCAATCATAGAGTAACGAATACAGATCATGACTATAGCTTAGAGTACTTTAGCCTTGGGGGATTTGTATGCTTTATAGGTTATCCTTAGATCTAGGCATTGTTATTTCATCCACATTCAACCATAATTATTTATTCTAGGGTTTCATATCTAAGGATTTGGATCCTTCCCTTTGCACATTTAAAGCTCATACATGAGAATCACACACATTACATTTTCAAATTAGCTATCCATGGAGGTGGGAATCACCAAAACATTGGGTTGACTATTGAAAACCCCTACATAGCCATCTAACATCCCAAAATTCAAATGTTAGCATATCTTGAAAGGAAAAATCAATTGTGGATCAGAGGATATTTTTTATCATTTATTAAAAAAATGAAATTAGAACCAACATTGTACATCATTCATTAGGGGCAGATGCACCCTTGATGATCCATTTCAACCCTGAAGATCCATTTCACCCATAATAGATCACTGAAATATTTATTGGTTTTGTCTACCTCACAATTTTAGGCTTCTAATCCTTTTTTGTTCACTCGCAATATCAACACAACACACAAAAATCAAGGTTCAAAATCTCAAGATAAGTAGCTTTTTTTCTTTTTGTCAATTTAGCATTTCTTGTATGCATTTGGTCTAGTTTAGATTGTTGATACTAAAGGCAATCATAGTATTGTTAGTTAGTGAAAAACACTTGATCATTAACTATGCAAATGTTGGTCGGTCATCACTTCGATCGAGCCTCTATATAGGTGAAGCTATTCAGTACTAAAGTGAAGAAGTTTAGTTTGTGTCGAGGTATATATATTTTCCAAGCGCACATAAGTTTCACTGAACATTTCAGTAGTTATCAAGTGATTTAGGAGGAAAGATGTGTCGAGTGATCTAGAAGGTAAAATTACTTATAGTTGAGTGTAGTTTATACTGAGGGATAGCATGTTAGAACAAGCATAAATGAGTGCGAAAAGCTATATGAGCCAAGTAACATAGTTTGATGTATTTGAGTTTGGAATGTCACAAACTCATACATAAACCATTTTTTCAAGTTGGAAGTGTGTTTATATGATTGATGATTCATTGATAGATGTAATTATACATATAATTGTGGATCATTAATCCCTCTATTATGTGACTGGACAATAGAAAAAATGGAAAGGTCAAGTGATAAAAGAAATAAATTGTGATTGTTGATCAAGATCTAGAAGCTTCATCATATTTCTATTTAAGGAGGGTTTAAGACCTAATTTTGAGTTATTAGGTTATTGAGATATTGTTAAAGTTGTAAGAGAAAGGATCACATAGTTGAAAGTATTACAGAGGTTGAAGGATAAAGATAGCCAAGCAGTGCAGAGAGGAGATAAGGTATGTTTTTCACATTGAGGTGATGGCATATTGGAAAGAGAAGATCTATCATCATTAATTAAGTGTAGACTAAAGGATCATGGTACTTATTTCATTCTAACCAGTGAATCAGATGAATCTCTTAAAAGAGTGGTCTTAAAAGACCTACTATAAATCTCCTAGTAGAGTACTCACTTTATTATGATCTAAAATCCTTTAATAAAGGTAGACTTAACATTTGTTTAAGGTCTTAACATGGCAGAATCCACATAGGGTAGATCATCATAATTGATCAAAATTTGTAGCCCTAATAGGCACAGTTTATTGCAATGGTAGTGAAGATTTCATGGGTGTCATCCCCACTATAGTTTTACCTTCACTTTGGAGGGTTTCTAGATCACCATATCTGGCATCATGTGTTGGTGATTTCTTATAAGTGTTATTCATGTTATTAGATGTTAGATTTGATATTACATGTTGACATAAGATGTCGAATGTTAAATTTTAAAGTTAAGGAAGAGATGTATGTAGTAAATTAAGTATGAGTGTGATTCATGTTGTAGTGGTGAATCTTTTATAGATCCTGATTCATGCCCTCCCACCCCCTCCTTAGCATCTTACTTTCCCTATTAGATTTCCAACAATTTATTAGAATAATCTTTATGTTTCTTTTTAATGCTCACTATTGTATCTTATTGTATCTCTGTAAATATTAGAATGTTTCTAATATTTAGGTGTAGTCTAGAATAGAATGTTTCTATTCTATTTGACTCTCCTCTTTGTATATATAGATCATTTGATCTCTGATAAACAAGTCAAGTATTCTACCATTTACATTTGTAACATGGTATTGGAGCAAGGTTGGATCTTTTTTTAAATAATAATTTCTTATTGAAATTATTTGAACCTTATTTTCAAAATTATTCTTTTCCTAAATTGTTTGGCTTCATTATACTAGTTCAAGATAGGGTTTGGGATGAGAAATATCTGCAACTCAAGTCTATAAAGTGTAGTATCAGTTTACAAATCATGAGTTCCTTGATTGAATTGTGTAGGGTTTGTTACTCATGATTTGCAAATAGCCAGTTCATGACTCATGTAGGGTTTTTTACTAAGTTTGTAACTATAGCAATCATGCCTCCTATCTGCAACTTACACATTTTCTCAAATCACATTCTCTACAACTCGCATTTTTTCTAAAGTCACGGTTTGCCAAACACAACATTTTTAAAGGTGAAATCATAGTTTTTTTTTTTGCTAAAAATTCCTTGCCTATGTTGTCTCAGACAAAAACACCCCTATTTTGATCAAAATCGAGTATTTTTAGACTGCAAACACCATTTTTCTATTGTTTTGACCTCCATGTCTACCAATTGGTTTTTTGGATCAAAACCCTAATTTTTGGGGTCAGAAATTTTTTCGGTTTTTAGATTATTGGTGGGTTTTTCAAGATCTCAAATGGGTTATCATCAAATTTTTCTAGTGCCTCAATTTTTGAGCCAATGGATCCAAATTTTGACAGCATATTATTTATGGATTTTTCAAGCTCTCTTCTGGGTGCTTCTCATATTTTTCTAGGTCTTTCATTTTCTTGCCTCAAAGTTTGTGCCATTCACATATTATGAGCATCTGTATCAGTAGCATCAGAAGTCATACTCAATTAAAAGCAAGCCAATGCTGCCCAACACTCAGAGAAAAAATAATCTATCTGCCATGCCTTTATGGCTAGCATACTTATAGATCATGTGAAATCTTCTGCCTAGTACATGGATTCTAGTGCCTCCCAACATTTCACTCATAGGCATGATTGGTTTGTTGAATTCACTTACTATACTAACTTAGTAATACTTGGAGCTAGTGAAGAATACAATTTTGTCAGCAAGGGCAATGTTCAGATTTGGTTTGGAGGAAGAAGACTTATGTTCCTCAATGTATGTTATGTTCCTAGCATGAAACATAATCCTCTATCCATTAGTCAGATTATGAAACACTCTTTAGGAAACTAGTAGGTAGTCTCATCTACCTTACTACTACTAGACCTAATCTTACTTTTCCAGTCAACTACATCTCACAGTTCATGATGAACCTAAAGACTGATCATTGGATTGCAGAAAAATGTGTGTTGTGTGATGTACACAATACTTTAGATTATGGTCTTCTTTACACAAGGAGTGCTACTCCTCAACTTAATGGATTCACCAATTCTAATTGGGTCAGTTTAGTTGATGACAAGAATTCTACTTCTGGCTATGTGTTCAGTATCAAATCTACAATAGTTACCTAGACCAATAAGAAGAAATAGGCACAAACACTCTCCTCTACAAAAGTAGAATATAGAGGAGCTATCAAGGTAGCTTGTCAAGCAATTTGGCTCTGTTAGATGCTTGCAAATATGCATATTCCTCAAGTAGGTCTGACTTGTTTGTTTTCAGACAATCAGGGAGTACTCAAACTTTCCAAGAACCTAGTGTTTCATGAATGAACCAAGCACATAGAGCTTCAATGCCATTACATCTGATAGTTAGTAGAAGATGGATCTATTCAATTACTCTATGTCCATACCTCAGAGCAACCAGCAAATATTTTTACAAAAACCCTTCATCTTGGCAAGTTTGTTGAATTTAGGGGATCTATTGGTGTAGTAAATAGATTGAGCATTAAGGGGGGGTATTAGAATAATCTTTATGTTTCTTTTTAATTCTCACTATTGTATCTTATTGTATCTATGTAAATATTAGAATATTTATAATACTTAGGTGTAGTCTAGAATAGAATGTTTCTATTCTATTCAACTCTTCTCTTTGTATATATACATCATTTGATCTCTAATTAACAAGTCAAGTATTCTGCCATTTACATTTGTAACACAATTGGTATCAAAGCTAAGTTCTCTAAGGAAGAAATTCTAACCACTTGAGAGTCAAAGATCTTGGAGATGGAAGCCTACAAGTTGGGAAAGGTTATTGAGAGTCAAAAGATTGATTTATAGATTGCATTCGAGAAACTCAAGGCTACATAGGAGGAACTGAAGAAATACCTAGAGAGAAGGAAGTAGGTGACAATTCAGAAAAAAATCACACACAATACATAAAAGAAAGCATTGAGGACCTAACTGATGAAGGAAATTTTAGTGAAACTAATGTAACAATAGAAGATCTATTGGGTAATAATAACATTTTGAATGAAGAAGTAAGAGCACTAAAAAGAGAACATGAAATACAATTAGTAAGACTATGTGAAGTTATTGAACAAAAGAAAAATGTTGAAGAAGATAAAAGACAAGTGGCTACAAGTCTTGAGAGAGAATCAATGAGGTACATAGGCTAACTCACGATCAATTTGACATGGTCAATCCATTATTAAGTGTCAATCATGAGATTTATAAGAAGGTGGAAGAAATTGCAAATATGATATTTGAGAATAATCAACTGAAAAATGAACTAAGAGGGGATAAGAAAACCATTGAGAGAATGAACAAACCCAAGCAGGCCATAAGACTACTTGATGAATAGATGCAAGCATAAAGAAGAACTCATGACACTACTAGGCTAGTTTATATTGAGTTCATATCATCTACCAAGCAAGGAGATTCATCAAATCATGAAGAGTAAAGAAATGATAGGAACAAGAAGCCTACCTACTATCACTATGGAAAACTAGGTCATACACCAAACATTTGCAACAAAAAAATTGTAAGTCTTATCCTAAGGCTAAATTCAATGGTAATTGTTTCAATTGTAACAAGCATGGACATCAAACACATGAATGTAGATCAAAGACTAGTAAGAGACAAGCTACATCTAAATTTGAAGATTATTGTTACACATGTTAGAAGTATGGCCGTAAGGCACAAGACTATAGATCTAAAGAAAAGAACAGCTGGACACCTAAAGATCAAGATAAAGAAACTAGGCACGGCAATACTATAAATTAGTATTACAATACTTGAGTCAATAGTGAATTTTGTGGAAAGTATGGAAACATTGTAGAAAAGAGTGCAAGGATACATCTTTGAGGAAGATCAAGAAATTGGAGGAATTTTGAACAAGTATATTTTAATTGTCAGAATGTCAGTCACCTAATGTAGAAACTACATGAATTGAGCACTAGTAATAAATAATAAAGAGAACAATGGAAAGACAAAGATTAATGGTACATAAGTGACAACCCAAATGAATCAAACATGGAAAAAGAAAACTAAAAGAGAAAGAAGTGTAAATGGTGAAGTTGTGATCACCCAATCCAATGGATTAGGCGATTCCCCCACCTAAATCTAAGCAAAGCAATATGTATGGAACTGTATTCTAATTTGCTAAATCGTACATCAATTCCTAACATTGTAAGTGAAAAAGTCCAAATCTGCATATTGTTAGTTTTATAAGGACAAATTTGAAGCTAGAACCAAGTAATGTGCAGAACTAAGTTGATATGTTCGAGATGGCCAAGTGTTAGTATTGAAGGATGAATGTGTTAAGTGACCAAGTGTGATTGTTAGTATGGATTGAGTTGTGGTACTAGATTAGTTAAAGGAAGTGCAAAGTGTGTTTTTTGAGTTTCATAGTGAAAGTCGAGATAGATGTCATACACCCACTATATGTATGAAGCATTTAAGAGGCCATAAAAAATAAATTGTTGACCCTTATAATGAACTTTTTTGACCATATTGAATACCTTGCATTCGAGATTCTATTGCAAAGAGGAGTTAGATAAAATTGAGAGTGAAGCTAAGTGATTTATGTCAAGATTCTATAGTGTGTCATTAATAATTATAGAGATTTGAAAGTTGAGTTATCACTGAGAGAAGTAGAGTTCAATTTTGAAACCCCAAATGTAGAAATGACATAAAGTCCTACAATCAAAAAGGGTGAGACATTGAATGTTGGTGATATGTAATACATTTGTAATGAACCTGTAAAACCACCAAAGTTCAAAGCTTATCCTCAGATTGCATTGAAGGGTGATGCATCAAGTACAATGTTATCCATCCCACATAGGGTTATATTGATTCATGATGTTAGGCCATGTTACACATGTAAGTTTGGTGAGATAAGTGATTGTTTATTTAAGAAATTCACATGATAGGTTATGCATTGATTGGAAGTTGAAGGATGAACACAAAAATGTTATCAAGGCTAAACTAACCCATGCCCTAGATTTCCCAAAAAAAATTAAGGTTGAGTGGATAAATATTGTCTTAAGTCATGTACATGAAATAAAGTTATGGCTTGAGGGTGGACTAGTGAAAATCACAAAGAAGATTATACAACAAGTGGCTAGTTACCCTACCATTGATAAAGTAACTAGCATCAGATGCCAAAGAAAATATGTGATTGAGGCTAATACATTGGCTATGTGGAATAAGTTTGGTATGACAATATCTACTATTCAGGACACCGAGACAAACTTTGTTATGAGGGTAATAGCTCACAAGGGTAAAAGTACAAAGTTGTGTCACCTTTCAGGATGACTTATCAAAATGACAGAATTTGAGTATTTCTATCTAAAAGTCTATTCTCTTTAAACATATGATCTAGATAAATTCATTATAGCTAAGTTATATATGATCTGACACTTTTCCAATTAGAAATGTCTATTAAATGCATGTTTTATACTAGTTTGTATCCAATTACTAAAGAAATAAAATTATTTCAAAAAGCTGATGTTGTAATAAGTCTTACCATTTTTTATGATATTTTTTTAGTAATATATAAACACAATTTTATAGAGCTCAAAATCAAGAATATTCTTATATAGAGTTAATAGTGTTTTAATTAGATATAGTAAATTGTAATTAAAAAATTCTACAAGCGAGTATTTTAACACTCGATTGAGAAAGAAAAATAATAATAAATCACATTAAAAAAAATTAAAATTATATGGCATTCTAGAGAAGGGAGTCCTCTTTGAGAATGTTTGATTTTTCTTCTTGTTAGAATAGATTTGTTTTGAAAAATGTGGTTGGAGATGAAAAGTATTGATTTCAGGTGAGATGAAATTTGAATCATTAGAAAGAGAAAATATAGGACTAAATCCATTTTTTATTTTTTATTGTTCTAGCTATATATGTTATCTATAACATAGTCTGATTTCAAATAGAAATAAGTTTATTTGCATATTATTTTGTGGTGGGAACTAAACCCCTAATTTTTAGCATTTTTCAGCTACTAAAAAATAAGCTATAAAAATTGGGAAAATATATTAATTCTTATTTCAAATGATTGGGTGAATGTACAAAGTTGGGTCACAATTCCACAGAAATCAACTCTGTAGAATGAGACCTCTTATGAAATGGGTACCCAATTTTTAAAAATGGGCACCCATTTTCGGCTCGAGTACGCGATCCTAAATTTAAAAAATGGGCACCTGTTTTCTTTAAAATTAGGAACCCGTTTTTGAAAAAATAAAAAATTTGAGTTTTTTAGAAACGGGTACCCATTTTTTAAAATTAAAAAAATGGGTACTTGGGTACCCTTTTTTTTAAATCAGGTACCCATTTTTTAATTTTAAATAATGGGTACCCATTTCTAAAAATTATTTTTAAAAAAAAAAATTGAAGGGATTTTGAATGATGCTGTTAATTTTTCAAAATGGGTACCCATTTTTTGAATTTCAAATAATGAGTACCCGTTTCTTACAACATGGAGTGGGATTTTTTTTTCCTACCTTGAATTGTAGATCAGGATAGGCTTGGTGAGACCAAGCCTATGCCTTGACCTCTCAAGATTTGCCTAAAGCATTGAACTCACAAATTCATGTCTTGCCATAATTTTTAGAGGATATTCTCGATCAATTTTTTTATGAAAGAAAAGACCATTAGAGCTCTCACTATCCTGATTTCAGAAATATAAATTTTATAGTGTTATGATTTTATTTACTATTTTTGTATTATTTTTTAATCAAAGGGGGTACCTAAGTGTAAAATAGTGACATTCACTAAAACTTTAATAACTTTTTATTTTATGATTTTTATTAAATTAATGTATATGTCATCAATCTAGGTTCAATTCTTTTGAAGTTTTAAGAAAGGGAATTTTTGAAAAAAGTGAAATTTTGATCAAATTATGGTGTCCGTACATGAGAAGTTTTAAAATTTACCTTTTTAGCCAATTAAAAATTATTCAATAAAAATTTAAGGAAAAATATTATTATCAATATTTGGTGTATTAGGTAACATCATTTAAAAGGATTTTTTTAAAAATTATTTATTTGTGTCAAATTATGGTGTATGTACATGAGTGTGGTATGGTCCTGAAATAGACATTTTTAAAAAGTGGTTTTCAAAGATCCATACCAAAAAAATCTATCATATGGATACACAAATAAATTACATATTCAAAAAGTAGATTCCAAACACTACAATTTTCATTTCTGAAGGTTTTTTATATTCAATCTCTAAATGCATCAATTTTGACATCAATTTATAGCAAATTTCAAAAATAGGAAAAACACTTCCACTTTTTGCCCAAAAGTGAGACCCAACTTCTTGCACTTACCCAATTATTAAAAAATTTATTCCTGAACTTCATCCATTTCTACATATTTAATTAGTTTACTTCATTTTCAAATTCTAACTAATAATACCAGTTTTATATCATTGAAGGTGAATAGTTATACTTTTGTTAGCCTTTTCCTTTACAAAAGGGTGATGTAGGTTTGTGCTTTTAACCACAAATTATATCAATCTAGAAGACCAGATAGTGTTCCATGCATTTTGGTTGATGTTGCTTTGAAAAATGTGAAGAAAGTTCATTCATACAACCTAGTTGAGCTTCAATTGCAACAATTGGAAGAAAATCTAAAAAGTATCAGGAAGGATAAGAATACTATGTGTATGTTTGGTTCTTTGTTGATTTATATATTTTTCTACATGCAAAATGATTTCCCTACTAAAGGAAATGTAACTTGGAGTAAGAAGAAGTTGGTCATGAAACAAACCAATCAATTCATCAATAGGTTTGGAGATGATTTTGAGACTTTTATGGATGTATACTTTGATGAATCTAAGCATAATATGAAGGAAACATCTTAGGTCCCTAAGTCTTTGGTTAATAAGTACTATGAAAGCATTATTTTTTGGGTAGATAGAGATCATATCTAAATCCAAGTGGACATACCTAGAATTACATGGCTAAAGAAACTAGGATTTGAAATCAAAATTGATGAAGCAATTGCAAAAATCACAACATTTTTGGATGAACCAATAGATAAAGAAGTCAATCCATTTGGAACATATGAAACTAAAAAGGTTAAGATCATGATGGAAACAAAGGTTCCTAAGTTGAATAGGAAGATAAAAGGGATGATCAAGAATCTAGAAAAAGTTTTGGGTGAAGGTGTTGATCAGGAGGCATCCCTATAGATCACGGAAGGAAAAGGAGAGGACATGTCTAGTAATGAAGAAGAAGAAAAAGGAGATGCAAAAGGAGGAGGTCAAGAAGAAGAAGAGTTTGAGGATAAAGGAAAAGAGATAGTTGTGGTCAATCCACAGATAAGAAAAGGCAAGAAGAATGAGTCTAAGCTACCCTTGAAACACAAAGCGTGACAAGATAATGAACTAAGCAAACTTCTACTACAGTTGTCAAGCCACAAAAAGAAGGGAGTAGTAAAAATGATAAAACCTATTGAAGTAAGGAGTGCAACAAAGAGGAAGGTTAATCCTAAAGGGGTCGAGCCAAGTGAAATAGTAAAGAAGCCAAGGAGAAGGCTTATAGTTGAAAGAGAAGATGATGATGAGGAAAAAACATAATTTTAAGATACAAGCCAATTTGGAGTGGTTGTGCATGAGAATCCCAAGAAAATTGATGAGGTATGTGAAAATATCAAAGGCAGTGAAAGATTGTCAAGATTTCATTTTATTAAGTTTGATAAATTGTGTAACAAAGATAAGAACAAACTGGAAGAGACAATGATATATATGATGGCTAATTTTAAGTATACATGACCATTAGAGTTGCGGATCATGATAACCAATGAGCTCTATGGTATAATAGATGGAAAATGGAAATAGGTAGTGATAATTGAGAGTCAAATCAGAGAGGGTACACTTGCCCAAATCATGCCTAAGTTGAATAAGAAATAATTTGCTAAATCTATAAAAGAGTTCAATAATAGATTTTTACCTAAGAGGAGCCCGACTTTCCTAATTTTGAAGAGAAAAATTAAACCTTTTGTAGAGGAAAGAAAAATGATATGGAAAAAGATATATGGATTGATCTTAATGATGAATAAAAGAATGAGGAAGAAAAGGTTAAACAAGAACATGTGGAGTTCAACAACACTAAAGATATTGATGATGGTTAAGATAATCTTGTTCATACATTCAATAATTTTGCACAACTGAGTGAAGGGTAGACTGAGATAGTGGTTATTGATGATGAACTAAAGAATATCCCTAACAAAAATGTGTTAAGTGAGGGTACATGTGCAGGATCGTGGTCAACCAAACTATGCTCTTAAGTGGCAATAAAAAATTAGCAAATTAGGGTTATGTCAACTTGACGTGCAAATTTCAACTTTTTATAAACTTTATATAAAAAATTTGAGAGAAAAGAATCTCTAGGAAATAGAATTTATTTTCTAAAGCACTAGGTCTTATTTGAAAAAAATAGAAATTAATTGGTCAAAAATTCAAATTTTAATGCAATGGTACAAAATTTTCAAGGCAAAAATAAGAAGTAGAAGTATGTCTAACCACCTTAATCAAAATAAATTGATAATATTTTTTCAAAATATTATAGATATAAGAATTAGACTCATATCCAGATGTGACATATTTTTTTGTATTTTTATTCTAAATAAATAATTAACTATGAATTTTCTACTATAATATATTTGGAATAAAAAACTCTCATGTCTGACCACCTTAACTAATTCAAAACCTTGCAAAATTTAATTTTTCTTTTTTCCCTTATATATCAGAAGAAGCATAGAATGTG
This sequence comes from Cupressus sempervirens, assembly GCA_028749045.1. NCBI lineage: Eukaryota > Viridiplantae > Streptophyta > Pinopsida > Cupressales > Cupressaceae > Cupressus > Cupressus sempervirens. Next base: position 683,444,227 of record CM053784.1, on the reverse strand, counting down.
ATTCATCTTTTGGATTAAAAAATGTTGTACCATTTGAAAGTTACAATTGTTTTTCAATCAGTGTGTCAATCAACACTTTATACATAACTCGATTAGAAAATAAGTAATAATTACTTACTAAACTTGTAATTTGAAAAACCTTATATTTATGGAAAGATAAGAACATTATAAAAGAAACTCTTTTCATTTCATCAAATTTGTGCGAAAAAAGTCATCAGCTACATGTTTGAAGTGAAAAATACACAAGAATAGGCCAAAAACACATTTTTGGGTCATTTTTAAAGTTGACCATGTGGGGTTGGTATCCAAAGATATAATAGGACTTATAAAGGTATTAAATTTTTGGTTTGGTATCAAGATGGTGGGAAAAAAGGTGGAGTAGATTTTGAAATGCTTTGAAGCATTCAGAACTACATATTTTTTAGATCACCACTTCTTGGTATGCCATGATCCTGCACATACTCATGAAGGGATAGTAACAAATAAGAAAAAGAAGTAAAGTGAAGACCCTATACACACTGAGTCAGTATCAATGCCACCTCATGATAAGTTTTTGGGCCCCAATCTTATGATTAAGCAAGTAAAATACTATCCAAAGATTGGTGCACAAGATGCCACACAATAGGTACAAACTACAACTATTATTCCTATGGTTCTCATTTTTACAGTTAGTAAAGAACAAGGCCAAGGGGAAGGTCAGGTTGAGCAACAAGATTTTTCAATCAATGAAGAAACAAATGTCCAAATGACTGAATAGAAGAATGATACTAGTGAGGGAAATGTTACCATTGAGGAGAAGCATGAAAAGAGCTAGAATGATCAAGTGGATCAGTCCACTACAAGTGAGAAATCAAGTTCCTCAAGACCTCAGATTGAGAGAGAAAAAGAGGCTAGACAACCAAGTTCTATTAGTGAACTCACTACACATGATGAAAAGGAAAAGGAGGATGCACTTGAGCAGCAAGTGACTACTATTGTTAATAGTCAAGCAACAATTGTGGAGTATATAAAAACCATAGAGACACCTAGATAGAGCATAAGTATACAAACTAAATTCTATAGTTGACTATGCCAAGCTCCACCACCCCAAATTCAAAGGGGAAGAGGATAAAGAAAAATAAAAAGAAATCTCCAATGAGAATTCAGGGTAAGCCTATTACCTTAGACAAAGGGATTGAGATCCCTAATTAGGATACAAAAATTTTGACTCTCGATCACTTGAAAACATTGACTGAGTTGTTTGCAAGGAAGACCAAAAAAGAGGAAATGAGGAGAGAATATCAAAAAAATTAGGTACTGCATGAGATCAAGGAGATATTTCTTGAAATTTTTTGATGTTGAGAATCTGAATGAACATGCCCTAATCATTGAATAGATGGTTCAGATTGTGGAAAAGTTGAATGACCCTGACATTTGTACAAGAGAAAATCTTATGTAGAGGTTAGAGAGAAAGTTTGAGAATAAGGTTATGGAGAAAGTTGAAATAGCGATTGCAGTTAGACAGGTTGAACTTTCTTCCCTTGTAAATGATTTTGAAAAGATTGTACAAAATGTAAATACATTATTTATGAAACTATGTTATATTATTTCATTTACAAAAGAAATCAGAAATCATATGGATAAGATTGATGTTGATTTAAAATAGAGTAGATACACACTAAAATTGGATGCAAGTTCAAGTTCAATTCATTTTTCTAAATTGAGATTTTCACAAGGCAAGAAATCTGAGTTGCTATAGGAAGAAGGAAAAATCAAGGTAGCGATCATAACAATTCAATCTTTGTTGACACCTCATTTGGAGGTCATGCAAAGACACTTGAAAACTACCAATGATCTGATTCAAAGCAATTAGAATTTATCCATTGCAGACAATATGGTAGATTTAGAAACAAGATTACAAATTGGGTGTCATATTCTTGAGACACTAAAGAATAATTTAGATACCACAATGGATATCATCTTGCAATGGCATAAACCATTTATGACTAAGTATGGTTTAATTCCCAAACTCCAACTTACAATATGAAGGAAATCATGACAAGAATAAGGGGGAAATATATAGAGATCAGATTAGAAGAAGAGGAAAACTTTGTATACTGAGGAATAGAATCATGTATATAGTTATTGATCCAAGGTATGGAGTATATCCAAATGGGGGAGTTATATTTTGAATTTTTGAAATTTATGAGCATTTTTTATAATCATAAGTATTTTTTCCACTAATGTCAAAGGGAGATATTGTTGACCCTAAAGGTAATCATAGTATTGTCAGTTAGTGAAAAACACTTATTCCTTAACTAGGCAATGTTGGTCAGTCATCACTGCGACTGAGCCACTATACAAGCTGAGTTATTTAGTAGAAAAGTGAATAATTTTAGTTGGTTTTGAGGCATATATAGTTGTTGAACACACATAAGAATGACTAGGCATTTTAGTAGATGTCGAGTTATTCAGGAGGCAAGATGAACCAAATCATCTAGAAGGTAAGATTGATAATAGTTGAGTGTAGTTCATGCCAAGGGAAAACATGTTAGAACAAGTAGAGCCAAGTGCCAAATCTATATGATTTGAGTAACATAGTTTGATTTTTTTGAGTTTGGCATGACACAAACTCAAATGTAAACCATTTTGTCAAGTTGGAAGTGTGTTTATATGATTGAGGAGTCAATGATAGAGGTAATTATGTGTATAATTATAGATTATTAATCCCTATGTTATGTGATTAGCCAATCAAAAAAATAGAAAGGTCAAGTAGAAAAAGGAATGAATTTTCACATTGAGGTGAGTGAATATTGGAAAGATGTTGTGGTTTCATAATGCATGCCCCATTTATCCTAGAAATAGGGAAATCCTAGTAAACTTTTTGTCTCCTAGACTGCTAGTTTAGGGCTTGGGTTATTTTGGGAACTCCACCTGGAGTCTAGGTCAAGCCTTGGTCCTCTAACTAAGAAACCTAGAGGTCAGAATTGGAGAATTTTAGTGTTAAAGGGTTATTTTTAGTACTAAAGGGTGCACTAGAACACCTAGTGCACATGTGTACCCATCCAAGGTGTGCAGGTGCACTATATCTATAAGTGCACACTTTACTCCTTTGGAGATGTGCACCTGTGCACATGCACAAGTGTGCATCTCCCAAGGGTGTGCACCCCCATGCCCCTCTCTCATTTGCACAAAGTATGTAGATGCACATGTGTGCAGTTGCACAAATGTATGCCATGTACACCTTGTCAAGGTGGGCATGTGTGCTAGTGCATAACTGCACACTTTGTCAAATTTTGTGAAGTAAATTAGCACACTGGTGCACCTTCCAAGGTGCTCTAGGTGTGTTGGTATGCAAAAACTAGCTTTATTGGGGGGAAATTATCTATTTTGACTAATGTTGACCTAATTTTGTCAATTTGAGTCCTAGGGAGTCCTCGTTTGGGTCTTCTAACATGAGATAACTAATGTTTGCTTCTTTTTGTAGATGAAAAGGCATTCTCAAGTTGTCAAGGTAATAACTTTTGACCTAGAGCTTAGAATTCAAAACCATTTACACCATTGGAAAAAATAACTAAAATCTAATTTTAGTTCCTAAAATAGAGAGTCTTTGGCTACCCATTTTTAGGGATTGATGAAAGTTTCAATTTGAAATTTTGAGCAAAAGGCCTTTGAAAAAACCAATTAAAATGCCTAGAAAATCTTGTTAAAAATATATATATGAAAAGTTTCAAACATTTGATCATTCTAGATAATTTAGATCACTTGGTCTCTAATTGGGAATGATTGGACAATTTGCACTAAAGATCAAAGATACAAAGGTTGGACATATGAAATAGAACAAGTTTCTCATCTTATGCAATTATTAATGACAAGATTCGACACAGGTGCCTTGGAATTTCAAATAGAAGAAGTAGGAGTTCAAATATATGAAAATCTTTAGATATAAAGAGGGCATAAATCATCAAAAAAGGGAAAAATAAGTACAATAGAGTGCTCCTAGACTTTGTTTGAGAAAAACCTAGAAACCATTTCCAAAACTAAGAACTTTGATTTTTTGGCAAATTGAGCACCTTGCAAGCTTTCGAGGTGGACAAGTGTGTAGGTGTGCTAGGTGTGCTAGGTGTACCTCTTTCGAGGTGCACTTCTTCTGAGGTGCACCAATTTTTTTTGAAGAAGTCAGTGGTGTGTCAACAGTTAACTACTAGTTCTAAATTTAGAGCTTTCCATGCACTGGAAATGCATTATGATAGTAGTTTAACTACTACAAACATCCAGTGAACATTGAGTTTCTATTTTTTTCATCTCCAAAGACTCATAGGTCATCTAATGCCTTTCTTCTTCTTATTTTCTCATTCTTTCTTTGTTTTAAGACATGTAAAAGCTCATGCATCCATTTAATGATATAAATAAGGATGGATCCTACTTAGCACTAGTTAGAGAGTCAATTTGTACATAAATAGATTTGTTTTATTAGTTTAGAAGCATATGTTTCCATAAAGAGATCTCTCACTATCAACACAAATCGAGTAGAAGATTTCTTATAAATTTAGGAATGTAATATGTATTCTAGACCGTTATTTTGATGCAATAATATATGCTATTGGTGCTTTCATTTGGAGTGTGGTTATTCTTCCCTGAGTGTGTTATATTTTGTAAATGTATGTTCATGGAATGTAATGGAGCCAATATTTTTATTGCATTGTTTTGATTGAGTGATCTTTTAATTTTGGTGTTTTCTATGGGTTTACAAATTCTATTGATGTACTTAGTTCAAGAAGAGATCACCCTATTGTTCCTACATAGCTTTTTGTCTTGCATGAGCACACTTTCCATGGCCTTTTGATCTAATGAAAAGGGAAACATCTTACGATTACTAAATTCTCATCAATGATTGCATCAGTGGAATTAAGGAAGCATTGCTCCTATTTTCATTGGTTACCTACTGATCTTTTCAAATGCTTGAATCGCATACATGTTATTTATGTAGCTTATGTCTATTAGGGATTTACTTTTCAAGTCATTTTCTTGAACTTCTTGTTACCTTATCTTTGTTATTTTCTTTACTTACCCATGGTTAAATTAGGATCATATAGTTGCATTATTAGATTGTATTCATTTAAAAATAGAAAATACCAAAAACATATTTCTTTTTGTGGTTAATTTTGAAATGGAAAGCAAATTGTTATCTTATCCAAAATTGGTTTGAACAAGCAAAGACCTCCCTATGAACAAATACATTTATCTTCAACTAAGCGGATTCCAGTAGGTCACAAGATCACCCTAAACCTTGGAGTTGATCCTAGGCAGATTTTTCAAGAGAGGTGTTCAAAAGGATTCCTATCATTAAGAATCATGTAAAATGAAAACTCAACAAAAAAGAAGATATTTCATCAAGAATTAAATGCAAACCGAAGGATCATGGTACTAATTTCATTCTATCTAGTGAATCAGGTGAATCTCTTAACAAACTGGTCCTAACAAGCCTATTATAAATCTCCTAACAAAGTACTCACTTTATTGTGATGTAAAATCCCTTAATCAAAGCAAACTTAATAGTCATGTAAGCTCTTAATAGGAAAAACCCCTCATAGGGTAGATCATCATAAGTGACCAAACTTTGCAGCCCTAATAGACACATTTTATTTCTATAATAGTGAATATTTTTTGGGTGTCATCCCTACCCCAATTTTACCTTCACCTTGGAGGGTTTCTATATTACCATGTCAGGTGTCATGTGTTGATCATTTCTTATGTCTATTATTCATGTTATTAGATGTTAGATCTGATATTACATGTTGATATAAGATATTGCATGCTAATGTTTAAATTTAAGGCAGAGATGTATGTGGTGAATTATGAATGAGATTCATGTTTGAAGTGGTGAAAGTTTTAAATATCCTAATTCACCTCCTCCCCCCCCCCTGCTCTCTTAGCATCTTAATTTTCCTATTAGATTTCCAACATACATTGTATATCTTGCATAGATCTAGAAGCTACTAGTTTAAATCTCAAGAATGATTGGCTTTCTTTTTCCTACCTTCATAATCATTAGATCTTGGCTTTTGTTGATTCTATTTTATCCCTTGGATTGCATTAACATACTAAGATTTTACATCTTTGTGGGTTGATATGAAAGAAATTTTTTCCTTGGACTCCATCCTTTTGAGGTGTGTGTCATTATCTATGAACTTAGGGTTAGTCTCCTTAATTCAAAATTTCCCCTACACACCAACCTTCTAGATTTATGGCTCAAATCTCCTACACACTAAAAGATCCTCCTAGAATATGTGAGAAATATACCTTACAAAAATCTCTAATAAAAGATTAATTAAACAATGATATGAGATAGAATTAAGCATTCCTCTCCTATACTAATTGGAAGTATTTGAGAGTATATTATACAAGAAATTAGGGATATTCATTAATCAACCTTGGCATAAATGAGATATCAATTTAAAGTGATGGGAATGAAGAACTCCATCAAAGATCAAGAAAAAATAAGAGACATATGCTACCATTTTTTTTTAAAAGCTTATACAAATGAATCCAATGAAAATGCTCTAATTACATATCAAAAATTCATGATGGGATTCATTACAAATTGTGATATTAGTGCACAAGAGACATGCCATATGCTACAAAAATTGACCCCTGTAATTCATAGTCAAAACTTTAACTCTTTGAGTGTTAGCAAAAAAATCATACATTGAATCATAAATTTAGAAAATGAAGAAGAATTGAGCACTACTTATATCCGCTCCTATGCTAAACAACCTCTTGAACTAGATTCTTTGTCACTCATTCAAATATCCCAAATGTACTCATCAAAACATATGAAAAATCAAATGACAATAGAGGAAAACAAAAACAATTGTCAATGTCTACCCTCTATTCAAAAATATTTTTGAAATATTTTTCTTGATTGAAGTCTTACCATACAAACCATTTTGACATATCACAATAAACACTGGCATTATAGAAGATATTGGAAATCACTACAGTCAAACAATTACTCACCTTGGCACATTAATCGAGCTCAAAAGATATCCACAACATAGTGAGCAGATGATAGTGATAATGATTATCTTCACAATCAACATGAATCAAAGATATAAGAATGGGAGTTATTATTCCAAATGGCTACCTCCAATCATTTTAACATTAATGAGCTTGATGTGCTATTTAAAAGAGACATTGACATTAATTACTCATAAAATCTCAAAATTTTCCAAGAACTAAATGATCAGCTACAACCTTCATCTCAAGAGGAAAATTATAGACAAATTACATAATATCACATGCACAAACAACATATCCAAAGTTCAAGATAGGCCAAAAATAATAATTTACATTAGCTATCATCATTAAACATCATACAAACCAATTCCAAATGACACATTCTTCATGATTATCCAAGGTACAGCTGGTATAGGCAAATCATAATTGATTCACTATATTAGACAAAGCATTAACACAAGTGTGGAAAAAAGAAGAGTCATTGCTACCACTAGCTCCTATAGGTATTATTAAATATAATATACAAGTAACAAAGATCCACACGTCTTTGGATTCCAATCAAAGGTATAGATCCCTTACAAGGCCAGTCATTAACAACTCTCCAAGAAGATGTAAAACATGTCAAATACATTCTAGTTGGCAAAATGAGCTTCTTAGGACCAAAAATACTATTAAAATTTGACAATTGTTTATGTGAGGCATTTCTTCAAAATAAGCATGAACTATTTGGTAGAATCTCAATCTTTCTTATAGGTGACTTAAGACATCTTCCACCAGTTATGGATAAGCCAATTTATGTCTCACACTCAACATCCCTAATGTTGTGGCACACATTCAATATAGAAATCACATTGGATACAATTTTCTACTAACAAGGACAAAGTGTCTCCCAAAGATAATTTCGTAGAATGCTACATAATATAAGAAACATTGTATTACTAAAAGATGACTCAGACATGCTCATCACTCAAACACACAAAAAAAATTAAGCTAAAATCAAAATGTAGACTTTGATAAATCCACACATCTATTTGTAACCAATGACTTGGAAAACATGCATAATAGAAAAATGCTAAAACAATTGAACCTCCTAGTTGTTCATAGTACAACTAGATTTTTTACATGAAAATCAAATGAACAAATTCATCATGAATAACTTCAACAAGAGGTACTCCTATGCATAGGCCAACAAATAATGTTAACAACAAACTTATTGATACAAACTGGACTTGTAAATGGGTCATTGGGACAAGATAAATCTATTATTTATGAAACAAATTCATTTCCTCCAGATCTACCAAAATATTTTTTTGTCAATTTTGAGAATTACATCAGGTGACCATGAGATGCACAAAACTTAAACAATGTTCTCATCATTCCAATTACTAGAGGTAGTCATACACAAATTCTACTAACTATGGCTAGAGCTATTACAATACACAAATCTCAAGGACTCACATTAAATAAAGAAATAATAGAGATTGGAAGAAAAGAAAGTCAAGGATTGACATTTACAACAATATCAAAGGTCAAAAATATTAACAACCTTCGAATTGGCCCACCTTTTTCTTTTGAAAGATACTGTAAAATTGAAATTAATAATTATACAACAACCAAGAAAAAGGAGGGAGCACGTCTACAACTACTATCACCAAGTTCACTGTCCTCACAAGCCAACAATAAAATTACGGATATAACCACAGAAACTACCCTCCATTTTTTCATAAAATAAAAATTGGCTCCTAAATTTTAAAAGTCTATATAATTACAAATGTTTCTTCACTCTTACTAAGTTTTTTAAAATGCTGTAGGTAAATAATATAGAATGATTCATTACGGCTTTACCTTTCTCAACCATGCATGAATCTCTTGATGGGTAAATACTCACAACTTCACAATCTTAAAAATTTGAGTGTGTTGTACTAAAACTAATTTGGTAGATTATACAAGAGGTATTTCATTCTTATATGTGTAAGTTTAATTACTCAATTATTATGGAAATGAATACATGCATAAATTCATGTTGTCTACTACTGAAAAATCCATACATATTTACCATTTTACCATTTTTTTAGGATATTGAAATTTTCTCAAATTTATTATGTTCCCTCTCACACACAAGAAATCATTGTACCTTATTTACCTTAAATTAAATTAATTTTTATGAAGCTTCATGCACCATACATTTCTGTCCTAATTAAACTATACAGAGTTCACTATCTTGTAACTTAAAATTGCCTATTTAAACAGATTAGTAACAATCATGTATTTTAACAAACATTCTCATTCTATATTTCAATACTTTTCAATCATATATTTTAACAAACATTCCAATTCCATATTTCAATGCTTTTAAATCATAGCTTTTAACAAATGCTCCCATTCCATATTTCAGTACTTTTCCATTTTCACATGTCAGTATGCAGTTTCTAGAGAAAATTCTTTACTAACCAAAGCTTTTTTACTATTCATTTCACTTTTAAGAAATTAAAATTGATTACTATTTATGTCCACTATGATTACCAATCTACAACATGTACAAAAATGCACAAATGGAAATCTTGTACTTAACAAGACTTAATATATAAGACCAACATGCCTAAAGTCTATTGAATAGAACACTCCGATGAAACACTAAGAAGGGTTGAATTAAGGAGGACTACATGAAGTAGAGGCCTAAATAGACAGTGCTTAAAATGTGCTGGTAAAATCTAGACCTCATAAAAAAGTCCACTCAAGCTAAGATGGAATCAAAACACTCGTCAACCTCAGTGTAATGGTTGTACAAAAATTTCAAATGGCATTCATTGCATTCTTATCATGCCAAAGCATAATAACCAGATATGTTTTTTTGGGTATAAACTTTCTTCAAGTATACCACCTCCATACTATTCCAGTGAGAAGATATTTGTTTCCTCCTACTAGATGAATAAATAATATCTTCCTAGGTGTAGCTGCCTACCTTCACATGACTCTCTTGCATGTTATTTTCCTATATAAATCCTGTCTCCTCTCCCTACTTTCCATCAGACAAGCATAATAATGAAGTTCAAAACTCTCCCTTGCGTGAGATGGATATTAATGTTCATCTTCCCCATAATATTTTGTTGTGATCAGTGTCTTTACAAATCAAAAGTGGCATATTGTTGGAAACAAACATCAACGCCTGCAGGTTGTCCTCAAGCCCCATGCCCATCTACCCTGTCAAGTCACCGCAGGCATCCATGAACGGCAGGCATTCATTTTAGTAGGTGAGATTTTGAATTTGAATGTTGAGAGGGAAAGGAAGAATGTGAAAAAAGGAATGTTTTATCATTCATTCGAGTAAGAGATCAAGCAAATTAGAGAGAAGTTGCAGAGCTGAGCAGAGAAGGAAGAAGGAAGGAAGTTTGTGCCTGCAGTTGCACGTGGTTCCTTGTTCACTCTGTAAGTTTGTTGTTTGGATTTGTCCTGTTGAAGCAGTGATTGCTCTAGGAACCATTGTATGTAGCCATTAGAGTTGCAGGTTTAAAGGTTTATTAAAGTTTGAAGTATTATCAATTTAAGGTTATTTTAGGGTTTTCTGGTTGAAGCCGAATGCTCCTAGATTTTGTAATAGTTTAATGCAAGATTGAATAGAAAACAAGCAGCATACTTAATCCATTGTTTTTCATCTTCTATTCATTGCATTTGACAAGTTTGGTTGAAATCTTAAAGCTTTGGCTCTCTGGTTTTAATGGTGAATGCATTCATGTTGGAATTTTCTAAGTTATAAACTTTAGTTGGAGCCGAGCTCACTCGACATCTATTGTTGCCAAACATTTCCTTTTGTGAGCCAGGCATACTCGCCATTTTCTGTCGAGCTCATCTCTATGCCGAGTTCACTTGGCACCTATTGTCTATCACTTGGCACCTTTAAGTGCTGAGCAAGTGTCGAGTAAATCTGGCACTCGGCACCCTCCTATGTCGAGCACTTTTCTTCAAGTGCCGAGCAACTTGCCATTCGGCATCATCAAGTGCCGAGTAAAATTGGCACTCAACACCTTTATATGCTAAGCAAGTTTTAAGTGTTGAGAAAAGTTTTTAGGGTTAGGGTTGTGAGTATTGAGTTTAAATTTTAATTTATATTTCTCACATGGTATCAAAGCCTTGAGGCCCCACATCCAAAGTGAGTTAGGGCATTTGTTTTTCCTTGGGATATTTGACATGGCAGGAGATGCAGGAAAGATATGGCAGTAGCCACCATCATTTAATGGATAGAATTATGATACATTTGCAAAGAAAATGAAAACCATTATGGTTGCAAATGATTTGTGGGCATTTTTGGTTAATGTATTCAATGATGTGACTGATCTCAGTATGCTGCTCTCACAAATGCACAAAAGACTCATTTAAAAGAGTCAAGGAGGAAAGATGCAAAGGCATTAAGTCTTATTGAAGCAGCAATGACAGAGTCTATATTCCCAAAGATTGTGGTAGCAAATTATGCAAAGGAAGCATGGGAGATCTTTGAGACAAACTTCAAGGGGACTGATAAAATCCATACTGTAAAGCTACAGAACATCAGGAGGGAGTTTGAGAACCTTCAGATGAAGGAAAATAAATCAGTTGCAGACTTCAGTTCAAGGACCTCTAATGTGATTAACCAATTGAAGTCAAATGGATAAGACTATCAAGAGCAGAGGATAGTGGAAAAGATATTGAGGAGTTTACCTCATAAATATGACCATTGGTCATGACCGTAGAAGAGGCAAAAAACCTCACTATTTTGACAATGGATGAGTTGATGGGTTCTCTTCAAACCCATAAGCATAGGATCAATAGATCTACTTCTTCTACTTCCCAAGAGCAAGAATTTAAGGCTCAGACAAATCCAAGAGGAAGGGGGAGAGGTAGAAATGGCTCAGGCAGGAACTCCAAAGGCAGAGATCAAGAAAATGAAGGACAAAGAAATGCTGCAGCAGAAAGCTCAGGAAGAGCAGATGGAGCAAGTAGCTCACAAAATACTTCAAGAGGAGGTAAGAAAAACTACAACTCAAATAAGAGTAATGTAGAATGCTACTACTATCATAAATATGGGCATTATACAAATGAATGCTGGAAGAAGCAGAATGATCAGTCAGGACAAGCAAATGTGGTTGATGTGAATATGGGAAGTGGACCCAATGTTGCTGCCTTCATCATGTGTAATGTTGGTGAAGAAGGAAGCCCTGAGGCTTGGTACCTTGATAGTGGATGTAGCAACCACATGAGTGGCAATGAAACCTTTTTTTCATTCATTGACAAGAGTTTCAAATCTAAAATTAAAATGGGTAACAATGGAACCCTACCAGTTGTGGGAAAAGGATCTATTATGGTCCGCACCAAGAAAGGTGAGAAAAGGGAAATACAAAATGTGTATTTCGCCCTTGGTATGAAGCACAATTTGATGAGCATTGGTTAGCTCATTCAAAATGGATACAAAGTGCTGATTGAGAATGACACGTGTGTCATTCATGAAAAGGATGGGAGCAAGAACTTACTTGCAGCAGTTCAAATGACAAAGAATAGGATGTTTCCCTTGAGGATTGAGACATGTTTCTCATCTCAAGCTTGTGCTGCACCTCCCACACAATCAGCTCTAAGAAGTGTGATTAAAGACCCCTCATGGCTATGGAACCTCAGGTATGGTCATCTTGGCTATGCTAGTTTAAATTTGTTGTCAAATAAAAGAATGGTAGAGGGTTTGCCATGTATAGGAAATTCATGTGACAAGTGTGAGGCTTTTATTTTGGGTAAGCAACATAGGCTTCCCTTTAATTCTAGAAATTCTAGGAGGGCTAGATATCCATTAGAGTTAGTGCATACTGACCTAGTTGGTCCTATGCAAGTTACTTCCATTGGGGGGAGTGCTTATTTCATAACATTCATTGATGATTTCAGTCGTAGGACATGGGTGTATTTATTAAAGAATAAATCTAAAGCGTTTGATAAATTTGTAGAATTTAAAGCCCAGGCTGAAAGAGAATGTGGACATTATATCAAGGTCCTAAGATTAGATAGAGGAGGGGGAGTATACCTCCAATTCTTTTGTAAATTTTTGTAAGAAACATGGCATTAGGAAAGAGCTCATAGCTAGTTATACACCACAGCAGAATGGAGTGGCTGAAAGAAAGAACAAGACCATTGTTGAAATGGCAAGGACCATGATGAAAGAGAAAGGTCTCCCAACTAAATTTTGGGGAGACGCTATGGCAACAACAGTTTACTTAATTAATAGGTGTCCTAAAAAGGCATTCCATGACAGAATTCCAATGAAGCTTGGTCACGAATAAGATGGACAGTTGAACACTTAAGGGTGTTTGGATGTGTTGCATATGCACATGTGCCTAAAGAGAAAAGGAAAAAATTTGATGATAAAGGTGTGAAGTGCATCTTCACAGGGTACAGCCCAGAATCAAAGGCATACAGATTGTATGACCCATTGAACAACAAGATGACACTTTCAAGAGATGTGGAATTTCTTGAAAATTAGTCTTGGTATGGTTCAACTGATGAGTCACCAAGAACATCAAGAAAAGTGCCAATTATAAGTGAAGAGGATTCTGATGAATAGCAAGAAGAAGGAGCAAATAGAAGAAAAGATAAGCAGGTTCAGACATTGTTGAGCTCCTCTAGGCATGATCGAGTATCAGTGCCAAGTACCAGTGAAGACCGAGCTAGTCAGCAAAGCAACAGCAATGAAGATTCTAATCCCACTCTCCTCCCTATTACCAAGAAAGACCAAGAGTCTTAGGGAGATATACCAAGATGAAAGGTATGAAGATTATGATGAGAGTGTTAATTTTGCATTATTTTCTCATAGTGATCCAATATATTTTGAGGAAGCTATTAAGGAGAAGAAATGGTGTAATGACATGGATGAGGAAATAGATGCCATAGAAAGGAATGAGACATGGGAGCTAACTGATTTGTCTCCCAAGAAGCATGTGATTGGAGTGAAATGGGTCTATAAGACCAAATGCAATGTTGAAGGAAATATTGATAGGCATAAGGCAAGGCTGGTAGTCAAGGGCTACAAACAATAGTATGGAAGAAATTATGATGAGACCTATGCCCCTATTGCAAGAATGGAAACCGTGCATGTTGTCATAGCAATTGCAGCTCAGCACAAGTGGAAGGTATTTCAAATGGATGTGAAGTCTACCTTCCTTAATGGTGTATTGAAAGAAGAAGTGTATGTGGAGCAGCCACCTGGTTATGAAGTTGCAAGTGAAGAACATAAAGTATATAGATTGAAGAGAGCTCTTTATGGGCTCAAGAAAACTCCACGGGCATGGTACAATAGGATTGACTCATATTTGATGAGCAATGGCTTTAACAAAAGCAATGGTGAGCCCACTCTTTACATCAAGGCAATAGATGGTAATGTATTGATTGTTGTCTTGTATGTAGATGACTTGATTTTTACTGGTAATGATAAGGCTCTAATTGGTGAGTTTAAAGAGGCCATGAAAAGTGAATTTGAAATGGCAGACCTAGGTATCTTGAAATACTTTCTAGGCATAGAAGTAAAACAAATGCATGATGGCATCTTCATCTCTCAAGAAAAATATACAGGGAAAATCTTGGAGAGATTTAAAATGCAGAACAGTAAGGCAACCCCCACACCAACAGCAGTAGGTCTGAAGTTGAGCAAGGAAGACTCTAGCAAGAGAGTGGATCCAACACTATACAAGAATATGGTTGCAAGTCTAATGTATTTGACTGCAACTTGGCCAGACCTAATGCATGCAGTAAGTTTGATTTCCAAATTTATGGAAACACCAAAGGAGTCCCATTGGCAACCAAGAAAGAGGATCCTAAGGTATGTGAAAGGTACCAAGGGATTTGCAATATTTACATACTACAGCAAATAATTTCAAGTTGGTTGGTTATACTGATAGTGATTGGGTTGGAAGTTTAGATGATAGGAAGAGCACTTCCAGATACATGTTTCATATGGGATCGAGTGCAATTTCATGGGCATCCAAGAAGCAACCTATTGTTGCTCAATCTATAGCAGAGGCTGAATACATTACAGCAAATGCAACAACATGTTAGGCAATTTGGCTAAGGAGGATCTTGACAGATTTGAATGAAAGGCAAGAGGATGGAACCACAATTTATTGTGACAACATCTCATCAATTGTATTGTCCAAGAATCTAGTCTTCCATGGGAGAAGCAAGCATATAGATATCAGATATCACTTCATCAGAGAGTTGGTGGAGAATGGGGATATCAAGATGGAATTTTGCAAGTCTGAGCAACAGCTAGCAGACATCTTTACCAAGCCATTAAGCATTGGAACTTTTGTGCACCTAAGATAGAGTCTTGGTGTAGTTGATTTGGATCAACAGTGATCCTTTTTTGTGGGTCTCAGGACAAAGGGGGAGTGTTGGAAATATACTTCAATGCATGTAGGTTGTCCTCGAGCCCCACGCCCATCTACCCTGTCAGGTCACTGCAAGCATCCATGAACGGCAGGCATTCATTTTGGTAGGTGAGATTTTGAATTTGAATGTTGAGAGGGAAAGGAAGAATGTGACAAAAGGAATGTTTTATCATTCATTCGAGTAAGAGATCAAGTAGATCAAAGAGAAGTTACAGAGCTGAGCAGAGAAGGAAGAAGGAAGTTTGTGCCTGCAGTTGCACGTGGTTCCTTGTTCACTCTGTAAGTTTGTTGTTTGGATTTGTCCTGTTGAAGTAGTGATTGCTCCAAGCACCATTGTATGCAGCCATTAGAGTTGCAGGTTTAAAGGTTTATTAAAGTTTGAAGTATTATCAATTTAGGGTTATTTTAGGGTTTTCTGGTTGAAGCCAAATGCTCCTAGATTTTGTAATAGTTTAATGCAAGATTGAAAAGAAAGCAAGCAGCATATTTAATCCATTATTTTTCATCTTCTATTCATTGCATTTGACAAGTTTGGTTGAAAGCTTAAAGCTTTGGCTCTCTCGTTTTAATGGTGAATGCATTCACGTTGGAATTTTCTAAGTTATAAAATTTAGTTGGAGCCAAGCTCACTCGGCATCTATTGTTGTTGAGCATTTCCTTTGGTGAGTCGGGCATACTCGTCATTTGCTGCTGAACTCCTTTTTGTGCCGAGTTCACTCGGCAACTATTACCTATCACTCAGCACCTTTAAGTGCCAAGCAAGTGCCGAGTAAATCTGGCACTCGACACACTCCTGTGCCGAGCACTTTTTTTCAAGTGCTGAGCAACCTGTCACTCGGCACCATCAAGTGCCAAGTAAAATTGGCACTCAACACCTTCTTGTGCCGAGAAACTTTTAAGTGCTGAGCAAGGTTTTTAGGGTTAGGGTTGTGAGTATTGAGTTTAAATTTTAATTTACATTTCTCACACATATTACACTTCTTCTGAGGCTATCAATAGTAAGTATAAATGTTTTGGAAGTTCAGCTTTTTAAGTCTAGTC
The DNA here is from genome assembly GCA_028749045.1 of Cupressus sempervirens. Lineage (NCBI taxonomy): Eukaryota > Viridiplantae > Streptophyta > Pinopsida > Cupressales > Cupressaceae > Cupressus > Cupressus sempervirens. Next base: position 683,427,794 of record CM053784.1, on the reverse strand, counting down.
TTTTTAATTAAGAACTAAGGATTAAGAGGTATTCATTAATAAGCATAAATTTCTTGGTTTCTTAAATCTTATTTCTTGTTAGAATAACATATTCTATGATTTGAATAATAATTATAGTATGAATTACAGTGGGAGCATGTGGGTATGAGTCCTTTGCATCAAACATGAGCAATGGTGATGTGGCTGTAGCGAGTCCCAAAATATATAGGGAAGGGATTGGATGTGGCAGCTATTACCAGGTATGAACCAATCATTCACACCTTCTTTATCTTGTATTGGGATCATGACTAAGATTAAGACTGTTTAATTAGCTTGGTTTAAATAATATTTCTAAACGGTTTATTTTTAGAGTAAAAGTACTAAATAGTCAAAATCGATTTGAACTTTTATTTTGTGCAGATAAGATGCACTGATCCTAAGATTTGCATCAACTCGGGAGTAAAAAATTTTATTACAGACTTCCCTGAAAACACTCAAATAGATTTTGTGGTTCCCAATAGCATGTTTTCAAAACTGGTGCAACTCACAAAATTTTTTTAGCTTCTAAAGATGGGCATTGTGGATATCGAGTACAAACGGTCAGTAATTGGCTTTAGTTATAATGATAAGTAGGTGATATTTTGTGTAGAAAATCAAATCGCTATATTGCTATTAGGATTCAACACTCATTCAGCCATTTTTCATTAGTATTCATTCATGAATGACTGAAATGTCAGACACTATGGCTTGTTTCCTAGGCTAAAAATGTTAAATAGTCAAAGTTGACTTTCATTTTCAATCTTTATTGTTTGGTTCAAATCAACCCATCTCTCATGAAAATGAATGGAACACTTAGCATTCATTACAATTAGGTTATGTTAGGGACCCATACTACTTCAATTTGAGCACTAGAACAAGCACTCATCTAAGTACTATTCCAACTCAAACATACTTGATTATGAAATTTCTCTATGATAAAACCCACTCAATTTATAGCTCATATCATTTTAAATTCTCACTATTCAATCCCACAAGCCATATGGGTGTTCCAATCTTGATCTATGTTTTCTTTCGGGCAGAAACCTATGACAAATGTATCATTTGACAAAAATCCTTCGTTTCTTTCTTTGACAAAATACCATGTCCAATTGAACATATAATTCAATTGAATACAGAATTGGAAGTATTTTAATGATTTGAAGAGAAATGAGTCTTTTGATAAGAATGTTTTATTTCATATTTTTGTTTGACAGAATACCATGTAAGTACCCAGGGAAGAATATGGTGGTGAAAATAGACAAGATTAGTAGTAATCCACACTTTCTTGCAGTGCAATTTTTGTACCAAGGAGGGCAGACGGATATCATGAGCGTGGATGTTGCTCAGGTTTTAGACAAACATACTTATTACTGTATCTTCTAATTTATTTAACACTTTAACTTAAGAATCAAGGCTTAGTGTATGATGTAAAATTTTAACACTTTAACTTAAGAATCAAGGCTTAGTATATGATGTAAAAGTTATCTAAAACTTAGAGATGAATGTATACTAATGAGTTATAATTGCAAAGTGCAGGCGAGAACTTCTATTTGAAAACACATGACACACAACTATGGCGCAACGTGGAGTTTGGATTAGCTGCCAGAAGGAGCTCTCTCTTTACACATGCTTGTTACAAAAGGATATGATTCTTATTAGGTGTTGACCAAGGAGGCTGTGATACTGGCGAATTGGAGTGTGCGCTCTGTTTATGACACCAAAGTGCAGATCAACAAGAGAATTGTTCTTCCTGTGCCACCCTAGATTGGCACCGGGCTGAATAGTGGCATTTAAGTACATGAATTTCAAGATTAGCTAGTGTGTTTTAAATTTCTATGCAGGGTTAAAAATAATTTTAGTTAGTCAGGATGATGGTATGTGATATAAGATTATCTATAAAAGTTCAATCTTTAAATAGATTTGGACCACGTTCAATTGTTAATTGAATTTGATAAATTGGTTCTCAATGAATGTCTATTTAAGTAAAAGTTATTTGTGATTTAGATATATGCTTATTCAAATTGTTATATTTATCTCTCTTAATAGAGATTTCCTATTTCAATTTATTTTTGTAAAACAAAAATGTTCCTAATGTTTAGTTTGAAATTATGATACTTAACATTTGAAAAGAAAATAAAAAGTTTTTTAAGGATCAATCTTGTAAATAATGGAAGTATAAATTAGTTTAAGGTGAGTATAGAGATAAAAAAATTCAATAATAAATGATAAATTAGTGAACGAAATGCTTCATAAGTTAGTATTTAGTTTGAGATGAGATTTTATGATCTATTTGATGTGAGTTTGGCAAAAGTGTCTCTTTTTCAATGACTTATTTGAAATTCTATGTTGGATTTGTATCAAAGGACAAGTTTGTTGGTTTGAGATGAATTTTAAGCTATAAATTTGTGCTCAAATATTAAATTCATTCTAGCAATTGGTAATGTTTCTCTATAAAAAAATTCTTGCTATAATATGTCACCTCCTTTTGAAAGTTTGTCAACAAACAATATTTGAAAATGTCTTAAAAAATGCTATGAGATTATAAGGAATTGTTGTTTTGACTGATCTGCCTGCATTTGAAACAATAATGAAATATAGAGGAAGATAAGAGTGTATATATTATATAGGCCTTTTAGTGAACCAAAACAAAATGTGGCACTTTTAATTATTATTTTTATCAAATGATTTATTTATGGTCTCTAGATAATTTTGTTTTCATTTTTAGGTGATTACAATGAATGTGTCAAATATATTTAAATACTAGTGTGAAACACATTTTGTGAAACATGCAATTACTGTCTTGGTGTACAAGGGTGAAGGTAGTCAACTCACCAAATTTGATTTTGAATATAAATTAGAAATGAATAAATTTATAATTGCTCTTAGAATGATCTCCTTATATCCTTGGATGATTCTTCTATGATTCATAGGTGATTAGAAGGAAGAAATTGATTACCTTCAATACTAGTACATACCATAAAATTAATATGTGAAAAATGCACAACTAGTCTACTCAAGGTGGAAGAATATTGAAGGATAGTTTGTTCAATTTTAATTTCAATGTAAAATTGGAAAGAGACATGCTCATGACCAAAAACTTGAACTTTAAATAAATAATGATAAAATCGATGTCACAAACAAGTAAATAGAGGAAGGTATGCATTAAATAATGTGATAAATAAGTAGATTAATAAGATAAATGTAAAAGAGTGTGTGCAAATAGATAAGATACTTGATGAGGCATATAGGGGTATGGATTTTAAAATATTCCATATTTAAATATTCAAAAAAATAAGAATTCAAGATTAAAGACTTGTTAGGTTCACTAAGATGATATGTATGAGCATGAGATCTTAGGCCTCTAAATGAAAACTAAGATCTAATATTTTTGTTACATAACATTGGAACATGAATACGATTCATTTAGTCCTAAAAGGAGAGATAAAAAATTTAATTATGTTCCTTTATAACAATACAATTGAGATTATGAACTTTGTGTTCGAGATCTAGGTATAATGAAAAATCAACTATTTTAAGTAAAACAAAAAATTACAAAATAGAAAACCAACATAATAGGATAGATTTTAAAATAAGATGTAAAGAGAAACCAAGATTTATAATTTGGAGCTGAAAATGAAGGCTGTGTATACTAGAATCCTAATCTAGGTGACATCCAAACTGATAGTTCAATAGCAAAAAATGTAGATAAGAGGTGTTGTAGGTTTTTCTCCCACAAATTGAGCTAGAAGATGTTAGATATGGTGTTGGGAGTCCTACTCCTAGTGTTTTTGCATATTTTAAATATGGGATTAATGTTTTGGGTTGTCAACTATTTTTATCTCTATCCTCTTTTAATTTTAAATTAGGATTTACGAACAAAAAATTGGAGAAGAATAACTTTGTTGTATAGGGGTTTGCCTTAGAAGGTAGACCCTATGTTGAATAGCGGCATACAAGTTCATGAATTTCAAGACTAGGAAGTCTATTTTAGATTTCTATGCAGGGTTAAAAATAATTTCAATTAGTGAGGATGATGGTATGTGATTTAAGATTATCTACAAAAGTTCAATCTTTAAGTATATTTGGGCCACCTTCAATTGTTAATTAAATTTGATAAATTATTTGATAAATTAGTTCTTAACGTATGCCTATTTAAACCAAAGTTATCTGTGATTTAGATATATGCTTATTCAAATTGTTATATTTTACTCTCTTAATAGAGATGTCCTATTTCAACTTATTTTTATAAAACAAAAATGTTCCCAATGTCTAGTTTCAAATGATACTTAACTTTTGAAAAGAAAGCAAAAAGTTTTTAAAGGATCAATCTTGTAATTATTGGAAGCATAAATTAGTTTAAGGTGAGTAGAGAAATAAAATATTTCAATAATAAATGGTAAGTTGGTGAACGAAATGCTCATTAAGTTAGTATCTATCTGAGATGAGATTTTAGGATATATTCGATGTCAAGTTTGGCAAAAGTGCCTCTTTGCCAATGACTTATTTGAAATTCTATGTTGGATTTGTATTAAAGGACAAGTTTGTTAGTTTGAGATGAATTTTTAGCTATAAATTTTTGCTCAAGTATTAAATTCATTCTAGCAATTGGTAATGTTTCTCTATAATAAAAATTCTTGATACAATATGCGACCTCCTTTTGAAAGTTTTCCAAAAAGAAATAATTGAAAATATCTTTAAAAATGTTGTCACATTATAAAGAATTATTGTTTTGATTGATCTCAGTAAATGAAACAATAATGAAAATCATAGAGAAACAAATGAGTGTATATATTTTATAGGCCTTTTAGTGAACCAAAACAAAATGTGTCACTTTTAATTATTTTCAATCTAATGAATTATTTAGGGTATCTAGATGATGATTTATTCATTTTTAGGTGATTACAATGAATGCATCAAATATCTTTAAATAATAGTGTGCAACAAGTTATGTGAAACATGCCATTAATTTCTTGGTGTAGAAGGGTGAAGAGTGTCAATTCACCAAATTTTTATTTTGATTTTAGATTAGAATTGAATAAATTTATGATTACTCTTAGAATGATCTCCTTATGTCCTTTGGATGATTCTCTATGGTTCATAGGTGCTTAGAAGGAATGCATTGATTACCTTTAATACTAGTACATAACATAAAATTGTGTGAAAATTGCACAACTAGTCTACTCAAGATGGAAGAATGATGAGGGATAGTTTGTTCACTTTGAATTTCAATGTAAAACTGGAAAGAGACATATTCATGACCAAAAACTTGAACTTTAAATCAATAATGATAAAATAGATGTGGCAAACAACTAAATAGAGGAAGGTATACAAAATAATGTGATAAATAAGTAGATTGTTAAGATAAATATAAAAGAGTGTGTGAAAATAAATAAGAAATCAATATTAAAGACTTGTTAGGTTTACTAAGATGATATGTACACCAACATGAGATCTTAGGCCTATGAACAAAAACTAAGGTCTCATATTTTTTTAACATAACATTGGAACACAAGTAGGTTCCATTTAGTCATTAAAGGAGATATAAACAATTGAATTATGTTTCTTTATAACAATGTAATTTGGATTATTAACTTTGTGTTTGTGATCTAGATATAATGAAAATTGAATACTTTAAGTAAAACATAAAATTACAAAATAGAAAACCAACATAATAGGTTAGAATTTGAAATAAGATGTAAAGAGAATTCTAGATTTATAAGTTGGAGCTGAAAGTGAATGATGTGCATACTAGAAATCCTAATCTAGGGCACATCCAAATTGATAGAAACAGAGAAAAATATTGTTGAGAGGTGTTGTAGGTTTGTCTCCTACAAATTGAGCTAGAAGATGTTAGATATGGTGTTGGGGACCCTAGTTATGGTGTTTTTGCATGTTTAAAATATGGGATTAATGTTTTGGATCGTCTAGGATGCTTATCTCTACCCTCTTTTACTTTTCAATTAGAGTTTATGATCAAAAAAATGGAGAAGAGTAACTTTTTTGTATAGGGGTTTTGCTTAGAATTCAAATCTTATGTTGACATTTCAACCTCTGCAATAGCTATTATTATGAAAAATAAATCTTAAAATTAGAATACAGTAGAATGAAACAATGTTAAAATAAAATAATCATATCTTAGAAATAAAAGTGGTGGTGATGCAATGTTTTTTAGACAAGTCCTTCAAATGTCAAAAAAAAATATAATCTAGACATGAAATCATACTTGAATGCTCAATATGTTGTCAACTAGTCCTTGGAATCAGATATGATCTTGAGTGAGAATGTAAATTCATTCCTTTTCCAAAAAATGAACTTATGAATAATAGAATATTTGATTTATATAAGGTTCACAAGGTGTATTTGATTCATTTAGTCTACTTAAAACTATCATTAATAAAAAACCTAAATTCTAATTGTGAATGCTAACACTAGCAATGACTAAAATTTGGTGTCACATTATTGGGAACCTTTATCCCACCAAAATAAGACCCCCAGAAGGGATTCATGAGTATAAGTTTTGTAATGGTATATCTTATCTTAAATTTAGTATTTTATGGCAATTTGAAATTTTAGGATTGATTTAAAGTACGAGATCTCTCAAATATGGTCTAGGAAAAATAAAAATAGAGTTGGTACCAAATAAACTGTGAAATTGTAAAGTGCTATGATTTATTAAACACTACAAAAAGTAAGAGATTAAGTGCATAGCTTTATCGTTGGAGATTAATATTTGATTACTTAGTATGTAAAGGGTATAGAAAATAATGAAAATATGAAACTAAATAAAAATAATATATATAAAACTATTCATTCATGAAAAAATAAGAGAGGAAAAAAGGCTAAATTCATAATAAGTCTATATAATTAGATTTGTTTCAATGATATTTAAAAGGTTTTATAAACCTTTATTTTCCCATGAGTAACCACCTCTGAGACTATAACTTTCCAACTAACAACTATAAGTTGGCACTTGTTGATTAATATAAATTATAAACTAAGCTATTTGATGTAATGAGATAACATTTCCCGTCATTAGATTTATCCAAATAAGGTTGGAAGTTGCAAGGGTTTTCAATACAATCCTTCTCAAATAGAAGCACCTTCACAAATCCTCCTCGCTCACTCAAGAAACACCAAATTGATTGTGTCAGTGGATCTCCTGGCCATGGAGTCTAAAATCATTTGCTATGCTCAAGAAACATTGAATTAACTCCAATCTTCACATTGTGAATGCTCCCACCCCTTTTACACAATGAGACATATTTCTTCTAAAATTTCACATCTCCGTAAGTGTGCCTAATGCCTTCTCTAACATTGGACAATTATGATGTCAAACCCCCTCTTCTATTCTAAAACACACATATATCAACAATGACCTAATCCACTAAAATTGTTTGCCATTTCATAATTACAATGTATGGATTTTTATTTTTTTAAATAGTAGACAATCGAAATAATTAATTTAGTTGTTATTTTCTATGATTTTTAATATTGATAACAAATTTTAAATTTAAATATAAAAATTTAGATATAAATAATCAAATTTTAGAAATTATAATTGAAAAAAGTATATTGAGGAAAAATTATGTACCATAACAAAATTTAAATGTCTTATGTACCTTGGTTGCACCATTAAGAGTACAACCACTACACCACATAGTGATCCCCAAATTGAATGATGATATTTAATCCTTAATACTTTATCTAAATAAATATAAAGATTTACAATGAAATCATTACGTTGGATTTCAACTTATTTTTTATTGTGTTTATATGACATTGTTTTGAATCATGAATTAACAATGAACATTGTGAGATCCATTATGTGCACAAGGATTAAAAAACTAGTCATTTCAAAGTGTTGCTAATAACTGTTGTCACAAAGGTTTGCACCCTTGTCCGAAGTTTTTACCTAAGGGCAGCCTTGTGAAACATGGAAACAACCTCCAAGCTGTGGGACTTGAACTGTGAGGTTGAGTCTCTAGAGAAGGTTGGCTTCCTTTACTATCAAGATGCACCTAACTACTCTTGGAGAGGAAAAGGGAGAAGGAATGCATAGAAGCAAATCTACCTATTCTAACCTAAGGGGGTGATGCACCAAAATAGAGTGTTCAAACCAATCTCTACCCATACATGCACTATTGAACCATCATGACACCAAAAGATATACACATCCAGACTTGCTTTAATCTAACAATCACATATAAATCAAAAAAAATAAATGAATGACACAAGGAAAGAGAGGATTCACTTATATACTATTCATAGGCCAAAAGAGATATAGTCATGCAAGATTGTAGATAATTACAATACACCAATGAGAGGCAAATAGTTCTTGCACTTCACATCTATGGATGAAGGAGATAAGAATGTCATGTAACTCAAAGGAAAAAAGGATTTACAGTGAAATTCAAAGCAATATCAAAGAAGTCAAAGAAGATTCGACCAATAAAAAATATACAAAAATTGCCTTTATAGTTCAAGCATAACTAAGATATTTTCTAACTAAAGTTACTCCACAACCACTACCATTAAGTCTTGATAAAGATCTGGAGAAAATCTAATCCGGGCACGTATTCAAATACAATGAAATCTAATATTTGATGGGGAGGATCTTGAACAAGGTTCTAGCCTCAACTACTAGAACTCACTTTAGGCTTTCTCCTAGCCTCTTAGGGTATTTATCCTATACCCTACTCCAAGGTAATCTTCTCTCTATTCCCTTATTACACTAATCCTCACCAATCAACTCAAAACTCTATTTCACCATGGGGTCTCCCTAGTGCTCTCATTGCACCGTTCTTGACAACTGGCTTCCAGGAGTGCATTCTTGGCTATATTGAATTCCAAGGCTTGTATTAGGTCTCATTCAATAGTTTTTAGGATCACTAAGTGAATTGGAGTATTGGGTTTCCAATCGATTTGAAGATTGCATAGTTAAGAGGGCTACCAAGACTAATAACAAAATTAGGCCTCCAAAATTGATTTTTGGCTTATATCTCCTCAAACCCTTAAGAAGTACTCAAAAAAATTTATGATTTGGATACCCTTTTGGCTCCCATTGAAGATTTTTCAGGTCTGCAACACCCAGGTCATCCGTACAAGGGATTTCCAAAAATATGTCTATTTACAAGGGTTTCTTGTTTGTATGAACAGGAATATAGAGAGTTCTTCCTTTCACCACTCAAATGGACTCTAAATGAATGAACTCCTAGAATTAACTTCCTTCACTCACCACTCTTTCCTTCCATGAATTTTTATTTCACCCAACACCCCATTCTATGCCCCTTTCAAACACTTATTTGCTGATTTCATTGCCTAGCCGGGTATGCAAACTCGCCTAGGGCCTCTTGGAAAAAACAAAAAACCTTTGAAAAACAAGACAAAAATAAATATTTACATTTTTTATAAAGTCTAGTACTTGATTCCAAAAGGCCATCATGGTTCCACCATTGGAATTCAAGTTATAGAGATTTCTTTGCTCATTGTTGTGTACAGACCAGCGAACTGGCAACTTTAAAAAGATTTTTCAAACTAGTAATGAAACTGATCAAAAAAACTCCTAATCTTTACCAAAGCATCTACATTCCATACACTATAAAATCACATGAAAACAGCAACCCTATCAATCCATTAAAGGTGTGGATGAAGGGTGAAATCAGAAAACTGTCATCAAAATGCTCAGTTTGCTCTTCATTCCAATGCCAAAATTCGTACAAAAGCATATGCCAACCCTCAAAATAACTTGGATTGGTCTTAAATACCTCTTACCCACGTGAATCAACAGATCCCATAGGTTTCCAACTGATTCTTGAAGCCCTTATAAAGTTTTAGCACTTTTTGTCAATGTTGTCAAGCAACTTTGCAAAGTTGCAAAGTTGCCAAGTGCAACTTTTTCACTATTGTGCATTTAATGGCTCCATGACCTCAAACATGGTTAAATGAACCTATTTCCATGTAATTACAACTTTTAACATATTTTCCATGTTTCCCATCCTCTTGGGGTCTTGGTCAGTGTTTGACCATTCTAGGCTCTAACAAGCAATTTAAGCAATTTTGCCAACATAGAAGCAACTTGGAAACTCAAACACAACAAAAACCTATTTACAAACACAACTCACACACTTGGGGCTTTATCCCATAGCCCTTATTCATGTGGTCTAGCCAAGACCACTACAAGACAAAAATGATTTAGGAAACTTGGCATATTTCCTAGGTGCTCTTGCACCATTCTCCCCCTATGACAAAAAAAAACTTAAGGTGGGTCAGTATTCAAGAGATCTTGACTGATACCTCTCTTTTTGAATTCATGTTCAGCTACCCATGTCGCTTCAAATTCAGGCTGGTTTTTCCATTTTACTAAATGCTCCATATAAATTCCATGCCTAGTCTTCTTCTTTACTCTTGAATCTAGAACTTTTTCAGCTTGAGGCTTGGTTTGGAGAGGAATACTAATTTCTGGAATATTCTTATCTACCTCTATGATGTGTTCATCTTCCATGACATTAGGACCCTTGTATTTAACCAAATCTTGAATGTTGAAGATGGGAGAGATGGCTAGATTGTTTGGCAACTCAATCTTGTAGGCATTTGGGCCATACTTAGCTAGAACCTTACAAGGCCCTATCCTCCTCATTTGAAGCTTTCTTGGAACACCTTTTTGAAGTCTAGCCTTGTTCAAGTGTACCATCACCAAATCTCCTACTTCAAATTGTAAATCTCTCCTCCGTTCATCTACTTTAGTCTTTAACCTTTGAGTAGCCTCTATCAAGGACTTCTTGACCTGCTCATGTACCTCTCTCATGGACTGGGCAAAATCATCTGCATGTCCACTAATCTCTTCTTGATTCTTTAATTCTCGTAGCTCACAAACTCCTCTTGGGTGATAACCATAAACAACTTGAAAAGGGCTCTTACCGGTAGTTCTATTTGTGCTATCATTGTAGGCAAACTCAGCTTGTGGTAGGACTTGATCCCACACTTGGCCATACTCCTTTGTTAAACACCTTAGAAGGTTTCCAAGCACCCTATTAATTACCTCAGTTTGACCATCAGTTTGGGGATGGCAAGCTGAACTATGTGCCAAGTTAGTACCTAGCCTTCTCCACAAGGTCTTCCAAAAGTGCCCCATGAATTTAACATCTCTATCTGAAACTATACTGATTGGTAAGCCATGAATCCTTACAACTTCTTTGAAAAATAAGTGAGCAATATAGCTAGCATCATGAGTAGTCTTACAAGGAATAAAGTGACTCATTTTGCTAAATCTGTCCACAACTACAAACACACTATCCAAACCTGATGTTGTTCTTGGTAAGCCCACTATGAAGTCCATGCTGATGCATTCCCATGGCCTATTTGGAATGGGTAAGGGCTAGTACAATCCTGCATTTGTAGAAGTTCCCTTGGCCTTTTGACAAATCATGCATTGTTCAACATACTTCCGGATATCTCTTTGCATACTAGGCCAATAGTAGAATCTTTCCACCAACTCCAATGTTTTGTTCAAACCAAAGTGTCCACTAAGGCTTCCATTATGCTTCTCTTGGATCAGATTTTCTCTCATTGATCCTCTAGGCACACATAATTGATTTCCCCTAAACAACAACCCATTTTGCAAAGTGTAATCAGCAAACTTGCTATGAAAATGATTGTTAAACTCTACACATACCTTGTAGGCCTCTAAGAAGTCTTCATCATCAGCATATAGGTCTTTGAAACCTTCAACTCCAATACTCTCTAACTGTATTTCTTGGATAGTAAGAAGCCTTATACTTAATGCATCAGCTACTTTATTTATCTGCCCTTTCTTGTGCTTGATGTTGAATGTGTAGGATTGTAGGAATTCCATCCATTTGATGTGTCTTAGGCTCAACTTCTCTTGAGTGTTGATGTAACTCAATGCTTGGTTATTAGTGTATACAACAAACTCTTTAGGTAAAAGATAGTGCCTCCACTTCCTAAGTGCTTGCACCAATGCATACAATTCTAAGTCATAGGATGAGTACCTAGATTTGGATTCATTTAGCCTTTCACTAAAGAATGCTACTGGCCTTCCTTCTTGGCTTAATACAGCCCCAACAGCAATATTACTTGCATCACATTCTACAATAAACAACTTGTCAAAACTAGGTAAAACCAAAATGGGTTTAGTAGCTACCTCTTTCTTCAACCTTTCAAACCCTTCATTGGCTTCTTTGGTCCACAAGAACTTAGTTTTTAGTCCTCCCTTGATGGTGTCTAATACTGGTGCACATATCTCACTAAAACCCCTTATAAACTTCCTGTAGAATTGTGCCAAACCATGGAAACTTCTTACTGCAGCCCCTGTTTTAGGTGTAGGCCAGTTTAGAATGGTTTCTATTTTACTTTCATCCATCTTCAAATTACCTTGTGAAACTACAAAACCAAGGTAAACCAACTCTTGTTTCAAGAACTCACTTTTCTCAAGATTAATGGTCAATTTTTCTTCTTGTAACTTCTTTAAAAAAATTGCCAAATGCTTCATGTGTTCTTCTTTAGTCTTGCTGAAAATGAGAATATCATCAAGATAAACCACTACAAAAATGCCTATGTAGTCCTTCAACACTTCATTCATTAGCCTCATGAATGTACTAGGTTCATTAGAGAGGCCAAATGGCATTACTAGCCATTCATAAAGTCCTTCCGTAGTTTTGAAGGCTGTTTTCCATTCATCACCCTCCTTCATTCTGATTTGATGGTAGCCACTCTTGAGATCTATCTTGGAGAAATACTTAGCACCCCCCAAAAAATCCATTAGATCTTCTATTCTAGGAATAGGAAACCTATATCTAATTGTTATCCTATTTATGGCTCTAGAATCAGTGCACATTCTCCACTTACCTCCTTTCTTTGGTGCCAAAAAACCCAGTACAGCACATGGGCTAATACTCTTCCGAATGAGACCTTGGTCAAGTAGCTCTTGTACTTGTCTTGCAATTTCTTTATTCTGATTTGGAGTCATCTTGTAAGCAGCCTTGTTGGGCAATGAGGATCCAGGAACAAAGTCTATTTGATGACTAATAGATCTTTGTGGAGGGAGTGTGGCAAGTTCTCCATCACTTATGATGTCTTTGAACTGATCCAATAGTTCTTTTACCTCTCTTGGCAATAGTGTTTGTTTGACAGCATCTTTCTCCTTTGGTTTCACAACTATGGCAAACCCAACTTCATTGTTCTCCTTGAAATCATGTAAGAATTATTTTCCACTCATGAGTAGAACACGCTGATCTGTTGCTGCATCTATGCCTTCCTCAACAAGTGATTGGATTTTGTATGTCACTCCTCCTTTCTTGAATGTATACAAGTTCTTCTTCCCATGATAGACAGCATCCCTATCATATTGCCATGGTCTACCCAAGAGTAGATGACAAGCATCCATGGGCAACACATCACAAAGAATTTTGTCTTGATATCCTCCAATTGAAAAATCCAGCCAAACTTGTTCATTTACCAACACATTCTGCCCTTTATTCAGCCATGTGACTCTATATGGATGATCATGAGGAATCTTTGTTAGCTTGAGCTTTTGGACAGCCTCTTCAGAGATGATATTATCAGTTGATCCTGAGTCAACAATAACTTTGCAAACCTTACCAAGTATCTTGCATTTTATTCTAAAAAGTTCCCTTCTTTGTTTAGGCTCTTCTTTGCTAGGCTCCTTGATCAAAACTCTTCTAAACATCAAATTTTCTCCCTTCTCAGAATCAAGATTCACTTCTGAAGTTATATTGTTGCTGCATTCTTCTTGAACATATGTTATCTTCTTATCCCCTTGGGAAGATGATGCCTTCTTAGGACATCTATAGGCTGGATGACCAAGTTGTCCACAATGGTAACATTTCATGTTTGCAAAATGTGAACCCCTTCTGAAATTGTTTGATCTGCCTCTAGCTCCACCACCAAATCCTCTTCCTCTAGTGAAATTACCTCTTCCACTTGTTTCCCCACTTTGCTCAATCAACTTGGAGTCTCCTGTGGCCTTGGGTTCATTGCTTCTTCCCCCATAACCACCTCTATGTCCTCTAGAGTCTCTCCCTCTTCCTCTACCCCTAGAGTTAGAGTCTTGTTTCCTTCTATTCTTATCTTCCACTTTGAGTGCCAATTGAAAACACTTATGAACAGTAGTAGGAGTCCAAAGGCTGATCTCCTCTTGAATACTCCATTTCAAACCACCTAAATATCTAGCCACCTTGATGCTCTCCTCCTCTTGGACCTTGGATCTCAAGAAATTTTTTTGAAACTCTTCAGTATAGGAGGCCACATCCAAATCTTTTTGCTTCAAGCTTTGTCTCTTCTTGTGTAGCTAGATTTCATAGTCTTCAGGCAAATAGTTATCTCTGATTTTTGCCACCATAGCTTTCCAATTAGAGATAGGTTTCTTGCCTTCTCTTTCCCTCTCTTCTTGAATGAACTTCCACCATGTTAGGGCTGGTCCCCTTAATCTTTCTTTGGCAACCTTCACCTTTTGTGCCTCTGATACGCCTTCACATTCAAAATGGTTCTCCATCCCTTCAATCCATTCCATGACCAACTCTGAATTCATCTTACCAGTAAATAGGGGTATCCCCTCAAGAGATTTGCCACCCAATGCATTGATGGCTTTAAGGAAAGGTTCCTCTTGTAATGGAGGATCAGGTTCAGGTACATAGTCCTCTTCATTCTCTTCCTTTCCCTTTTCTTCATTAATTTCCAACTTCTCTTTCATTTTTCCAGCTGTCTCTACCACTTCATCAAGCTTATCTTTCATAGCTTCTAAGGCTTCCTCAAGGAGCCTATTTTTCTCCCTTTGTTTTGTCACTTCCTTTGCCAACTCAGCATTTGTTACCATGGTGGTTTCTCCCACTGACTCACTTCCAAAATAAGACATACACAATGTCTTGTCCCAAACCTTTCAAGGCTCTGATACCAATTTGATGGGGAGGATCTTGAACAAGGTTCTAGCCTCAACTACTAGAACTCACTTTAGGCTTTCTCCTAGCCTCTTAGGGTATTTATCCTATACCCTACTCCAAGGGAATCTTCTCTCTATTCCCTTATTACACTAATCCTCACCAATCAACTCAAAACTCTATTTCACCATGGGGTCTCCCTAGTGCTCTCATTGCACCGTTCTTGACAACTGGCTTCCAGGAGTGCATTCTTGTCTATATTTAATTCCAAGGCTTGTATTAGGTCTCATTCAATAGTTTTTAGGATCACTAAGTGAATTGGAGTATTGGGTTTCCAATCGATTTGAAGATTGCATAGTTAAGAGGGCTACCAAGACTAATAACAAAATTAGGCCTCCAAAATTGATTTTTGGCTTATATCTCCTCAAACCCTTAAGAAGTACTCAAAAAAATTTATGATTTGGATACCCTTTTGGCTCCCCTTGAATATTTTTTAGGTCTGCAACACCCAGGTCATCCGTACAATGGATTTCCAAAAATATGTCTATTTACAAGGGTTTCTTGTTTGTATGAATAGGAATATAGAGAGTTCTTCCTTCCACCACTCAAATGGACTCTAAATGACTGAAATCTTGGAATTAACTTCCTTCACTCACCACTCTTTCCTTCCATGAATTTTTATTGCACCCAACACCCCATTCTATGCCCCTTTCAAACACTTATTTGCTGATTTCATTGCCTAGCCGGGTATGCAAACTCGCCTAGGGCCTCTTGGAAAAAACAACAAACCTCTGCAAAACAAGAAAAAAATACATATTTACATTGTTTATACAGTCTAGTACTTGATTCCAAAAGGCCATCATGTTTCCACCATTGGAATTCAAGTTATAGAGATTTCTTTGCTGATTGCTGTGTACAGACCAGCGAACTGGCAACTTTAAAAAGATTTTTCAAACTAGTAATGAAACTGATCAAAAAAAACTCCTAATCTTTACCAAAGCATCTACATTCCATATACTATAAAATCACATGAAAATAGCAACCCTATCAATCCATTAAAGGTGTGGATGAAGGGTGAAATCAGAAAACTGTCATCAAAATGCTCAGTTTGCTCTTCATTCCAATGCCAAAATTCATACAAAAGCATATGCCAACCCTCAAAATAACTTGGATTGGTCTTAAATACCTCTTACCCACATGAATCAACAGATCCCATAGGTTTCCAACTAATTCTTGAAGCCCTTATAAAGTTTTAGCACTTTTTGTCAATGTTGTCAAGCAACTTTGCAAAGTTGCAAAGTTGCCAAGTGCAACTTTTGCAATATTGTGCATTTAATGGCTCCATGACCTCAAACATGGTTAAATGAACCTATTTCCATGTAATTACAACTTTTAACATATTTTCCATGTTTCCCATCCTCCTGGGGTCTTGGTCAGTGTTTGACCATTCTAGGCTCTAACAAGCAATTTAAGCAATTTTGCCAACATAGAAGCAACTTGGAAACTCAAACACAACAAAAACCTATTTACAAACACAACTCACACACTTGGGGCTTTATCCCATAGCCCTTATTCATGTGGTCTAGCCAAGACCACTACAAGCCAAAAACGATTTAGGAAACTTGGCATATTTCCTAGGTGCTCCTGCACCAATATTCTATCAAACTAGGGCCTCGAGAAGATAGGAAACGATGCCATTAAACCATTCTAACCAAAAATATGGATAAACTGGGGGGGTGGAGTGTTTTCCTGCTATTTACTAGGTTCAACATTCATTCGAGAGTGATTGGAATTGATTATGAGGATCAAATCATGCAACAAAACTTAATCCCCTTCGTATCTAGCTTATGAATTAGCAAAGTTAGCAAGTCAACCAAACTTTGCCAACAAGATGAGCCACATGGGCCAATAGTCTTTCAATTTTTTGGCACCTTGCAAAGTCTCCACATGGTTGACCACATCTAACTGACTAATCGAACCACCCTTTCAAAACCTTGACCATGATATCTCCCAACTTTCAGCCTTAACTGTCAACACTAACTACAGTGTTATCTCCTTGAGCCCACAAGGACACGTGTCCTTCAGGCACTTTCTCACAATGTTTAACTTCCTCACATCTCCAGCATGCGGGAAAGCGTCAATCATTGATCTCCATGAGATCAATGATCGTGAAAGATCTTATCATACTACGCTTGCCGCTCAAAATTCCTAGGCCCATGAACCACTCAGCATCTGACTCAACCTGACTCGGCCCCATCTTGCATCACCCTACAGCATACAAAACCAACTTGACCCCATAAAGACACGTGGCAGTAAGGCACTTTCCCACATTACTTAACATCCTTGCACTTTCATGATGCAGGGAAGTGCCAGCCCTCGATCTCATTTGAATCTGATGGTGGAAGGTACAATTGAGAAGATGTGACATGACTGCAAATTTAGATTTTATTCCTTTGGGCTTGCGAGGAAACATGGTGACCTAGTGCTTGCCCGCATTGTTAGGAAGTCTAACAAAACAGAGAATGCGGGAAAGCAGGTGCCAATCAAATTGTCGGCTGGACTGACCTTCTTCCTTTCTGTGGCCCATGCAAGAATATTCACCTCAACTGCCATGCATCACAAAGGGGCTTCCCTACATTATGTAAAGGTCATTTTTTTTGAGAAAGCGGGAAAGCACCTGCCATAGATCTGTGCAAGATCTAACGGTGGGGAAAGTTATGGGTAAGTAGAAATAAATTTAGGGAATATATGGGATACAAAAAGGTTTTTTACTCATTTATTTTTTGTATCTCCATGGCATTAAAATAATATTAAAGATTGGAAGCGACCGTTGGGTGGGCTCAAGTGTTTGAATTTCAAATTTTTGGCGGGAGGCAAAAATAGGTAACATTTTTGCGACTCGGAGGGGACGCAAGCTAGCTATGCATATGACCAGTGACCTTATGCATCCATTGGGCCATAGAGTCATAAAATATTTGGATCAATGCACTATGAAACCCTAACCCTACCTCTGTGGTAGTAAAACACTAAAAGCTCTATCTCTGCTCCTCTACAACTCAGCAAAACACATATGCTCATGCACTTCTTGGAAAGCTAGAAACCAATAGGAAGAAAACTAAGCTACCTATGTACATGAAACCTCAACCCCTATTAGAAACATAGTTTGAAGTAGATCTCATTGATTGGGATAGGCAAAATTTCACCACCAGGCTTGCTTAATTGAAAAGCATTAGCCTGCTTGCAATTGACAATCACATAGGGACCACTCCATAGTGCATCAAATTTTGAGTGTCTCCCTGGCTTTGCCTTGTCCACATCCCATTTCAAAACCAAATCACCTTCTCTAAAGATTATGACACTAGCCTTCTTGTCAAAGCCCCCTTTCACCTGTTGTTGATGTGTTTCTAGGGTTTGCATGGCCTGACTTCTTTTCTCTTCCAGATCCATCAGCTCTGCCATTCTCACTGTCATCGCATCATCTTCAATTAGCTCCAACTAATGAGCTAGTTCTAGGGATGGAAATTCCAATGAAATTGAAAGCCTTGCCTCTCTGCCATATACCAACATAAATGGTGAATTTCCTATTGACCTCTTAGGTGTTATTCTATCAACCCATGGTACAGTCCTCATCTTTTGATGCCAACACATCTAATTATCCTCTATAGTTCTTTTCATAATCCTAATCAAGTTTTTGTTGGATGACTCAGCCAAACCATTGCCTCGAGGATAGTAGTTTGAGGATGTGCTCAAGTAGATATTATGGTCAACTACCCATGCACAAATCTGAGCTCCTAAAAAAGATTTTGCATTATCTGAAATAATGGTTGAAGGGACACCAAACTTGGTCACAATTCTGTCAAGGAATTCAACAATTGAAGATTTTGTGGCATCCTTAAATGCAACTGCCTCTGTCCATCTGGTGAAGTAATCTATAGCAGCTAAAATCCATTTGTGACCAGAACTAGAAGAAGGATTGACAGGGTCTATGAAATCCAATCCCCATTGAGCAAAAGGCTGGTCCACCTGAATGGGATGAAGAGGAAGAGCTGCAAGCTTTTGCTTACCAGAAAAGAAGGCACATTTTTCACACTTCCTCACATACCTATGACAATCATAGAATAGGGATGGCCAGTAGTAACTAGCCCTCATGATCTTCATTGCAGTTGTCCTTGCTGAGAAGTGACCACCATCAGGACCATCATGAAGCTCTTTGATCATTCTTTCATCTTGGTCTATGTCAATGCATCTTAATAGGGCTCCATTAAAATCTTTCTTGAAAATGATACCATCAACTATGACATAAGGAATTGAGTGTAATATAAATTGTCTCCTTTTAGTTCTATCTAATCCTTGAGGATATCCATTTCCTAATAAGAAATTCTTCATATCATCCATCCAATTCCTTGGGTCATCATTTCTTGTCTCTTGTTGTTCTGTTAGTATCATAGCAACTTCCTCATCTAATTCTTGATATGATATCATCTATTTACATAACTCCTTCCCTCTTACTAGCTTGGTGATCTGGATGTCAACATTGTATTCCATTACTCTAGTAATCCAACCAGCCCTTTTCTCACTAATATCTTTGCTCAAAAGGAAATCCTTCCACTCACATGGGGTACTAACAAATGAATTTTATTGTGAGACAGGAGGTATCTAAGTTTCTTCAAAGCTCTTATGATTGCAAGGGCTTGCTTCTGTACATAGTTGTATTTTTTTTCATACTCTTTAAGCCCTTCACTAAAGAAGGCTATGGGATGCTCTTCATCTTTATCAATTTTTTGAGTCAAGACAGCAGAAATACTTGACTCACCACCTAGGGCATAAAGGATGAAATCCTTTTCAAAATTTGGATTAATGAGAGTAGGGGCTAAGGCTATGGCTACCTTGATCTCTTCAAAACTCTCCTTCCCTTCCTTGGTCCATGGAAAGACCATACTTTTCTTTAGAATAGCCATAAGGGGTTTTACCATGGTAGCAAGATTAGGGATAAATCTTCTTACAAAATTTATCCTACCAAGGAAACATTGCAACCCTT
Source organism: Cupressus sempervirens (assembly GCA_028749045.1). Lineage (NCBI taxonomy): Eukaryota > Viridiplantae > Streptophyta > Pinopsida > Cupressales > Cupressaceae > Cupressus > Cupressus sempervirens. Next base: position 683,407,826 of record CM053784.1, on the reverse strand, counting down.
TTTTATGTTTAGGAAGAGGGAGAGAAAGTATTGCTTTTGTTCTTTCTAGATCAATGGTTAAACCATCCTCAGACACAATGTGTCCAAATAATTTTCCTTGATTGGTAGCAAAGACACACTTTCTTTCGTTAAGGGATACCCCAAACTCTCTACACCTTAAGAACACCTGTCTTAAATGATCAAAATGATCTTCTACATTCTTTGAATACACTGTGATATCATCAAGGTAAACTAATACAAACTTTTCGATCCCATTTTTGAAGGCCATCTCCATTGCCTTCTGAAATGTAGCACCTACATTGGTTAGTCCAAATGGCATCTTACAATAAGCATAAGTACCCCATTTGGTGGTAAATGCAATCTTGTACCTATTAGATTCTTTGACCAGCACTTGATTATAGCCAAGAAATCCATCAAGAAATGAAAACCTCTTTGAAACATTGACCTTGTACAAAATTTGCTCCATGGAAGGGAGAGGATGGTGATCTTTAAGTGAAGCTTGGTTAAGGTCCCTAAAGTCTAGACACAATCTAATTTCTCCATTCTTCTTCCTAACAGGGACAAGGTTTGATACCCATGATGAGTGCTTGATGGGGAAATTTATATTGGCCTCAATCAATTTGGATAGCTCCTTTCTCATTAAGGGTTCAATTTTGGGATTCACTGGCCTCTATTTTTTTCTTATTGGTTTGACATTATCAATTAAATCTATGGTATGCTGAAACAACCTTGGGTCAAAACCCTTTAAATCATCATACGTCTAGGAAAATAAATCATTAAATTCTTGACATAGATGAATAAAACTTTCTTGCTCAATCTCAGAACATACCTTCCCCATGTTTAAGGATTTTCCATTAGCCACCATGACTGGTATGTGATCATCTTTGTCAGCAGCTAGGTTCATGACTCAACCTCTCGCTTGGTCATCAGGATTGAAAACACTCTCTAAGGTAATGAGACCCTTAGGCAATTTGTTGGAACTAAGATTAATGATTTGATCACCATACTGATCTTGCAGTCTTGACTAGTTTATATCTAAAAATTCTGCTTCATTCTGCAAGAAGCTTACAATTTGTTCATCAGATTCAAACACTTGCCAATGGATGTTGTTTTCAGGGATGGTAGGCCTTACTACCATTTTTATTTTTTGCTTCTTCTTCTTCTCAAAATTCCTTGGCACATCATGAGATGCACCTATTGCTGCAAGCCTATCAGCATATCTATTTTCTTTTCTAGGGATGCTTTGAATATTAAATGCATTGAAACCCTCAACTAAATCCCATACCCTATGTTTATAAGACTTGAGCAAACCATTCTTGGTGATATTCTGATTTCTCACTTGATTAACCACCAACTCACTATCTCCATATACACTTAAGGCTTGAATTCCTCTTTTCTGAGCAAGTAGGAGACCCTAAATCAAGGATTCATACTCAGCCACATTATTCATGTAAATGAACTAGAGTCTAAAGGAGAAGTAGTACCTTACTTGTATAGGAAAAATCAACATCACACCAACACCTGATCCATTCTTATTCCTTGAGCCATCAAAGTACATACTCCATATCCCACTCACATCTTCTTTAGTCTCCACAAGATTGGGAACTAGAGCATCCTTCTCTAATATACAATATGTACTGAGGCCTGTCTCAAGAGTTTCTGACATAGGATCGAATTGATATGCATTAGCCCATTCATCTAAGAGAAAATTAGGTATCTTTGCTAGGGAAGTGGTAGGCTCATTCATTATGTCATTCTCATCCATTTCTAGGATAGTGCAATTCATGTTGATGAGATTAGGGGTGTACAGTTCAATATGATGGACGGCTTGAGGCTCTATTGTAATTGAAGCTTTGGTCCCATATCTTGTTCTAAAAGACATATATCACCAATCAAAAGATATGTAACCACCTATTTGGGCAGTGAAGTCTCTTGATAGATAGATGGAAAAATGTGGCTTGACTTCAACAACAGATATATCTTGAGTTACAGTACAACCAAGGCATGCATGTAGGGCCATTTCCACATTCCTAAGGATCCCTATAGTCTTGACAGTACTACCATCCAACTATAATACATTTTTAACAATGGGCTCATATTTCATTTCCAAGGCATTAGCAGCATACCTAGGCATCACTGAACTGCTAACCCCTGAATCAATCATGCAATTGTGGACTAGTTTACCCCCTATAATTAGAGAAACATAAAATGGAGGGGGTCTAACCTTTTTACTTGTTTCTTCCTCCCTTGATGGTTTTACTAGGCTTGTGGCACTTTCCATGCTGGGTGGCTAATCCTTTGGTTCAATACTTTCTAATTCTTGCTGTAGCAACCTCTTTTGCATGGGTATAGTAGCAACAGCATCCCACATGGAAATATTCACATTTTTCCTCTTCATTTTTTCTACCACATTGAATGGCATAGTAGGTACTTTGGTAGAAGCCTTGGGAGCTACATTTGTAGGAGGTTGAGATGGAACAACCTGAGGATCATTTACATCCTTTCTGCCATTATTTCACCTTTTCTACTAGAAGGTATTTGATTGATCATTTACTACTTGTTCATGAGGTATTGCATTTGAAGTTGAGGCATGATTGGGAGGAGGAGGGGTAGCATCTTCAATAGCTCTTCCTTTGCTCCTAGTGTTGTCAGCAATGGGATCCTGGTTTACATTACAATGTTCCTCCACTTGATGATTCATAAAGGAGCAATCACCTTGTCCTTGTATATACAAGGCATCTTTAAATTGGTCCTCCTTGTATGATTGTCCTGCTGCAATCTCTTGGATGGTCAAAGCCAAATAAGATTCAGCCTTCTAACACATGCAACAGGCATAGGAGTAGTTATAGGAGGGAGAAAAATCTTGATCTTGGGCCATGTTGTTTTGAGGAACTATGGCCCTACTTTGGTTTACATTTGAGGTTGAAGCATGGCTATTCTTCCTATTCTAATCAAAAGAATTGTTCCCATGATTATGATTTGGAGGCCTACCACTATTTAGAGTTTGATATTGCAATTGATGAGCCTTACTACCTTGAGCTTGTTGTCTCTCTAAAGTCACCACCTTATTGTTCACTTTTTGCATCACAGAGAAGCTATCCTCTAGCTTCTTCTCTTGGCCCTGCAAGCTTTTATCTATGTTCAACATCATAGATTGCATCATCTCCTTGATTTAATCTATTCCATTTGAAGATGTGGAAGCTTGAGGGACTAGAGCAAGGGATTGTGAAGTGGAAGTTGTGGGAAGAGGAGCCGTTGTTGGTTGGTGATTTGGAACATCAGGAAAGAAAGGAATAGGAGGCCTTGGAGCTAGCTTACCTCCTTGTATTAGGATGTTTTCTGACTTTATTGCTATGTCATAAGCATTAGACAAGGTATCTCCTTCCATAGTTTGGATTGTAGTGGCAATGTCACTGTTAAAAGCTCTAAAGTAATACAAGAAGGCATTACAAAGGGTAGGTTTTACTGGAGTAGGTATTCTATCCCATGTCTTTTGAAATCTATAGTCAAAATCAGTCATACATTCATGGGGGGCTCTTTTTATAGTAGTCAACTATTCTAAAAGTGACAAGTGGTCACTTTTGTCCTGAAAGTGTTTGCATAGTCTTGCTCCTAATCCATCCCAATTTGCTATGGAACCATGAGCCAAACCTCTATACCATTGTAGTGCTTTTCCTTTCAAGGATGAGGCTAGAAGTCTAACTGCAACATCCTCCTCTATAATACCATGGATATTACAGACATTTGCAACTTCTTGAATGTGTTCTGAAGGAGAGATAGAAGTTTCACTAGTAAACTATGGTATACTTTTGAGTGCAGCTATTAGTATGTCATGTCTTTGGGCCAATAAAAGAGGACTTCCACCATTAAAGGTGGTAAAATCATGAGCCCTAGGCTGTTCCATATAGACACGTGATATATTGATATGTTTTGATGGCAATCTAGGCTAAAATCTAATAGTAGGAGAAGTAGAGATTGATCTTGCAGGTGTATTTGTTACTATTGCACTCCTAACTAGTGATAAAGATACTCTAGTCTTCCTTCTTCTAGGATTTGAAATTGAAAGCTCTTGGTATTGAAATTTACCTCTAGAAGATGCCCTTGTTTCAGCTTTGGGCATGAATTACTGCAACTTTGGTCTGGAACTAGATGTATATGAAGCTAAGAGTCACCAAGTACTTGAAGAATGAATCCCTTGAAGGCTTGAACACCAAAGCCAATACTATCTCCTTGGTATTAATCTTGAAATCTTCCTTTTGACACTAGTAGACTTGAAATTTTTTGAATATAGTCCCATCGAGAGTGCCAAAAATTGTTGTAACAAAGGTTTGCACCCTTGTCTGAAGTTTTTACCTAAGGATAGCCTTGTGAAACATGGAAACAACCTCCAATTTGTGGGACTTGAACTATGAGGTTGAGTCTCCGAAGAAGGCCAGCTTCCTTTACTATCAGGGTGCACCTAACTACTCTTAGAGAGGAAAAGGGAGAAGGAATGCATAGAAGCAAATCTACCTATTCTAACCTAAGGGGGTGATGCACCAAAATAGAGTGTTCAAATCAATCTCTACCCATACATGCAGTATTGAACCATCATGACACCAAAAGATATAGATATCCATACTTTCTTTAATCTCACAATCACATGCAAATATAGGCCAAAAGAGATATAGTCATGCAAGATTGCAGATATCTACAATACACCAATGAGAGGCAAATAGTTCTTGCACTTTACATCAATGGCTGAAGGAGATAAGAATGTCATGCAGTTCAGAGGCAAAAGGGATTTACAATGAAATTGCAAAGCAATATCAAAGAAGTCAGAGAAGACTCAACCAGTAGAAAATCTATAAAAATTGCCTTTATAGCTTAGGCATAACTAAGATATTTTGTAACTAAAGTTACTCCACAACTACTGCCATTAAGTCTTGATAAAGATCTGAAGAAAATATAATCCAGGCACAAATTCAAATACAATGAAATATAATATTATGCCGAAACAGGGCCTTGAGAAGATAGGAAATGGTGCCATTGCACCATTTTGACCAAAAAGATGGATAAACTGGGGGGTGGAGTGTTTTTCTATTATTTACTGGGTTCAGCATTCATTCGAGAGTGGTTGGAATTGGTCATGAGGATCAAATCATGCAACAAAACTCGATCCCCTCTGTATCTAGCTTGTGAATTAGCAAAGTCAGCAAGTCAACCGAACTCTGCCAATAAGATGAGCCACGTGGGCCAATAGTCTTTCAATTTTTTGCCACCTCGCAAATTCTCCACATGGTTGACCACATCTAACTGACTAACTGAGCCACCTTTTCAAAACCTTGACCGCGATGTCTCCCAACTACCAGCCTTAACTGCCAATGCTAACTACAACATTATCTCCCCGGACCCACAAGGACACATGTCCTTCAGGTGCTTTCCCTCAATGTTTAACTTCCTCACATCTCCAGAATGCAAGAAAGCGTTGATCGTTGATCTCCATGAGATCAATGATCATGAAAGATCTTATCATACTGTGCTTGCCCCTAAAAATTCTTGGGCCCACAAACCACTCAGTATCTGACTCAGCCTAACCCAACCCCCTCTGGCATCACCCTATGGCATACAAAACCAACCTGACCCCACAAAGACACATGGTAGCGAGGTGCTTGCCTACATTACTTAACATACTTATGCCAGAAAGTGCCAGCCCTTGATCTCATTTGAATCTGATGGTGGAAGGTACAACTGAGAAGATGTGACATCACTACAACTTTAGCTTTTATTCCTTTGGGCCCGCGAGTACACGTGACAACCTAGTGCTTACCCATATTGTCAGGAAGTCTGACAAAACACAGAATGCAGGAAACCAGGTGCCAATCAAATTGCTAGCTGGACTAACCTTCTTCCTTTTTGTGGCCCATGCAAGAATATTTGCCTCACCTATCACGCATCGCAAAGGGGCTTCCCCACATTATGTAAAGGTCATTTTTTTTAGAAAGCGAGAAAGCGTCCACCAAAGATCTGTGCAAGATCTAACAGTGGGGAAAGTTATGAGTAAGCAGAAATAAATTTAGGGAATATATGGGATACAATAAGGTTTTTTACTAATTTATTTTATGTATCTCCATGGCGTTAAAATAATATTAAAGATGGGAAGCGACCATTGGGTGGGCTCAAGTGTTTGAATTTCAAATTTTTTGTGAGAGGATAAAATAGGTAACAATACCTACTTAAATATGTTCCAATAACCATGCCCTACAACTAGCTCATAAATTACCAATATTTGTGTATTAATGTCCTAATAAAATTGCACTCCTCTAATTAAAACTTAACAAATTTTATCTACTAATACAACAAATGAATGACAATTAGTACATTTGAAATATTTTAATGAACTTTTATTTTTCTATATATGAATGATTGTAAAAAAAATGCTCCATTGTACAATTTAATTGAACATTAATTCATGTTCTCAAAGTGGTGCCTTGTGTCCACTCCTTGTTAGGATAATTTTTTGAAGGATGGAGATGGCCCAATAATCATACTTTTTAGAGTTTCCCACTCAGATTTGTGTATAAATAGTTGCTTCTTCCATTCAGCTTTCCCACCAACTCAACATCAAGTGGTAGTATAACCTGAAAAGATCATCATGGAATAAGTTAAGTGCACTCATCTAGAAGTTTAAAGTTGATTCTTAGGCTTAGTTTCTGGCGTGGAAAATTTGCCCCTACTACCTTAAAAGATGGACTATTAAGCACACCTTTTGGTTCAGCTCCCATGCCCAACAACTCTGGAGGTTCCTCTTTTCCACTTTTTCGGCTTTATTCCCTCAAGCTTGGTACTAGACAAATGCCTTGCTTGATCTTTCATCAACCCCTACTATTATCATGCATCCTTCAGGCACATTATCCTTAAACATATGTGTATGGTTGTCTTATTATGATATTTGGGACTTCTCAGGAGGTCACACATACCTATACTACTCCAGCTTGAGCCCGCTTAACTATAGAGTTTCCTCCATCATTAAACCCACTCTATATGGTTGTCTTTTCACACACTTTCCATTCTTCTCAGGTTTAGTATTTGATGGCCACTTCAAATTTCTCTCCTTTGCTCCTTACTTTTAAAGCTGCCCTCCAGACCAAGGTCGAGCTCAAAAAGTCTCTTGAAGATATACAATATCAGCTTTGTATGTTTGAAGAAAAGTATAAAGTGCAGGTAAATCAAGCTACCATCAAATATTCTTGAGCAATGTGCTTACATCAAAGAGCTCAAGTTTATTGAAGGTGGTTGTCATGTCTCTCTAGAGGAGCCTTCTTGAACAAATATATGTCATGGTTCTTTCAGCCTAGAATACAAACAGCTTTGTTGTAGCATTGCTTCAGCGTTCTATATTAAAAGATGTTGATATTTTGAAGGAATCGCCTAATATCTTGAAAGAAGTTTACAAGTAAATAGCATTTTCAAAACTGTTGAACTAGGATAGTCATTTACTATAATAACATTACTTGTATCTATTGTCATATATTTGTAAAAAGGTTTATTTTGGTTAATAAAATGCTTCTTAAAACTTAAAACTAAAAGGACTACTTTCCCACAAACTACAAGAAGAGTGGCTCATTATGAAGCCAGGGTCCATTCATGCCCATTGCAAATTTCCACTATCAATATATAAAGGCACATCGTACTTAGTGGCTTCCCTTTTAATGCGCGCATTGAATTTGGGTATATTTGCTTCTTCCAAAAAATAGTACGTCCATAGAGTCGGTAAACTGGAAAAGGCTGTGGACTTCTTAGAGTATAGTTGGCCACCATATTTTTGTTTTGCATTCCATGGGATTAAATGAAATCACTGTTTCCCATGTATAATTGCCTGCCTCTCACGCGGCCTTCTTGAATTTTAGTTTATTATAAAGTCTTCTTTGTTTTTCTTATTTATCATCTGTATAACAATGGCGTTGAAAAATATATGTGTTTTAGTTTGTTGTTATTTAAACATTGTCTCTTAAACTACTAGTTTATAGACATTGTCTTCTTCAACAACTATTTATAGATTCAACAACTATTTATAAAATATAGGTCAATATGTATGGTTCAAAAACTATATAATTGAATAATAATAACAATGTTATAACTAAATTCATTCCAATCTTATAATCTATCTTACAACTATACCTATATACTAAAATGACAGGATTTGAATGATTTGAAGGGAAATGGGGCACATTTGACAAGAATATGTGTTTCTTAATTTTGTTTCATAGAATACCATGTGAATTTCCAGGGAAGAACATGACAGTGAAGGTAGACAAGATCAACAATTACCCATACTTTCTTGCTCTCCAATTTCTGTACCAAGGAAGGCAGATGGATATCATGGGCATTGAAGTTGCTCCTGTAAGAAACATTCATCTTATTCATGACTAGATATTCAAATCTTTAATAAATTTGAGTGGGTACAAGAAAAATAGATTTGTTTTTTATATAAAAATATTTGATGGATGTCATCAACAAACAAATTTTACGTGTTTTCGATACGGATCCAACATGCCTAAAACCTCTTTGACTAAGAGCATGAATATTTTTTAACATGTGATCTTTCAAATATTTTTTGTGAATATTTAACTTTAATATTTTTGTAGATAGTAGTTTTCCACAATCCATTAGAATTCTTAGCTGTGTTTTCTGGGTAGATTGTGTTACAATTTTTGCATCAACGTTTCAGATCACACTCTGTGATCCATCATCAGGATGAGAGAGGTGAAGGAAAAAAGTGTGATCCAAAACATTGATGCAAAAATTGTAACACAATCTACCCAAAAAAAATGGCTAAGAATTTTAATATTTTGATTAATAGAAAAAAATCTATTCATAAATTTATTGAATTAATTGAGGTGGGATCTTCCGGGTGGAAATCAATTAGGTGTGACCATAGGGCGATGTGGAGTATGGAGCAGCCACCAGAGGGGGAAATGTCAATAAGGATTCTTGTTACCAGTCGATATGATGGTTTTTGGGTGTGGGCCAAGGGTGTTGTTTTGCCTTCTAATTGGAAAGTGGGTTCCATTTATGACAGCGAAGTTCAGATCAAAGAAATTGCACAGGAACGTTGTTCCCCTTGTATTACCAAGTTGTAATTCATGTTTCACACATCAATGCTTGGGATTATTGTGGTCCTCTCCACTGCTACAACCTGGACTATATGGGACAATAATGCAAAGGAATTCTTTAAAAAGTATTTTGATTTATTGGTGGGTGGAAGAGAGTTGAGGTTGACTGATAGGACACAATTCTAAATTTGTTTAGAGAGATCATAATTTGTAGAATAAAATTTATTTTGGTATAGGGGAAAGAGAATTTAATAGTCTAGGTATGCATATATATGATTTCTAAAAGTCTATTAATAAGTTTCAAATGGTTATATATTCTAATTCTTTTTTAACCTTTTCAGTTCAAAATATGTTCATTTGTATATTCTTATTGGAACTTGCGTACACTATTACATGTGTGCATAGGTTCTAGGGATTTCGAGGGCATGATTATTGGGGCATCTTTCAAACTAGTTTTTAACTCTTTCAAGTTTAATGAATCCAACAAGAAGCTTCGTTAATATTGAAAAAAGTATTTTTATTAGTGTTGCCTTGGTCAAGTGTCAAAAATTCCATCTTTTTTAGTTTAAATTGAGCCAAAATATGCCTAACTTTGAGCTTTAGAATGGTCAAACTTTTATCAATTTTTTAGTGATTTATAATTCCAAGGTCTTGTGCTTGTTCCCACTTTAGATATCAAGAGGTGAAAAAAAATGTGCTCAAAACATGCAATTGCATTCTAATTCTTAACCTCTCTAACCAAAAAAAAGGTTAAGAAAAACACTCCCAAGGCCTATTTTGACCACCAAACATTAAGGGCCCATTTGGCAACGGGAATACAAATGGAATAGGCATATGTAAATTCTTAAAATTTTGAACTTTGTTTGGATGCACCAAATCAAAACTAGAATATGAAATAAAATAGGAATGTGTATTCCAATTTTGGCCCAAAAATGAGGTTTTGCAATTCCACCCAAATAGGTGGAATTGGAATATGTATTCCTATTCCAATTTTATTTATTTTAGAAAACATAAATTTTTCGGTCCATGAATTCCCCATCAAATTCTAGCTGAACCAAATAGAGAATAGGAATATGTACCCCCATTTTCTATTCCAGAATAAGTATTCTAGAATAGCTATGCGTATTCCCCCAGCCAAATGCCCCCTAACCTCCTAAATCCCAAAATAGGCTAAGCAAGAGATCATAAAAACATGTTTTGGAAAAAATATGAACCTTTCTTCATCAAATGGAAATTGAGATGTTAATAAACCTCAATAAAATTTTAGTTGAACGCTCATGCCAAAACACAGAAAGATGGAGGTATCCATCATTTTAATGGAAGCAAAAATGATAATGCACTATTTGAAATCTTGGGCATAAGGTGGTGAGAGTTTCTATATGATTTACAAGGTATGCTTCAAATCATTTGATGAAGAAACCAATTAAGAAAGGTGAAGGTGTATAACAAAGAGCTCGCCTATGACCAAAATCAAATCCCCCTTTAGTATCTCTATCAAGTGAATTCCAACAATCAAAATCTTGAAAAAATGTGGACATCTTGTTAAAAGTTAAATTTCAAAATGCTTGAATGGAATGAGATGGTGTAAAATGGGAAATTAATCATGGTGATTCCAAATGAACATGCCTGGGAACTAGACTATTCAAAGTAGTCAGCCAAGTCACCATCAGTAATAAGTGAGTGCTTACCTACATTCAATCCTATTATGATAAGAATGATATAAATTGGATTGATTGTAAAGATACTGGCAACATGTATTTTGATCATTTCACATAAGATCTCCTCAGTAGATCATTCCTACAATAGAAAGAATGATGGAAGGGAGAGCTTAGTTGAAATATGTTTTATTTTTAATGAATGGACTTTCTTTATTAATTAAATATTAAAGATACATATCCACAAAAAAGGGTCAGGGGATACAAGATCACCTTGCAAGTTCACTTGGCACGTGGCCAAATAAAACAACTGCTCATCAAAACAATATTAAAACAATAAAAAGAAAGCCCTCGAGTTGCAAGATTAGTGTCAGCCGAAGGATGGTCTTTATCATCAAGTCCCCAAAATTTTTGGGGTTGGAAGATGGTTCAGGGGGAACCCAACCATCAGCAGGGACAACATTAGCATCAACTTTTTATTTTTCTCTCTCTAGCCTAGGCAGAGGAATAGCTAACTCCCGCCGAGGGAAAGAACATTCAAGGTCTCTCTACATAGAGGGACAATCGGCATCAAAAACAATAGGAGGATCCACTCAAGACCAACCCAAACCCGTCCTCTATGAAGGCGAGAAGGCTACGACCTAGGAATATATGATCAACGTACTAAACTACTTTAGCCTCTTCGGTGACTGCATGGAGGAGTATGATCACTAGATAAAGTAGCCGGTAGTACCAAGGTAACCATACAAGGGGCATTACCCCAATGAGCCAAGAGCTCCAATAGTTGAGTGACCTCCAACACCACCTTATATGTTTGTACGTGAATCTGCATTATGACATTATTACAAATACATGCTTTAGCATACATAGTAACATGTATATCAAGAAAGTTGTGAGGGAATAAAACAACATTGCGGTCTTTCCAAATAGTAAACAAAATCCTTATTTTGAAAGCATGTCATATCTGGAAATACTTAAAATAGAGTTTGGTCGAATCTCCTAGCACAACCATATGCTAGGTGAAGGCCTTTGGGTAGAAAGGCTTAAAAAATCATGAATCCAGAGCCATTAATTTTAGGCTCACCTATTGAACCAAAAAATATGCAGGAAGCTTTTCAACTAGCCACAAAATGGATATCTAGGGTTCAAGACACCCAAATGTTAGAGCTGAGGGCCTAGTGACAACCCCTGGAAAAGGAGACACCAAGAAAAGTGACCAATTTTTAGCTCTGTGATAGCTTGTGAAATGGTGGCAAATATAAGACTCCAAGTCTTGTGAGAGGATTGAAAATGCCAATGCTGGTTGAGAATTTCAACCATCAAAAGGTGGGGAACCAACCATCAATAACCCAACTTGGGTTTCTAACTGGTCAAAGGAGTGACTTCCAATCCTTCCACCATGGGTAAGATGAATGAATACCAAGATTGTACAACATATGGGGAGGCACCGTAGAAACTAGAAGATCATCTATCTATTGATCTAGATGGATAAGCTTGAACTGCACTTGCATGTCCTCCCATAAGTGAAGGCTCATTGTAACTCTGGAAAAGAGATCTTTGGGTGTCTTGATTCCCCTTCTAAATAAGCACAATGTGTTATCTCCTTGATTTTAGCCAAAGGAAGACTTTGAATAGCAATCAGAGGAGACCACCACAAGTTTTGATGGTTCATATAGAACCCATCTATGAATTCATTACCTACTTAGCGAAGCTAAGGCTTGATGGCTACCCAAGCTTTCCAAGTTCTTCTAGCAACAAAGGTGGCCTAAATTTGCAATGGTTCAGTGGTCACAAGAAGAGTTTCAAAGACAATCCCCTTCTAGGCTATTAAGTTAACCAATAAGCCTAAAGAAATCAAGTGTCACAACAAAACTTTCCAAGCCTCATCACCAGTGAGAGCCCGAATGACCCACTTAGCCCAAAGGAAAATCCCCTGCTTGTGAGTGGAAAGTAGTCCAAGAACACTAGAGTCTTTGGGAAGACAAAAAAAGTCTCAGGCTACTCTATAAAAGTTGTGATGCACAACATCAGAGGCCTAGAGGAATTCCCTTAAGAAGCATTCAAGCTTGAGGTATGAAGCTTTGGAAGGGGCCCAACACAATGAGTAGTAAGCATGTGTAGTAGCCAACACTTTAGAACAAATCTAAAATTTTCCTACAAGGAAGAGAGGTTTGGTGATCCAATAATCCAAACTCTTCTCAATTCAAGCCAGGACAACATTCTACAGCTCCATAGGGGAAGCTTGGAAAGCAAAGGGAATGCTGAAAAAATGAAATATTTATCCATATTTTACCCATTTCCACCTATAGCATTGAAGCCATTGAGGGCCTAGAAAGAAAGATTTTCTATAGAAAAGGGTTGTGTGCCATTGAATAGAAGACCTAGAAGCAAGGTAGAAAGTATCCAAGCATTGCAAGGTGTTGGAAATATTGCCTTCATCTTCTAGAAGGGTGAGAAAGAAGCCATCTATAAAATATCCATTCACAAGCTATGCAGTGGAATCAAGAAGAGCTATACCACATGCAAGGTTGCAAGAGATGGTGTTGGCAAGAAGATAGCCAAACCCTTTAGTAGCCAAGACATAAAGAGAAGGCACTAAAGGAAAACCTTGACAGATAGATCTCTAGAGCCTGAAGGCTTCAGATTGTCGATCATTTATGGTAATACAAGAAGAGGCATCTCCAAAAAGCATTTGAGTTTATTATAGAAAGACTGGGGCAAACCCTAGGGCTTCAAGCATGTTCAAAATGAATGGTCATTCAATTTGGTCATAGGCTTTGGCAAAGTCAATCTTAAGAAACAAAGCATGATGTTTGGATTGACGATCCCATTCCATACCTTCTCAAACAACAATAATATTATCGAGACTATATCTAGATTTGATGAAACGAGTTTTTTTGGTATGAACAATCTATAGGAGAAGATGTTGGATTTTAAGGGAAAGAGCCTTGCCAATAATCTTGTAGGAGACATTCAATAGAGTGATGGGCCTACAATTCCATATGTCTTCACAATAACCAACTTTAGGTATGAATTTGATGTTGCCCTTATTAATTATGTTGCTTAAGGAATGAATATTATTGTGACAAGCTAGAATTGTTGTTACACTAAAAGATCGACCTATCAATGCCCGATACAACCACTAGACTTAGAGAACACATGAGGTGGTTAAGCCATGTCATGAATCTTGAAGGGGAGTGTTGGCGGTTAGTCAAAAAATCCCTCATCAACGTTAGCCGAGGAGATTCAAACCTATGACCAAGCTTGGATACCACTTGTTACAAGCTAGAGTTGTTGTTGCACCAAAAAATCAACTTGTCAATGCCCAATACAACCACTAGACCTATAAAACATAGGTAGTTACACCATTTCATGAATCTTGAAGGGTTTCATTGATGGTTAGTCCAAGAATAATATGCTTCTTGATAGACCTAATGTTCAAGGCCAATGTCCTCCCATAATTTTCTTTGTAAAATTCACAAGGGAAGCCATCACACTCGGGGGCTTTATCATCAACCATGGAGAAGACATCTTCCTTGAGATCAACAAGTGTGAGCTTTTGCTCATAGAAGGCATATTTCTCTAGAGAAAACCTATTGGGAGTGGCAAAAACATAGGCTTGTAAGGCATGGTCACGCGCAACAGAGGGCCCTTGTGCAGTGAAAACCTTCTCATGTTGACACACAAAAGCCTAAAGGATGTTGGGAAGATCAAAAAGGACTTGTTGGTCTTCCTTAATACACTTGATGCCCATTTCAGAGTAGCAATCCCGCACAACATTGAAAAATTCCTTAGAAGCCTAATCACCAACCTCTAGCCAATGAAGACAGGCTTTGATTTAAACTCCCCTAGTAGCATAACTATCTACAACATTTTTTTGGTGTTGAAGGTTGGCAAGTCAGACCTATAATTTTGTATCAAATAAATTCATGATGAGAGCTTTTGAGGTCATACAAAGGTCTTTAGTGGTGGCTTCATAAAATCTTTTGGAGTACATGGCCAACTATCTCTCCTAAATATGAAGAAATCATGTAGTACATAGGATGGCATCATTCCACCAATGAATACACCCAAAAAAGGTGTGGGGCCTAGGCTCAAGGTTCTAGACTCAAGGAATGTGGGCAATAGTGGGCATATGGGACAACAAGGAAGTATTGAGAAAGAACTAAGTTTTGCAAGGATGAGGCTAAGTTGTGTGTTAGGTGATAGAAAAGAGGATGGGGTAATGATCTGACAAATTCACATCTAGAAATGGGGTGACGGGTGATGCACGCTTGTATGAAATGGAAAAAAGGACTAAGTCAAAAGTTGGACCAAGTATACCAAACCCCACCAGACTAATAATGATTAGCATTAGGATCAAAAAGGCCCAACTTGTTCTATATGTAGAACCAAGATTCTCTTTCACTAGCTACCCATCAAAAAGGCAGAAGCCCTTCCTTATTAGTAGCCAACTCAACCATAATTAAGTCCTCACAAAAAACCCAAGTGGCAGGTGACAAATGATCTACCAACCAACACCACAAGTGTGAATGCTCTACAACATCATTGGGGGCATAGATATGAACAATACCAAAGGAATAAATTAGAAAAGATGAAAAAATTCAAACAATCCTCTACATAGGGTTTGAGCCATGTGAAATAATGAAAGAAAGTAAATGAGGAGATAGAAGATTGACTACACCACCTCATCTAGTCTCATGCTAGGAAGAAAACAAGGTAATGTCTGACCAAATAACATGACATGTTGAGTTGAGAAGAAATCTAGCAACTTTAACTTCTTGAAGACATCAAACATCAAGATTACCAAGTCAATGCTTGGTACCATGAACAAAACATTTTCTAGGGAGGTCTACTAGCCCCTACATATTCCATGAGAGAGTTCATTGTAACACAACGTGTGTGTTTTCCTCATCCCTAAGAGAGGAGAAGTTGTTTTGTAGAAATGTGGAGGCATCAAATGAGGGGACTCCAAGATAAATGACCCATTATATCTTCTCCCCATTATCAGATACATTGTCACAACCTTTTGGGTTGTGAGAATATTGAAGGGATTGGAAAAAAATCATCAAAGCCACTTGCAGTAGTCAAACCCATGAAGGGAGAGACTTGGGGGTATGAACACTCCCTATCCCCTAAGCACCAAGATTTGAAATAGGAGGCATGAGAAAAGAGATTGAAGGATTTGGTAGTGCTATACTTGAGCTTGGATGACTATTATCCTAAGGCAAAGAGCATTTCTTAGTCATAGTGGAGCATTTGGCATTTTCACAATAGTAGTCCATTAATCTTTTTTGGCAGTCAAAGTTGGTTTGCCTAGTGGATAGTTGCATTCTAGCAATGGACAATCCTAAATCTTGTGTTCTACGGACTAACACCTAGAACAAGTATTCAGGAGGTTTAGGTAAAAAAACCTTCTAGGTGAAGGCAATACCACCTATCTAAATTTCCACTTATTTTTTGAGGTCCCTGGAAACATCGACCTCAACAAAAACCCTATTCTAGGCTTGAGCATTTAAAAACTTGTATGGCTCAAGGGAAATGACCTTGTCAACAATTTGTGAAATGGCTTGCAACAAGGAATAGCATGGAATAGGAAGCCTAGGGAACTCCACCCATATAGGGACCTAAATTTTGTAGTCATCAAAGATAAAAAAATCATGGGACCAACATTGAAAAACCAAAAGAGAGGACTTGACAGACTAGTGCCCTCTAACAAACACATGCTCAGCTTGGCTAGGGAAGTGAAAAATTAAAAACCCTTAGTAAGGCTTTGCACACCTTCAAGGCAGACACCCTAAGGTGTCCAAACCTTGGAAACTCATTCCTGTAGCATGCTTTCAAAAGGAGTGTGACCCACAAAATACCCAATTAGGATTTGTTTCTCTAGCCAAGTACACACACTATCAAATTCCTTAACATTCAAAACAATATCAAGAGAGGATTTACTTCATGAAACACCATAGGAATGAACTTGCATGAGCATTTATTCAATGGAACCATTCTCACCAAAAATAATAGCTTTAGCACCAGCAACAACTATTGGGCTAGAGAAGGTCGACACCATTATAACCAAAAATAAATCTTGTATTAAATGTAGTATGTGTTTTCAATAAACATTGTGTCTAGTTATGACCATGGTTAAACATCACACACTCAGGAAGAAAGTAAGCTTGAAAAATATGTCAACTTTGACTATTTAACACTTTTAGCCTAGAAATCAGGCCTTAGTGTGTGATGTTTAAGCTGTCCAACTACACGTTATGTCTTTGGATTGATGTATAGTCATACTTACCCAAATTTGGGAGCATAGACAATGAAGTGTTGCTCAAATTTTTTGATAAAATGTCCAAGTAATGTAAAATGTGTCACTCTCCCACCTTTGTTATCATGCTTCATATCCATGGCCCTCATGAATGCTTGAATGACTTTGCAAGTGAGAAGAGAGTTTCCATCTGAGTTTGTGTAATGATTGTTTGAAAAAATACTTGTTAGTCTACATAGAGCCAAAGACAACACACCCATATTTTTTCACAAGCTTTTTTCAAAAAAAATTGACCTTATTAAATGGTATTATCAATTTGCAAGCATACTCAACAATGTTCATTATTCTCATCAATACTCCAATAAATGACAACACACATTGACTCAAATATGTAAATACTATCACTCCAGTCACAAAAGTATATAATTTCGTAGTTCTCAAAAAATCTCAAGAAGACAAAAGGGGGTGTGTGTTAAACTTGTTTATCAACCATTGCCAGCACTCTCTCTACTGCATTAATGAGGCAAAGCTTTCACAAACAAGGTATTGAGGAAGTGTTTTGTACTATTTAATAATTTTTGTTTTGGAAAAAATAAGTCAACTTTGACAATTTAACACTTTTAGTTTTGGAAAAAATAAGTCAACTTTGACAATTTAACACTTTTAGTTTTGGGATGAAGAGTTGTGTGTAATGTTTAAGTTGTCTAGTTTTTTACAGTCAATGTGGCATACAATACAATTATGCAGAGTGGAATATTTGACAACATGAAGTAAAGGGATCATAATCGTTAGATAGGCAATACTAGAAAGACACACAAACGTGTGACCCTAACTCTTAACAAAAATCAAAAGAGATGACAAGTCCAATTGAATAATGGAAAAGGTAATCCACTTAGCCAAAGAATGCTAAGTGAAGTAGTAGAAGTAAATATAACAATGAAGTTATGATACTCAATAGATATGGAATTGTATTTGAAATGTAAACAAGTATATTGATATGAAAGCTTAAAACTAACATTAAAAAACATAAGTCAAAACCTCCATGATTGTATGCATAGAATCCACCTTGATAGAAGAATGAATAGATCTTGAAGATGAAAAAAGGATCTTGAAGGAAGATCACACCACCATGATGGCTAGATCTAGGGTTTAAATGATGAATCTTGAATGCTTGAACCAAATCCCTTCAAAGGCTTGAATGCTTCAATCCTTGATCTTCAATAGAGAGCTTGAATTCTTGAATAATAGAATGCTTGGTAATATCTCATTATGAATAATAGGTAGTCTCTCATAGATCATGAATGCTCTTATGAATCATGAATGTCAAAATGAGGGAAGAAGGATTCCTTATATAGAGATCTAGGGCACTAACTCCTAGAGAATGCTGACATAGGAGCATTAAATCCCATTTAACCTTAACCCCTAGGAATAGACCTAGATTAAGTGTAATTTAAGAGTTTACCTTTTTGGAACATGAAATAGCTGAATCAGAAGTGGGAAAAGAAACTTTTTGAAGGCAGAGATCCCAAAACTCCAAAAAATTGAAAATGAGACCTAGGGTGAAGGATGAGGTTGACCCTACCTTAGGTCAGGGTCAAGCTCATCCTTGACCTAATTTAGGTTCAAGGTAAACATTTACCCACCAAGTCATCCTTGACCCAGAAGTCAAAGTTCTTAGTTTCATAGAGCAAGTTGTTAGAAATAGGTTAGAAATAGAAAGAGAGAAGCAAAACAGGGGGAAAACTACAAGATCCATGAAAAAATGCATTCAAAGTGCTTGAAATGACCCCAAACCACTTACTCAAAGGGCTAAAAACTTTTAACATAGAAGTGCTTCCATTTTAAGATCATACATTTAGCCCTCACTTTAGCAAGAGTATGGATTCGATGCAAACTCTTGGTAAAGGAAGAGAAGAAAGAAGAGATCCAAGTGGTTTCATAAAAAGACAAAATAATAGTTATATAAGGACATAAGCCCCCAAGATAAGGATTCTAACTCAAGATACACACACGAGACTGTGAAAACCAAGAAAAATAAAAACAAAGCAACATAAAAGAAAAAAGGTTAGTACTAAACAAACCCAAATCAAATAGAATAAGAAACCTTGCTAAGAAATATTTCTCATACTAATATCATATTTGTAAAGCTATCATAAAAATATAAGTGATTATATAATAAAGACAAGAGCAACACTATAAATAACTTAGCTTCATGATTTAATCCTACTAGCATGAAAGAGAAAAAGAAAGAAAAAGAAGAATTGATTAACTCACCCAGTAAGATCCCCACCTTACCATAAATCACCAAAGGAGAGGGAGAGCCAAATAGGTAGCCAAACCTAATAGTTCACCCATAAATTGTGCTTGCAATTGTAAATGAGTCTTCTGGCAGCTTCTGGAATACCCATAGATCCACCTTCTTGTATCACTATGAAAATAAAATGTGTGTCTTGCCATGATTTAGCAACTTATGTGTGTTACCTTTGAAAGATTTAGCATATTGAAAATTTGAAAAGTGCATATATCTTTGGTATTTAGAAACTTATGTGCATTACCTTTAGAGGATTTAGCAATGAGTGTCTCTTTAGGATTTAGCAACTTATGTGTGTTAGCTTTAGAGGATTTAGCAATGTGTATCTCTTCAAGATTTAGCAACTTATGTGTGTTACCCTCCAATATTTAGCATACAAAATAAAAACTATAGTACAAGGGAGACCTTATATATGCCCCCCACCTTATCGTGGCTATCTACTAGACATGATAAGGAAGATGAAAAGGTTACCTACTTCACAATGAAAGGAGATATCCTATTAACAACAATGTACACTATGGTCTTAGCAAAGGGTTTTGACCCCTACATCCAAGAGCATAGATAATCGTGAAAAGGATATGTCACTTATGGAAAAAGGATCCTCAAAGAAAGAGATCTTTTCAACAAGACCCACACCATAGAGGAATTATTTTAGATAAAATACCAACTTTCAAATCAAATTAGAACAAAGATTCAATCACCAAACCCCTTTAAAGAAGAGGAAGAGGAATCTTTGGAATGAGGTAAAATACTCTAACACCAAAAAAAGGGTAAGAGTTTATAAAGAACATAATTTGCAACATAGAGAAGAGGTGATGACCTAGGACAAAAACCTCTTATAAAAAGATTATCCATAGTCAAAACATCAATCTATATCAAGAAATAATATTGCAATATAAATAAGTACCATTAAGCTAAGGAAAGAAATTCCCTAGAAAAAGAGAAAGAAAGAAGAACCTTGCCCCCCAAGGAGGAATACAGGAGATACTTTTGCAAAATAAATGTCTTAGAAAATATATCTTGAATAGAGCATTATACAATATCATAGAAAACTAGGATGAAAGAACACAAATTAAGCCCAAATAAAAGACCTAATGCATATTAGGAGACTAGATTAAATTCACCTCTTGCCCCCTAGTCCAAAGGCAATAGGAATAGAGATCTATATTATATAAATAGGAGGAGAATCCCCTATATTATAATTATGAAGGAATTGTAAAACTACACAAGAGTGAGATATAATTCCTAAAGTAGCTTGTTCACAAACATACAATTTAAAATGTCTATAATCAGCAAGTGTGTATTACGATAATGAAAAGGACATTTGTACTTAGATAAGGCATCTTTTTGTATAGTTTTAGAGATTTATTTTTTGGAATTCATTAATTCAGCATATACCTATTTAGCCACCTCTTTATGAATATCAAATTTATCCAAGGTAGGTGTAGGGAGAAGTTTAGGAAGAGGAGGATGATGATTAACATCACCTTCCTTAACTTGAGATTTCGAACAACCAAAACCATGAAAATCTAGTTTAGAAGGTATATGAAAAAGATACTTAATACCCATGAAAATCTAGTTTAGAAGGTATATGAACAAGATACTTAATAACATGCTCATTAACTCCAAGACCTAAACCTTTATAACCTTGTTTAGTGATCATTGTATTACTTGTACAGTGTACATATCATGTAAATCTTCTATAGGAGGTGATTTTTTATCGTGTTCATGAGAAAAAGTTTTAAAAGATGGAATAATAGGTTTGGAAGAAGTGTCTTTACCCTTTCATTTAATATCATCATGAATCAGAGGAGAAGGTAAATCAAAGAAGTCTTGCACATATATATCTTGAACTATTTCTTGAACCTCCCCAAAAGTATGAGAAGAACTAGGGATAAAAGATGGAGAATTAGGAATAATAATAGGAATAATAGGATTCATATTAGGAAGATTAGGAGATGGCATATCATCTACCAAATCCTTCACATAATCCAAAAGAACAATAAGTCTACCACATGAATCCTTAATGAAAGTTTTAAATGTAGAAAGACTAGTATCAATTTAATTCACAAAAGTACAAGCAAGAATAAAATGAAAGATCATGAACATAATAAAATTAATGACACTCTCATAAACACCATAATTATGGAATATATAGAGTTTTTTTTTATTTTTTAATCTAAAATGCAAGAGCATAAACTAAATCTATTTTAATGCAAGAAAAGACCTAACAAATATGAGATGAGGTATAATAGCACAAAACATGATAGGGCATCTAATTCTACAAAAGATAGGGGGTAAGCATGTTGGGTTGACCAAAATGAATAGAAAGGAAATAAGATTTTCTTGCTTAACCCTATTTTTAATGTGAATGATCCAAATTGATTAAGCAGGATAGAGTGATCAATGCAGAAATGGATCATGTGATGGAAAATGAGGAGAGAGGGGGTTATATGATCTTTCTATTTTGAGGAGTATGTGCTTAAATCTTAAAATAGATAAAAGAAAAATAGTAACCTTGAATCTAGAAAATGTTGTTTTATGATGTCTATATATCGTTTCTAGAAAATCTGTAACCCATTCCTTCCGAACTAGAAATGTTAAGATGGAGAAAACCTAGAAATATTTTATCTTTTTGAAGGGAGTTTGACCTTGACCCTGATAGTGGGGCATAATCTTACCCTTGGGCACAATTGTACCCTAAAAAGTTGACCTTGACCTCCATTGCTCCAACAAAATTTATATTCATGGATCTCGCAAGTTTGACAAAAAGGGTATTTGAATTTGCTCTTTAATAAGATGTTCTAGACCTTTATCTACAAGAAAAATTATATTTTTGTTTGGATGAGGGATTTTCCTTGGTCAAACCCCAGTTTTGAATCAACCTTAATAACAGAATTGAAATAGAGAATGCTAGCATGTAGTAGAAGTAAACCTAACAATAAAACTATGATACTCAATAGATATGCAATTGTATTTGAAATGTAAACAAGTATATTGGTATGAAAACTTAAACATAACATTAACAAATGTAATTCAAAAGCCCTATGATTGTATGCTTAGAATCTAGCTTAATAGAAGAATGAATAGATCTTGAACAAAGGATCTTGAAGGAAGATCACACCACTAACATCATGATGGCCATATCTAGGGTTTAAATGATAAATCTTGAATGTTTGAACCAAATCCCTTCAAAGGCTTGAATGCTTCAATCATTGATCTTCAATGGAGAACTTGGATGATTGAATAATAGAATACTTGATAATATCTCCTTATGAATAATAGGTAGTTGCTCATAGATCATGTATGTACTTATGAATCATGGATGTCAAAATGAGGGAAGAAGGCTTCCTTATATAGAGATCTAGGACACTAACTCCTAGAGAAGGTCAACATAGGAGCATTAAATCCCATTTAACCTTAACCCCTAGGAATAGACCTAGATTAAATGTAATTTAAGACTCTACCATTCCAAAACCTAAAATAGCCAACCCAAAAGCGGGAAAAGAAACTATCTAAAGCCCAAGATCACAAAACTCCCAAAAATTGAAAATGAGGCCTGGGGTCAGGGATGAGGTCAACCCTACCCTAGGTTAAGGTCGAGGTTATCCTTGACCTAGTCCATGGTCGAGGTCAACCTTGACCCACCACCTTTCCAATTAAATCTAGTCACTAGGAATACATGGCACTCATGAATCTTGTATGAACACAACACAACCTGATAAGAGAGGTGAACCACTACAACAAGAAGATGAGTTGGTAATGGGAGGGAATTCAAATTTTGAATTCTTAGTTCAAATCTTCCAAGTAAAGAAAGAAGAAGAGTATAAAATAAAATGAAGTTGAGAGGAAGAAGGTTAGAATTCCTAGTGAATAGCAAGAGAGATAGTAGAGACAAGCTAAAGTGGAATCCCATAAAGTAAAGAAGAGTGATCAAGAAGAGATCATCTTCAAGCTAGTGATTGTGCTAAGAAGAGAAGAACAATCCTAAATAGTGCAAAGAGAATCGTGTGCTAAAAAAGAGAGTAAAGCACACAAATGATTAGAGATAAAAGTTAATCTAGAGGATATTTTCACTAAAATTTGAAGTATCTCCAAAACTCTAATAATTACTACCATGTTGAAGTCCTCACAATTTTGACTCCAATGCAACTTGAATAGGAAAATTTGAAGTTTAGATGACAAAGTTACGACTAGTCAAAGTTTGGTCAAATTGGAACCAAAGGCCATAAAAAGATTAAAAAATAATCATCTCAAAAGTGGTCAACAATAGATTTCAAATGAAAGAGCTCATCAAAATCTTTCCAATGGCATTCGTTTCATTAAGAACAGAGATCGAATGTGAAAGTTATGACAGTTTGAAGTTCAGGTAAAAGTGTGGATTATGATGATGTCAGCATGACATCATAAAATCTTAAACAGAGAAAAAATCCAAATTCAAATTCAAATAATTATTTAATTTGAATTAAAGGATTTAGATGATGGGAGTTGAACTCCCAACCATTGCCCTCCTAAAAATTAGGCCAACCAATGGGCTATTTATAGTATATTTGTTATTAGAGTAAGAGTTTTTATATACCCATAACAAATCTGCCCAACATTATTTAAAATAAGGTTTTTGGTTATATTGTTATAACTTTTAACTCAAAATTTTTTAAATGCCAAAAATATAAAATGGCAAAAAGGGGGTGTTTAGAAATTTAATTTGTTAAAGACCCTATTAATGTAAAATATGGTTTTGGCATATTTAAGGCTATTTTTATGTATAAAAGGAGGGGTAGGTGACCTTCCCAAGACATAGAAAAATTATTGTGATTATTCAATTTTTGAGAGGGATCAAAAGGACAACCAAGTGCTAAAAAGGAGAGAGAAATTTCTAGAGGACATTTTTCAATCCCATACATTGGAGCAGAGTAATGTTGTATTTGAAAGGGTTGATATTGTAACACTTTGTACTTGATTTTGGAGTTAATCAGATCATTCCACCAGTTGGAGCAGGACCTAGAGACGTAGTCTAGACAGGGAAAACTCTGATATCAAATTGTATTGTGCCTCTTATCTTTCATATTTCCTTCTGTTAGTTGATTATGTGTTGTTCTTTTCTACATTTTCAATTATGTTAGTTTGCTTCAGTAAAAGAATTAGTTTACCTTTAAGTAATTGGTTAAAATTCCTCTATATAAATCCTAGACTCTTCTTCTTTGTAATTTTCAACAGGCTTTCAATACATAACCACGCATTTACTGCTTGGATTGTGAAAGCATATCTGATTGTTGGGATTAAGTCATAAAACTTGTAGATCCTAAATCAGATCAAAAGTTGCAGAGCCCAAAGATGGTAGAGCACAATTCTAAGACTGATCAAGCAAGCAAAAGAAGGATCTAAATAAATATTTTTTCAATAGGTAAACTATTAGATCATTTATCTATTGTTTACTTACCCATATAACAACAAATTCTATCAAGGGTGGACCCTAACAGGTTCTTTCTATAAATCTCTTAACAAGGTGATTCATTAACTTGTGTTTCAAAGTCCTTTAACTAGGTTTCTACTAACAAAGAAATATCTTAACATGTCTTAGTTAAATCCCCCAAAAGGGTAGCACCTCATAATGTCATTATAATCTTTTAACAAGGATATGATCTTGATGTGCACTTCAGAAGAGTGCAAGCTGGTAAGGATTCACTCACATGTCATAGTTTTTACCCCATATGGGTTTCCAAAATATAAATATTGTGTTATGTGTTGTTATTTTCATGTGATGTATTTTTTCTTAACCCTGACTGATTGAGTTATAGCCTGCACTAACCTATAGAGAAGTGGTGAGTGTGGTTTGAAGTAAAAAGTAGTGCATAGTGAGTATACTTATTAACCCCCCCACCCACCCCCCTCTCCCCAGTATATTGAGTTGTGTGTCAAACCAACACAAACAAGGTAGCATGTGATTTGAATAAGAGAGTCCTTACTATTCAAGAGATTTAGTTATAGACTAGTGCATGGTTAGAGACCTTAAAGAGCCTATATGCAAAATATAAAGATTTTGTAGAGGCATATAAAATATGTTTAAAATTTTCTAACACATTTAATGTTGATAATTCTGAATATTTTTTCTAGGATGGCCTACAATTCTCCATAGAGATAATATCATCAATGAAAAGAACCAAGGTGGTCTTGTAGGATATTTTGGCTTGGACAAGACCTTAAAATAGGTCACTAGGTTCTATTACTAGCCTAAAGTTTAGAGTGATGTGAGATAATTTATTGAGAAATGCTCCATTTTCCAAAGAGCCAAGGGAACATCAACATAGGCTTGTATCAACCTTTATCAATACCTACTAGGCCTTGGGAATGCCTTAAGATGGATTTTGTATTAGGTTTTTCTAAATAGTAAATGTTTTTCATAGTGTGTATGTAGTGGTGGATAAGTTCAATAAAATGACATTCTTCATACCTTGTAAGAGAACCAATGATGCATCCTATATTGTAGGCCTTTTCTCTAAGAAGATTGTGAAGATTCATGGCCTTTCCATTAGCATTGTGATTATCAGAGATGCAAAATTTGTGGATCACTTCTGGAGAACCCTATGGAATACATTGGGAACCAATTTTTCCTTTTTATCCTCCTATCATCCACAGTCTGATGGTAAAACTGAAGTGGTAAATAGGTCTTTCAAAAAAAATTTAAGGTGTTTGACCAAGCAACATGGTGAAGTGATGAGAGTTATTTATGTCTCATTCTATACCATATTTTAGCCTATTTTATTATCCTTTATACACATTCCACTATTCTAATTTAACTCAAATATCATATAGTTTCAGATTAAACTATAAGGTTTAAATATTGATTATTATGGGTAAGAATCATTATTTTAATCCATGGATAATATTCCTTCCTATCATTTTTTTGGCTAGGAATAGAAATAGATGACATTCATTTCCAAGACAAATTATGAAGGATGCATTATTAGAGGATTCACTGCTAGTTGTATTTATATTATCAATTATTTTATTTTGATCTATTTCCACATGACGAGAGAACCCAAAAAAAATTATATTCCTTTATTTATTTGTTGTTATAACAGAATGATTTGTTCATAAAGAAATTGGCCATCTAGACTCCATTTTCATTTCTCTACAAATGGACTCTATTCACATTATTGTCCCTACTCGAACCAAATATTCATTGTTTCATCCAATGCTTTGATAACTCATTGATGTCATGGAGGAGCTACCCATGTGGAGGAGAATAAAATATATAGCAGGCTCCTATTTTGATTTGTTGTTGTAAAAAAAAAAATTGTAATTTATGGTTAGGATTCATGGTAATATTTGTGTCATTATTTTGTTAGACGACCAAACTAAAAACCATATCTTTAGCTATCTATTGTTATAATAAATAGCTATATATATTAGCTCAATTGCATCTTTAAGAGGCGTATTTGATATTAGATTAAAAATGCATGCCTCTATACATAGAATTTCTTATAGCAACATTCTGTGTAAACTCTATTTTATTTATAAATGAATAAAGAAATATCATTCTAGCTGAAGAAGTGTCAAAGAGCATTTAAATTTTTCTCAAGACACATGTTAAGGAGGTAGGATCCACTTCTCAAAATGATTGGTGAGTTATTTTAGATTAGATGTGTTTTTCTCTATGTTATTATTTTAATTTGATTTCTTACATAGACTTAGTATATTAGTTTATACATTTTAATTTCTATAATTATAAATAATTATCTTTAATTCATTATTTTTTAGATTTAATTGTAAATTAAGATTTTTATGTTTTGTTATTTATTTTCTACAATTTGTACTATGGATTAATTTTTCATGCTTAATAATGCTTTCTAGTTTTTAGAATAGTTTTCTTTTAGTATTAGTAGTGTAATTCATGTTTTCACAAAGTGATAAGACTTTTTGTCAGTTCTATTTTAGTTTTTTGTAGGTTTATTTTTGTGTGTTCTTGTTGCACTCATCCCTACTTGACATGTTATCTTCATCCCTTAAGCAAAAATCCACTATACCTTTCACCAATCTACAAGCCTAGATTGAAATTAGATGCAAGATGGACTTTCCAATAAATCTTATCAATTATTCTTAATATTTGGACTATAGTTTGTCTCTACATCAAGCATGGTATCTAGTGATTAGGAAAGTTTGATATGCCTACAATGATTCAGTAAATAGAAGCACATGGAATAGTCCCTTTTAAATTATGTATAATTGTCATCCTAGAGGCATTATAGAGCTTAGGACATGGGAGTGATGGATAGATAAGTGTTCTAGGTAGATTTTTATAGAAAACATTAAAGATATCCATGAATAGATCAGGAAGACATTGCAAAAAAGTGCAGATTATTGGTGTAAATAATTATTATTTACACTTTACTTAAGTTTACTTAGGTTAAATGAATTATTTTATTATTTATTAGGTTAGACACCTAGAAGTTTGCATAATCATATGAGTTGTCTTGTTGACAACACAAGAGTAAGAAACTCTAATTTAGCACATGGTGTCTACATCACTGGAGTTTACATAATCAACTGAGTTGTCATGTTGACAACATAGTTGTTCGTACTCTTAATTAAGCACATGGTGTCTACAACATAATTTTATGTGACACACCTTTGCAGGATTATCCTCTCATCATTGTACTAACTCCTGTGCTTAATGGAGGAAAACCTATTCCTAGTGGACATGTGCTTAGTTGTGGAGCTTATCATATGGCTAACTCATAGACATTCTAGATGCAATTTAAAGGCATTTATATACAGGCACCTCTAGTATAATACATCAATCAATTACAATCAATTGAATATCATATTGTTATTCTGATCATACTTTATTGGTCCTTTTGTGCTAGTTATTGTGCTTCTTGGTCTTGGGTGAATTTTACCCTACGACAAATTCTTACATGGTATCAGAGCTATACAAAATTCTTAAATGGTATCAGAGCCATAGAGGCATCATTTCATAGCCATTAGAGACCAATCTTGCTTCACCTCTCTAAGGACACCTCGACACAGATCTGGAGTATCTAGAGCCAAAGTGGACCTCATCATTACATCTGGAGGGTCGATTTGGTGAAAATTGACTATAAATTTGCCTATGTTGGGCAATAGTCAAAATTGAAGAAATTTTTTTTTGTAAATCAACACCCGAAGGCCCAATTTGTAGAATTTGGTATGATCTATTAGATCTATGAATTTAATTTTTAGATCTACATATTTTATCATTTGCATCTCTACTATTTTTTTGGATCTGCATTATTTTCTAGAAAAATTTTGGCCATCAAGCTAGTAGGAGAGATTTTTTGCAGCTGAAGATTGGAGCTTGCTGGTGCAAATCAGATATTGACATCATATTCAAAAGGTCAAAAAACTCCCCAAATTGACTTTTGTTTCACCAAAATTGGACATCTAAGTTGAAATCTAGAGTCATCTAACTTTTGGAGGTGCAATAGCAGCAATTCAGGAAAAATAATTACAACAATGATTTTCAAACAACAATATCTCCCTCAGACAAACTCCTTTTTTCAAGAATTTTTTTTTGTTTTGGGGTAGAATTTCATTATCTATACATTGGTGCAGGTTGTCCGACATCTCTATTCCTAAATTTGTTTGCAACTCACAAATCTCAAATTTTGCCACTTCAAATGTTTAGTATGGAATCATCTAGACACATAATCAAGTTCTATTTTTTTTGTAAGTGCACAATTTTTTGTCTACTTTCTATATCTGCAATTAGATTATAGGCTTCTATGGATAGAAATACTACTTTTAGAAATAGGCCCTAAATTGGCAAGTGAATATAAAGTTCCTACATCATACATTGGGTGGAGGGTGGTTCTTTGATTCTCTTTTGGATTTTGAGGGGTGCATACATTCATTGATCTCATGGAGATTTGTCACATATGTCAGTCTAGGTTAAGACAGAAGTTGACAATGAGGAACTATCACAAATGGAGTACCTTAATCATTGATCATCTAAGAGAACATAAGGAAGTGTTTCCTTATCTATGTTTGAAGATATTGCCACCTAATCCTGCTTGGAAATATCTTTCTAAACTTCTTCACTTTCTGTATAATAGTATGAGTGAGGAAACTTTTCTCCTCTTAGTATGGCAAGTTTTCCTAATGATGTTTGGATGGCTTTTTGGGAAGCATATGGAGATCCAAATATTCCTCACTTTCCAAAAGACATTCTATTTCTAGTCACTCTAGTTATGGTACCTTCAACTCCAAATTCAATAGCATGCATCCTAATACTACTATTAATTCTATTTATCTAGTTCTAGCCATAGATGCTCCTAATTTAGTGTAGTAGGAATACCATGTCTTCCTACATCAACTTCATGGGATGGCTTCCTTATAGACATTGTAGGTTTTTTCGTGGAGTCTCACATTGAATATGTGGGAGACATCATCAATGACATCAATCTTCTCTTTGTAGAGGAGACTTCTTCACTTGTTACGAGGGCACACTCTGACCCTCAACCACTTGATTGTTCTGACATGATCATGGATTATTTACAATAGATGGAGAAGGACTCATCCACATATGAGGAGACATATCAGTCTATGAAGATTGTATTTAAGTTTCCTTAGATATCATATTTTTTTGATTTTTCTTCCTACTAGTTGGGGAGCATTATGTACTACACCTATGGCACCATTTCTTCATACAGGTAGGATCAGATTGGTTAGTGGCATCTTCATTCATCAAGGACTTGTTGAAATTTGAGTAGACTTCATAGGAAGCATTCACCGCATACTAAATTTGGATCCCTCTTCCATCTTCCTATCCATAGTGGGAAGCATATTTGCACCTATACTTGGTGTATCTTCTTCCTAAAGGAAGAAATGTTGTTTCTCAACATTGGATTTACTTTTGTCTTCAAGCACTCATCATTAGAAGATCCTTCACTAAGGGGGGGATTTCGTCAAGGCATTCTCTATTGTATATGCATGATGTATGTCATAATGGGGGATTATTGATTACTCCATCCATTCATGCATCTTTCTTTATTGTACATATCTCTCTTTTTGGGCGAGGTTTTTTCTCATGAGGTTTTCCCTCTTTCTCCATTTTTAGAGAGATTTCATTGTATTTCAGCATTGCATTTGTACTAGGTACTTAACATGGCCTAGTAGCTAGGACCCATTATGAATTTCATTATAGCTTTTGTGAGCTTAAGTGCATTCCCCTAGGTTGCACTTAAGGGGGGTGTTAGTGTAAATAATTATTGTTTACACTTTACTTAAGTTTACTTAGGTTAAATGTATTATTTTATTATTTATTAGGTTAGACACCTAGGAGTTTGCATACTCATATGAGTTGTCTTGTTGACAACGTAGGAGTAAGAAACTCCAATTTAGTACATGGTGTCTACATCACTAGAGTTTGCATAATCAACTTAGCTGTCATGTTGACAACATAGTTGTTTGCACTCTTAAGTAAGTACATGGTGTCTACAAAATAATTTTATGTGACACACCTTTGCAGGCTTATCCTCTCATCATCACACTAACTCATGTACTTAATGGAGGATAACCCATTCCTGGTGGACATGTGCTTAGTTGTGGATCTTATCATGTGGCTAACAGACCTAGACATTCTAGATGCATCTTAGAGGCCTTTATATATAGGCACCTCTAGTGTAATACATCAATCAATTGAATATCATATTGTTATTCTAATCATACTCTATTGGTCTTTTTGTGCTAGTTATTGTGCTTCTTGGTCTTGGGTGAATTTTTCCCTAAGGAAAATTTATACATGGTACTAGAGCTATACCAAATTCTTATGCAAATAAATACAAGGTTCATGTTGACAAGACAAGAAAGGAAGTTTAGTTCAAAGTAGGATACCTAGTCATGGAATACCTCAAGAAATAAAGTTTACATAAAGGGAAGTCAACCAAATTATTGATGAAGAAAAATGGGACTCTCAAAATTGTGCATAAATTTTGAAACAATGCTTGAGGTGTAATTGCCTCCTAACCTTGGAATATCTCTAATCTTTATGGTAGTGATCTCTATATGCATACAGAAGAAATTCATTAGATACTAGTTAACAAGATGCTACACAAATAAATCATTCATATTGGGTCACTGATTCGCTCCCTAGTCAACCATTACAAAAAGAAAGTGCCATTTATTCTAAGGTGATTAAAAAGAAAAGAAAATGGGTGTATAAGGAGTACCTAGTGAAGTGGAAAACCTTACTTGAAGTTGAAGTAGCTTGGATGATAGAAATTGACATTCTCAAATATGGTGAAATAGTTCAAGACCTAATTACTCAAGGGACTTGAGCTTTGTGTACCCCAAAAGAATGGTGCAAGAGCACCTACGACATTTTTATGTGATTTGGTTTTTTTTTATATTTTTTGGATGTAATAAGATTCAATGGAAAAAAATCTAGTAAGATTGAGCTTATTAAGTGTAATTTTGGTTTACAAGTCCTAAAAGTTTCTTATGAGAAATTTTGGTTCTAGGGCCACTTAAAGTGGTTAAAGTTGGAAATTTATGTAAATAGGATGGTTTGAGGTTTTTTAGGGGTTTAGAGTGGTTTGTAAGTCATTTAGACCATTTTGGACCTTTGGAGTCATAGAGATGAGATATTACAAAGTTGCTTGAAAAGTTACAAAGTTGCAACTTTGGAATTTTTGCATCTTTTTGCAAAATATATGTGTTGTATTAATAGGGTAATACCTTAGGAGAAAGAGCGAGACACATTTTTGTGATGTTTTCTAAGATAGCCTAATAAGATTGGTAACTGCTAAATTAGAGTTATTAAACTTAGTGACAAAACCCATACCCAAATATTTGATATTGTAGAGAACCTTAAATGGATGTCTGGAATAGTGATTATTTCTTAGTTTTGTTTGGGTCTTATGAAAGTTAAACGCTTGAAAGTCAATAAGGAGGGCTACCTCAATTATGCATACTAGGTCACCTAGTACAATTTGAATCTTGAAAGTTTGAATAGAACCCATTGTTTCAATGGCTAAAAGCTATTAAATCCACCTAGTTAAAGGTAATGGAGAGTTGTATGACTTATAAACTTGTTTGGTAGGAAAATTGTGGTAATTGACCAATTGAAGGGAGCAATTTTTCATTCATACCATTGAGTTGGTATTAAAGGGGTTTAGGCTTATTCTAAAGAAACATTCAAAAGGTAGGACAAAGAATTAGGGAGAACTTGGAAAGGCTCCTAGAGGACTAACCATTGGATTATTAAGAGATAAGAGTAGTTAAAGGTAATCTAGTGTTGGTATCATCACAAGTTTCTCTTCATCACTAGTAGAGGACAAGACTTTAGATCTAGAAAATCTTGTCAAAAATTTGTCAGAACCCAAAACCATTTTGTATCTAGGACCTTACACCTATGTTTTATGAGAGTAGAAGTTGTATAACCCTAGGAAAATTCTAACATGAGATCCAATTTGACATGTTCCTATATGAACATGTCAAATTCAACCTATTCCATGAAGTTCCAAAAAATGCAAGATTTTGTACTAGATATGTCTCTAAATATGAGTCTTTGTGAAATTGGATTCATACCTTTGTCACCTATTCCTGTACACAAGTTAAATGGGAATTTTTATTATTATTATTTGGGTGGGGGGGAGGTACCTTTCCTTCTTCAAACCCCTATATGGTAATCAACCTTGAAAATGTATAAGTAAATATCATCTATCTTGATTAGGTAGTTCCTATTTAGAGATGATCAAAAGTGTTGATGCAATAGCTTGGACCCCACAATCCCAATAGGAAATTAGGAAACCAAACCCTTGAGTGATAGATGTTTTTATTTTTCATCATGTGGATTGAGGAAAAAAGGGAGGAAGAAGACTTTATGAATGAATGTAGATCTCATTCCTTGATTGAAAAATTCTTTGCTTGAGCTCCCCTTAGGGAAAAGAAGCTAGATATATGGAAGGTAATTCCTTGAATGCATGACCGAAATAATAGATTAAATACTTGAAATTCTTGATGGATTTATTGCACTAGAATGGTTGATGCTCTTGAATTCTCAATTATGGATGTCATTCCCTAATGGATGCTTTCTTTGATTCAAAAAAGCTTTCATGGATAATTGATTATAATTTTGGATATCTTTTGTGGCTCAAAGTGGATTGTTTCAATCCCTTTCTTCACTAAGGACTCATCTAGGCTTCTCTTCTAGCCTACAAAGATCCTACCAAGGATCAAGTCTTGTTGAGTGCAAGGCCTCTAACATCTAACAGGGATGAGGCTTGGATCATGCCCCAGGAAAATTTTGCAGAATGGATACCCCTCAGTCCTTGGTTCTTAACCAATGAGGCTAGGAAAAAATTGTTGAACCTCCATCAAAAATAAAATAAAATTTGTTGACAATTTTTTGCATCTCCTAGTAATTCTTACATTTAACCCTTGGAAACTTCCAAATAGGCCTATTATGGTCCCTTTATGATGTCTAAGCATGATTTAGCCTTCAGAACATCAACTCACATGATTTTGACCAATTTTACCCAATTGACAACTTTTTCAATAATTGACATCTTTCAGACAATTATCCTAACTATCAACTCCTTTTTCTTGTCACAATGTTGTAGTTCAATTTTTCAAAATTGCTGACAACTTTTTGCATCTCCTAGAAACTTTTACATTTAATCCCTAGAAACTTCCAAACAGGCCTATTATGGTCCCTTTATGATGTATAGGCATGATTTAACCTTCAGAGCATAAACTCACATGATTTGGACCAATTTACCTAATTGACAACTTTTGCAAAAGTTGACATCTTTGTGACATCTTTCTCAAATTTGCATCAAATTAAAAAAATGACCTCCACCCTATGAAAAAAGATGTAACAACACCTTAGAAGACATATTAAACTCAAATACAAACTTTTCCCAAATTTCTAAGGGATAAGACCCATAACCCTAATCTTCCTTCCTAAAACCCTAAACATAAGGTAAGAAAAAACATCTAGAATGGATTGAGCCTAGTCAAATCCATATAGGATAAAATGCACATGACCTTCTAATATCCAAAAAAAACCAACTAACTTGGCTAAGGTTGGTAGAAGCCAAAAACCTAAGTGTGGAAAAAGGACTAGGAGTTAGCCTAGGTGCTCATGCACCATACTCCCCCAAACACAATGAGTTCAATCTATGCTTGGATTAAGAAAGCTAGAGTCTATGACCAACTTATTGAATTCTACTTCCTTGGTCCAAGTAGCCTCTGCATCATCTTTTCCATGCCACTTTACAAGATGTTCCCAATAAGTCTTTGTCCTAGTTCGCTTGTAAATTCTTGATTCAAGTGTCTTTTCACCAATCTGAGGTGGTGTACGAGTGAAAATTAGATCTTCTATATCTTAAATGAATTCCTTAAATGTATGATTAACATTTAGAGTAGGGCCTTTGTATTTAACTAGATCAGCAACATTAAAATTTGATGATAACCCAATATCTTGAGGAAACTCCACCTTGTAGGCATTGTTTCCATACTTAGCCAGTATTATGTAAGGTCCCAACCTTCTCATCTAAAGCTTATGAGGGACTCCCTTCTGCAACCATTATTTTTGTAGATGAACCATCACAAGATCTCCAACTTAGAATTGTACATCTCTTTTTCTATCATCCACCTTATGCTTGAGTTTCTCAACATTTTCAATTAAGGTCTTCCCCACTATTTCATGGACTTCCCTCATGGAGTGGTAAAATTCCTCAACATAACTACTACCTTTTGCATTATCTCTCAGCTCCCTTAGTTCAAACACTCTTCTAGGATGCAACCCATAAACAATTTCAAAAGGACTTTTACTAGTTGACCTATTGACTATAACATTGTATGCATATTCAACCTACCCAATAAGTTGATCCCAACCTTGTCCATATTCTTTTGTAAGGAAACTTAGAAATTTTCCAACACTTCTATTGATTGTCTTAGTTTGACCATCTATCTAAGGATGATAGGTAGATTCAAAGGACATATTTCTACCTAGCTTATACCACAAACTTTTCTAGATATGGCTCATGAACTTTGTGTCCCTATCTAATACAATACTTAAGGGTGAGCCATGGATTCTTACCATGTCCTTGAAGAAAAAATGTGAAATTTGTCAAGCATCATGGATTGATTTGCAAGGGATAAAATGTGTCATTTTACTAAATCAATCCACTACAACATAAATACAGTCAAACCTTTTTTTGGTCCTTGGTGACCCTATTGGAATACTTTAGAATAACTAAGAGGGGGGGTGAATCAGTTATCCAAGGTCCAAATGTATAAATAAAACTTTTTAGTGTTGGGACTTATCCTTATGCATGCCTTGACCATTCAATATCTAAAACATATGGATATTGTTGTCCTATGTCAAAATAACTTTACAGAAATGTAAACATGCAAAAGCATAAAAATAATCACACATTTTGACACAAGGATTTTTCTTAGAAACCCCATTTTGGAGAAACCACCAATAACATGGTACCAATTTTTCACTCTTCTAAAATGAGCTTTGTGAGAAGCCAACCCTATTAAAGGTTACAATACACACTGTTAAATGTGACCTGGTTAAAGGATTTCAATCACCATATTAGGAGTAAGCCTTGTTAGAGGACTTTTAGAATATTCCATTAGAATATCACCCTATTAAATTATTTACTAATGATTGTTAGGTCAACCTTAATCCAAAGGAGTTATCCAGACTAATACAATTGTTAGAGAGTAATACTAGGACTTGATCTAACAACAATTACAACTCACTTGCAGATTATAGATCGCACATTCAATCCTCCATCCCATTTGACTTTCATCCTCTTCATCTCTGACAACTTTTTCACCCTTCAAGAATTCATCCTCTTAAGTCTTCTTTCTTTGCATGTCAATTGCAGACTCATCTATTTGGCCACCATATGAAGCAACACCATAGACTTTGTGTCTTCCATAGGTTCTTGCACATGATAATTGTTGCTTCTGGCCTACTATCTCTATAAATAGAGAATTTAGATTTGTTTTTTGCTTAACCACAATCATCCATTCTAGGGTCAGGTAAGATTGAATGATCTACCCACATTTCCATTTTAGCCCTTCTTGAAACTTCCTCTACAATCCTCTTTGAATTCACCTCAAAATGGTTCATCTTGAATTGTGTGCCACTAGCTCATCATAGAAATCATCCACACACTTCACACAATTCAATAAATCAACTTTTTCATATCATATTTGTTAAATCTTTGATCTAACACATTTTACTTGAACTTGACAATAACATTTTTTTCTCAGTCAAGCTTGGAAAACATTTTTCTTTACTTATCCTCCTTTAGTTTTTTCTCATTTATCCTTTCATTATAGCCTCAAGTAGATAAATAGTATACTATATCATCAATGTCTTGCTTGGTCTTAGTGCTCCTTTTATACACCATATTACTCAACCTTTCTCTAGGTTCTCTTGTTATCCTTTCTTTTCAAATCCACTTCATTAATCAAACAAATGATAGAATTCAAACCAAAGTAATCAATTGTCTCACCAACAAGTAGTAGGTTTGACATCAATTTCAAAATAATGATTGTTCCATGATAGTTTGATCAATCTTCTTCACTTCAACAATATAATTTCAACAATCTCCCTCCTTGGCATTGATGAAAACCAATGCCAAAAAAAATACCAAAAGGAAACTTAATACCTTGTATTAAATCTCTTCCTGTATTAATATGAGTGTCTTCATCTAATCTATGATCTCTCTTTGATTTCTCCTTCATCTGATCTTGTCTCTTTGTTTTCTTCTTTATCTAATCTTGTCTCTCTAATGTCTACTTCAATATATTCTCAATAAGCTCTTCCTCTTTCTCTTATATCTCCCTTAGCCTTAAATCTTCCTCTTTATCTGATATCTCACTCTTTGACAAGAATTCCAAAGACTTGTCATGTATACATGTAGATATAATCAATTCATGTTCTCCCTATGTCACCTTGCATGTGACTATAAATCTTATGTTTTAGCTCCTTCCTTACTTCGGGCAAGTCCTAAAGTAAGATCCACTCCATTAAATTTTTAAATATATCATGCAACTTAGTTGATGTAGGGCACTACTCTTGCTTCTCAAGTAGTTTTGGATGGGGATATCACCCCTATTTTACCTTTAAGAAATTCATGTGCATCCTTAGGTAAAGATTTTTTGAATATATTAGCTATCTATTCTTTTGTATTCACATATTTCATTCTCACTTCTTTGTCTTGAACCAACTCTCTAAAGTAATGATACTTGATTGCAATGTGCTTTATCTTTGTATGCATCACAGGATTCTTTGATATGTTTATAGTACTTTTTTTTTCATAGTAAAGTACCACAGGTTTAGAAATTCCCTCCTTCATTCCTTTGAGTAATTGTCTAATCCATACCACATTTGTGCAATTCACTATAACAACCACATATTCAGCTTTAGTAGTAGATTGTGATATACAATTTTGTTTCTTACTAGTCCAGGTGACCAATCTCTTTCCTAAGAAAAATGCTCAACCACTTGTACTCTTTATGTCATTAATGTTTCCATCCCAATCAATATTTGTATAGGCTCTCAATTCAAACTTTTCATTTTTCTTATAGTATAGACCATAGTCTTATGTTCCTCTCAAGTATCTCGTGATTATTTTAACAATCATTAAATGATTCTCCTTAGGATTTGTAGAAAATCTTGAAACAATCCCAATATATAATGTAATTTCAGTTATGCTATGAACTACATATTGCAATTTTCTAATCATAGCCCTATACAATGTTTGATTTACTTCAGCAGAATCATCAGTTTTGGTTAGTTTGTGTCCTGTCACCATAGGAGTACTAATAGGTTTTGAATTCTCCATACCAAAAAAATTCAATATTTCCTTCACATACTTGGATTAAGTAATTTAAATACCATATTTCATCTCATATACTTGCAATCCAACAAAGAACTTTATCTCTCCAAACATAGACATCTTAAACTCTTTCTTCATTTCATTTGCAAATGTCTTACACAATGCATTTTGTCCTCCCAATATGATATCATCAAAAAATATTTCAGCTAGTAAAATCCCTTTACCTCCTTTTATCTTCAAGTATAGATTTTTGTTGTCATCAATCTTCTCAAAACCAATCTTCATAAGATAGTTGTGAATCCTTTCATATCATGCTCTTCGAGCTTGCTTCAAACAATAAAAAGCTTTACGTAATCTACATATCACGTTCTTCTTGTTTGGATCATCAAATCCTTCTATTTTTTCTATGTAAACATCCTCTTCAAGTATAACATTTAGAAATATTGACTTGACATCCATTTGAAACACTTTAAAACATTTGTTTGTAGAGTAAGAAAGTAGAGTTCTTACTCCTTCCAATCTTGCAACAAGGGAAAATGTCTCTCCATATTCAATTCCTTCTTCTTGTACATATCCTTTCTAGACTCATATTGCCTTATTTCTTGTGACTTCACCATTTTCATTCACTTTATTTCTATACACCCGCTTGGTTCCAATCACATTGGTGTTCTCTAGTCTGGGTACTAGTGTACATGTTTTGTTCTTCTCAATCTGATCAATCTCTTGTTTTATGGCTTTACTCCAATCTTCATTCTCTAATGCATCTTTCATTGACTTATGCTCATGTATTCTTAACAAAAATGTGTCATTTCTTAACCTATTCCTTTTCATTGGTCTATCTTGTTTATCTCCAATAATTCATCCAATAGGGTGATGTCTTTTGACATACTTTAACAACCTTGGTTCAGCTCTTCTTTCTATGATGGGTTTTTCAATTTCAGATTCATTGTTCACTTCTCTATCATGTAACTTGTTATTCCTTTCATGTACACTAATCTTAGTATCAAAAGGTACCTCATATTCTAATTGCAACTTAGTTCCTGAATCCAACTCAGCTTCTAACTGCAACTTGACATCCATTATATGTGACTCAACAAACACCTTGTTAATTAACAATTTGATTTGCAGAATTATCATCATCAACAAACATGTCTTCATAGTAGTAGATAAAGGTTCTATAATTTTCAAGTTCCTTCTTTGGTTCATCTTCATTCCCTTTTGTATATTCATCAAACTTCACATTTACACTTTCCACAACTTTCTTAGTGTTAGTATTCAACCACTTATAAGCTTTACTTCTTGTGGAATAACCTAGGAATATACCTTCTTCACTTTTAGCGTCAAGTTTACCATTTTTATTGTTGTTAAGAATGTAACACTTGCTTCAAAATACCTTAAAATATTTGATATTGGGTGAGTATCCATACCATAATTCAAAAGGTGTGGAATTTATACCTTGCTTGACTTATACTTAGTTCAAGGTATAGACAGCTATACTTACAACTTCTCTCCAGTATTTCAAAGCAACATTCTTCTCTATCATTAGTGTTCTAGAACAATCCATTATAGATCTATTTCACCTTTCATAAATTGCATTTTATAGAGCGGTCTTAGGTTTAGAAGTTTGTCTCTTGATTCCTCTATCATATAGAAGTTTTCAAACTCATTTGATGTAAAGTCTCCACTTCTATTAGATCTTAGACATTTCAAGCTCTTACCTGTTTCCTTTTCAACTCTTACCAGAGACAACTAAAACATTTGAAAACCATCAAATTTTTCTTTAAATAACATTACTGTCATCATTCTTGAGTAATCATCAACAAATAAGATAATATTCTTGTCACCTTTGTAGATTTGCACATCAATTAGTCCACATAAATTAGTATGAACTAATTCAATAATTTATTTTGAAGTATGAATCTTACTTTTAATACTAGACTTTGTCATCTTGCCTAACTAACATTATTTTCAAATAACATTATCAGGTTTCTTTAGCTTTGGTAAACCTCTAACTCTTTTTGTCTTACTAATAATGACCAAATTATCAAAATTTACATGACATAACCTCATATACCATAGCTACACATCATCAAATTGTAAAACAAGACAAGTAGCATCATTCATATCAAGATAAAATAGATTACTTCTAGTCTAATATCCACTTCCAATAAGTTTTCCATTAGTGTCATAGATCTTAGCTTTTATGTTATCAAATTCAACTTTACAACCCGAACTATTCAATTGTGACACACTCAAAAAGTTATAATAAGTCCTTCCACATGATAAGAATTGTCACACATGATCTTATCTATCAATATTATTGATTATTTTCCTTTAAGTAGATAGGGTGCATCATTACCAAATCTAACACTATTTCCATTGTAATGCTCAGGGTAATGAACTTACTTTTGTCTCCAGTCATGTAATGTGAACATTTGTTATCAGTGATCCATCTATC
The DNA here is from genome assembly GCA_028749045.1 of Cupressus sempervirens. Taxonomy (NCBI): domain Eukaryota; kingdom Viridiplantae; phylum Streptophyta; class Pinopsida; order Cupressales; family Cupressaceae; genus Cupressus; species Cupressus sempervirens. The sequence goes on along the minus strand of CM053784.1, from coordinate 683,367,188 downwards.
ACTTTTGTTCACATAGGATATCAATTGAGTTGCCTCATCTTTATTAGAATCATCCTTCATGGAAACATAGGCAACTTCATCATAATGATCTTTAGATTCATTATTGGATTCTTCTTTAGCAATTGAATAAGTCTTTTTCCCTTATCCTTGTAGCCTTTGTTACTTTCATCTTTTCTACCTTTGAATTTGTCTTCATTCTTTCTATTTTACTTATCAAGACATCTTGTTACAATATGACCAACCTCATGACAATCAAAACATATGATAGGTAACTTAACTTTGTATTTTCCTTTTCCTCTATGAAACTTCCTAGCCAACAATGTTTCCAGTTCTTCTAGCTCTTCATCATCTATATCACTATCACTAGCAGCAAGTTTGGCCTTTTTATTTTTTCTTGTCTTTGGGCTCTTTTAGTGTCATCTTAGCTTTAAAAGCATATTCAACATTTTCAGATTTGAAATTATCAAAATTTGAAAGTTCAAAATCAATAAGTTTGTTAGAAATAGATAATATTGAGAGGGGGGTGAATCAATATTCTACAAACTTTTGTCGACAATTGAATATTGTTAATTACTTTATAACTTGAATATAAAAGTAAACCAAAAATTTTGAATAGTAAATATAACCGTGCACATAGATAACTCATAACACCATTATTTGTGAACTACAAAAACCCTGGCCAACAAAAAACCTCAGTGGGGATGATACCCATTAGATGATTCACTAAACAATAGCATCTTGTTAAGGATACTGACCCTGTTAGGAGTCTATAAAGTACATATAGTGTCTCGAGTCCATGTTAGGAGACTAGGTCTTGTTAGAAGCCTCAACCCTATTAGGAGTTGCTTCAACCTTGTTAGGAGTTGGTAGAACAAATACAATGTATGGAAAAAGAGCCCACTACCCTAACATGCAATTATACAATTTAGTTCTTCACAAGAATATATATACATACAATACTTGTTGTATATTGTACTTTGCACTTATTCTAATCATACATCAAAATTCACATCATATAAGGCTTGCAAATCTTTTAACTTCTCTGTATAATAGTTCACATCACATAACTCTTGCTTGTCTACCATAGATAGCACACTTATCTTCACAAGATAAGATCTTTACTTATACCTTGCATAATTACAAAACTCTACTTGGTTACCCTTCATGTGTTTGGATGCTTGACATAATATAAATCCCTTATGGATTAATATCCACATAGTCTTCTCATTATAACTTAGTAATTATTTTGTAACCAAAATAATTCCTAAGGTCATGCAATACAATTCTCTGCTATGCTCTATTTTGCATTGTTAAATACCTGCACTAGTATTTTAACCATATCTCATGTCATAATATATTTATGCACTTGTGCACTGGTATACATCATCATGATACTATGATAAATCTTTCCTCAATTTTGCATGAGCTAACTCACAATGAGTCATTTGTACACTTAACATTTGTTCACTGTGATGTTGCACACTGTCTAATACTTAGACAATTTTATAACACTAAATGCATAAATGAAATGTTGAATGTATGTTGCCATAAATGACAACCATCAAGACATCTATCTAACCATATTGCAAACAATCTCCCCCTTTGGTATTTATGGAAACATTTGAGAAAATTGGCTGAGTTCCAAAATGATGTAATACATAACAAAAACAAATAAAAGTAACTACACACAATTTCCTTCAAAACATAACAATTTTATTCATGTTTTGATGGATCATTACATTCCTTATCACTCATTTACATTGATACATACATAATCTCCCCCTTACATATACATATACATCTATACAATTTTCTTTCTCTACATAATACTACCCCTTTCATATCAATGGCAAAGGTGTCAAAACCTATATCCACAAAACTTTGGGTGCTCCACTATTGATCAACCTGTTAATCTGGAAAAAAAATTTGCATAAGCAACCTTTAATCTTTCTATCTCTTTCTTCCAATTATCCTTTACTATATTTGAGATACTAATTAGTGCACAAAGTTCATAGGATTTCACTTCAACTACACTCAAGTTAGTATAGGAAAACTTGTCATAGGAAGCCTTAGCTATAAGACATTCCTCAAGTTGCCTCTACAAAATGATGAATTTTGATAATAAAATTTATCTAAGACTGGATAATCTTCATGCTTATTTCTTTTTATTAGATTCCAAGTCTCTGATCATACCATGTATCTTCTCCACTTCTACTCCATACTCTTCAACACTAGATTCTGGGAGTTGTAACTTGACAATGAGTGTTTCAAGTTCACTTAACTTACCTTTTATCTAACTCTTAATTCTACAACATACTTGTATGACTGTGCACATTGTCCATACAATATTTTCCCTTCATCAATATTCTTTCTCATTCCCTTGATGTTTCCATCAAGTCCCTTCAAATAATTGTGCACATTGGTGCACACTATGTTAAATAGTGTTGCATCATGTCTTACCTAAGCTTGTGTTGAAGCTACATCTACTAAAGTTGTGAATTCCTTATCAAAGGTTTTCACCAACTCCATGGCCTTTAACTAAAAGTCTATAATAGCTATAGTTGTAGTAATTATCTTTTGCATTCTATCCAAGAATTCAATTAATGTCATCTACAAAGAATTTACTGATTTATTTTTCTTAAACAACTTACTTAATTTGTTCATCAAGCCTTTCTTATCTTCATCATCTGATGTCAATACTATTTTTGTTGATGGACTAGGTATTGATGCTACAATAAACATAGTTGTTGGAGTTGCATAAGGTATGTCAACCTCATATTGGAACACTACTTTTCCCATTTCAAACTCCACATGTTTCATATTAGGCAAGAATGTTCATTATTACTTCATAATATTCCATTTCTTCTTGAGCTTAGAGTCTTCATTTGACTTCTTCCTTCTCTCTTCCTTTTTCTTCTTTCTTTCCTTTTCCTCTTTCCTTTTCTTTTCCTCCTCTACTTTCTTCTTCTTTTGCTCTTCTTCTTTCTTCTTTTCTTCCTCTTCTTTCTTTTTCTTCTTTGTCTTTTCTCTTTGTATCCTTTCCTTTCCTTTCTTATTTTCTACTTCTGTATCATTAGAGCTAGAGTAAATAGTAATATTTATAACAATGGATTTTCCAAATGCTAAAAAAGGATTCTCCTTTGTATCCATAGTTATGTGTGTACTATCCACTTGCATAGATTTAGTACCCATAACAATGTGAGGTGGTGAGGGTGCCTATTGTGTTTCCTCTGCTTCTTCCTCTTCCCTGGAAGATGTATGTACTTGTACATATATTGGAATATCATGTTTAGACTATGTACTCACCTTAGCCATTGTAGTCATATACTTTACAATTGCCTTGTCATTTTCTTTCCTAACATCCTCATAATTGCATCCCATCAAAAAAATTGCTCTTCTTTTGTTCTCAACAAGGGCTCAATACCCTTCAAAATTCTATCTAATTCCCCCTTAGAATCAGCATCACATAGATTGTTTATCATTGTGATCCTCATATTCACATATTCCTATAATATTCTCCTTTTCATATTTATAGGCCTATTATACATATCCTCTAGTATCTTATTATGTATATTCTCAAACCTTTTCTTCCTCAAAATCATGTTTCTTATAATGGCATTTTGTAATTGCCTTCTATCCATATTGCTATACAAATCATAATATTTATTGAACTATACAAATTTTCATCATTAATACTTTGCATGTTAAGGTTTTCTACCTTTGGCTTCCATGCTTTATTTCAAGCTTTTGTTCTTCCTTCTTGTGCATTCTGGACTACTGGTCTATCTTTTGTTTCATCCTCTAATTCCTCAAAATCACTGACTTGTGTTGTTTTTCTTCTCTTTCTGGGTCTGTTGGTGGTCTTCTTCACTCTTTTCTTGGTTTCTAGTGTAGTTAATGCTTCTCCTTCACCAATCTCTCTAATTTCTTTTGTGCAGTAGATGATTCAACCTTTGGCTATCTTCTAGGTTGATCACTCTTTATTCTGACTAGTTGCACTAGTGCAACTACTGCATATGGTACAATTGGTGCTTGAACACATGGTTGTGCTACTTTCACACTCTCTAAATGTCCTAAAACTACAATGGGAGTTACTGCCAACACTTCAGTCTGTCCACTGGCCTTCATTTCTAGTGCAAGACCTTTTATTTCATCAAACTCTTTCCTAGTCATGCCTGATTCCTTAAGGATGGAATCTATCTCCTTTTCTACCTTTTTCTTGATCTCTTTGTTTTATAGTTTAGACTAAACTATTCTCATTGTTTCTTCATAAGTACCCCATATAGGGCACTCGGTGTCCTTCTCAGATTCAAGAATAATCTATCCATACCCTTCTATGAGCTCTACACTCATCTCATATCCCATAGGCTCTATAAATTTGACTCTGGGAATTATTGCTTCCATGTAGGTGTTGTCTATTTCTACCATGAAGCATAGCTCTTCCTTGTACTTCTCTACCATAGATGGAGGTATTCTATACCTTTGTTTCATCTGAGACTAGAAACTCTTCATAATTCTATTGATGTCATCATCTCTGACATTTTTTGGTTTTGATTTGTAGCATTAAGTCACCAATTTCATTGTACACTCACTTCTATTCCAACTTATCAATCCATGAAACTTACTTGTAGCATAGAAGAATATATGAGTCAACAAGGACTCAAATCTAAAAATTGCATTCTTTGTCATCTTAATCTTTGCAATGTTGTCCAATAGTTGCAATCTGATGATCTCACATTAATTAACCTTTCTTTCTTGTATAGCCATTACATAAGTTGCATACAAAAACCTACCTAGTACTGAGTTAACCCTTGATCCATGGTTCAACTTGTACCCTAATATCTTGGTTAAAAACTTTACTCCTTTATCTTGAATGGAGTCTACCTTCATGTTTCTTTCGTCAAACCTTGTGTTCAGGCTCGTCTCAACCATCTTTCTAACATTCTTCTCATTAACAAGATTACAACCTTCATTAATCAATCCTATAACCTTGTGAATTAGGTCATTTTCAATAAAAAATCTTTGCATCTCCTAACCAAAACATATCATCATGTACCCTACTCAAAATTATTCAGGTCCAATCGTAATTGTCAAACTTTTTATAAAACATATACTTCACCAGATTAAAATTATGTAGGTGTGCATACTCAAACTTCAAGGATAAGTCATTGTTACACATCTTTCCCAAATCCTCATGAATCTCTTCATCTGTAATGGACACCCTTGGATGTCCCATAAAACTAAACCAATTTGGTGAAATGAATTTTGTCAAACAGTTTGCATGCAACCTCTTAAAACCCCTTATAACTCTGAAAATCAAACGTTTATTTGTTTTTTGTGTTTTGTGCATGGAATTGGTATCATACAACATAAAAAAGAAAGAAACTACAACAATATGCAAAGTGGAAATGAACTGCTGCTAATAAAATGTTATTTTCAGAATTCATAAAACCAAATACATGGCAGATTTATCAACTCACTAATTACTTCAGCAATATTGTCATAATACTCCAGCCCATGCTTATGAACTTGCTGCTACAATACTTTGTCCTCCAATCATTCCACTACCTTCATAATACCATTCCCTCCAAGTGGCATAAGCGTCGGACAAGTAGTGAAGAAGATATGAGCAAAATATCAAATCTGCCTGTAGTCGGAAATGCAACTAAACTGCCTGATACTAAAGCCAATAAGAAAGAATTCCAAAGGCCAAACCCCAAGGGAATGACGTCTAGAATTTTACAAGAGAGGATAGACGTCCTCAAATGCCAAGAACAAAGCTGCAACTCACACACCAATTTCTTCTCATATTCAACCTGTCTAATGAAGCTACAAATGCTTCCTTTTATTCTATTCCCACGGGTCCGCTCAACTCATATGGGCAATGTGGGATAAAGATGTGTAATACAAAACATATATTAAAATACCCCTTATGTCTCCCTTGGGTACACATCACCATAAAATAAATATTAAAGTAACACTTTAATATTTTACAATTAAATTAGATGTTACTTTAATAAAACTTCAGGCATTAAAATGTATTAGCAATCGGACTCCAAATAATGCGAGTGATAGCTCATCGGAAAGCTCTCACCGAGGAGTATCGAATCCAATCACCAAAATTGACCTACACTGTGTCCTACCGACTTACTAAAAATAGTAAGTATGCCTGAAACTGAGTAAATCAACTTCATTTTGGCCCAAACTGGAAATGACTAGGCCAAAACACTCCAAGATCCCATTAAACCCTTCGTTAGCCCTCGGGACCATGTAGAACAAGGCTAACGCACACACACTTGGTCAACTGCTAAAATGGGGACATTACAGTCCACCCCCCTTGAAATTTCTTGTCCTCAAGCAATCTCAGTCCAGCCTGCTGAATAACCTGCTCACTCTCCCATGTAGAATCTTCCTCTGGCAGATCTTTCCATCTGACCAAATACTCCTTCACTATCCTATTTCTAAGCTTCCTCTCTCTGGTATCCAGAATAGCCTTAGGTACTAACACAAGCTTCCCCTCCTCATCCAAAGGGGGTAAATCTGTAGAAGGCACTACACTCTGACCAATGGCTTTCTTAAGCCTAGACACATGAAACACATTGTGCACTCGATTGCCCTCTAGAAGCTCAAGCTCATAGGCGACTTTGCCCACTTTGCGAATCACCCTGTAGGGACCATAAAATCTAGGTTTCAACTTTTCAGCTCTGCTCTTCTTGAGCGATGACTGTCTATATGGTTGTAGCCTCAAGTAAACCATATCCCCTACCTTGAAACTGCGCTCTATTTGGTGCTGATCAGCATACAATTTTTGTTGATTTTGGGCCTGTTGTATATTCTCTTTGAGCACTTTCAAGATGTCCTGACTATCCTACAATAATTTTTTGGCTTTGGGCACTCTACTGTCCCCCAAAACTAAATCCATGAAGATAGGTGCTTCATAACCATAGAGTTCCATGAAAGGAGTCATCTTGATGGACATATGATAAGTGGTGTTATAACAATACTCTCCCATATGAAACCATCTGATCCAAGCCTTTTGTTGTGTAGTTACATAGTTCCTCAAATATCCTTCCGCCCATTTATTGACAATCTTTGTTTGCCCATCTGTTTGCAGATGATAACTAGTGCTAGGTGTAAGATCTGTACCACACAACCTAAAGAACTCTTGCCAAAAAACACTCATAAACTTACTATCCCGGTCGCTGACAATGAATCTAGGCAACCCATATAACCTAAATATCTCTTTAAAGAAAAGATCTGCCACCTGTGCTACTGTGTAAGTGGACGAAATAGCAATGAAGTGAGCAAACTTCGTCAAGCGGTCCACCACCACATAGATGCAATCCCTTCCCTGCACTCGTGGTAAACCAGTGATGAAGTCCATCAAAATACTTTCTTATTTCCTATCAGGAATGGGCAAGGGCTGTAATAAACCTACAGGAAATGTGTGTTCTCCCTTATTCTGTTGACAAACCACACACTCCCTGACATACCTCTAAACATCATCCTTGAGCCCTTTCCATGAAAACCGCTCTTGGATCTGCCTGTAGGTCTTGAAGACCCCCGGATGTCCAGCTGTGGGTGCATCATGAAATGCCTTCAGTATCGCCTCTCTCAAATGTGATGACGGAATCAAATAAACCCTGTCCTGAACTCTGATCAATCCATCTATCACCTCATAGCGATCATCCTATATGGTACCTAAAATCAATCCAGAAGCCCAAGCATCTTTGAGATACTCTGCTATAATCTGATCTCTCCAATCTCCTGAAATCTCTGCCAGAGCACATAAGTGAGGTCTCCGAGATAAGGCATTAGCCACCACATTTTTCTTACCTTTGACAAACTCTATGTCAAAGTCATAAGCCTGCAATTTAGTCACCCATTTTTATTGCTGGTCATTAAGATCATGCTGGCTCATGAAGTATTTAATACTGTTGTGATCAGTCTTGATCACAAAACGTCCACCTACCAAATATGATCAAAATTTGGCCAATGCATGCATTATGGCCAACATCTCCCGGTCATAGACAGAATAACTTTTCTCAACTCCTCGGAGCTTCCTACTCTCGAATGCAATGGGATGCTTCTCCTACATCAATACTGCTCCAATCCCTGTTGTTTAGTGTGGAGCCTGATCAGTCCCCAAGTGGGAGATTGTTAGATTGTGGTGACTGATCAGGAAAGTACTGTACATACTTCATAAATAGTGGGGTTCATAAAAAAAATTTTGGAAGTAGCCGACATGGTAGCCAACATATTATGGCCGACATATGGCCGACATGTTATAACCCTAAAGCAGTTTAATACTTGTATAAAAAGGGCTTAGGGTTGGGTATTTTTTATGTGTGGTGATATGAAATTGGTTCTTGCGGCGGTATTGAGCTGTAAGGGATTACGGATTGTAATCAGGTTGTAATCACTAGATTGTAATAAGATCGGACTTGCTATTTGGTGGACGTAGCCCAGGGATTGGGTGAACCATGTTAAATCTTGGTGCCTTGTTTTCATTTATGTGTGTTCTATTAATTTTTGTTATTGGTTATATTTGCATGTAGTTTTTATTTCTGTCAGTGGTTTATCCTAACAAGTGGTATCAGAGCCTAGTTGTTTCTCAGTTATCCTCTGCAGGAAAGTCTCATGGTTAAGTGGGAGTCTCACGATTGAGTGGGAGTAATGGCAGATGATGGTAAGCTGAGGGTTGATAGGTTTAATGGTCAGAACTTCCAGTTATGGAAGATGCAAATGGAAGACTATTTATATTAGAAGGATATATGGAAGCCGTTGGAAGGAAAAGCCAAGAATCAGTGAACTATGTCAGAGGCTAAATGGGATCTTTTGGACAGAAAGGCACTCGAAAGCATTCGGTTATGCTTGGCACCATCGGTGGCATTTAATATTACAAAAGCAAAGACGACAGAAGATTTGATGAAAACCCTAGCGACACTGTATGAAAAGCCCTCCACTTCAAATAAGGTATTTCTCATGAAGCGTTTATTTAATATGAAAATGGCAGAAGGTGGATCTGTTGCAGATCATTTAAATGAGTTTAATACTATTACTAGTCAATTATCTTCTGTGGGTATCAATTTTGATGAAGAAATTAGGGCTCTCTTGATTTTGTGTTCTTTGCCTGAAAGCTGGAATGGCTTGGTAATGGCGGTGAGTAATTCTGTTCCTGGATCAAGTACCCAAAAATATGATGATGTGATCGGTGTTATTTTAAGTGACGAAACTCGTAGAAAATCCTCAGGTGGATCTAAATCAGGAAGTGCTTTAAATGCACAAAGCAGGGGCAGAATGACTGAAAGAGGAAGTAACTCTGGAAATCGTGGGAAATCAAGAGGAAAGTCAAAGGGGAGGAGGTCTCAATCGAGAGGACCAAATGATTGCTAGTACTATGGGAAACCAGGGCACAAAAAGAAAGATTATTGTACTTGAAAGAAAAATGAAGGAGATAAATCAGATGGAGACAAAGAGGCAAATGTGGTAAGTAATAAATTCGAAGAGGATGCTTTGCTTCTATCTTTAGAGAGTGTTGATGATTCATGGGTTTTAGATTCTGGTGCTTCTTTTCATGCTACACCTCATAGAGGTTATTTCATTGATTATGTCCAAGGGGATTTTGGGCTTGTTTATTTGGGGGATAATGAACCCTGTCAGATTGTTGGAAAGGGAAAAATTAAGATTAAGTTGCAGAATGGGAATCATTGGCTACTACATGAGGTAAGACATGTTCCAAAGCTGAGTAGGAATTTAATTCCAGCAGGGCAACTCAGTGATGAGGGTTGTGTAATTACTTTTAATGATAAAAATTGGAAGGTTTCAAAAGGTTCCCTTGTATTAGCAAAAGGTGTGAAAGTAGGCACCTTATAGCTTTGTATAGGTCATATTGTTCCTTCTACTTTGATTGTTTCAGAGAAAAATGAATATTCCAGAATAATTACTGTAGTTGAGCAGGGAGAACAAATAGCTGCTGTAGATTCTGATACAGCGCTATGGCACAATAGACTTGGGCACATGAGTGAGAAAGGTATGAAAGTAATTCATTCAAGGAAAGTTTTGCCAGGTCTAAAATGTGTGAATATGGATTTCTGTGAAAGTTGTGTGTATGGAAAACAAAAGAGAGTGATTTTTGTAAAGATAGGGAAGGAAAACAAAAAGGACAAATTAGAGCTTGTGCATACAGATGTATGGGGACCGGTTCAAGTATCTTCCCTTGGTGGCTCTCATTATTATGTTACATTTATTCATGATGCAACTAGAAAAGTATGGGTTTATTTCCTTAGACAGAAATCTGATGTATTTCAAACTTTTAAGAAATGGAAATGCTTGGTTGAAAATGAGACTGGTAAGAAATTAAAATGTCTCAGATCTGATAATGGTGGTGAGTATTGCAGTCATGAATTTGAAGATTATTGCTCCACTAATGGTATTCGTAGACAAAAAACTATTCCAAGGACTCCACAGGAAAATGGAGTGGCTGAACACATGAACAGGACTATAATGGAGCGCGCAAGGAGCATGAGGTTGCATGCTGGGTTGCCCTTACACATGTGGGTGGAGGCTATCAATACTGCAGTATATTTGATTAATAGAGGTCCCTCTACTTCTTTGGGCTGTGCTATTCCAGAGGAAGCATGGACTGGTAAGAAGGTGAGTTATTCTTTTCTCAAGACCTTCGGTTGTGAAGCTTTTGCTCATATAGACTCTGAAAATAGAACCAAGCTAGAAGCGAAATCAAAGAAATGTGTCTTTTTTGGATATGGCATTAATGAATTTGGCTATAGGCTTTGGAATTTTGAAAATCATAAAATTATAAGAAGTCGAGATGTCATATTCAATGAAAAAGTGTTGTACAAAGATCTATTGCAGCAACATGAGAAGAAAGAAGATGATTATGTAGTACTGGATGATACTCCAAAAGCTGATGTTCCAGCCATTCCTCATGATGTGCAACAACTGCAACAACAAATACCACACACACCAGTGAATGTTAGATGGTCAACAAGGCCAATTAGACCTCCACAAAGGTTTTCTCCCTCTTTGTATTCTATTTTACTTACTGATGCTAGTCAACCTGAAAGTTATGATGAAGCTGTGCAGGTGGATACTAAGATTCAGTGGGAGTCTGCAATGAAAGATGAAATGGACTCTTTGCTGAAAAATAAGACATGGGATTTGTGCAAGTTGCCTGCAGGTAAAAAGGCTTTACAGAATAAATGGGTTTACAGGTTGAAATAAGAGGAAGGAGGTAAGAAAATATTTAAGGCCAGGTTAGTTGTAAAAGGATTTGCACAGAAAAAGGGAATTGATTTTGATGAGATATTTTCTCCTGTTGTTAAAATGACTTCTATTCGTACAATTTTAAGTCTTGTGGCTACTAAAGATTTGCATTTAGAGCAGATGGATGTTAAAATAGCCTTTCTTCGTGGTGATTTGGATGAAGAAATATATATGGCTCAGCCACAGGGTTTTGAGGTCAAAGGTAAGGAGAACTTAGTGTGCAAATTGAAGGAAAGTTTATATGGCCTGAAGCAAGCACCTCGGCAATGGTATCTGAAATTTGACAGTTTTATGTATAAGCATGGATATAACAAGTGTCATTCAGATTACTGTGTTTATTTTAAGAGGTTGTATGATGATAGCTACATTATTTTATGTCTATATGTTGATGATATGCTTATAGTTGGGTCTAACATGCATCATATTAAGGGGCTAAAATGCCAGTTAGCACATGCATTTGCTATGAAGGATTTGGGGGCAGCAAAACAAATCCTTGGTATGAAGATTTGCAGAGATAGGAAGAACAGAACATTGACGCTATCTCGAGCTAATTATGTTGAGAAGGTGTTGCAACATTTCTCTATGGAGAATGCTAAAGCTGTCAGCACACCTTTACCTGGTCATTTGAAATTGACTAAGGAGATGTGTCCCAAGACACGGGAAGAGGAGGATAAGATGTCCAAGGTACCCTATGCTTCAGCTATAGGAAGTTTGATGTATGCTATGGTATGCACTAGGCCAGATATTGCACATGCAGTGGGAGTCGTTAGCAGGTATATGAGTCATCCAGGTTTTGAGCATTGGAATGCTGTCAAGTGGATTCTCAGATATTTGAGAGGAACATCCAATAAGTGTTTACACTTTGGGGGCTCTACTACTGATTTACAGGGCTATGTTGACTCAGATTTGGCTGGGGATATTGATACCAGGCGGAGTACTACAGGTTATGTCTTTACTATTGGTGAGGCAGCCGTGAGCTGGGTTTCTAGGCTACAGAAGATTAATGCTCTCTCCACTACAGAGGCAGAGTATGTTGCTGCTACAGAGGCAGCCAAAGAGATGATATGGCTTCAGTTCTTCTTGGAAGAATTGGGAAATCCTTAGAAGGATAATTATTTGTTAATAGATAGTCAGAGTGCCATTCATCTTGCTAAGAATTCAGCTCTGCATTCTAAGACCAAACACATACAGTTGCGGTACCATTTCATTCGATCAGTTTTGGCGGATGGACAGTTAAAGCTGGAGAAGGTACATACCAATGAAAATCCAGCAGATATGTTGACAAAGGTTTTCACAAGGGAGAAGCTGAACTCCTCTTCAGCTTCAGTTGGTCTTTTAGACTAAATGTGAATAAAAGAACAGCAGAGTCCAGGGTGGTTTGATCCAGTGGGAGCCCCATGCGGTAGTTGTATTGCTACAGGATCAGTCTCCAAGTGGGAGATTGTTGTTTAGTGTGGAGCCTGATCAGTCCCCAAGTGGGAGATTGTTAGATTATGGTGACTGATCAGGAAAGTACTGTACATACTTCATAGGAAAGATTGTTAGATTTTGGAAGTAGCCGACATGGTAGCCGACATGGTAGCCGACATATTATGGCTGACATATGGCCGACATGTTATAACCCTAAAGTGATATAATATTTGTATAAAAAGGGCTTAGGGTTGGGTATTTTTTATGTGTGGTGATACGAAATTGGTTCTTGTGGTGGTATTGAGCTGTAAGGGATTACAGATTGTAATCAGGTTGTAATCACTGAATTGTAATAAGATCGGACTTGTTGTTTGGTGTATGTAGCCCAGGGATTGGGTGAACCATGTTAAATCTTGGTGCCTTGTGTTCATTTTTGTGTGTTCTATTAATTTTTGTTATTGGTTATATTTGCATGTAGTTTTTATTTCTGTCCGTGGTTTATCCTAACAATCCCATCACCTGATGCATCACAATGAAGCTCAAAAGGCTTCATGAAATCTGGTAGAGCTAGAACTGGACATGAAGACATTACCTGCTTGAAATACTCAAAACACCTCTGTGTTGCCCCTGTCCACACGAAGGCTCCTTTCCTGGTAAGATCTGTCAAGGGTGTAGCAATCTGTGAGAATCCCTTAACAAACCTCCTATAAAAACCACATAAACCAAAGAATCCCTTAAGCTGTGTAAGGTTTGTGGGAGTAGGCCATTCTACAATAGCTCTAATCTTTTTGAGATCAACCCGAACGCCATCTGCACTAATGATATGCCCCAGGTAAAGGAGCTCAGTCATGCCAAACTCACATTTAGATTCCTTGGCATACAATGACTCTCTCTCCAGAATAGGTAACACCTCCTTTAGATGATGTAAGTGCTCCTCCCAGGTCTTACTGAAGACCAAGATGTCATCAAAGAAGATCAAGACAAATCTCCTCAGCTGCTTCCTGAATACCTAGTTCATACAACTTTGAAATGTAGCAGGTGCATTAGTTAGACCAAATGGCATAACCATGAACTCAAAGTGGCCATAGTGACATCGGAAGGCTTTTTTCTCAATGTCATTTGCTCTCATCCTGATTTGATGGTATCTAGACCGCAAATCAATTTTGGTGAAGAAGCATGCCCCATGCAACTCATCAATCAGCTCATCAATCCTAGGAATGGGATACCTATTTTTAATTGTTTTCTTATTTAGTGCCCTGTAATCGATGCACATGCGCATCGTCCCATCCTTCTTCTTTACCAATACTACTGCTGAAGCAAAAGGGCTCTTACTGGGCCTGATATGCCCCATCTCCAACAAATCCTTAATCGCCTTCTCTATCTCATCCTTGTGTTTCTTAGGATGACGATAGGGAGTAATCATAACTGGTTTGGCTCCCTCCTCAAGCTCAATAACATGTTCCATCCCTCTGTTAGGAGGAACCCCATGAGGAATATCACTAAATACTTTAGCGTGTCTATCAAGTATCTTCTAGACATCTAGTGGATGACTCTTTTCTTGTGGCTCTGGTGAAGTTGGCATAATGTGGCACTCTGCCGCCCACTCTATGTCATCATGACAAAAAAGTCTCTGCATTCTCCTCAAGGACACTACTCAACAACCTCCATATGAAAGCCCTCTAAGTACCACAGTTCTGCCCTCATGCTAGAATCTCATCTCCAATTTTGCTAGATTGAGTGTGAACTCAACTAGTGAAGCCATCCATGTCATGCCGAGGATGACATTATAATCTCCCATGTCCACAACATAGAACTCATCCTCCAACTCGTAGCCATCTCCAAACCTGATGCGAAGATTAGATATCTTCCAAGTGCATAAAAACTTATCACCGTTAGCCACCATGACTCTAAACCCATCATGCTCCTCTATCTATAACCCTCTCCTGGCTACCAACTGTGCATCTATGAAGTTATGTGTAGCCCCAGTGTCAATAAGAGATATCACTTTCTGCCCCTGGATAGTACCCCTTGTAGACACCTAAATTTGATTACACTATTTTAGTAATCCTATTTAGTTATCTAAAAAGGCATTATTAATTAAATTTCTATTTAATTAATCCTTTATCATCCCCTAGTTGATTAGTTTAATTAATCATCTATAGTCCTAATTGATAAATCAAATAATCTATTATTTATCAATTAAATCCTTTTCTCCTATCTAATTCCAAAAATCCCCATTTATTAAATAAATCTATTTGATAAATGAAATCCTCAAATTCAAAAACCCCTAACCTATCTCTAATCCTCCATTTAGCCTAATCCACCCCATCCACCCATACTAACCAAGCTTAGCCACTAACTCACCCACCCTCATTAATGCCATCCACTTGCACATCTCTAACATCCCTAATCTAATCCTAAACCCAAGCCTAATCCACCCCCTAATGTTGTCACATTCCTTAAACAAGTTTAAGACTTTCCTAATCCAAACCAAAGTCTCCCCTCAAAAAACCCAACCACTAAGTCATGAGTGCTCTTACAAAACATAAAAGACTTTTACAAGCCCACTCATGACTCTTACATCCATCTTACACACTCTTCCCTCTTCCACACTCATTCCTCTTACATCCCTCTTACATACTCAACCCCACTCATCATGCCTTTAACCAACCCTTTACCCTACCCTCTCACACTCATCCTCCTTATGAAAAGTTTCACCTTCCCATTGGTGCTAAACAAGCACAATCCATGTGCTCTCCTTTGAGTGCATCCTAGCCCTCCTTAAGCCTTCATCCATCCTTGCATCTAAGCCCTCCATCCCTCTACCCCTTAGCCTATAAATTGAATCCCATCCCAAGCCATTTCATCAACAATCTTTGAGCTAAAGTTACCATGCTATTTTGAGAACCAAAGCCATCAACCATACCCTTATAATGCCAAATTGAGAGCTCACAAAGCTACCAATTTGCCATTACCCATCTCCATTGAAGCAGCTTTTGAGCATCTTGAGCATACATCCACAGCAAAAGGACACATCTACAGAATCAAGAAAGCATGGAGTACTTTTTCTTGTGAGGTTTGTACTTCTTTTTTTCTTCCTTTGTCTAAGCATATATGTGAATTTAGTTTTTGGTTTGTGAATGTTTACTTTATTTTTTAATGTTCTTTGCATACTGATTCTGGTTCTACATT
Organism: Cupressus sempervirens; assembly: GCA_028749045.1. Classification (NCBI taxonomy): domain Eukaryota; kingdom Viridiplantae; phylum Streptophyta; class Pinopsida; order Cupressales; family Cupressaceae; genus Cupressus; species Cupressus sempervirens. Next base: position 683,351,300 of record CM053784.1, on the reverse strand, counting down.
TTGGCACGCCCGGTGGGACCCCACTATGGGTCATTTAATCATCTATTTTCATCTATATGTCATTTTTCTAACTATCTAATGTTTGTTGTTGTTTGAGTGTGTTGTGAGGGTGTTTTGCTTATTTTTGCAGGTTAAAGAACGCACTTAGGAAGAAGAAATACCATCTAAAAAAGAAAATTCGCATTTTTCAACTTTTTTGGCACAGTTTTGGTGTCTGCCACCTGTTCTGTCTGCAAAAATCCGCGTCTGCGAAAATCGACGTCTACGAAAATTCGTGTCTGCTCAAATTGACATCTATAAAAATCCGCGTCTGCGAAAATCGACGTCTGCAAAAATCCGCGTCTGCAAAAATTGACATCTGCAAAAATCCGCGTCTGCGAAAATCGTCGTCTGCGAAAATTTGCATCTCCGCAAATTGGCGTCTCTGCTTGTCACCTGTGTTCTGTGCTGCAAATCTGTTTTGTCCTCTTCGTATTTTGGCGTCTCTGTATTTCAGCGTCTTCGTATTTTGACAAACTGTCTTCTTTGCTTGCTTATGTTCCATTGCTGCTTTATTATTTCTGCACTTTGTAGCTTAAAAAAAAAAAAAAAAAAATGAGTATAAATCAAAATTTGACTTTTAGTGGTTTCGTAGGATTTAGACCATTTTAAGCATTTTTACGCGTAAAAAAAACAACAAAAAAAGTTTTTAAAAAATTTCCCATAGTTAAGCTCTCATTTTTGAAGATTTTGGCTGACTAACTAAATTGCTTTTTTTTTGTCTCATTGCAGGTTGGAGCACATATGGAACCACTAACCATGTTTCTTGTAGGTTTTCATGTTGCTAAAAAATGAACTTGAATGTTTAACCATTTGTCTTTGAATGCATGTTGCTTAAAAATGAACTTGAATGGTTAAACACATTTTGCTCAAAACACACTCTTGAATGTCATGGATTAAAATCAACTTTCCTTGGAATGCATGCTTAAAACAAAAAAATCCAATCTTGAATGCCAAGGATCAATTAACCATTACAATATCAAACACTTCATTTGGAGCTTCTAAAATTGAACAAAACAAATCTCTTTTTCACATGCAATCTAGGTAAAGTTTGATTTTTGGACATTTAAGAAACTTTGTTAAGTTAAAATACAAATTTACAAAAATCAATTTGAGTAGTCCCTTGGACTCACCTCTTTTCTAATCACCCATCAAATATTAACCATTGGTTGCAATCTCAGCGCCATTTATGGGGATGGGTCTACTTGAAAAAGGTGTTAAATGTTCCACAATCTAACTCACTCACTTGGTCTTTGAACGTTTGCTTTAACTTTATCAAAATTCTTAAATGGCCAAAACTCTGGATTAAATCGATCACACTTCAAGTTTGGGCACTAAAATTGAACAACAACTGACGTGGAGAGCCTCCGGGCGCGCGCTTGAAATCGAATCTCACACACTTTTTTTTTGGGCTTAAAACAAACTCACACTCAATCTTGAATGCCTTAAAGAAAATTAATCGATACTTGACGTGGAGGGCCTCCGGGCGCGCGAGTTTTCTTTTGTTGACCCTAACTCTTCTTATTGTTTGCATTCTTCGATCGATTTACTTTTGTTGGCGCTTCAAGTTGGAATTGAACATTGTCTCTTAAACATGAGTGCTTGCAAAGTCTAGATTAGCACACATAAGAGTTAGTTGGTAAAAGAACAAGCGTGTTTTTTAGCCCAAGGTCATCCGAGTCTTCTCTCCCCTTGTTGTCTTTCGAGGCCATCTTGGGTGCATAAGATTAGGATCCAAAACCTTGTTTTTTTTTAGGAGGCCTGCTTGGGGATTTCATCACCCCTTGGACGACCTCAACTCCAGCACTCCGGCAGAGTATAAGAATCGGGAGGTGAATCGAAAGACACCTCTCTTGGGATCAAGATTTTGTCATTCAGGCTAAGCCTCAAGGAACTTTATACCCTTGAGAAGTGAAAGAGGAGAAGTGGGTTACCGCTCCTCTCAGCTGTGTGACATCCTTTTGGTCTCATCTACAGATTTGGGCCTCACGTACCTTGCGTATATCGAGGACTCCCTAGCTAAACCAATTGTCAGCCTTGCAAAAAACCATCTAGGATGTTAATGTGTTTGGAGTGACTGATCGAAACATTTGTAGAACATACACACTCCTTGGCACAAGTATCACATTCTGAGAACCACAAACTTCTATCTGGGTGTTCCTATCTATTGCTTGTTTTTATTTTACTTGTTGAATGAATGTTTGTCAAACTTGGTCAATCCTAGCTTAGGGCACACTTAGCGTATTCACTACCTATTTTGGAAGTTGAACAAGTTGAAGAAAAACAATTGAGATTTTTCCCAAAGCCAAGCAAATTCAGGAATTTATGTCGAAACAACCCAAACCCAAACAGAAGTTTCACAAGGTCAAACTCAAGCCATCTCTAGCATACCAAGAACTTTCAGCCAAGAGAAAAGAAATAACACCAAGCCCACGAATTTCCAAACTCCACAAAGCAGAGGAAAAAGCTACCGACGAAGCACTTCAAGAGGCCTGGTTAGAGCGCACCATCAAATTTAGCCAACATCCAGGAATTAATCCTACTTATGCCTTACCAACTAGGCATGATTTCTATGATTAGACACCCTTGTTTCTCCACATCTTCTTGGATAAGCTTCACTCTAGAGTCATCTTTGTAGAAAAGCCAGTCATCTTAGCTTATCCCCTTAAGAATTATTAGCTCATCCATCTCATTTAGAATCATACCATCTAGCTAGTAATCGAAAATCTGCACATCTAAGCTTTCAAAATTGTTGTCACCTTGCTAAAAGTTTGCCATTCCTAAAATCTTCCAAATCCACCAATCTCACCAAGGTTATCCCTTTGACAGAGCTTTGTCTAGGGTAATCTAGCTTTGTCACTTGTTATCCCTCATCACCTTGAGCTACAGGTTGGGATTCACAAGTGGTCAATCTCGTGTTCTTCCTAAAGGATCATCAGTCTATCCTTAAGTTGACACAATCACCACCAAGCTTGCACATAGGAAAGCAGACCTTTTGTGCTTTGACAACATATCTTTGAAGTTAGAATCCCCAACCCGATCCTCCTTAGGTTTTTTCATATAGCTTTGCCTCAACCTAGGAAATCATTTGCATAGAAAAGCCTTCCCCCTTTTGCATCCATCAGCATTATTGCATCTCATCCCTAGGAGCATTTTTCATGCCACCCGTCACTCGCTTAGCCAAGAAGAAAGAAACAATGGAGCCCTATCATTTGGATTGAACAGCCTCACCTCCCTTGAGCACTCAGCCATCCTTTAGCCCAGAGCAAGCTATGCCATCACCTACTGACATTGAAGCTTTCATGAACCAACCAGGAAATGCAGTATTGTTAAACGCCATTATAGACAAAAACAAAGAGACAATCATGGCTAATTTTTGAAGGGACAATGTAGGAACCTTTGACTTTGGAAGACCCCCTCCATTATCAAATCCATCTCACCCATTGTTTGGGCAGCTGCCACCACCCATAGGCTCATATGATCCAAATTATCCTCAATATATTCCAAAAAAAGAGCCTCCAGCCAATCCATATGACCCAACAGACCCAAACATACCATCATCCACCCAAGTTGAAATCTCCATGCCGCAAGCCAACCTAGCCACCACCACTCCATCCTTGGTTCATACCTCTCCGCTCCAAACCCCCTTTACTCAAAACACCTCACCATTCACCACATTCACTATTACTGTTGCTCCCCAACCCAGCCTTCCAAATCCACCCATCTCCCAAATCAGTGCTAGCATCTTTGGCCAACCTCAGCAATATACAACAGGGATGTCACCCATGGGGCCAAGTAATCAACCTTTCATCACCCCCAGCTTGTTCACTGCAACCTAGAACACAATCCCATCATTTCCATTAGGTCTTGGGAGCTCAATACCATTAGCCACAAATCTACAAGCTACTACCCTCACTCCACAAAGCTATCAAAACCCACAAGCTACTGCCAATCTTCTACCAAGCTCCCAAGAGACCCCAGCTCCCACCACCACTCTACCAAGCTTCCAAATCCAGCCACAAAGCTATCAAACCCCATCAGTTCCATTCCCAAGCTTTCAATTCCCACCACCTCTACCACCAACTAATCCATTACCTCCAATTACCAACTACTTTTCAATGCCACTTCTAGGAGGTAATCCACCACCCCAGCCAACAACCAATTATTTGCAGATACCATCCCAAATGGGGGCACAACCCACATACATTGGTCAAACCCCACAAGCCCTCTGATCCTTTCCCCAAGCCTCACAACCATCTTATACCTTACCTCCACAAAGCAATCCATTTATCCCACAGCCAGCTTATCTTCCTCAATCCCAACCTCAAATCTCATATCAACAGCAAGCCTCACAGCACATGCAGCAATATGCGCCACCTCCCCCTCAACAACCCGTCATCCACCATGCAGCTGCCCTAACAATGTACAATCCCTATCAGCAAATCCCTCACAGCCATCCATATTCAGTGGCCATATCTAGCACATACCTACCTCAAGGAACTCCTACATTGGGGGCACCCCAACCATCACCTATTAATTAAGAGTGGGAGCAAATGAAGACAGCTCTGAAAGCCATCCAAGAAGGGAATGATCCAAAGACATTCAAGTTTGAGAATGTGTGTCCTTACCCATTTGACAGAGCCATCACCACGACACCATTTCCCAAACACTTTGAGGTACCTAAATTTGACAAATTCAGAGGAAAAGGAGACCCTGTCACACATATCAAAGAATTTTACATGCATTGCCAAGACGTGGCATACAATGATGTCTTCCTCTTGCGCCTTTTTCCCAAAAGCTTGGCTGGACCAGCTCTTGAATGGTTTTATAGAATCCCCTATGGCACAATTAAAAACTTTGCTAAATTATCTGAGGCATTTGTAGCCCAATATGCCCATCTTGTTGAAACAGAGCTATCAATAGTTGATCTTGTCCACACCAAGAAAAAAGGTGGAGAAAGCCTTGCCGAATACCTGCAAAGATGGTAAACCCTTACCACCCGCATATCCTGCACCTTGCCAGAACGCCATGTGGTGAAAATGTTTATTGATAATGCACATCCCAGCTTGGCTCACCACATGACCATGAATTATTTGCAGACCTATAAGGATATCAAAGAGAAAGGAATGATCCTTGAGCAAGGACTCATCAAAGATGGTGTGGTAAAGATTTACAAAGAGGCCAACCAAAATCAATCACATTCCAATGACAAGTCTAGGTATTGGAACAAAAACAAGCATGTTGCAACAGATGGGGTTACTGACACCAGACATATGAATATCGTTGGTCCTTTTCAAAACTAGTCTAACCCACCATATCAAACAAACAACCAACAAGCTATCAATTACCAACAACGAAATAACCAAAGCTATCAAAACCACAATACAAGACCCAACTTTCAAGGGTCTAACAATCAAGCTAATGCCATCAATGTAGCTGCAGGGCAAAAGCCCAGATTCCAACCTGCACCTAGAAACTATACACCCCTTGGTGAGCCATTGGATGTTATTTTTGAGAAATTGGCTAAGGAAAACCTCATCAAATTTCCTCCTACCCAGCAAATTGATCCAAGCCAATCCAAAGTTGCATGGTACAAGGACAATGACTATTGCAAGTTCCATAGGGTAAACGGTCACACCACCCTCAGATGCATGAAACTGAAAGACTATGTGCAAGACCTCATTGATCGGAAGGAAATCACTGTTGGTGCCCAAACCTCTCCCAATGCAGGCTTACAGATTTATCAAAATGCTTTTCCTCCACACAACAACCAAAATCCTGGAAAAGCACCTATCCAAAACAACACCAATAACCGCCAGCCAAACCAACAGCATGGGAAGAACAATGACCACACTTCATCCTATATAGACTATGGTAGCCTTATAGGTTGTATATCTAAGAAAGAGCCTTCTATCAATGTTATCAATATCCGAGGACCAGACAATGAGTGTGCAGTCACCACTCGAAGAGCATGATTTAACATCGCAAGCCCACCAATTTCATCAACACCATCAGCTCCATCAAAAAGGCGGTACAATATCTTGGAACACCTTGGGAACATGCCAGCCCAAATATCCATTTTAGACCTTCTCCGCACTAGTCCTGTGTACAAAGACATCCTTGATAGTGCTCTCATAGAATCCCATGTCCCTTCTGATATCAATGCTACTGATTTTCGTAATCTTGTTGGACACCTTTCATCCTCATGTGCCCTATCTTTCAAACCCACCGACATACCTGCGGTTGAGCTAGATCACACCCTTCCGCTTCGCATAGCCATCATGGTATCCAATTTTGCCGTGAAAAGAGTAATGATAGATAATGGATCAGCCTTGAACATTTGCACCCTAAAATTTATAAAACAAGCTAGGTATACTGAGGCAGATATGATCAGTGAGGTTATCACCATCAAAGCTTATGACAACTTGGAAAGGACCACAGAAGGGACTATTTTGCTACCAATCAAGGTTGGGCCAGTCATTCAAGAGACAGTTTTCCATGTTGTTGATCTAAACCTACCATTTAACATCCTCCTCGGTCACCCATGGATTCATGCTATGAAGGCCGTTCCATCCACCTACCATCAGTGCATCAAATTTCTGCATCAAGGCACTGAGGTAACCATCCATGCCGATCCAGAACCCTTTGCTTACTGCAATGTGGTTGAAGCTTCATATACAAACCATTGCCCTGGAATAGACATCGACACAGCCATCGCCAGCTCATCCCACACTTGTAATGATGCAGAAACCATCCTTGCCTCCACCCTATCTACTATAAAGATCAACAACAAAGGTTGTGGAGAATATAGTCTATCAGATGCATTTGCTGTCGGAGCAATCCCACTTGATCCACATACCCATGGACGGCCAACATATCACAAAGTTAAGGAGATTCCACCTCCTCGATACAAATAGATTGGCCCAACCACCTTTGTGTCCTCAAAAACCCCTCTTCATGGGGAGCTCACTCCAGATATCAACAATTGGCTACATAAGGATGCACCTCCAAGAAATCAAGCACGCCTTGATCACTTCAGCCAGAAGTATCCCCAACAACATAAGCTCATCACTGAAAAATGGAACTATCAAGGAGGTGGACTAGGACTAGAAGAAAGGGGCATGCAATGTCCCATTGAAGCACATAATTGGGAAATAAAGTCAGGTCTTGGCTTTGGCATACCCACAATTGGGGGCACCAACGAGAACGGTCACGCTTTTTCGAACATCCACCGCGACCTTGTCGAAATTGAAGACATTCTTGAGGAAGTTGAAAAGAGAGCCTACCATGATATCCCAGACCAAATCTTCCTAGGAGACTCTGTTCTTCGAGAACTATCCATCCATCTCATTGACCTACCACTTGCTCATCCACAACTCATAGATTGGGACCAACCAAGTGTCATACATATTGATGAGTTCGCATTAGAGGAAGCGCTTCTAAGATTCATGGGAGCCAAAACTCCTCATAAGAAGACAAAGCCAGATTTTGCCTACATCTACAAGCTAGATCCCAAGGGGTATTTTGGAGGAAATCCCCAACCTAGTTTCGATACACCCAAAACTGGAACTAAGGTAAATTTGGGACTAGCTAAGGAAGCAAAGAGAACCCCTCAGCAAGAAAATCCAGAGCCACAAGCAGAACATGAGGATTTAGTATTGCCTCCTCAAGATAATCGACCAGAGGTGTCTTCTATTCTAATAGAGGATACTAGAGAAGTCAACATTGGTTCTTCAGAGATCCCTAGAATTGTTCACATTGCTGCATCCCTATCACAAGACCAAGCTGACCTCCTCTTTGAGGTTTTACGAGAGAACATTTATCAATTTGCATGGTCATATCAGGACATGCCAGGATTTGATCCAAAGCTTGTAGTTCATCATCTTGCAGTCGATCCAAAGATCAATCCTGTCAGACAAAAGCTTAGAAAAATGCACCCCAAGGTGGCATTACTAGTCAAAGCTGAACTAGAAAGAATGTTAGCTGCTAAGGTTATTCGACCTATCGACTACTCAAAATGGATCTCCAACATGGTCCCTGTCACTAAGCCTTCCGGTGACATCGAAATCTACACTGATTTTAAAAATCTTAATAAAGCTTGTCCAAAGGATGATTTTCCCTTGCCCAACATAGATATGATTGTAGATCTTACAGCTGGACATGAAATTATGTCCCTTATGGATGGATTTTCTGGGTATAATCAGATCAAGATTGCAGAAGAGGACCAGCATAAGACAGTATTCACTACCCCTTGGGGAACCTTTTGCTACACCATGATGCCTTTTGGCCTAAAGAATGCTGGGGCTACCTATCAAAGAGATATGAAAGCCATTTTCCATGATCTTATCCATAGCATTTTGGAAGATTATGTGGACGATATCCTAGTCAAGTCTCACACCTTCATGGATCATCTTGCTGACCTGGAAAAAGTCTTTGATAGGTTGGCCCAATATCATCTCATGCTAAATCCCAAGAAGTGTGTCTTTGGGGTCACATCTGGCAAGCTTCTAGGCTTCATAGTTTCTAAATAGGGTATAGAGATTGACCCCAAAAAGGTCAAGGCTATCTTAAACATGCCTCCTCCCCAGACACTGTGACAGCTTCGCTCTCTTCAAGGAAAACTTCAATCTATCTGGTGCTTCATCTCCCAACTTGCAGATAAGTGTACACCGTTTTCACACTTGCTAAAGAAGAATGAGAACTTCATTTGGGATCTTTTATGTCAATGCAGCTTCAATCAGCTCAAGCAGTACCTCACCAATCCCCCTATCTTGGTTCCACAAGTTCCTGGTCGTCCCTTGATCTTGTATATATTAGCAACACCTACTACTCTAGGGGCACTTCTAGCACAACACGATGACTATAGCAGAGAGAGAGCCATCTACTATATCAGTAGAACCCTAGTTGGTTATGAACTCAATTACACTCCTATGGAAAAAGCTTGTTTGGCAGTTGTTTTCTCAACTCAAAAGCTTTGCCACTACATGCTAAGTCATACCATCCAACTAGTCTCCAAGATTGACCCTCTCAAGTATATGCTCTCTAGAACAGCACTTACAGGCCGTTTGGCCAAATGGGTTATGCTACTAAGTGAGTTTGACATCCAGTATGTGGACAGAAAGGCAATCAAAGGGCAAGCTATAGCAGTCACCTAGCTGATGCACCTCTAGTAGATGCATATCCTTTGCTCACAAAATTTCCAGATGAGCATATCTGCCTAATTGAAGAACAGCCCCCATGGAAGCTTTTTTTTGATGGCTCATACACCTCTCATGGATCAGGGGCAAGAATATTATTAGTTACACCTCAAGGAGATTACATTCCAAAACCCTTCAAGCTACAATTCCCTAGCACCAACAATATAGCAGAATATGAAGCTCTTGTAGCAGGATTAAAGATAGCTGCAGAATGGAATATCACTGAGTTAAAAATCTTTGGCGATTCCCAGCTCATCATCAAACAAGTCTTAAATGAATATCAAACCAAAGATGAAAAGCTATTACCCTACAAAGAGCTAGTTGATCAGCTGACCCAGCATTTTACAAAGCTTCAGTTTACACAAGTACCTCGAATGCAGAATAAGGTAGCAAATGCCATGGCCACTATCGGCTCGCTCTTGGAAATTCCCCAAGAAGCTACACAGTATGAGTTTTTAGTTGAGCAGCTCCTCACACCTGCCTATGCGAATGAGGATTCAAACCGTGTTTGTATCTTGGTTGGTCTCCAATCCCCTTGGTACCATGAAATTCACACTTACCTTAACGATGGTATCATATCCCCTCACCTCACACACACCCAACGCCAGAACCTCATTCGAAAATCATCCCGCTATGTTATCATAGCCAATACCTTATATCGTCAGGGTTATCACGATACTCTCTCTCGATGTTTAGATGAAAATGAGGCTGCGATGCCATTAAAAGAAGTACATTCTGGACTTTGCGGTGCCCACACAAGTGGTATTGTCCTAGCATGACAAATCCTTAGAGCAGGCTACTATTGGCCTACCATTGAAGAAGACTCTTGTGACTTTGTCAGAAAGTGTCTCCCATGTCAGCAGCATGCAAATCTTGTGCACGCTCCAGCACAGGATCTACAGCCTATTGCACCACCTTGGCCTTTTGCTTGTTGGGGCCTTGATCTAGTTGGAACTATCACACCTCTCTCATCTGATGGACATAAATGGATAATAACAGCTACAGACTATTTCACTAAGTGGGTGGAAGCAGTCCCCCTAGTCTCAGCTACAGGAGTTCAAGTCTCCAAGTTCATCTTGTACCACATTGTTTGCCGCTTCGGCATCCCATCCACCATCTTCACTGACCACGGAGGTAACTTTGAAAATCTCAATATGGAAGAATTATGCACTTCCCTCCGCATCCATCACCACTTTTCTAGTCCATATTTCCCACAAGGTAATGGCCAGGCAGAGGCAACTAATAAAACCCTCCTCAAAATCCTAAAGAAAGTTGTCAATGATTCCAACCGTGATTGGCACCTTCAAATAAATCCAGCTCTATGGGACTATCGAAGTTCCTTCTGTACATCCACAGGCACAACTCCATACTCCCTAGTCTATGGTGCCAAAGTGGTATTACCTATAGAAGTTGAACTTCCCTCACTACGCATATCTTTGTGAGGGCAAATCTCAGATGAAGAATACAGAGTAGCTCGACTCACCCAGCTAGATCTCTTAGACGAGAAGAGACAACAAGCCTATGACCATCTCATAGTCTATCAAACTCATCTCAAAAGGAATTTCAACAAGAAGGTGCTCCCACGACACTTTCAGCCAGGTGACATGGTCCTCAAAGAAAATATGAAAGTCCAAGCAGACCAAGAAAAGAAAGGCAAGTTTGAACCTACATGGCTTGGTCCCTATGTGGTTACTGCCTCCTTTGGCTCCGGAGCCTATCAATTATCTACACCAGAAGGAGAACTCTTGAATGATCCCACTAACATAATTCATCTCAAGAAGTTCTATGCTTGAAGATCCTTGGTATACCTAGCTTTTGAAAAATACAAAAAAAAAATAGTAAAGAGAAATCAGCGTCCAATGGTGAAAACTTGGCAATTCAAGTGCCTTGGATAGGTACCTTGGTGAAAACCTGGTAATTCAGGCACCTTGTGTGCTAAAGACTAATCCATTATCTATCACTATCCTATCCCTCATCCATCCACCCACCATCCCATAAAACACCTGCTTGTTCCCTTGGTGTTCCAATCAAATATCCAAAATCTAATGGAGCTTGTCAATACCTCCTGTACAGCTTGTAAATCTTGTACCAAAGCTTGTATTATACCTTGTAAATCTTGTACCATACCTTGTATATATCCAAATCTTGTCCAAAGCTTGTACCATATTCTAGCTTGTAAATAATCTTGTATCCTAGCCTGTATCCTATCACATGCACACACAGAATCCCATTTTCCTTAAGCTTTTCATAAACCATCTACCTATCCACCTATCAACTATTATAGACATCCCATCTTTCACAAACATTTCCATCTCACAAAAAAAACAAAGCATGAACAAACTTGTACATTTGTAACATATCTTGGTCTGTCAGCTTGTATATCCTCTTTAGCTTAGTATCATTGTATCTATCTAGCGTTCGTGTCAGTTTTTCCTTGATCAACATCTTGCACACATCGTACACCTTGGTTAGCTATTCCAATGCATCCTTTAGCTAGATCTCATGTCACCAAAGTGTTATCCTTCTTAGTTCAGCTTGCCAGATGCATCACTCATCCAGATCCATTAGCTTAGGTGCTCTCTAATAGATCCTTGCAGGATATAGCTTTTCTCATGTCTAATCTTGGTCCTTTAGTACCTCGTCCTACCCATCTCATTGGCAAATAGTTCTCTTTTGAATTTTTGCTTTCTTTTGGTTTGGGATCTTCCCTTTTGGGTCTTGAAATATCTTTTCCAAGCAATCTCCTTGTTCCCTCCTCAAGGTTGCCATGATCTTCCATATCATGGTATGTTGCGAGTGGGGCAATTAGAGCATAAGGTCTTGATCAGGTCTTTTGCTTGTTTTCTTTTTCTGCTTGTGGGTTACCTAGTGTCGTTTCCACGCTGCTTCCTCTGGGATTCATGTGTGATACTGGGGCAATCCTTGCGTGTTTGTTTCGAGTCAGTTCGTCAGTCCTCTGGATGGTTGGTGAAAAGGCTATGATGTTCTTGGTAACCTTGGCAATTAACCAACAGTCCTATAGCAAATCTAGTGCTCAACTACATGGTGGTACTTCTCTTTGAAGTATCCCCCCGCTCAAAAAGCTTCAATGGATTCCCTTCATCTCCACTATCCCCCATCCATATCCTACATCTGTCGCTCCTATCCCAGCTTATGCATCAGTATCTCTTTGAATCACTCCTCACGCTTAGCTTTAAGGATCCAAAATCCTAGTCTTAGGGATCCACCAATCAAATCAATCCACCAAGCCTCATCTTTCGAGATCCACAATCCTAGTCCTAGGGATTCTCGAAACCCATCTTCCGCCAATTTGACTCTTTGAAATCTTGTTGCATCATCTTTATCATTCTATCATCCATCTCCCTACCATGGATTCCTTTAATAGCGATCTGCTCCTCCTCCCCCCCCCCCCCAAATCCTGGAAAGTCTTAAGCTTGCTTTACTATTGTGCCTCTGATTTCCCTTTATCATTCTCCTGTAGTGAGAGTTTGAGCTAATTCAGCCCCTTCTCTTCGCCAACCTGCGTCTCAGCTCGTCTCAATTTCTTGTACTTTTCAAGAATTCGTCGAGCCTCATTTCTCTCCCCGTCGCCTTCTTGAGGGGGCATCATCTAAGTCTAGTCTCTCCTCTTCTTATCCGAGACTGGGGCAACCTTGTTGCTAAAACATCTTCCTCGTGTCGTCTTCATTCAAACTTCTTTGAAATAGTGTTGTCTTAACACTATGTCAAAGAGGGGAAAAATGTAAACACCTAAATTTGATTACACTATTTTAGTAATCCTATTTAGTTATCTAAAAAGGCATTATTAATTAAATTTCTATTTAATTAATCCTTTATCATCCCCTAGTTGATTAGTTTAATTAATCATCTATAGTCCTAATTGATAAATCAAATAATCTATTATTTATCAATTAAATCCTTTTCTCCTATCTAATTCCAAAAATCCCCATTTATTAAATAAATCTATTTGATAAATGAAATCCTCAAATTCAAAAACCCCTAACCTATCTCTAATCCTCCATTTAGCCTAATCCACCCCATCCACCCATACTAACCAAGCTTAGCCACTAACTCACCCACCCTCATTAATTCCATCCACTTGCACATTTCTAACATCCCTAATCTAATCCTAAACCCAAGCCTAATCCACCCCCTAATGTTGTCACATTCCTTAAACAAGTTTAAGACTTTCCTAATCCAAACCAAAGTCTCCCCTCAAAAAACCCAACCACTAAGTCATGAGTGCTCTTACAAAACATAAAAGACTCTTACAAGCCCACTCATGACTCTTACATCCATCTTACACACTCTTCCCTCTTCCACACTCATTCCTCTTACATCCCTCTTACATACTCAACCCCACTCATCATGCCTTTAACCAACCCTTTACCCTACCCTCTCACACTCATCCTCCTTATGACAAGTTTCACCTTCCCATTGGTGCTAAACAAGCACAATCCATGTGCTCTCCTTTGAGTGCATCCTAGCCCTCCTTAAGCCTTCATCCATCCTTGCATCTAAGCCCTCCATCCCTCTACCCCTTAGCCTATAAATTGAATCCCATCCCAAGCCATTTCATCAACAATCTTTGAGCTAAAGTTACCATGCTATTTTGAGAACCAAAGCCATCAACCATACCCTTATAATGCCAAATTGAGAGCTCACAAAGCTACCAATTTGCCATTACCCATCTCCATTGAAGCAGCTTTTGAGAATCTTGAGCATACATCCACAGCAAAAGGACACATCTACAAAATCAAGAAAGCATGGAGTGCTTTTTCTTGTGAGGTTTGCACTTCTTGTTTTCTTCCTTTGTCTAAGCATATATGTGAATTTAGTTTTTGGTTTGTGAATGTTTACTTTATTTGTTAATGTTCTTTGCATACTGATTCTGGTTCTACACCCCTGACCTTAAATGTGATTGCCTTTTGGGCCCCTGTCAAGCGTGCCAATGATCTATCATCCTTAGGAATGTTGCTCTCCTCTATAGTGTTACCCTCATCTGAATCAGAGTGTTGATCCTCCCCTTCTGACTCTGACTCTTCTGCTAAAAAATACTCCATTTGATTTGCCTTAGCCTTGAGAGAACATTTATGAGATAAGTCCCAAGGCTCTCTACAATGGAAGCATAGCTTCTTCTTTCAAAGTTCATTCAAGGTTTCATTGTCTAGTCCTTTTGATCCTTCTTTGGGTTTGCTATACTCTTTCTGAAATGATTTTTTGTCTTTGTCCTTGCAGTAGGAAGAATCTGTTGAAGGGTTTTTTCCTTTGTATACCGAAGGGGCTAAATCTTGTGCCTTTTTAGTTGCTTCAGCTAACGTGAGTGGATCATGTCCCTTCACCCAACCTCGTAATGGATCAGCAAGACCATCACAAAATAACACCACCAATCTCCTAGGAGAGATATCAATAACAAGTACAGACAAGCGCTGAAACTCGACAATGTAAGCATCCACAGAACCTGAATGTTTTAACTGTGCTAGCTCCTTGAAATGTAACTCGGGATCCTTAGTGTCAAATCTCCCAATCAATGTTTCGGTGAATTCCTCATAGGATGTAATCTGATTATGCCCCAAAGTCACCATGCCATGATTCCACCATTCATGTGCAACGCCATCCAAGTGCATTGCCGCATACTTGATAGCCTCCTCCTCAGGCATAGGATTTAGCTGCAAGTATGTATCTACCTTCTGCACCCAAGCTTGTGCAATCATCTTCCCTGAAGCATCATAATAAGGTAAAGAAAGTTTTCCAACTTTCTTCCTCAACTCAAAGTTTTGATTCCTCCCTCCTGCTTTAGGCATGTGTCTCATCCTCAAGTCCATATAATCTCTAAGAGAAATATCCGCCTGAAACTCTGGTCCACTAGCCTCCTAGTCCCTCCTGAACTGATCCTGTAACTCAGTAATTTGCGGTTCATTTACTGGATGAACCGAATCTCTGGGTGGAAAAGTGGGTAGAAGAGGTCTCGACCTCGCAGTCCGTGTTGGGCGTGCAATGTGTCTAAAGTTATCAGCCTCATTCCCATTGTTTCCGTGTCCATTATTACCATTAATGTTATTCTCAGGACCATTGTTGTTGCCTTGGCCTTCATGGTTATTGTCTCCCCCGTTGTTATTGTTTCCCTCATTGTTATTGTTTCTGTTGTTGGCATCACCTAGATTAATATTGACACCCATCTGTCTAGCCATGAGCTGCAACATCATGTCCATTCGCCTATTCTGCTCCTGCTGCATACGCTGCCCCTGCTCTAATGGATCCAGTAATTGTCGGAACAATACCTCCCCCTAATCTGGACCAGCATTTCTTCCTCCGCCTAATCCTATATTCCGGTCATCTCGATCACCCATATTATTGTCCTGATCACAGAATATCTCCTCTGTGTCTGTATGGTTGAATTCAATGTCCCCCTGCACGGATGTACTAGACTATTTGCTTTGCAAGTCTGAAATCCTATTTTGTCTTGCTCTGGTATCGTGGAAATTATAAGACCCCTGTCGCATGCTCAAACATAAATGCTTAGCCTGTGTTTTTTACTTACTTTTTCCCTCTATCTAGCTGTTCCAAATTCCCTATAAGACCTCCACAGGATGGCAGGACTTATAGCTCTGATACCACTGCAATGGACACCCCTGGATGTCTCATAAAACTAAACCAATTTGCTAAAATGAATTTTGTCAAACAGTTTGCATGCAACCTCTTAAAACCCCTTATAACTCTGGAAATCAAACGTTTATTTGTTTTTTGTGTTTCGTGCATGGAATTGGTATCATACAACATAAACAAGAAAGAAACTACAACAATATGCAAAGTGGAAATGAACTGCTGCTAATAAAATGTTATTTTCAGAATTCATAAAACCAAATACATGGTAGATTTATCAACTCACTAATTACTTCAGCAATATTGTCATAATACTCCAGCCCATGCTTACGAACTTGCTGCTACAATACTTTGTCCTCCAATCAGTCCACTACCTTCATAATACCATTCCCTCCAAGCGGCATAAGCGTCGGACAAGTAATGAAGAAGATATGAGCAAAATATCAAATTTGCCTATAGCCAAAAATGCAACTAAACTGCCTAATACTAAAGCCAATAAGAAAGAATTCCAAAGGCCAAACCCCAAGGGAATGACATCTAGAATGTTACAAGAGAGGATAGACATCCTCAAATGCCAAGAACGGAGCTGCAACTCACACACCAATTTCTTCTCATATTCAACCTGTCTAATGAAGCTACAAATGCTTCCTTTTATTCTATTCCCACGGGTCCGCTCAACTCATATGGGCAATGTGGGATAAAGGTGTGTAATATAAAACATATACTAAAATACCCCTTATGTCTCCCTTGGGTACACATCACCATAAAATAAATATTAAAGTAACACTTTAATATTTTACAATTAAATTAGACGTTACTTTAATAAAACTTCAGGCATTAAAATGTATTAGCAATCAGACTCCGAATAATGCGAGTGATAGCTCATCGAAAAGCTCTCACCGAGGAGTATGGAATCCAATCACCAAAATTGACCTGCACTGTGTCCTACCGACTTACTAAAAATAGTAAGTATGCCTAAAATTGAGTAAATCAACTTCGTTTTGGCCCAAACTAGAAATGACTAGGCCAAAACACTCCAAGATCCCATTAAACCCTTTGTTAGCCCTTGGGACCATGTAGAACAAGGCTAACACACACACACTTGGTCAACTGCTAAAATGGGGACATTACATCATCACCAAAGCTCTTAATGGATTTAACTTCTAATATCCTTGACATGTAACACATTTTCTAGAGCTTGTGAAAATGCACCCAATGGATCATCCAATAGAGAAATAAATGGATGTTTCTTAGACTCATCATGGTCTTTCACTTACATCATACACATTATGAGTTTCCATTTGAACTGTAACTGATAATACTAAAAAAACTAGATTCAAGCTTCACAAAATACATTAAAATCATGATTTAGGGCTTCTGCAACTTTTTGCTTCTCAAGCTTCACTTCACACTTCAATTCACTGTCAAATCACTCTTCAATTTTCTCAATACACTTTGCATGAACAAATGGTACATACAGTCTTGCTTGTGATCCTTAAATCATTTCAAATTGAACTACACATTAAATGTGTATCTACCACATATTCAAATATTGTCTTTTTTTACCAGTAAGATTGATTTCTCAATTCCTTCTCATTGTGATCATATCAAGACTTTCACATTAGACCATAACCTTCTCTCTATGTCCTTAACCTCTTGTCAACTACACAACTACCAACTCTCTCACTAACATCAATTCTAGCCAATTGATGCACTACCACAACTAAAACTACTTAATTCAATTAGGATGAATCACAAACAATCTGTGACATCATTGTCTTGTCAGGTGCATCAAAAATTTGTTTCTCCAAAACTATATAAGATATTTTTGGATCTTTAGCTATCACAAATACTTCCTTTAATTTATTAGCATGTTCCTTTATTGCTTCCATCTAAATTTTGTCACTTCCATTATCATTCCTTATATCATTTATGTTCTTGTTCCTTATATTATTCAGATTCCTATTAAAGTTCCTTTTGTCCATTTAGCAATAGCTCACTGTGTGTCTGAAGTTATTACATAACATAGAGGTGCATTTCTTCTCTGATTAGTTTTGTTTTGATTCTCAGGTGTTCTAAACTTCATTACAATGTGTCCAAGATTATTACACTTGTAACACACAAACTGTTTCTTCTCTCCATTAGATGTCTCTCCATCATTGGATTTATTTTTTGATCTTCCTCTTTCATTACCTAGAGGGTTAGTATTCCTAGACATTCTATGATTTGCATTATTACAATCAAACTTAGGTTTCTTACATTCTATTGCTTTATATCCATAACCATGACAGTTATAAAAGTAGAAGTAAGTAGTGGATTTAAAAGACTTACCTCTATAGTCTCTTTTCATGTGTCCAACCTCATTACATATGAAGCATCTACCTCTAAAATCACATCTTACTTCCTTGGGTGGTTCATCTAGCTTAGGTTTATTATCTTTCTTTGTTTTCTTAAGTTAATCAAGATCAGCTGACAAATCAATTAACTCAACTTCCTTTGATACTTAAGTATATGTGCTTTATTCTACCTTACTCAAATCAGATTCCTTAGGGGACTCAATAATTGGATTTGGTTATCTATTGATTTCAACTTTCTTGGCTAATTTCTCTCCAATCCGATATACAAGTCATGTCTTGTCCTAAGAAGGTCTCTAATAAAATATTTGTCAATCTATCTTTTCACTACTAGAATAAAGTTTTTCTAATTGTTTCTTAGCTTGTGTCAATTCTCCTTTCACAATAATTTTGTACTTTTCTAAGTTAGAATGTTCAATCTTGATATTATCTAGTTTAGATGTAGCTTAACTTAACTAGGACCTAAGATCTACATTCTCATTTTTCAATTCTGGTTCATTCTTGAGACCATTTTTCTTAAGACTCAACTTAAGTTCAATGATTTTCAGTTCATGTTTCAAGATCTCATTTTCCTTCTGAAGGTCTCCTACTTCATCATTATCACTAATCTACACAATTGATTCCTTTACATATTCCAAATCATCAATCTTGTGTTTTAGTTTACCGATGAACGCTTTCGCATCTTCATACCTATCTTTTAGGTTATCTCTTTCTTTACTAAGAAGGTCAATCTGCTCATGTGTTTCTTCAAGTTTTTTGTTGAACTATTCCATATCTTCAATTATATTACTTAAGTTTTTAAACTTCTTCAAAGTAACTATGCTCTTATACCAATTGTTAGAAATACATAATATTGATGGGGGAGGAAGGGTGAATCAGTATTCTATAAACTTTTTCCCACAATGGAATATTGTTAATTACTTTATAACTTGCACATGAAAGTAAACAACCAATGTTGAATAGTAAATATAACCATGTACATAGATAACTCATAACACCATTATTCTAGGGAAATCACAACCAAGGGAAAATGCTAGTGGGGATTATACCCACTAGATTATTCACTAAGCATTAGGATCTTGTTAAGGATATTGACCCTGCTAGGAGTCTATGAATTACATATAATGTCTCAAGTCCCTATTAGGAGACTAGGCCTTTTTAGAAGCCTCAATACTATTAGGATTTTCTTCAACCCTGTTAGGATTTGGTACATCAAATACAATGTATGCAAGAAGAACCCATTACCTGAACATGCAATTATACAAATTAGTTTTTCACAAGAATTGATGTGCATACAATACTTGATGTCTATTTTACTTTGCACTTGTTCTAATCATACATCATAATTTGCATCACATAAGGCTCCAAAATCTTTCAACCTCTCTATACAATAGTTTGCATCACATAAAACTTTCTCGTCTATCATAGATAGCACATTTATCTTCGCAAGATAATATCTTTACTTATACCTTACATAATTACAAAACTCTGCTTAGTTTCTCTTCATGTGTTCACACACTTGACATAATATAAATATCTTATGGATTAATATCCACATAATCAGCTCATCATAACTTAGTAATTATTTTATAAGCAAAATAATTCCTAAGGTTGTACAATAAAATTCTCTACTATGCTATGTTCTGCATTGTTAAATATCTATACTAGTATTTTAACCATATCTCACAATGTACTATTCATACACATTTTCACATTGGTACATGCCATCATGATATTGTGATGAAGCTTTCCTCAACTACACATGAGCTAACTCACAATGATTCATTCGTACACTTAACATTTTTTCACTATATGAGTCATTCATACACTTAACATTTTTTCACTATGTTGCTACAAACTATCTAACACAGACAATTTTCTAACACTAAATGCATAAATAAAATGTTGAATGTATGCTTCCATAAATATGACAACCATCAAGTCATCTATCTAAACATATTTTCAATAGATTCTACAAACTAGTCCTTCAAGGGTTAGATTGCTACTAGGAGTACACCTCATTTCTTTTATAGCAAAGACTCTAATAACACAGATAGGGAGCAAGGTTCTCAACACTTTGTTGATCATAGTTTCATCTTTAATCTGTTCATAAGATCCCCAAATAGAATTAACCATATGTTTTATCCTTGCACAATACTAGACTATAGTCTCACCCTCTTGCATTTTCATTTCATCAAATTTTCCTCTAAGGATTTCAGCTTTGGCTCTCAACACATTCTTGTCTCCTCTATAGATTAGGGAATCCCACACCTTATTAGTAGTATTACATCCTTTTATGTCATAAAACTCTAAGTAGCTTAGGGAAGATGCAATCTCCAACATTTCCTAATTGTGTTCTTTCTTTTGTTTCAATTGATCAGTAGTTGGGGCTCCAGCTGGATCAACATGCTCAATGGTGATAGTTAACTATGCATAATCTCCAAGACCTCCTAGATGTAGCTTCATCAAAAATTTCCATGTAGGAAATTTTTCCTTGTTTAGCTTGGGCACCTCCTTTTTATACATCTTGATCTTTAGCTTTAAGTACCATCAAACATTCTCTTCATAAGCACTTGGTGCTCTGCTACTAATTGTTGGAATACTTTAGAATAACTTAGAGGGGAGGTGAATTAGTTATTCAAGGTCCAAATGTATAAAACAAAACTTTTTAGTATTGCAACTTATCCTTATGCAAGCCTTGACCATTCAATATCTTAAACATATGCATATTGTTTTCCTATGTCAAAATAACTTTGGAGAAATGTAAACATGCAAAACAACAAAATCAATCACATATTTTGACACAAAGATTTTATGTGGAAACCCAATTTGGAAAAAAATCACAATAATATGCTACTAATTATTCACTCTTCTAAAGTGAGCTCCGTGAGGAGCCAACTCTATAAAATGTTACAATATACACTATTAAATGTGACTTGGTTAAAGGATTTCAATTACCCTATTAGGAGTGAGCCTTGTTATAGGACTTTAGAACATTCCATTAGAATGTCACCCTATTAAAAGATTTACTAAATATTTTTAGGTCAACCTTAACCTAAAGGATTTATCTAGACTGATCAATTGTTAAAGAGTAACAATAGGACTTGATCTGACAACAATTACAACTCATTTGCAGATTACAGATCCCACATTTTGTCCTCCATTATGCTTGGCTTTCATCATCTTCATCTTTGATAGCTTGTTCACCATTCAAGCATTCATCCTCTTAAGCCTTCTTTCTTTGCATTCCAATTGCAGACTCTTCTATTCGAACACCATATGAAGCAACACCCTAGACTTATTTTCTTCCTTTGGTTCTTGCACATGACAATTGTTGCTTCTAGCCTGCTACCTTTATAAATAGAGAGTTTAGATTTATTTTTTCTTAACCACAATCACCATTCTAGGGTTAGGTAAGATTCAATGAATCTATCTACTTTTCCATTTTATCCCTTCTTGAAACTCCCTCTACAATCCTCTTTGAATTCGCCTCAAAATTGGTCATCTTGATTTTTTTTCCATGAGCTCATCATAGAAATCTTCCACATGCTTCACCAAATTCAAGAAATCAAATTTTCCAACTTAGATTCATAAAATCTTTGATCTAACACATTTTACTAGTACTCGACAATAACACTATGTTTTCTTGGCAAACACTATGTTCTAATGCTCGGCCAACACTAGGTTGCTCAGTATCCACTAGCTCTTCTTTGGTGCTAGGAATATGCTAACTATCTTCACTTGGAACCAACTAGATTTCTCTTTCTTGGCTCATACTAACTTTCTTCACTCGACACATATTGAACTTTTTTGCTCAACTTTAACTATTTTCTGCTTGGCCTGCACTAACTTTTCTCTATGTGCATTATTTTCTTGGTTAGACTTGGTCGACACTTTTCTTTACTTAGACTCCTTCTATTCTTTTCTTAGATATCATTTCTTTATAGCATTAAGTAGATAAATAATACACTATATCATCAATATCTTTCTTGGTCTTAGTGCTCCTTTTATACACTAAATAACTCAACCTTTCTCTCGATTCTCTTATTATCCTTTCTTTTCAAATCCTCTTCATTAATCAAACAAATGGTAGCATTCAAACCAAAGTAATAAATTGTATCACCAACAAGCAGTAGGTTTGACATCAGTGACAAAATAATGATAGTTTCATCAATCTTCTTCACTTCAACAATCTCATTTCAACAAACCCTACCAGAAAGCCCATACTTAAGCAATCCCATGACCTTCACAGAATTGTAAGAGTTTAATAAAGGCCTACATTTGTAGATGTACCTTTTTATTTTTGACACACCACACAAAATTCAATATATTGTGTGATACCCCTATTCATTTTAGGCCAAAAATAGAATATCATGATTAACTCTTGAGTCTTGTTGACTCCAAAATTACCACTAAGTACCCCATTGTGTTTTTTTTAAATCAAATTCTCCCTCACTGATCCCCTAGGAATACATAGTTGACTCCCTTTAAACAATAAATCATTTTACAAATTGTAACGATAAAATTTTCCATGGAAATTATTCTTATACTCCTTACATACCTTATAGATATCTACAAAATCTTCATCATCAGCATATAGGTCCTTGAAGCTATCTTGCCAATGCTTTGTAACTAAACCTCTTGTACTATGAGGAGTCTTTTTCTCAATACATTGGCTACTTTGTTCTACTCTCCTTTCTTATGCTTAATGTTAAAAGTGTAGGCTTGTAGGCATTCCACCCACTTCATATGTTTTCTTCTAAGCTTATCTTGGGAGTTAGGAAAGTTGAGGGCTTGATTATCTGAATATACTACAAACTCCTTTGAAAGAAAATAATATATCTACTTTCTTAAAGTTTGGACTAGAGCATATAACTCTAACTCATAGGAAGAGTACTTCCTCTTTGCATCATTAAGCTTCCCACTATGAAAATCCATTGGTCTCCCTTCCTGGCTTGGGACTACCCCAATAGCCACATTTCTAGCATCACACTCCACTGTGAAGAGTTTTTCAAAACTATGCAAAACGAGAATGGGTTGAGTAGAAATCCTCTTCTTGTGTGTTTCAAACCCATTGTTTCATTGAGGAGTCCAATTAAACTTTGTTTTCATTCTACCCTTAATAGTGTCTAACATAGGAGCACAAATAGTACTAAAATATTTAATACACTTCTTGTAGTATTGGGCCAAGCCATGAAAACTTGTCACCTCTACTGCAACTTTGGGAGTAGGCCAGTTTAGGATGGCATCCACTTTATCTTGATCCATTTTGAGGTTCCCTTGAGATAAAATAAATCCAAGGTACACTAGCTTCTGCTTCATGACTTCACACTTCTCCAAATTTATCATTGGCTTTCCCTCATGCAATTTCTTGAAAACAAGTTGTAAATGTTTAACATGCTCCTCCTTGGTTTTACTGAAAATCAATATGTCATCTAAATAGACAACAAAAAACTTACCAATTTAGTCTTTCAATACCTCATTCATAAGCCTCGTGAAAGTTGAGGGACAATTTGATAATCCAAATGGCATTACAAATCATTCATATAAACTTGCTATGGTCTTGAAGGTTGTTTTCCAGTCATCCCCTTCTCTTATTTTAACTTGGTGATAGCCACTTTTGAGATCTATCTTGGTAAAGTACCTTGCTTCCCCTAAACAATCCATTAGGTCTTCAATCCTAGGTATTGGGAACCTATACCTAATGGTGATCCTATTGATGGATCTTGAATCAATATAAAGTCTCCAAGTTCCCCCCATTTTGGGTGCTAAAATAGTAGGTATAGCACAAGGGCTTATAGTTTTCCTAATTAAGCCTTGGTCTAAGAGTTCTTGGATTTGCTAGGCAATTTCCTCATTTTGTTGAGGGGTCATTTTATAGGAAGCTTTTTTGGGAAGGGTCACTCCTCGAATAAATTCAATTTTATGGCTAATAGATCTCTTTGGAAGTAGGGTAGCAAGTTTCCCATCACTCACAATGTCCTTGTACTTATCAAGCATTTCTTGTACTTCTTTAGGTAGCTTTGTCTTATTTTCTATCTTGTCAGAAACTTCTTATTTAGGTTTCAACAATAAGGAAAATCCTACTCCTCCTTCCTTGAAGATCTTTAAGAACTCCTTTTCACTCACCATAAGCACATTAGAGTTTGAATATTTCTCTTCTCCCTCTTCTATTAGGGATTGAATATTGAATACCACACCATCTTTCTTGAAGGACTCTGCATTTTTTGCTCCATCATGCATTGCTTGTCTATCAAACTATCATGGCCTTATTAGTAGAAGGTGACATGCATCCATAGCTAGAATACCACATAATACCTTTCCCTTGTACCTTCCTATTAAAAATTACACTCATGCTTGTTCACCTATAAGAACATGTTGCCCCTTTTTTAACCATGTAACTTTATAGGGACTATTATGTGGAATTGTTCTCATATTCAGCTTGCTAACCACCTCCTCTAATACAATATTATCTACAAAACTTGAGTCTATGATGAGTTTACCCAATTTTCCCATCAACTTGCACTTAACCCTAAATAGTGCTCTCCTTTAGCTTGGTTCTTCTTTTATGGGTTCTTTAATCAATGTCCTCCTTATCATTAAATTTTTCCCTTCTTCCAATTCTAAGGGCACTTCAAAAAGTTTTTTGTTGTTACTAGACTCTTTTTGTACATAATTGGCCCTTTGTACACCCCCTTTGGAAGTAGAACCTTTCTTAGGGCACCTATATGTAGGGTGACCCATCTAGTTGCAATGGCAGCACTTCATAGTTGCAAATTAGGATCCTCTACCTTGGCTATTTCTTCTTCTTCTTCCACTACTACTAGAGCTTCTTTCCCTTCTAAAACTTCCTCTATTTTAGTTCCCTTCTCGGTGTTTAGTTCACTTGGTTTACCCTTAGGTCTTGAATTTGAACCTCTACCACCATAACCTCTTTGACTGCTACCATCCCTACTTCTATCATTACCTCTAAAGTCAATGTCTGATTTATTCCTATTCTTATCTTCTACTTTTAATGACAATTGGAAACACTTATGGACTATTGTAGGTCTCCATAGATTGATTTCTTCTTGTAAGTTCCACTTCAACCCACTTAGATACCTAGCCACCTTAAGAGTTTCTTCTTCTTGAGTCCCTGATCTCAAACTTCTAGAATTATTCAGTATAAGTTGCCACATCCATATCTTTTTGTTTCAAGCTTTTCCTTTTCATGTGTAATTTAATTTCATAATCTTTAGGTTGGTATTTCTCCTTTACTTTAGCCACCATGGCTTACCAATTTGTAGTGGGTTTCTTTCCCATCTTCTCCCTCTATTCTTGGAGGTACATCCACCATGTTAGTGTTCATCCTCTTAGCCTAGATGTGGCTACCTTAACCTTTTCTACTTTAGTAACACCTTCACAGTCAAAGGTTTTTTCCATTCCCTCAATCCATTTCATCACAAGTTCAGTGTCCATCTTTCCACAAAAAAAAGGGATTCCTTTTAGGGCTTTCCCACTAAATACCTTGATGAATTTTAGGAATGGTTCCTCAGTCAATGGAGGTTCTGGTTCAAGAATGATGTCTTGCTCATCAACCTTTCCTTTACCTCTATCACTAGTTTCTCCATCTTGATCTTTCTTCTTAACTATCTCAGCAACTTCCTCCAATTTTGTTTTCATCTCCTCTAGTGCTTCCTCTAGGAGCCTATTCCTCTCATTTTTCTCCTCCACCTCCTTGCCAAGTTCTACATTTGTCACCATATTATCCTTCCCTACTAACTCTTTAGTATATAAATAAATGTAACTAGCCCCAAATATTTCATGGCTCTGATACCAATCTGGTGTAAATTGGATTGTTTCAAGCCCTTTCCTTCACTAAGGACTCACTTAGGCTTATATTATAGCCTACTAGGGTTCCCCTTTATCCCCCTAACCTCAAGACAATAGATACCTTATCCTCCAAACTTCATTATCTACCTACAACAATGTTTTAACAACTTGCATCCATCATGAAGGCATTCCAACTTATTATCCAAGCTCACAATCTCATCAAGAAAGGTCATTCTACCTTCAACTTGTGGTGAGGAATTCAATCTGAGGCATTTTAGACTTTCCTTATCCTCGTGGTCTCAAAATCCATAGATTTCACTATTGATTCCTCCAAATTTGTCAAAACTATCCTAATTTGGCCTAGTTGAATTAGGCCTCCAAACTTGGTTTTTGGAGTATAACTCCATATTTCCCTTCACAAGGTTGAAACCTAGTTACCAATTTGGATACTCTTTTGTAAGTAATTCAATATTTTTAGATCTTTGGTTCTCAACTTGTCTGTCTATCACTTTGCTATATTTATGCCTACAAGTAAGGGTTCCAAGAATTTCCTAACAACACCTACTAGGGTCTAATAAAATTCCTAACAAATCTAGTCTTGAAAAATTATCCTCTCACACATAGCTTCCTCGTACATTCCTCCTCCTTCTAAAACTCTTGTATTGAACTTTCTATCACATTCAATCTATCAAAACCAACTTGTTAGCATTGTGATTCCCTAGCCATGTATCAAAAGCTTGCCCAAGGCATCACTTGAAAAATGGAAACCAAGCATGTCCAGAATCCTCATTTTCTATGTACATTATACAAGGAATCACTTACACATCCCTCAAGGTTATGATGATTCCACAAAGAGGGTTGATGGGGGAGCCATTTTTCACAAGACTATCAAATAGAAACAACAAAATGGCGAAAACCAAAAGATTTTTAAACTATAACCAAATGAACTCCTATCAACTTGAAATATAAAACAAAATGCATGGTTTAGCATGAACTGCAAGGATTAAGAACAAATATAATTCCTTCAATCCATTAAATTTCTCATGTAATCAAAATCACCAAAACTATCAATTTCGGAGTAGTATTTTCGTGGCTCTTAGCTTCAAAATTCACTTGCTACAACAACCAACCCTTGTAATGGGTCTCCTTTTTGGTTTTATAGGTTTTCAAAAAGGTTTCATATAGTTATCTTAACTATCAACACCTTCTTCACCACATGCAACTTTCTTGTCACAATTTTGTCATGCAATTTTCCAAAATTGTTGATAATTTTTTGCATCTCCTAACAACATTTATATTTAACCCCTAGAAACTTCTGAATAGGCCTATTATGGTCCCTTTATGATGTCTAAGCATGGTTCTCCTTTATAGCATCAACTCACATTTTTTGGACCAATTTTATCTAATTGACAACTTTTGCATTAATTGACATCTTTGTGACATCTTTCATATAGTTATCCTAACTATCAGCTCCTTCTTCATGACATGCAACTTTCTTGTTCCTTTGATACAAGGTTATTATAATTTGACTATCCATTATGACTTGCAAAATTTGTCTCTTGATTTAAAACCTTTTCAAAATAATTTACTTATTGTTGGTTTACAATTTGTCTCCTTAATTCTTTGTTTTATACCTTGACTCTTAAATTCCCTAATGGCTTGTGGAGAAAAAAGAAGTTAACAATAGAATGGGTTAGTGTAGTAATCTATAAAAAACCCCTAAATTGAAAGGTACAACTCCCTTTTGAATGAAATATTTGCAATGATTTTTTTTTTTGGGGTTTTTGGGGTATGCTCTTAACCAAAGAGCAGAAGAGGCAAAAACCAAATTGTTCAACACTTTAAAAAACCTAGGAAAGTAAAAAGGGTACTAACTCCTGAAATGCAATCTATTCTAATTTAAATGAAAGATATGGAAACATGTGATACTAGTTATAATAGCAGGAGAGTAGGAAGGAATAAGAAATGGGAAATTCCTAGATTATTAAGTTAGCTGATATTTTGACAATACCTGGATTGTCTATCTTTTAGCTACCTCATTAATCAATTTTCAGCCTTTTTATGCAATTAACTAAGCTACACAATGAACTACCATGTATATTAGAAAGAGTAGAAAAAAATTTATGCTAAAGAAAGTAAGGCATACAATTCATTGAATGAAGGAAATAAAACCAAGTTCATTTGCAATCATCCAATTTTCAACAACATCACATTCATTATAAACACTATACTGCAACTAAATGAACAACATAATTAAAAATGGATTAAAAGTCACACATGATAATCCCATCTACTAGGGTTCACCCAAAAGTAATTTTTTTAATCTTATTAACTTCTCAAAAGGTTATATATAGGCCTTTTCAAAATGGCTAGTTACATTAGATGATTGCATCTCAAAGAATCTCTAGATAGAATAGACTAAAAATAGGACATGATTGAATCATGGTCTGTTACAGAAATTGACAGACTGCCATAAATGGCTACAAAAAGAAGGAGAGAGAGGGGGATGATAGATGTCTGGAAGAATGTCAGAGCAACATGCCTTCTTAGGAGTAACTACCTTAGCTCTATAAGCTTTCATTGCATCAATTACTTTGTCCAACTCCTCAACACTTGGGATGATAATATTGTCAGCTCAAATCATCAAGTAGTCATGCATTTTTGTGAGCTCATATACTCTAGAAACCTTTGACTGGAACTTCTTTGATGCCCTCCTTATGATTGATTCTACTAATGCGAGCTCTTGAATCTTTGACATTTGAAATTTTAGTGGATTGAAAACTTCATAATTAAATACTAGAAACTTTGACTTCATCCTCTCAACATCCACAAGTTTTCCATTAGCAAACACATAGGACTCTATATGTAGTACTTTTAGATATTCAAATAACTTTTTAATGACCTTATACACTAGGTCATACATGTCCTTTATCTAATTCGTGGACCTCATAGATATTTCTACTATGAATTTCAAGGATTGTTTCCAATGAGATAATGGCTATTTGCCAACCATTTTGAGGATCCTTTGAGAGATGGCAACATTGGTCTTCATGTCAATGACCTCTTGCAATGGGGCCATTTGATATGTCAAGCTATCCACTTCCTTCAACATGGTTATATGATGGCTTGAAGTAGCTTCCCTCAACTTGTCAGTGTCCAATAGAAGACTTCCCAAGTTTTCAATCAATGGGGGACTTTGAGCTTTCATTTGATCCACTCATGTTCGACCAATCTACCCAAATTGCCTCTCTTGTTGTAGATTTAGAAACAGATTTTTATTCTCCTCTATATTTGATCAAATTGGCTAGTTAAGGTGCTCCCAAGTGTAGATTTTATATATTCCATCAACTCTATATTTGAGGCCTAAAGGACCTCCTTCTCTGCTCTTAGCTCTTCTAGTTTGTCCTTAATCTTATCATTGATAGAATTCTATATATTCACCATGGAGTCATGAACAAGGATACCAAGATCCACCATTCTAATCTAGAAGTCATCCATGGGAAGTTCATCCATTTTTCCCTCCTTTTGTGGCTTTGCAATCTCTACCAACATGTGGTCAATAGATGGATCAGTGGCCAATGCTACAATTGATTTCTTCTTCTTTGTCTTCTTGGAGGGTGGCTGAGAAGAGGTGGCTTATATGATCAAATATTTTGATGGAGTGGCCTCTTCATATCTTCTCTTCTTTCTATCAATGGTCTCCTCAAGCCATGACTCATTAGAGAGGACATTGATAGAAAATTGTAGGGCAGTAGGATCAAACAACTTCCTTGGTACTAGGGGAGTTTTCTTGCTCTAGGAAGTAGCGAGGAAGGAAACAACCTTAGTCACTAAGATGGCCAAGGTATCCCCTTCCTAAGATGTGTCTTATCCATTCCTCGGGTTTGTGTCACCATCTAGGTTAATGATTTGAATAGGGGAGGTAGGCTTAGCAATTGACTTCTCCTGTTCTTTCTTCTTTTCTTTGTCCTTGTCCCCTTCTTTCTCCCCAACTTTTCTAGTGTCCAAAAAAGAACCACTTTTGTAGGTAGGAGAGATTGGCACATTCTTGTCTTGAGGCTAGTCTCCACCTTGTCCAATAGATGGAGTTAAGGCTACAAATGCTGAAGTAGTAGTCATGGTGGTAGTCACTATAGCTGATTGGGTGGCTCCAAAAGTTACTCCACTAGTAGAACTAGGGTGTCATGTCCTCTTCTTCCTTGCACAGGTCCACTCTACCCACTTATCCATCCTTTTAATAATTTTGTGCATCATGACTTTCATTATGTTGATGATAGCACATGCAAGTAGGGAAGACATGATGGCAGTGCCTTTGATCTTCTCGTAAGATGAGGGATACATGTAAGAGCCATAATCTACATGGTTAGAAACATCAATGGAATTATTAAACAATTTAATTTCATCAATAGTTAATTGGTACCAAAAAATTTCCTGAGTCTAGTATTCATTAAGACATTCAACCTAGAAATCTCTGATATCTACAACATGTATGTGTGCATATCCTAGCTTCAAATGGTCAGTCATGAAGTTCACTAGATCATATCGAGGCCTTAGTACCTCATAATCAACCAATTTGATTTTTCTCTCGAAACTCTTCACTAGATTCTAGGTATTGGATCTAGGAGCACAAGAATAGGGTCCAACCACTATGGGGAAGGAAATCCCAGCTATCTTCTTTACATTTGAACTTAGGCTATTCACTTTAAGAATTTTTCAACATAATTTGACTAGAACTACCTTATCCTTTGGGTATCTAGGCACTCTCTTGGGAAAACCATCAAAAGCACATATCTGTAGGTATGAGAAGCTTAGCAATTAAACGAATGAGCATACAAACTAGCTGATAGCCAAAATTGCCTCTAGCAAAACTCTCCTTTCAAAGAATCCTTGCAATTCCTAGTATAGCCTCATTGTGAAAGCATCATTTAATACCACATATTCCTCAAAAATTTGAAACTATAGGTGCAAGTATAAATCATACACCTTTGTATGTTCATCAAAATTTTGAATGTTGGGAAGGTCGGGCCATAGGTGATGCATAGCCAAGGCATAAATTAGGTAAGAGGACATGTAGTAATGTTTGAATCCTTTGGCCAAATTCATCCATAAGGAAATCTCATCATAGATGTTTTGGGCCCAATCAATTTGTAGTCCTTAAACACAGATTGCTTGCACCAAGAAGAAATGGTGCTTGATAAACTCCAAAATCTCCTCTTTTCCTTTTAGCCTTAGCAAAAAGGCAAGAATATCTATGATTTCCCTTTTCAAAGTAGTGTTGAAAAGGGTCTTAGGAATCTTTCTCCTCTTCAAGTGAGGCATCTAAAACCATGTCCTATGTATATCCTCCCTTCTTAGGCTCTTCTTTTCATTAAACATAGATGTGAAAGATCTAAAGTCAATATCACAATACTCCTCCTTCATGGGGATGTCTAATGCAGACTACATTAAAGCATTTTTGATTGAGAGGAGGATAGATTGATCATAAAACAAAATTTTCTTTCATTGCCATGGGAGAGCCAACTACCTCTATCAATCCACTCTCTTTTAGCTTTTAATTGATTGAATAAATATGCTAAGAGTTTAGCCTCTATAGAGATCACCCAAATCATAAAATTTGAATGACATGTCAATTAAATCCTTTAATTCACTCTCTAGGCCTATTAACTTATCATAACCTACATCTCTGATTGTCATTTTCTATGATTTCTTAGGATGAAGTTCTTGATATATAGTCATTTTAAAATACTTGAGGAAACAAATTTTAAGAAATTTTAATGAAATGGGTATAGGAATCCAAATGTTGGCACCACACAAACAAAATTAAGTCTGGCCAACAATTATAACAACAAGATTTGCATTAAATTTCTTAATCAACAACTATTTCAACTTTTCATTTTCTTGCACATAAAAGATCAAAAGCCTGGAAGCCTTGTTACTTTAGTTAAAGTAAAGTCTTATCACTAAAAGTCACCTACCATAACAAGTGTTTTAGTTTTACAGAAAGTTGTAAGGAAACTTGGCAACAAAGAATATAACCGTTTCCACATAACCCATAATAGATCTGAAATAAATACAAAATTAAAAATCCACATGCAAGAGAATAGATAACATACCTACAAAAAATGTGACACGAGATATACCCTAGGAAACCCTCATTGAGGGAAAAACCTAGCCTCCAAAAGTATCCATCACCATATATTATTTCGCAAAAAAAAAAAACCATTGCAATACAACCATGGAAGCCTTCATGGCCATAGCCACAACCAAGCAAACTATGTGAACAAGCATGAATCCACACATCCCATGTCATGCTTCCAACCTTCACAAATGCTCCCTTGGCTAACCTGTCAAGCCTTGTCCCGCTCGACTCTTGCCTTTTTCCCTTCTCACACTACAACAACTACCCTTGTGGTTGCTTATATAGTAGCAAGTCCCACAAAACCACCAAGTGGTATTACATAAACCATGTGCTACCTAACCCACTAAACCCACATTTAATATTGGTCATTTAATTCTTTTCCCCAATATTAAATAATTACATAAAATATTATCACAATGTTACAATACAACTCATCAAGAATATTCTGTGGGAATCTTTACATGTTCCACGTCCATCTAGGCACAACATTACATAATAAAATAAAATAATAAAATAAGAATATTATGCAATGTGTGCAACACCCATTATCTCAAAAATCTCCCACTTGTTGTATACATTGC
The DNA here is from genome assembly GCA_028749045.1 of Cupressus sempervirens. NCBI lineage: Eukaryota > Viridiplantae > Streptophyta > Pinopsida > Cupressales > Cupressaceae > Cupressus > Cupressus sempervirens. The sequence goes on along the minus strand of CM053784.1, from coordinate 683,318,575 downwards.
ATAGGGTCAATCTGTAGCCACATAAATGAACAAGGGATCAATCCCTTCCAGCACATCCACCATCATGGATCGAAATACATCAAGTGCTCCATCCTGGTACCTGCAACAAAATCAAAGTATAACATCTCAAACATGAATGATCTCACCTCCTATTATGCCACTACCACTGGACATACATAGAAGCCATCCAAAGAGAAAAACACCCAACCTGTCGCATTAGAAGATCATAAAATCCTGTACCAACTAAAATGCCAAGCACAAATAACCTGATCCAAAGGTAATTATATGTATCTGTAGTTGTCAAAATATTCATAGCTGAAATAGCACCCACAGCAAGTGCCGAACCCATCCAACTATCCATACCTCAAAAGGTATAACAAGTGAATCTCATATCACCAACATATCTAATCTATAACCTGCAATCACAAGCCTCAAGAGAAATACTTGCCACATATATACCAAGAAGCTCCCACTGCAAAAGATAATGTCAAATCTATAACCAATCCACTCACAACATCTCAAAGTAGTGAATCCATGTAGTATCAAGGACATCTACAATACATAAACTGATATCCTACAAGAACAACTCTTATAACAGGTCTCCAATAGTCTCCCAAATTCTCCACAACCAACAGAGGAAAGAGAAAGAAATAACCATGTCATCTCTCACATGACATACATGAGCACAAACCAGTGATCACAATATCTAACCATTCTCAAATCCAATGTAAGAAAAATTGAACATCTAGGAAGATAACCAAGACCAGAGAAACCATGCAAATCATAACATGTATCATGTCCTTCTACACACACCTCTAGATGTAAACTGTGCAAGTATGATCTCCTCCTTTAAACCCCAACAAGAAGCCTCAACAACACCCAAACTATACCATATAACTAATCATGGATGTAAGCCTCTCACAAGAATATCAAACTCATAAACAATTCCTAAATCAAGGAATAACCATTCCTAATCCAAGGAATATGCCCAATATAAAGCCATCTCCCAAACTCAACCAGCATAACAACATATGCACATGGAGATAACTAGTGCTTAACCATCTCTCAAATGAACCCTCTAGAGCTAGCTCATGTACCATAGCTCAAGATCTATATCCATGAAAGACAACCATAAATATAATGCAACTGAGAAAAACAATGGGCTATACCTCTCAAGTAGCAAACTACTGAGTAGACCAAGAGTGGGGAATGAGAATGCTCATCAAGATACCCAAGTCTCCAACCAAGACTCATCTAAGAACAATCTCCTCTCAAGTCCATATCAGGTGACTGCCCCTTAGACTTCCTATTGAAACCATCAACTGTCCTAACAAATACATCTCTAATCCAAGAGAAATCAGCATCACCACCGTCTCTAAGTATCCATGAGCACTTGTAACCAATCAATCCATGCCAACTCCAAATGCAACATAGCAATATCATGAAGTATCTAGCTTATGATCAATGTACTCAATACCAAGAAACTAAAACAAGATCAATGTCAAAGTTCCAACCATGGCCTCGGGAACATAAACGTGACAACATGATTTTACCTTCTCAACTAAAGAGATAACATGCTCCATATGAACACACCATAACATGTCACAACTCTAAACACGTATCAAGAGTATACCATGACATAATAATGAAACCATCCTCATACCAAGGATAACATGCCAAATAAAACTATAAACCACACCTTTGCCAAGAACCCTGTGAGTCCTCAAGATGCAACCATCTCCACACACCATGTAGAAAACAAGTGCACCATGCAAATGTCAAAGATGCTTTTGCAGCAATAGGATCTAAGACAAACCTCCAACATCTGAAAACACTCAATAAATATATCAATGCCAACAACTCCCACTCAATTGTGGTACCAAGTCACCTATGGCATCATAAAATCCATCTCCTATATGAAGATCCAAACCAAACTAGGAACTAATCCTGCACTGTCACCTCATCACTGTCACAAGCTCCCACTAAACTATGTATCCAAGCTATCCATGATATCATGATGAAAAACCATCCTCTAACCATGAGAATCAACCAAGGCATCAAACTATTAAAGAACTCAAAGTGCACATCATGAGCTCATCAAAAAAAAAAATCAAATAACCATGATCCTCAACCAAGAAGATATACCACCATAACTGAATCAGAAATCCAAGCTAATGAACATCAAGGATGTACCTGTATATCCAATCATGTCATGCCAAAATCCATGACACCATGATCACATCCATGAACCAAGCATCTGTCTCTCAAAGTGTCCACCCTGTCAACATAAAATATTCAACCACAATCCTCCATCGTGACTGTACATAGTAACAACATCTCATCCCTTCTACATGAAGAAAAAATATCAATAAATCATGTGACTTAGGGTATAGACAACCCAAATCCAAGCCACCAATCTAAATATGCATCAATAATGAAAGATCAATGGGCAAAGACAACCCATAACCAAGCTATAAATGCAACCTGTAAGTATAGACTGCTTACAACACTGCACAACTTGTAGACTCAACAAGTCATCATACATATCCAAATCCAAACACTGATAACCATATCATCATGAGACCAAACTGAATAATGAACTGAGTATACAATGGCATCAAATCTTAAATCTCCAATCCCATAAACTCGCAATGTTACCATAGTCAAAATATATCTATAAACTGTTCAGATCAATATATCAACAAATAAATCATGCCAAACTTGCACCAAATCTAAACCAATGTGTAGAGCTCTCCAAGAGCTTTCTGTTGACTACTCGAAGTCCAAAATCCGACTCTGTATGCCCAAGTTATGCCCTAATCCATGCTCAAAATAAATAACATCTAACTTTAGGGCTTTGAAAACTTGACAAAATTTCAAAATCACAAAACCAAACCTATGCCAAGTTGTAGTGCTCTGAATTAGCTTTCCAATGCCTATAAGAACTCTGAAATTTGATATTTTGAGAGAAAGTTATGGTCGTTTTACTAAGACAATATTTTTACCATTTTCACTACGATTTTTCATTTTTTTTATGTTTTCTGTGACGAAAAATTCTGGCGGGATTAAATTTGACAGCCATCATGGGCTGAAATCAAAAAACTCTTTCATTTCCTCTGAACATGGCCAAACTAGGGCATATTACATATCAAAATTTATGGAAACGTTGACCCAGATCCAATGGTGAGGTCTGTTTTTACCTAGGAGGTCATTTCTGCAAGCTACCCCCCAAAACCCTCATTTTTAAATGAAACATCCGAAAAATCCTTTTGTCCAAAAAATTTCACATGCCCAAATCTTTTAACATCCCATCATAACAGCAAACCCAAAACCTTCAAATCTACAATAAATCATTGATATATCTTTTTCTTTTCTTTTATCCTCTCATGCATTCCCATGGATTCAATCTAGGGTTACAAACAATAAAACTAGGCTCTGATACCACTTGTAAGGAAACTTGGCAACAAAGAATATAACCATTTCCACATAACCCATAATAGATCTGAAATAAATACAGAATTAAAAATCCACATTCAAGAGAATAGATAACATACCCACAAAAAATGTGACACAAGATATACCCTGGGAAACCCTCATTGAGGGAAAAACCCAGCCTCCAAAAGCATCCATCACCATATATTATTCTACAAAAAAAAAAAAAACTATTGCAATACAACCATGGAAGCCTTCATGGTCATAGCCACAACCGAGCAAACTATGTGAACAAGCATGAATCCACACATCCCATGCCATGCTTCCAACCTTCACAAATGCTCCCTTGGCTAACCTGTCAAACCTTATCCCGCTCGACTCTTGCCTTTTTCCCTTCTCACAGTACAACAACTACCCTTTTGGTTGCTTATATAGTAGCAAGTCCACAAAACCACCAAGTGGTATTACATAAACCATGTGCTACCTAACTCACTGACCCCACATTTAATATTGGCCATTTATTTCTTTTCTCCAATATTAAATAATTACATAAAATATTATCACAATGTTACAATACAACTCATCAAGAATATTCCATGGGAATCTTTACATGTTGCACATCCATCTAGGCACAACATTACATAATAAAATATGATTATTAAAATAACCATATTATGCAATGTGTGCAACACCCATTATCTCAACAAAAGTGCCTTGTTTCCATTTAGAATCTAGAATGCATATATATTCAATGACTTAACATATGTAGGGGAAAAATATAAACTTAACTTTTTTATAAGCCCAATTTCCTTTGATTCAGAGTTGTAGTGTGGGGAATAATCCTTCAATAGCTTACACACTTTATTCTTTCACTTTCTACCCTAATCATTTAACACTTACTTTCCTTTATGTTGAGGTCACATCTTCACCACTAACTTTTCTAGAAGTGTCTTTTGAGAATTTTCAAAGAATATTTGCACTTTAAAGTAACTTAACTTTCTATTTTCAAAGCCTTTGGAGAAGTGGCCCTTTTATATTAGTTGGGGATGGAAAACCCCTCTCTGAGAAACATTTTCCATAGTGAAGAAAACTTTACAGCATTTAACCCTTTAATCTCAGTGTGATGGCTACAAGGTTAGATCTTGAGCATGCAGCACTAATTATGAGCTCAAAATAGTTCATTTAACATCATGCTCACACTATTTTTACATAAAGTCTTGGATTTTACATAGGCCATATTAGGTTCAAGAGTAGTACATAATACCTTGGCTTCCATTAGTAAGCAACTAAAAACCCATAGACCCACTCTACCTCATAAAGTATACCTTTACTTCTGTAACTTGATTGGAATTCTTCCTAGCTTTGATTTGAAACTTTTTGGGTCTCCCCATCATGAAAAAATTAGTTACATAACTTGTTAATCATTACTATGGCTTTTCTCTTTGAGAATGTGCTTGAAAAAGTTTTCCAAAGAGGAAAACTAGCTTGATTGCTCAGAATTTGTAGAAAATAGAATGCTAGGGTAATATAGTAGTCATTGAAACACAAAAAACTTACTTCTCATCAAGAAGATGCCCAAACAAAACCCACCCATACCTAGATCACATAGACCCCAAATGCATTAGAACTACATAAAACTTGCATGGAAAGATGGGTAAAAGTAATGCAAAGAGAACCAAAAAATATAGGAAGTGAGATACTTGAAAATAATGAGAAGTAACCTAATGGATACTTAGACATCCACTATAGACAAAAGCTCATTAAATACCAATCACTTGAACTTGACAAGGGAAGAACTAAAATTTAGCAACAATTGGCTCTGAGTGGGGATTTAGGCATTAGAAATGTTTGAGAAGGGGTCCAGAATCTCTGGTTTTGCATAGCCACAATGACAAACTATAGTGGCCAAAACTAAACTATGCATGCAACAGAAAGGAAAATTAACCTAGGAAAGGAGGAAAACAAATCAAGGAGAGATGCAAAAATAAACCTACCTAGACTAACAATAACTGCTAGTGTTACCTACTTTCAATCATGAACTTGGTAAAGCTTTAGATCCTAGAAATTATGGGATAATGGAAGACTTTATCTAGAGGGATATGATAGAATGAAATAATTATTCTAGTTTACTTGCATAACCTTGAAAGGGCCTTTCTAAAGGGAGTTGAAGTTATTGTGCATACCTTTAGGTTCATGCCTCTTATCCCACAACAAGACCAAATTGCCCTCCATGAACTTGTTTGGTCTAACCTTCTCATCAAAGAAGGTCTTCACACACTTCTAATTCTTTGTAATGTGATCAAGAAATCTCTCATGTTCTTCTTCCAACTTAGTTAGGTACATGATGCACTTCTCCAAACTATTATGGAATATTGGGCCCTTGATGACTTGTTGCAATTTGCAGATGGATAATTCCAATGGGAGTGGAAGACTAGCCTCAACTCCATATACTAGCTCAAATATTGGTGAGATTCTAATGGCCTTCTAGGGAGTCACTCTATCAACCCAGAGAGCTTCATGCATTCTTTTGTGCTAGTCCTTCTGATTCTCAGAAACTAATTTCTTGATTATATTAATCAATTTTTTATTACTTGATTATGCTTGACCATTCCCTTGAGAGAAGTAATTTGATGAATGATTGAGATACATGTTGTTGTCATAGTAGAACTCTATAATTTTTGTAGAAGATAAATATGTAGCATTATCCACAACAATCTTCAGCGGCACCTCAAATCTTACCAAGATGTTCTCTTTGATGAACTCACAGACAACTCGAGAGGTAGTTTTCATGGTAGGCTTGGCCTCCACCCATTTGGTGAAATATTCTATAGCAGTGATGATGTACAAGTGACTAGAACAAGAAGGAGGATTGATTGGTCCAATAAATTCAATTCCTCACTGCTGAAAGGGGCCTTCTATTACAACTAGCTCGAGGGGTTGGGCAACTAGTTAAGGCTTGCTAGAAAATATCCTACATTTTTTGCACTTGACCACCCACTTACAAGAATCCTTGAACATTCCAAACGAGTAGTAGAATTACCTCAAAATCTTGTATGTTGTAACTGTGGATGAGAAATTCCCAACATAGGCCTCATTGTGGAAAGTATGAAGTAATCTTTCTTGTTGGGGCTTCTCCACACATCTTAAGAAGGTTTCATCTATGTCTCTCTTGTATAGTTGATCTTCATATATGACATACTTAGTTAATTTAATCTAGAGGTCTCTTTTATGCTTGTATGTCAATCCATCATGGAAATCTTTGTAAGTGAGAAAATAGGCAATATTCAAGAACCAAGGGTCTTAGAGACTAACTATTAGTGCTCTAGAGAGTTCCTCTTCTTGATTTGAGTTTTGATTTTCTTCAATCACCTTACACAAGCCATTTCCTCACACTAATTTGTTGGCTTGAGCTTGATATCATACTCTTGGAACTTTTTTATCCATGCACTTCTAGTGTTACATCTAAGTTCTTATTGGTTAATATGCTCTTGACAGCTGAATTAGGTACATATACGATAGAATGGGAATATAAAACATAAAACATAAAATTCTTGAGTACTCTTACCACTGCATAGGCATGCTTCTCCATCTAGGAATATCTCAACTCATGCTTCTTGAGAGGAGTACTCATGAGAGCGATTTGTGCCTAGATGCCTTCCTTATTTTCATGCTTGAGTATTACAAATAGCGTGTGTGTTGATGCATAGAAATATAATATAAACTCTTTACTGTAATCTAGTTGTACCAGCATAGGAGCTCTAGCTATGGCATCCTTGACTTAAACAAAATATTTTCTCCTAGAGTCACTTCATTTAAAGCTTTCGCTACCCTTCATCATGTCAACTATGTATTTGGTGATTTTGGAAAAATCAGGGATGAAGCATCTCAAATAGTTGACTTGTCCAAAGAATGACTTGACTCTAGATTTACTTGCTAGAAAATTCAATTATTTGATGCCTCTAACACACTCAACACTATATGGCCAAGTAATCTACCCTCAGTAACACAAAAAATAGACTTCTTGGGATTGAGTGAAATCCTATGCTCCCTACATCTTCTTAGCACTTTCTCTAGGTCCCTTAAGTGATTTTATTTTTTCTTGGAGAAGACTATGAACTCATGTAAGTATATGATGATGATCTTATCCTTGAGGTCAGAAAAGGAGGATTTCAAGGCCCTTTGAAAGGTGGCTCTTGCATTAATGAGCCCAAAAGACATCCTATTATATGTAAACATTCCCCATGGGGTGGTGAAAATTGTCCTAAACTAATCTTTTGGGTCTACCTCAATTTGGTTGGAACTTGAAAAGCTATCTAACATGGATATCATTTTTGAGCCAGCCAACATTTGTAGTAGATGATCCTTTTTGGGCAAGGCATAGTTATCTTTTAGAGATGCTTGATTTAGATTCCTGAAATCCATATAAATTCTAATATCCCCATTCATCTTTCATACAAGGACAATATTGGATATCCATGTCAAATGGTGTATGGGGTAGATGATCCTTGCTTCTAGAATCTTGTGAACATCTCTAAAAATGGCATCTCAAACCATAGGGTTGTAATTATGCCATTTGTGTCTAAAGGGAGTGGATTCATGCTAGAGGGGGATTTTGTGCTTGAATTGATAATTCTAAAGGTCTTTAGGTCCTCATATCCCCAGGAAAATACATCTTGGTATTTTGAAAGCAATCCCTTAGCCTTCACTCTTTCTTCATTTGAGTAGCTACTACCAATATTAACCATTTTAGGTTTATATTCAGTGCTAATATTTATTCCTTCAAATTCTTACGAAGTTCCATGTTTACTACCCCTTTCCCTTCTAATAAATTCATCATGCCTATCAAACAAATTTTCAAGGGAAATGAGGTGTTTAGGAATCTTATTACCTTAGAGTTGTTCAGCTCGAGGCTCCAACTCTTTCTTGCTATCAGGGGAGAAATCTCTGCAAGAATTTTTGCTTCCTTCAAAGCATTGGTCACTAAAAGGTTCAGATCCTTCCAGGAAAGACTAGATCTGCTTATCATTGTTGAAGACTTGCCACATTTCAACATTTTTGAGAACATTAGGTCTAAATAAGACTTCAACTTTGTATTGATTATCTATGAACTACAGATATGGAAGTAGAAGTGAGGATGAGGTAGCTAAAAAATCTACCCTTGCATTTTGCACCCTTGGGACAAATTGTATTGAGAAGGCATCTAGGTCCTCAATCTCATCCAAAACTCTATTTCTATAATTTAGCAGTCTTACATTTTTCGCATTTTACTGCTCAGACTTGCTTCACTATAAGCTTTGCATCACCTTGGGCTCTTAGGATTTTCACCCCTCTCTACTTTGCAGTAGGGATACCCAACAATAATGCTTTGTACTCTATTGTATTGTTTGTGTTCTTGAATTTCAGCCTCTATGCAAGTTGTGTTACATCCTCATCTAGAGAAACAAGCACCATGCTAGCTCTAGACCCACCAATAGCACAACTACCATCAAAATCTAGGGTCCAAATCTCTTGTTCAATAGGAGGTTTTGATTATTCTTCTAAACTATTGAGGTTAGAAAACATCATGTGATTTCTAAATTACATTTCTTGGTATAGAATTTGTGCCTTAGGATCATCAAACTTTAGGATATTGAATTTGGTATTTTCCTTAGGTTCTAACTTGGTCTTCTTATTACTCACAAGAATTATGTCATGTGACAAATTTATCTTGATTTTTTCTCCCATATCTCTACAAAAGCTTCTACGTAAAAGCATGTAGTAGCTAGCTGGAATATCAACTACTAGGATGGTCAACTTCATTCTCTTTGTAGGGTGTGTATCTAATGCTACTTGTGCATTTTTCACTTGTCCTAAGAGGAGGACTTGTTTCACATCCATAGAGTAGTAACATCCAAATTTTTTGGTCATGGTAAAACCTAGGGCATGAGCTATAGAAAGGGGCATGACATTATCAGAGGCTTCAAAATAAATTATGCAGTTACTAAGATTATGACCATTTACATATAAGGATATGTAAAATGGATTGGGTCTATGACTAGGGGAGGTAGCCAAGACTAATGCTTCTTCATATTTAAAGAGAAAAGGTAAGATAGGCTCTTTATTAGCTAGTGAGCCATTATTCAATTGGGGTTAGTCATTGCTAATGGTAGAATTGACATTAGGTCAAACTTTACAATTAGCATTGCTTTTAAAATAGTCTACTAGATTTTGTAATTTAGTAGTTGAGATAATCAAGGGGGGACACTTGGATATGAACATCTTTATAGTATTGTATTATATCAAATGAGGAATGATACTTACCATTTGACTCAAAAAATTTCTTCTCTTTCCTCCAGGATGAGGAATTGGATGCTCTAGCTATAGTCGGTAAAGGGCCAGTAGCTGTGTTTTAGGCAGGAAAAGAGTTCATTGGGTTCTTCTCTCTCTGACTTCTTTTCTCCATGGTCATTTTTATTCCATCCAAAGTAGTGAAGCAATAACCTCCAACCTCCAAATTTGATTCATACTCCAAGAAAAATGATCTAGAGTTGCTAGGGAGAGCAGAATCATCTTCACTTTTGGGATATTCAATTGATGGCTTATTACTAGTAGTGAGTTGCTTGTATCTTTTCATCTCTAGGAAAGAATCACCATTGTGATCTACCCTTAGGTAAAATATATGCATGTTTTGCTTCTTGGGAGGTGCCTTAATGGCAAGCTTTTTCTAAGAAGATGGCAATTGCAACAGTTTGCCTTCATGTTTGCTTCAGGAAATGTCTTGATAAGGTTGTTGGAAGGGGGGAACAATTTGCCCCATTTTCCTTTTCATGAAAATCATCTCATTTGATATATTTTGAAGTATTTCTTCAATCTTGTTAGTTGTATCAATGGAAGATCTTGTCAAGGTTCCACATTGAATCTCTCTTTTCCATTTCCCAGATGCTCCAATTATAGCTGGTGAAGGGCTAGTAGCTATGTTTCAGGCAGGAATAGAGTTCATTGGGTTCTTCTCTCTCTAACTTCTTATTTCCATGGTTATTTATATTCCATCCAAGATAGTGAAGCAATAACCTCCAACCTTCAAATTTAATTCATACTTCAAGAAAAATGCTCTAGAGTCACTAGGGAGAGAAAATTTGTTTTCACTTTTGGGATACTCAATTGTTAGCTCATTACTAGTAGTGAGATGCTTGTATCTATTCATCTCTACAAAAGAATCACCATCGCAATCTACCCTTAGGTAAAATATAAACATGTTTTGCTTCTTGGGAGGTGTCTCAATGGCAAGCTTTTTCTGAGAATATGGAAATTGCAATGGTTTTCCTTCATGTTTGCTTTAGGGAATGTCTTGATAAGGTTTTTGGAAGGAGGGAATAATTTTCCCCATTTTCATTTTCATGAAAATCATCTCATTTGATATTTTTTGAATCATTGCTTCAATGTTGTTAGTTGTATCAGTAGAAGAGTTTGTCAAGTCTCCACTTTGAAACTCTCTTTTCCATTTCCTAGTTGCCATGATATCATCTTCCAACTCTATTTCCAAGGTCTAAGCATCTTGGAGATTAGCTACATGTGCTCATCTGATCTAAAAACTGATGTCATGGGGCATGGAGCCAATGAAGAAAATTTTCAATTCTTTGTTGTAGGTCTACTCACAGTAGGGATCCTATTGACCAACTTCTTGAACTTTACAATAAAGTCTCTCATAGGAATATTGATTTCTTTCTTTATTTGGGTGAGTTGAGTCAATAGAGTGTTTTCATCTTTTGTACTCTTGTAGTGTGCTTCAAATCAATTATGCATATCATCCTAGGTTGTGATAAATCCCACTAGGAGATGTTGAAATCAGTCAACTACATTCTCAACCAAGGTTTTTGCAAACATCCTTACTGCGACATCTTCATGCTAAGGATAAACAAGAGTGCATATAGAAAAGAATGTCATGATGTGCTCATTAGCAGAGACATTCCCATCACCATAAAATTTGGGGAAATTATTTTAGGAAGTTCTAGGTAGGTCATTATTGGAAGCAATTTGAAGAGGTCCAATAGCATTACCCCATGGCATAATCATTGAAGTAGGAAGAATTACTAGTATGGGTTGAAAAGCAACAATAATAGGGGTAACTACTTTGTGAAGAGATAGAGAATTACACAATGATGGGACCTAAGTGTGGAAAATAGGAGGATAAGAGCAATGATTGCATATCTAAAAGATTGTGGGGTGGAAGAAATAGAGCTCCATGGATGCCTTGAAACACTAGGTCCCACGAGTAGGCTCTTCCTCTTCTTAGAGGATCTTCCAATATAGGAAGCTCAACTTTCTTTATTTCTTTGAACACTAGGTCAATATTCCCTTTTCCATGAGCACTTTGGATATATTTAGGATCCATGATGAACTTTCTTAATTCACAATGGGTGCACTCCTCTCAATCTTCTTTCTTGTAATACTCCTTCCCAATACTCAACATTGGCCTCTTCTCTTTATAGGGAAAATCTAACCCTTCAATATTAGTCAAGGGACTTTTAGCTTTTCCAGGCAAGGGTATTTAGTTGGTTTATTATGTCCTCTTCTTTGTCTTGGAAGCTAAGGTTAGGCTGCATGACCAAGATTTGTCCTTCATGAGGCAAGACCATATCTCCTCATGTGTTGATATGCATGGCTCAAAAAATTTAGTGCCACAAAGATAAGCTCTAAGTTATCTAGTAAATCCATAGATAGACTTACTGAGAAAACTTTGGACATATGATTTCTTCCCAAGTAGAGTCGCAAAAAACTGTTGGTTAACAATTTGTCTCCTTAATTCTTTGGTTTATACCTTGACTCTTATATTTCCCAATGACTTGTAGAGAAAAAATAAGTTAAAAATAGAATGGATCAATGTAGTAATCTTTCAAATACCCCTGAATTGAAAGGTACAACTCCCTTTTGAATGCAAGATTTATAATGAAATTTGTTTTTTGGGTTTATGGGGTATGCTCTTAACCAGAGAGCAGAAGAGGAAAAGACCAAATTGTTCAACACTTTAAACAACCTAAGCATGTAAAAAGAAGACTAACTCTTGAAATGCAATCTATTTTGATTTAAATGCAAAATATGGAAACATGAGGGACTAGCTATTACAACACGAGAGTAGGAAGGAATACAAAATGGGAAATTCCTGGATTATTAAGTTAGTTGATATTTTGACAATACTCGGATTGTCTATCTTTAAGCTACTCCATTAATCAAGTTCTAACCCTCTTATGTAATGAACTAAGCTACAAAATGAGCTACCATGTATAGCAAAAAGAGTATAAAAATTCTTATGCTAAATAAAGTAAGGCATACTATTTACTGAATGAAGGAAATGAAACCAAGTTCATTCACAATCATTCAATTTTCAACAACACAGTCATTCTAAACACTATACTTCAACTAAATGAACAAAAAAATTTAAAATGGACTCAAAGTCACATAAATTAGTCATAGCTATAGTGGTTCACCCAAAATTAATTTTGGTGATCCTATTAACTTCTCAAAAAGTTACATATATAGGTCATCTCAAAATGGCTAGTTACATTAGATGATTTCATTGTAGAGCATCTCTAAACATAATAGACTAAAAATCGGACATGATTAAATCATTGTTTGTTATAGAATTGATAGAATGTCATAAATGGCTACAAAAAGAAGGAGAGAGACATGAATGAAAAATATCTGGAAGAATGTCAGAGCATCACACCTTCTTAGGAGTAATTTTTTTAAATCTATAAGCTTTCATTGCATCAGTTACTTTGTCTAACTCCTCAACACCTAGGATGATAATATTGTCAACTCGAAACATCCAGTAGTTGTGCATTTATGTGAACTCATTTATTTTGGTAACCTTTTACTGGAACTTCTTCGATGCCCTCCTTATGATCAAGTATGTTGATGAGAGATCTTGAATCTTTGACATCTGAAAATTTAGTGGATCAACAACTTCATCAACAAATGCCAAAAACTTTGACTTCATCCTCACAACATCCACAAGTTTTCCATTAGCAAATACATAGGATTTTGTATGTAGTACTTTCAAATATTTAAATAACTTTTTGATGACCTTCTACACCAAGTCATGCATGTCCTTTAGCTCATTCATGGACCTCACAAAGATTTCCACTATGATTTCCAAGGATTGTGTCCAATGAAACAATGACTCTTTTCCTATTTTGTGGATCCCATGAGAGATGAAAATATTGGTCTTCATGTTGATCACCTCTTGCAATAGGGCCATCTTCTCTATCAAGGTATCTATTGCCTTTTACATGGTGATCTAATGGCTTGAAGTATCTTACCTCAACTTGTTAGTGTCCAATAGAAGAACTCCCAAGTTTTCAATTAGTGTGGGACCGTGAGCCTTCATTTTATCTACACATGTTCAATGAATCTGCTTGATTGCCTCTCTTGTTGCAGCTTTAGGAGTAAATCTTTGTTCTCCTCTACATTTGGGTTGAATTTGTTAGAGTAAATAATTATTTATTATTTATTTATTCTTTTACTTAAGTTTACTTAGGTTAATGCATTTTTTTAATAGTTGTAGTTGATGAGTTGTTGACAACACAGGGGTTTGTTCCTATCTAGTCATACTTATCCTCTCACCTTGATCGAGGATATTCCACCTTTTGTGGACATATGCTTAGTTGTCAACCTTATCTTCTAGTACTTTCCAACTTAATCTACAAGCTTCCTTGAGGCCTTTATATTTGATCTCTCTCATTGTAAATTCATATCATATTGTATAGCAATTTACATTTTTATCTGAGAATACAATTTTCTTATTTTTAGACCAAACCCTTGCCTCTTCTTGTCTTTTTCTTCTCTATGATAGGTTATCTATGTATAGGTAATTTGAGGGCTTGTGAATTTGATTGGCATATTTTCTCAAATCCAATAAAATTGGCTAGTTGAGGTTGCTCCTGAGTGCAGGTATAATATATTCCATCAACTCTTTATTTAAGACCTTGAGGACCTCCTTCTCTGCTCTTAGCTCTTCTAGTCTATCCTCAATATTCTCATTGGTGGACTTCCATATATTCACCATGGAGTCATGAACAGGGATACCAAGATCCACCATTTTGATCTAGAAGTCATCTATGGAAAGCTCATGGAATTTTCCCTCCATTTGTGGCTTTGCAATGTCTACGAACATGTGGCAATTAGATTGATTTTTTGGTGTTTTGAAGTGTTATGATCCAAATTACCCTGATGAGAATAGAATACATGTAGGGGCATCTACTTCCCATCTGCAACATATCCTTTTAGACACTAGGCTAACTATAAGGCTAGACCCTTCTTCTACTTCAGGCTCTGCAAAACCTAAGTGGGTATATCAATAGATTCTGCATATGGTACCAACGTATTCAAAAGTATACATTGAATCTAAAAAAAGAAGATAAATCCCTTATATATTATGTACTAATGCAAAGATCATGGAAATGAAATAGATAATAACATGACCTAAGAGATTGATAAGCTAAGTGAGGGCATCCTTTCAGCTCTTAAACAAAAAGGGAAATGGATGATTGATTAAATTTGATTTCAACAAATCTCCAAATATGCAATAGTAAGAACAAGATGATCCTGTAGCTGATCAATGCCTTATCTATTGGGAAGTTCTACAAATCACACACATACATCTATGACACCAATGACATATTTCATACATCAAGATATCAGATCTATCTTATCATTTTGTGAATTGGACATTAGTATTCATAGAGACCTCATTCTTATGAAATATCCTTCTCAAATAACTAGCAACCCTGCCAAATACATCAAGCATTTACATGGATCTTTGTTCCAATAACCAAACATATAAGACATACAACCTTAATGGGATGCAAATGGGTCTAATTTCTTTGTCCCTAAACCACACAACATTGCAAAATATAAATATAGGAGACAAGAATTAGAATAAAACTAAGGAGATTCTTGCTCATTGTATTCATTTCTTTGAAAATATATTTTCAAGATGCATGTAAATAACTCTTGAAACCACTAAATAGATTAGAACTATCTATATTAGCTTTATTTATGCTATTAATACAAGAGAAATATGTTGAAGATAATGGTATCATAGTCATGAAAAAAACCTCAACCTAATTCGAACCATCCTTGTGGTATCATAGCAGTGAAAAAAGTCCAGGAAACTAGAACCCTTACAATGAGAGAGAGAAAGAGAAAGATATAGGAAAGGAAGAAGCTAGATCTGATCTCAAAGTGACATTTGTCCACTTGAATCTTCATTCCTTGTTGTTGCAAAGCATCTCTCATCTCTATACAATTGAAATTAGAATAGAATATCATCATTGTTCTGTAACAAAATTAAAATATCTCCTCTAATTGATTAGAAACCCTATCTCTGAAAAAAACATCACATATGTATCTAAAATTTGATAAAACCTTCTTTAAACTAACTTAGAGGTGAAAATATCCATCCCTAACTACATCCCTACTACCTCTAGCATTCACCATCTTGCTAAAAATAAGATCTAAACTATCATACTTAAATGTGATTGAAAATTGAGTACCCAGAACAAAACCTTGAATAACTCCAACAAGTTGCTTCTTGTACAAAAACAAACTCCAAACATAGAAATTTGGTTCTTTCCTAGTTCCAATGGTTTATGATAGTCCCATATTTTCTTATCAGGAATTCCTAGGGGATCAGTTTTAAAAATAGGCCCCTGGTAAGGATCTCAAGTCTACACTTCATTTTCCAAAAATTTAAAATATTCTAAAGTCAAAACTTTGGAATATAATGACTGTTTAATTTTAAATTTTACTATCTGTGAAACCAAAAGAAAAATATAATAAAATATTATTTTTTAACTCAAAAATTTCTCTCCAATCCTGCATTTTGGGTCAAACTTCTTTGATTGGGTTTGACACATGTCAGCCTATGATTGGTCAGACCTTTGCACTATCATCTACCACTTGGGTGCCATGTGCCATCCGCTAATTGGTCCACTAGTCCACCACATGGCAGTCTCTTATTGGGCCTCTTTACACAATCACTATGCCACATCACCCCTATTGGGCATCCTACCACATCACTACCATGTGGCACCTCCTGATTCATCGAAAGTCTACCCTTACCATGTCATCACAAAATGTGCCTACTACCATGTGGTAGCTAGTTGCTTCCTCGATTTCTCTAAATTCTACACATTTTCACAATGTAGAGAAGCACCTATCATTGGATCTCATTACGTGGAAAAATCTAGAGCATCAAATTTAGAACCTCCATGTCATCACCAACCACCACATGTCAACTAGGTGGTTTCCTGCATGCATAATCAAGAACTGCCATGTCGCATGTGGGAATGTAACAAGCCACCATGTTTATCAATTTTCCACATCACAGCCTTTATTTGCATGCCAAGCCTAGAAGCCCTTTCCACATATCGATCTACAATTCGTCCATCTAGATGCTAACATCATCTCCACCTCATTGTCCATGTCTGTATGTTGGGTCAAAATATTGCTTAAGTTTCCAAGTTGGCTGGGGTCCACAAGAGAAACTTGTGGCTTCCAAAAGCCTCATGTCTCTAAGACATTGGCATTATTGAGTGCTTTATTATTTAAAGAACAAAAAATCTCCTATACAAGCAATGTGGGACTAATCTTTTAACCTTTCTCCCAAATGGTTGTGTGCCTTCATGGCATCTCTTCATGCTATGCAGACTCTCCTTTTCTAAATGCTTGTGGGTATATTTTGAATGGAGCTTAAGGTATTTCATGTTCCAAAGTATTTAGTCTTTAACACTAGGAGATCCTCTCATTTCTTAGCAGTAGTCAAACTTACTTGAGAAAGTAATATCCATAGTTTCATCTTTTGTGAGTTATGAAAGTAACCTTTCTTCCAAAAAAATCTCCTAACTCCACACATTTATCACTTTTTTTAATATTCAAAGGCTTCCTACCTTAAGTTGTTGCTACCTATTGTTTGAAATCTTTTCATCATAGATTTTTCCTCTACTAACTGGGTGTCTAAATGGATTCAATGCATTGTGCATTAGATCCCTCTCTTTAGGATTTGTAGGCCTCCTAAATTTTTTCACTAACCACAACATCAAATTCTTGGAACTATACTCCACTTTGACCAATTAAACATGGTAATAGGCTCCTTCCTTCTAGTTGTGATCTTGCTAAATAAGTTCCCATCATCTGATGATGGTTTGGGAGGAGAAAAGGAACTGCCCTTCAATAGGGAACCAGCCATGGTATTACATATAGGCAACCTACCAATAAACTAGCTTAACCACACACCCAGCCCTCCCCAAATTCCACTCAAGGTCAATACATCCTTTGGTGAAAGGTAAACATGGAAAGGCATCAGCTACATGATGGAGATACGATTTTGGTCTTTTGCCCTTTGAAGAGAGATTTTGTTGGAGTAGACATGTTAATAGGCATGTTATTTCAACTTCTTGCATGTGGCTTCTCCTCACCACTCATTTGTTTATTAAAATTAGTTTCAAAGCAATCAATTCAAAGGAATTTGCATGTACAGCTCCAAGTTTAATTACATATCAACTATGAAAAAACTACCCAATACTATGAGCATCCTTGCATTGAAAATGTACTTTCTCTTCTAAATGGAATGATATGCTATTAAAATGTTACCCATTCACTTGCGCATGAAGGAGAAAATTTGACAATCATTCATGCAACACCAATTATCACCCAGGTCAAAGCGATCATTTTCTATTATGAAAGATTCAATATCAAAAAATTGGGCAAATTGCTTGACAAGATAATGCTTAAAAGATCTGACAATGTATCAAGGTTAAAAGATCACAACCATCTTTAGACATTTGGAAAGATTTTTTTTTTTTGTATGAATTGTCTAAGTCATTTCTTTGCCCAAAAAGATGTCACCACAATAGAGGTTGACACTAGGCTTGGGGAGAAAGGTGCAAACTTCTCAATGGAATGTCGAAGAAGTGTGACTCGGTATGTAGAGCTAATGTATCTAGAAGCACAATGGAGCCACAAATAACTTGAAAATCTCATGCATGGGACCATTATATAGTTGACTCTCAACCTATAGAACCTCCATTGGAAAACAAGGAGTTAGAAAAGGATTATCCTCTCTTTGTATTGAAGTGAATGATCCTTCTTAAATTGTAACCATTCTCCTTCATTAGAAAAATCAATCTGATCATGTCTAGTGATCATAAAATTGCTCTCCTTCAAATGGTGTCGATTACAAACTAAGGCCTTTAAGATGTAACATGCTTAGTCCCTTCCCTGAACAATCATTTCCTATTAAGATTCACATGATTCATTTGATCTACAAAGCTTAACATTCATACTAAGATATGTGGCAATTAAAATATATTAGTATCACTCAAAAATCCTCTACTTCCCAATCCATATCTTAGCAATCTGATAATATTAGTGGGGCCCCAAAGTGGGTTTGACTAAAATAATTTTTGAACTAAAACACTTGACCTTTTAGAAACAACTAACTTGACCTTCTAAATTGATTAGATTTGAACTGGATTGAAAATCACCATCAATTTATCAATTAAAAACTCAATTTACCCCATTTTGCAACTTGCAAATATCGCACCAAGAGGTCATTTGACTGGCCTTAAAAATTGACAAAAACTTACATCCAGACCCTAAGATCTGACATACCGATTCTTTTTTCAACAATCTTGTATCCTACAAAATATTGTCTCATGATGACTTCAAGGTCAAAATATATTGATCGTCAAAATTGCATTCTTAGAACTTCCTACAAAAAAAAGTCACAAAACAATAAAATGCATTCAGTTTTGGCTTTGAAAATAGGTCAAACTAACACTTGGGGGCATGAAAACTAGAGCATTAATTTACTGTTATGAGGAGAGTATAAATTTGTGATTATAGCTCATCAAAAATAACTGGGCACATTTTTTGAGTGGTTAAAGTGGGGTACTTGGAATTGCAGGATTGGGAACAATGGCAAAAAAGTGAATTTTACAAATAGAAAGGACCTGGGAAGTGTGCAAACAAATTCATCATGACTTGCAAACTAGCATACTTATAGTATTTTCAAAGTAGAACACAATGGTACAATCCATTTGATCACCTATTATGGATTCAAAGTTATGACATCCCGAACAAGGGTACCAATCAATCTACACTTTATGACACCAGTAAAACTTTACAAATTGCATTTGGAATTGCATTCAAAAATGAGTCAAACAGATTCATCATAAGCCCAAATCTAAAACATAACAAGTCTCTGACCTCTAGAATGTACTACAAAAGGAAATTTCTCATTTTATTGAACTATGTCAAATTTATAATTGGTCAAAACTTATAACTGGATCATGTTATTAAAATCCTGAAAAATTTACATCAGCATGACAATAATAAACAACCAACTTGAGGGATTTAAAACCTAGTTGAAACATGTCAAAATGAATTGAAATATGAAACATAGGTTCTCTAATATGTCTACTAAACATTCCCAAAGCAGAAAGTCTTAAAACATTATCAGGTGCAAGATATTCAATTACAAACTAGGCTACTTGTCGTTTGACACTTAGGCAAAAATGTAGATTTGGACATTGCTCAAAATAGAACTTCATAGAATGACTTGGAATGGTAATTTATCTTCATGGGATGAGTGTATATATTTAATGAAAGGTGTTAGAAACATAAAAATATATTTTAGGCCTCAAATGGACAGTCGAGTACACTTGCATTTAAATGTGCTTATAGGGCTCAAAAGTTAGGAATGGTACTCAAATCAAGAAGGCAATTTTGAGTCCCAACAGTGGCTCTATCTGGGGATGCATGTCCCTTGTGGGCATGGCAAGGATTTCAAAATCACTAGAAGAATAAAACCACACACTTGACAGTAAAAACTTCTCTCAAATAGCTTATTGAAAGCAAGGAAATCTACTCCTAAACTATACAAATGATAGCCCCGAGCCACCGAAACTTGTCAAAACTTCTTACCTTTTTCATATTCTAATTTTCATCTCCACTTTTAGGAGGTAAGCTAAAAAAATCACTTCCATCAGTTTCAACATTCAAATTAACAATTTGAAATAACTCACTTGGCAAAACTGAATCTACATCTTCGTATTCCTAGTGAGTATACAAACTAGGAATCATTTCAAAAAAATATTCACTATGAAAATATGGATCAACATGCTCATGGATTTCATAATTAGACTAAAATTCATATGTACCTAATGACTCATGCATGTTATCCGATAGAAACACAAAGGACTGATACTCTTCTCAATTCAAGGAATCAAATATGTCATGGATTTGAAACTCACCTTGTGTAGCTGGATATGAATGGGACATGAAATTTGATTTCTCCTCATTTGCAATATTATTTGACATTCAATCAGATTCAACATGCTCTAAAAATCCTCCACACTCTTCAAAAAATGGATTAGTTACCAAGCCATAAAACTTATCATAGAAGTGCTCAAAAAAACTTTTTGATTATTGTCACTGTTTCTTTCCAAGAACTTATTGGAATGAACTTCAAATCTTTCAAACTCATTATCACTAGACTTATCAGAAAAAGGGGAAAACTTGAAATTATATTTACAATTTCTATCATTTTCCTTTTCATCATATGAAACATCAAAACTCATTGCAGCATTATCAACATGAAGAGAATTCATATCAGCATTATATCTTCCCTTAGCAATACTCTCTACATCAAAAAAGTCATCATGTGTATTGACATCTAAACTATAGTCATATACACCTCCATGATTTAACATATAATTTTATGAATTTGTATCACTTTCAGCATCAAACTTTGGGGAAAGGACTTTGTCTTGAGAAGAAACATAACAAGGGAAAATTGAAATGTTCATAGAAACATTTGCATACCTTTCATAATCACGAGCTACTAGTTCTAAAATTTAACCCATGTTCAACAAGACTTCATCACAAGTTTGTTCTCCTAAGCTCTGATCATAAACTAGCTGATCCAAAATACTTACAATAGCAGTAACATCAATAGAAGAATCTAAAAAATTAGAAGCCTTATCACAACTTGTTTCCTCTTCGTTGCAAGATACCTCATCACTAGGTGCATCATTATAATCATTGTCATTGCAAGAAGAATTATCATTACTACTGCTAGAATGTTCTTCACATTCATACATGTCATCACGTGATTCATTTTTAGTTATGTATCCACTTTCCTCATGTTGAATGCAATCATCTGATTCACTAACATTCAAATCCTTCTCTTCACATTCAAAAGGCAAGTTATCTTTCTCTATGGATTCATTACATTCATTTTGATTTTCAACACATTCACCATCATCATTTGAAGTCTCAACATGAATTTTATCATCATACAAAACACTTTCCATCTTCTTGACATATTCTTCAATTTGCAAAATCTTTTACAATCTTAAATGTGTTGACCAATTAACTGAATCAAGCATAAAGACATCTAGGAAAACAATAGGCCAAGAAGATTCCTTAGGTCTTAAATCAAAATGCAACTCCTTGAGTTTTGATTTGAACTTTACATAAATATGATCATCTCCTAGACCTTGAACTCTTCCTACTGAATTCCTTATGAAACTAACAATCTGATTTTAGACTTCTTTCTTTATCTCTACAATATCTTCAAGCACATCTTCATGGCATGGTAAACTAACTTTAGATCTGAGATATGATTCCATCTTGAAATAAATCTTCTACCTCTTTATCCCAGTGCTAAAAATCACTAAATAGAGGCAACCATTTTTTAATACTTAACTTCCATGAAAGAGAAACATGAAAATCAAAAAAACCTCAATTGCTAATGCTAAACTTTGATCTACTGATTTGGCATGAGTGCAAGCTTGAAATTCCTTCACACCACTAATCTAAACCATGTAGACATGCTATCTCCTTGAAGAGGATAAAGAAATCAAAATTGTGATTTACTTTTTAACACTTTTACTTCTTATAATAGTAGATGCAACAACACCTTAAAAATTATCAAGAACTTATACTTTCTTTTCAAGAGACTATCAAAAGCCTAAGATCTACCCATAGAGTTGAAAGTCCTTCAAAATATTACAATGAAATCAACTAGGAACAAACTGGTACAAAGATTTAGAGTTTCCACTCACTCATGTGAGAAATAGAACATAATTTTTCACTTGACAAATTTGAACTAGACCCTCAGTTGTAGGAGAAATGAAAATCATAAAACCACTCTTGTAGATTCACAAACTTGAAAAACAAAAGAAAACCTTTTGTTCATTCTTGTATCTAATTTTACAACAGCACTTTGAAAACAAAATCTGACTAAATCGATTGAAGACAAACACTTGTAACAATACAATTTGCACTCAACCCTCAAAGCTACTGCTACAAATGGATAAAACATTACTAGGAGACATGAATCTTTAGTAAAGAAATGGAAAACACCTCATGACCTTGCTGTTGTAGCAAATTTTTTCCTACTGTATTGAATATTTTTTAAATTCTCAAGGTTTTTTTATCATACAGATTTTGAAAATGCAATTTATGCCAGAGATTCCAATACTTTTAACAATTAATTTTTTCATAGACTCCCCAGCAAAATCGCCATTTTTTTGGTGTTTTGAAATATTACACTTCAAATTACCCTGATGAGAATGGAATACATCTCGGGGCAGCTACTTCCCATCTACAACATATCCTTTCAGACACTGGGCCAACCATAAGGCTAGAGCATTCTTCTACTTCAGGCTCTATAAAACCTAGATGGGTATACCTATAGATTCATCATATGGTAATAGTTTGTTCAAAAGAATACACTGAATCTAAACAAAGAAAATAAAACCCTTATATCTTTTGTACTTTTGCAAAGATCATGGACATGAAATAGCTAATAACATGACCTAAGAGATTGATAAGCTAAGTGAGGGCATCCTTTCAGCTCTTAAATGGAAAGGAAAATTGATGATTGATTAAATTTTATTTCAAAAAATCTCCAACTATGCAACAATAAGAACAAGTTGATGGGTGAACCCACAATAATGGGTTCCACTTCTGTGGGATGAAGAAAATCCAAAAAATTTCCAAAAACTATAAATTGCATTTATCAATTGTTTGCCTAAACATATTAACCATGTTCAGAGCAAACATATATTATAATAATGTTTCTAGCGAACATATTTCACATATATTAGGTACGTTCGCTGTGAACATACCTCATTAATATAGTCAAAAAACTTAAGGGTGTGTGTTCGCACGAACACATGTTCGTAGCGAACCCATTATGTATATTTGCAGCAAACAGTATGTTTGCAGTGAACATGTCAAATTATAAATTTTTGACCCTCTTTTCTGAAAAAAAATAAAATTGGCTCTTTTGACACCCAAAATTGAAAATGATTGATCTCCTACTATAAAATAAGAAATGTTTATTTGTGTTGCTTGAAGCAAGCTTTCCAATGACTATAATTGTAATACATATTATATTCATTAAGACTTTCAAATATGAGCTTAACTCATTATAGGTTCATTACCAATTTAACATTAACTAACTTCGACACTTCGGGAAAATTAGTAAATTAGGTCAAAAAAATTTGAAAAATATCTAGGAAATAGGCTATTGAGATAGCTTTCTATTCAAAAAGAAGTAAATTTATGATAAATTGAGTTCAAGTTATCTATGTCAAAATGAACGTATGTCTAAATTACGATTGGTGTCACTTCAAAACTTCATAATCTATACAATAGTCAACCAACTTGAATCAAACCAAATGCATCCTCTAGATATTGATGTTACGAATCCAACATCAAAAGAATTACCTCATTATATTTTTTAGAAAAAAAGTTATGTATGTCAAAAGGATTGTCACTCTTTAAAAATATTGAATTTTAATATGTACCACTTTTCAGAGGAGAAGAAAAAATTGACATAAATAAAAAAAATTTAAATTAAAAAGTATAGTTACAAAGTAGGAACAGAGTACTAGAAATCACTAGTTTATGTCATCTTGAAATTATTCATAGTTTTAGAGATATAGTCACTCAAACGTGAGGTTTGTTTCAAAAATATTGATTTTAGTGTCAAAATTGGTCAAAAAGTGGAACCCATTATTGTGGAATCACCCTAATCCTGTAGCTAACTAGTGCCTTATCTATTGGATAGTTCTACAAATCACACACATAAGTTTTATGACACTAATAACATATTCCATACATAAAGATATCAAATCTATCTTATCACTTTGTGAATCAGACATCAGTATTCATAGAGACCTCATTCTCATAAAATATCCTTCTCAAATACCTAGCAACCCTGTCAAATAAATCAAGCATTTACTTGGATCTTTGTTCCAATAGAAAAATAAATGATACATACAAAATTAAGGTGATGCAAACAGGTCTAAGTTCTTTGTCCCTAAACCACACAATATTGCAAATTACAGAGATAGGAGAAAAGAATTAGAATGAAACTAAGGATATACTTGCTTATTATATTCATTTCTTTGAAACTATAAATTCAAGATGCATGTAAATAACTCTTAAAACCACTAAGTATATTAGAACTATCTATATTAGCTTTATTTATATTGTTCATAAAAGATAAATATGTTGAAGAGAATGGTATCATATTCATGACAAAATTTAACCTAACTGGAACCATCCTTTTGGTATCACAGCAGTGAAAAATATCCTAGAAACTGGAACCCTTATAATGAGAGAGAAAGAGTAAGATATAGGAAATGAAGAAGAAGTTGGATATGATCTAAAAGTGACATGTGTCCACTTGAATCTTCACTCCCTATTGTTGGAAAGCATATCTCATCTCTCTACAACTAAAATTAGAACAGAATCTCATCATTGTTTTGTAACAAACTATAAATATCTCCTCTAACTAATGAGAAACCCTATCTCTAACAAAAACATCACATATTCATCTAAAATTCTAATAAAACCTTCATTTAACTAACATGGAGGTGAAAATATCCATTCTTAAATACATCCCTACTACCTCTGGTATTTACCCAATTCAACATCTTGCTAAAAATCAGATCTGAACTATCATACCTAAATGTGATTGAAAATTAAGTGTCTAGGAAAAAAAACCTTGAATAACTCCAACAAACTACTTCCTACGCAAAAATAAACTCTAAATATGGAAATTTTTTTCTTTCTCGATTCCAACGATATATGATAGTCTCATATTTTCTTATCAAGAATGCCCAGGGGATTAGTTTGAATATCAGGCCCCTGGTAAGGATCTTAGGTATGCACTTCATTTTCCAAAAATTAAAAATATCCTAAAGTCAAAACTTTTGAATATAATCACTACTTAGTTTAAAATTTTCTTGTATATGAAACCAAAAGAAAATAATAATAAAATATTATTTTCTAACTTGTAAATTTCCCTCCAATCTTGCATTTCAAGTCAAACTGCTTTGACTAGGCTTGACACATGTTAGCCTATGATTGGTCAGATGTCTACACTATCATCTGCCACATAGAATCCTCTGATTGGTCCACTAATAGAATTAGTTCTTCTTATCCTCTTCTTCCTTGCACAAGTCCACTCTACTCACATATCTATCCTTTTGATAATTTTGTGCATCAGGACTTCCATGGTGTCGATGATTGGACCTGCAAATGGGGTAGACACGATGGGAGTGTTGGAAATATAAGGTAGGCTAGGTTACTGAGAGGGTAGGGGTGAATCAGGAACCAACAAAACTTTAACTCACTTCACCAATTAATCCTTCATGTATTATTCTAGTCTAATTGCATGCATGAAAGAATGAAAGCAATAAAACATTCATAACACTTTGACACAAGATATGGTGACCTAGAAACCTTTCAAATAGAAAGTAAAACTAGGGTAGGGACGATACCCACAAGCTTTAGTACTGAAGTATAAATTTGGGCTATTAAGGCCTACAATTGACCACTTCTACTGATATACCCTATTAGGAGCAATAAGGATTGTTAGGTCCACCTTGTTTAAGGATTTACAAACATATAGTGAAGTATGCACTTTGATAGGAGATTTAGTAGAAGACTATTAAGTCCACTTGGTTAAAGGATTTGATTGATGCACCTATTAGAATGAATTAGTGGGTTATCTCTTATCTACAACTATGATTTATTGAATGAGATACCTTGGATTGCAATGATCACCTGACTGTGATAGATAAGTTTATGTTGCACCATATACTAATTGTAGCCTTCTTCAATTCACACAGATATTCTCTTACTTATTCACATACTCATACTTAATTTCTTATCTAGATATGATACGATACATTACATATATATCAATCCAAGTAACTAACTTTTGGAGTTGGTTACAATATCAAATTCATCATAATTCACAAAATTAGCCCATTGTCATAACTCAAGTTCATAAGACAATCTCAATGATGTTTTGACACTTGGCAAATACTATCAACACTCAAAAAACCCTACAACTCAGTTGAAGTTGAATCTCATTCCATACTGATCATTTCAAGTAGCACAAACTTTATCAGTACTATGTGACTCAATGAACAATAAGAAACTTGGTAGATATTGAATCACTTGGTTGACACTATATGACTTGGTCAACACTAGATTCACTTTGTTAACACTACGATCTTGGTAGACACTATGGAACTTGGTTAACACTATAGAACTCAATTAACACTAAGATCTTAATCACTTCTACTAGATATCCTGGTAGACTCTGGTATGCTAGGGCTATACTGTAAATTATCTCAAATGCTCGATAGACACTGTAAAGCTCGGCATGAATTGCAATCTGACTACTTAGCTCAATAGCAACTGAAACACTTTGATAACACTACTAAATGAATGATAAGCTTGGTACCAACTATAGAGTTCAATAGCAATGTAACCAAATAACTAAGTGTTAAGTCACTAATAGACAAATTGACCTTAATGTCAACAATCCTTGCCCTTTGACATTAGTGACAAAAACACTTATCATACCAAAAGTTTGGAATTCTCAGAATTGCTTTTGTAAACATATTTACTACTTAGTTGTATATATATCAACATATTACTACTCCCCCATACATATATCTCTCCTTTATACATATATTTGGAGTATGATAATCTTCTCTATATACATAATCTTCTTCTCTCCCTTTATCAATAATAATCTCATGTTTATTATTAATAAACATATTTACTTCTCCCCCTTTTTGACATGAATGCCAAAGGTGTATAATATCTACAAGTTAATACCAAAATATGACAAGAAATCAGTGTATACCTTCAAATGATTGGCATAGTCTTGTCCCAATTTTCTTGCAATACCTTACTTGCATGCAAGGCTCTATGTACCTCTACTGACAGTTCCATCATGTGGTCAGCTATGGAGAACTTGTTGTCATTGATGAGTGTCTTTGCATGTGCAATGTAATTTTTTAGTTTATCCATGTTTGGAAGAATCATACCCTAAATTTCTATAGGTGTGGCCCTTATTTTGGCCTCTTCTCTCAACAATTCTACTTGTAGATCTATTAAGTATCTTATCTTTGTAAAATGTGTAGAACTACAATTAGGATCAAGTGGCATCGCATGTGCACTTGCCTTGATATCCTCATCTATATTGATAATTTATCCTTAATTTCCTTTGTAAAGATAGATGTGTCACTCAAATTGACAAATAAAGAAACAACATTGTTGATAGATGTTTCTAGTGTAGCAAGAATAGTAGAATAGTAGACAACTCTACTTGATCAATAGCAATCTTCTATGCTACTTGCCCTTTTAAAATTTATTTTTAAATTTTCTCTCAACTCTCTATGACATTTTTTCTTGTCCATTAAGTTATTCATTGTACTTGTAGATAATTTTAGCTAACTAATATATAATAGGTTGTTTCCCATCAACCTCAATATTTAGAGCATCAAAAAATATTCGTTTGATGTCCTCAAGGACTTGAGTAATCTTTTTCCTCTCTTCTCTAAGCTTCTTTGTTTATCCCTTTTCTTCCAAAGTTCTCCAATGGTATCTATCTCTTCTAGAGTGAGGTTAGAGGTATCCCAATTTGGAATAACAATATCCTCATCCAGATCAATTTCCTCTTCTTTACCCTTTTCTATAGCAATAGTAGAATGAACAATTTATTTTCCCTTATTCAAAACTTTAGTGCTTGGTTGAGATTAATTCTCAATTGTCATTGCACTAGCCATGGTGGAAAAAATAGTTGAAAAAGTAGGAATAATACGAAATATACTAACAATAGAAATAACATTGACAACATGAATACCTTATTATTACTCAATCAAGCCTAATTTTGGGAAGACTAGTTGCTCAGTAGATGAAGTGTTAGACACTTTAGTCATTGAAATACTCAATAGAATAGTTCTAGAGATTGGTTGTGTGCTTGGTGTTGCAGATTTAACCTCAACCAACTTAGTAGAAGCCTTCTTTGAGCCTAATTTCACTAAGCCTTTTCTCAGAGAGTGAGGAAAGGAAGTCATATCTTCTCTACTTTAGATTCTTAAATACTCTATAATTTTGGAAAACTTCCTCTAGTGGTCTCTTATCCTTCCTCCTCATCATCAAGATTTACATCATCTATCTCATCATCTATTATTTCTACTTCTTCTTCTACATCATCATCTTCACCATCTTTGTCATCTACTTGCACAACAAAGTCACTAGGCTTGTGCAGCCCATAGATATTTTTCCATGTGGTATTGCTAGACTTCACCACAGATTCAATGTCCTTTAGTAGTATTAGACATGTATTGAATTTGGGTGTGAGCTTCTTCTCATTTTCTTTCAAAGATTCCTTCACTTCTTTTTCACTGAGACTCGGCATGAGTTCTCTCAAGGTTTTTTCACTGATGTCTTTAGAAACTTTAACTGCACTATCCCATTTAGGTTTGACTACTTTCAAAAGTACATAAGGAACTTGTTGTGTAAGCTCATCAAGTGAATACTTCCACTTACCCAATTTTGTCACAAGGGTATGGGTATGTGCAGGATCATGGTGTGCCAAATAGTGGTGATGTGAAAAAAATAAAGTTTGAAGACATCTAAAAGCGCTTCAAAATCCGCTCTAACTTTTTTTCACCTATCTAGGTACCAAACCTGGAAGGTAAGGCCGAGCCTTATCAGATATAATTATTATTATTATTATTATACTATAATATAATATTACTATTATTATATTATAATCATATAATATTATACCATAATAATAATATTATAATGTATTATATTATAATAATATAATATTTAATATTATAATATATAGTAATGTAATATAATATATATAATATAATATAATATAATATAATGCAATATAGTATATATATAATATTTAATATTATAATAATAAAGTAATATATTATAATATAATATATAATAAAAAAGTATAATATATTATAAATTATAATAATATAATATAATAGATTATAATTATATAATATAATAATAATATTATTATATAATAATAATATTATTATTATATAATATAATAATAATATTATATTATAATAATATAATAATATATTATAATATAATAATATATTATATTATAATAATATAATATAATATTTTATATTATAATATATAGTAATGTAATATAATATATATATAATATAATATAAAAAAATATAAAATTTATAATATAATATATAATATAATGTAATATATTATATATAAAATATAATATAATAATAAAAATGTAAGATATTATATGTTATAATTAATATATAATATTGGGGGCATATCGGATATCCGATACCTGTGCATAACATAAAATAAAAACACAGACCCGTGGGTCCTCTTATTATGTTAATTTGGGGCCAGTATTAGAAGAGTGATTAGATATACAATTCAAGAACAGATATTAGATATTAAGGCATGTTTTATTTTTCCAACTCATTTTTAACCTAAATTCAATATATTTTAGGATGATTTTTTTTGTTTTAGTTGAATCTAGGATTTTTTTGAAAAAATTGGTTAAAATTAAGATTTTATTTAATATATATTGCATTTTGCAATTCAATAGGAATGGCTGATCAGAATGATGACACTGAGGCAAAGAATAATATTCCTCATAACCCCCCACCAAACGATCTAGTACCCCCACAAAATCGTCCACCAAATGATCCTCTACCCCCTCAAAACCCTCCTTGAATCAAGGATTTGATAAATGAAAATCTCACTAAGTTAAGAGGTTTGCATAGAACATTTAATAATGTACCTGCATTCGCTCCTATGTTGTCCATGTTAAACACCATAGTGGATAACATTGAAACCCTTACGAATCAACAAAATGTTGCTCTTCATTGGCATGATGAAATGCACGAGATGTTCAATGATGGTTTGGATTATGATAAGGTTGCGGCCCTCAACATAACCAAAGATGATTTGGCTAGCCTTTTTGCAAACCCGAAAATGGGTTTACCAGTCGACCCAAAAAAATCCAAACTATTGATTAAATGGTGCAAAAATGACGTCATACATGAAAAATTTTGGGATCGTTGGTGGATGGTTTTTGATATCCCTCTACATGGCAATTTAGAGATACCATTTTATTTCCTTAGAAAATTATATGTAGAATTTGTGTTGAAACTTAAAGTGAACTATTGGAGTATGAAGCCCGACATGGGCTTAGGACTAGGAGCTCCTCAGGATAGACCCTCTTCCCAATGAAAAAAAGCTGGCACTTTTGTCCCCCCTCTCCCCCCCTCCTCGAGTGCAGCATCTAGATATTATGATAGAGGCTAGCTCTAAAACCATCAAAGCCATTCATAGGCTGAGTAGCCTATTGATATCTCAGGCTAGGGCAGTCCTACCTCCTTGTGTTGATGATGCTAGTGCTAGTTCATCATCGGCTAGCTCATCACACATTTGTGTGCCTCACACTTGCATTACGTGCAAGAATATTTGCCTGGGTCCCATAGGTGATCTTCTTGAGTATGATTTTTTATTAGACAAGGATACACCAGAAACACGTGCAGGGGCTATAGACCCTGATGTGAGAGAGGAGGGGAATGCAGAGGCATGGAATCCTTTGGTGTTGGTACATGTATATATTTTTTTGTTATGAAATATTTGATTTAAAGTTAATTTTTATAATAGAGTAATTTTAATTTTTAAGCCATATTGACTTTTATATGTATGTGATCTTCATTCATGTTTAGTTGATGACTGAGGAGGAGATTAGATAGATTGATGATGCCACACTCTCAGCCATTTCATTTGGCCTTGAGACATCTATGGTACATTATGTTGTGTTTGCATTTTTTTTCTATTTGATATTGTAGCATATATGGTTGCTAGTATTTCTTTTATCTTGCAGGTACCACCTATCCTGGGGGGACAAAGTGTGGGGGGTGAGCCAGCATGCATTGACAAAGGAAAGGTAATTAGGTGCTATCTATTTGATTAAATAGTGATGCATTCTTGTAAAATGTTTGTGGTAATCCCATTTAATTACATTCTTTATTGTATATAGGGTGTGGCTACTGGCAATGAGCATGTACAAATTCTATGTTGTAGACCATCAAGGATTTCCATTCGCACTGAGAGCCCCATTGTATGTATAAGTATCATTTATTTTTTATTATCCTTATCTTCATAAATGAATTAAAAACTGATTTCCATTATATTAACAACTATTATTTTGTATCTCATAGGAGACTCCTAGTGCACATGAGGTTTGATGGAAGAGTTATGTAGATTTGATGACACGGCCACTCTCTCCTGAGGAAGAGCCTACAATAGTAAGTTTTTGTTTGAATTCATGATTAAATATGTTATAAATTTAGCATGCTATGAATTATAATTTTATAGTTTAAATTGTAGATTCATCTGACAAATGTATTTGAACATATACAGCCCATAATCAGAGAGGTACAAGCATTGTCGAGGGCATACGAGAAGACACCTAACCAGCACAAGAGGTCGACGAGAGAGGTATTTATTATGAAATTTTGATAGTATAAATCTTCATTACAAAAAATATCATTATGAATTTTAGTAATTCAATGTTAGATACAAAGAATCATATAAATTTAGTAGTCTAACTTTGGGTTTTCCTTTTTTGTTTATGTAGGAGGCATTTGATCCACCTAGTGCAGTGAAGAGGCTACATTTTGATCATCCACCATCACCCTAGGATATTATAGTTGTCATAGGATGCATCATGATACATTTTGAGATGGCATATGCCACATTGTATATAGAAACATTGATATTATACACATTCTGATGGCATGATCAGCCACATTTTGTATATGGATCTATGTATTTTGATATATGTTTGAGTACTTTATCTATGGATACATGATCTTTGATATATATTTGTGTAAAATTTTTACATGTATTTTGATTTTATTTTTTTCATTTATGTGCACAATGATATACATATTAATTTAATATCTAGTATTGTTGAATTTATCATGGATCATGTGTATTGTTCATGTTTATGGAATATCATTAATTTTGATTATGTTTTTTTATATTTGATTCAAATGCAATAATTTTTGAATAAAATTTTAACAACCTTTATTATCAAATTTGGATGCAATGTATAATTTGAAGTGCTATCATGACATAAACACACTTGTTAACCTCCTACACAAGGTTCAAATAACCCCAAATCTGATTTTAAACTCCACCTTCAACCTTGAAACTAACTCTTGGCTTCAAATCTAATCTCAACACAATTAAGGACTCCACTCCTCAACCATGGATTCTATTCCCAACCACCAAGTCATTCATAGATTCATAATCTTTGATAACTAGCACTTCACTTTGTTACTATCCTCATACTACAACTTTTCAATTTCAACATAACTTCAAAATATCTCAACTTAAGAGACTTGATTGGACAATTCATTAATAGCCCTCACGAGCTTGAAGTTATTTTAGGCCTCAACATCACCATCCTGTAGCATTCAATGGTTCATTGATAGCCCTCATGAGCTCTAAGTTATGACCCTCAAAATATTGACCTCGAAATGCACTTAGAGCACCTTGGAGACTCCTCAGTATGAGGTGGTCGCAGATGATGGATGGTCTTTGTGGCTAGAAAAAGGGTGTCACTAACGTTCACCCGCCCACCTAGACCTAATGGCACTGAAGATTTGATGCCAAGATTAGCGGTTTCAAAGTTACGCTATGGTGCACCTATGAACTAAGGCACACTGAGTTTTGGCATCGAGTGAGATCACTATGCCGAATCCAAATAGAATGTGATCTCTCAAAAATGAGATAGGTTATTTTAGGTCTTACCATCACTATCCTGTAGCCTTTGATAGTTCATCGATAGCCCTCATGAGCTTCGAGTTATGATCCTTGAAAGATCGACCTCGAAATGCACTTAGAGCACCTTGGAGACTCCTCAGTACGGGGAGGCCGTGAACAATGGATGGTTTCCATGGCTAGAATAAGGGTGTGACTAGGGTTCGCCCACCCACCCAAAGCTAATGGAATTGATGATTCAATGCCAAGAGCAATGGTTTCAAAGTTACACTGTGGTGCACCTATGAACTAAGGCACACTGTGAGTTTTGGCATCGAGCGAGATCATTGTGCCGAATCAAAATGGAATTTTATCTCTCAAAAATGAGATGGATTATTTTAGGTCTCAGCATCATTGTCCTGTAGCATTTGATAGTACATCAATAGCCCTCACGAGCTCTGATTTATGACCCTCGAAAGATCGACCTTGAAATGCACTTAGAGCACCTTGGAGACTCCTTGGTATGGGGTGGCCGTAGATGATGGATGATCTTTGTGGCTAGAAAAAGGGTGCCACTAGGGTTCACCCACCCACTTGGAGCTAATGGCATTAATGATTTGGTGCCAAGATCAGTGGTTTCAAAGTTACGCTATTGTGCACCTATGAACTGAGGCACACTATGAGTTTTGGCATCAAGCGAGATCGTTGTGTTGAATCCAAATAGAATGTGATCTCTCAAAAATGAGATAAGTTATTTTAGGTCTTAGTATCACCATCTTGTAGCATTTGATAGTTCATCGATAGCCCTCACGAGCTCTGAGTTATGACCCTCGAAAGATCAACCTCAAAATGCACTTAGAGCACCTTGGAGACTCCTCAGTATAGGGTGGCTTCGAATGATGGATGGTCTCCATGGCTAGAACAAGGGTGTGACTAGGGTTCAACCGCCCACCTAGAGCTAATGGTGCTGATGATTTGATGCCAAGATCAGCAATTTCAAAATTATGTTGCGGTGCACCTATGAACTAAGACACACTGCAAGTTTTGACATCAAGTGAGATTGTTGTGCCAAATCCAAACAGAATGTGATCTCTCAAAAATGAGATAGTTTATTTTAGGCCTCGTCATTAGCATCCTATAGCATTCAACAGTTCATTGATAGCCCTCACGAGCTCTAAGTTATGACCCTCGAAAGATCAATCTCGAAATGCACTTAGAGCACCTTGGAGACTCCTCGGTATAGGGTGGTCACAGATGATGGATGGTCTCTGTGGCTGGAATAATGGTGTCACTAGGGTTCACCTTCCCACCTAGAGCCAATGGCACTAACGATTCGATGCCAAGATCAGCGATTTCAAAGTTACGCTCTGGTGCACCTATGAATTGAGGCACACTGCGAGTTTTGGCATCAAGCGAGATTGTTGTGCCAAATCCAAACAGAATGTGATCTCTCAAAAATGAGATAGGTTATTTTAGGTCTCAACATCACTATCCTATATCATTTTACATTTCATCAATAGCCCTCATGAGCTCTGAGTTATGACCCTAGAAAGATCAACCTTGAAATGCACTTAGAGCACCTTGGAGACTCCTTGGTATGGGGTGGCCACGAACGATGGATGGTCTCTATGGCTGGAACAAGGGTGTGACTAGGGTTCACCTACCCACCCAAAGCTAATGGTGTTGATGATTTGATACCAAGATCAGCAGTTTCAAAGTTACATTGTGGTGCACCTATGAACTGAGGCACACTATGAGTTTTTGCATCAAGTGAGATCGTTGTGTTGAATCCAAATAGAATGTGACCTCTCAAAAATGAGATAGGTTATTTTAGGTATCAATATCACCATCCTATAGCATTTGATAGTTCATCAATAGCCCTCATGAGCTCTAACTTATGACCCTCAAAAGATCAACCTCGAAAAGCACTTAGAGCACCTTGGAGACTCCACAATACAAGGTGGCCATGGATGATGGATGGTCTCCGTGGCTAGAAAAAGGGTGTCACTAGGGTTCACCCACCCACTCAGAGCTAATGGCAGTAATGATTCAATGCCAAGATTAGTAGTTTCAAAGTTACGTTGTGGTGTACCTATGAATTGAGGCACACTATGAGTTTTGGCATCTAGCAAGATCGTTGTGCCCACTCCAAAAAAAATGTAATCCCTTGAAAATGAGATAGTTTATTTTAGGTCTTAGCATCACCATCCTGTAGAATTTGATAGTTCATCGATAGCCCTCACGAGCTCCAAGTTATGACCATTGGAAGATCAACCTCGAAATGTACTTAGAGCACCTTGGAGACTCCTTAGTATAGGGTGGCCACGGATGATGGATGATCTCTATGGCCTAAACAAGGGTGTGACTAGGGTTCACCCACACACTAGGAGCTAATGGCACTAACTATTTGATGCCAAGATTAGTGGTTTCAAAATTACACTGTGGTGCACCTATGAATCGAGGCACACTACGAGTTCTGGCATCGAGCGAGATCACTGTGCCAAATCCAAATGGAATGTGATCTCTCAAAAATGAGATAGGTTATTTTAGGCCCTAGCATCACCATCCTGTAGCATTCAATAGTTCATCAATAGCCCTCACAAGCTCTAAGTTATGACCCTCAAAAGATCGACCTCAAAATGCACTTAGAGCACCTTGGAGACTCCTCGGTACGGCGTGGCCAAAAACAATGGATGGTCTCCGTGGCCAAAACAAGGATGTCACTATTGTTCACCCACCCACCTGGAGCTAATGGCACTAATGATTCAAATAGTTCTAACCATTAGGAGTTAGATTTTGAAATGTTGTCAAGAAAATTGCAAAACAACTTTTTGCAATTTTTGCGCTAAGACAAGTTTTATTGCAAATTTGTTTGCAAATGGATTCTACAAACTCCTAGGGACCCTAATAATGTTCTAAACAACTAGACTTACCTTAAAAACATCGAATTTAATAAAAATCCACTTTATTGGACCAACTTATGGCCAAGGCTTATAGTTGCACCATGGGGTCTTGTGTCCATTACAAATGTGGATGGTCACAAGGAGATCATTAGATCTATCGCTAGACCTTATTACATCAAGAAAAGAAAAAGGATTAGGTGCTTTGCACTAGTGTTCCATGTATTGATGTGATAAAAAAGTGCATAGAATGGTTAGTGATTGTGCATACCTCATGTATGTGTTACTTGACTTATTTATTTTTGATGAGATGTGGTTGGTATGTGATCGATTAACAAGATTTCTTAGCATGAGAATTGTTGGATAAACAATCCATTTTTCTACTAATTCAAATGGGTCTGCCTAAGGGCTCAACATGTTTGGGTGATATTGAATCCACATAGAAATCACTTGCTCTTCTAGAGATGATAAAGGGTGTATTGAAAGGGACTAGCATCCTTTAATATTATAGAATTTCATTTTTGTGCATTTTTATGGATATGCATTTGGAAACATGTCATGCATTCTTGAAAATTCTTTTTATTAGATGTAGTAGGTATGTGGATGATCAACAACCCTATATTTCATTAATGTTATTGGGCTAAGAACTAGTTTTCCTCTCAGTTGGAAGGGTGGGCCTAAGGGTTCAAGACTAATGGGCGACGTTGAACCACCTTGGTAATGACTAGTTCATTTGGGGAGGCTTGAGACTACATGCAAAGGGATTCTTGTTGATTTTACTCTTGTTTCAAGGGGTGGGCCTAGGAGCTCAACATGTTTTGGTGATGTTAAATCACCATATTAATGAATAGATCATTTGGAGATGGTAGCTAACCAAAGCTTAGAAGATTATTTTTATAGTATTGTAAAAAAAAATTGTGAGAACCTTGCTACTAAAAATTCAAAGTATATGCAATTTTCTTAATGATTCTAAGCATGGTAACCAATGGAGGAAGAGTTGGCATGGTTGTAATAATGCATGGTAACCATGATGAACCAAAAAAAAGGAGAAACACTATGAAACATGATGGACTTGAACATGAAGATGATTATGGAGAGGATCAAATGCAACATGTTGCTTCAGTCCCAAATGTTGACAATATACAAGGGTTTGACTTTGACAATATACAAGATCACATTATTAGAATAAAATAATAAGTAAAATATACAATGGAAACCTCACATCATAAAAAATAATGAAATGCATTGATAAGACTTGTAGCAAAAGGTTTACACAATATTAGCATCATAAAATCATTGTTTTTTTCAATGCCTTATTGTGAATGAGTATTCAAACTTATTGACACCTTCCCCAAGTTATTTTTTAAGAAATCAAGTATTCTAATTGTTCATCCGTACTTTCTAGATTTTTCTTATTTGATTAGTTTGATAAAAATAGTTTTAATAATCATAATGTTTGCTCTATGTCAAATAAGAAAAAAGCCAAACTTGTAATAAGATATCTGCAAGCAATTATCTTTCATATAGTTATAAATGCTCTTAAAATTGTCCTTATAGCCTTCTATCACATGCAAATATGATTTGCAAGAAATTGTTCATTATCTTCCTCTTATAATTCCTTACAAAAAACCTACCAAAATATAAATTAGAATGTGCAACTAATTTAACCTGTCTTTTTCATTATTACAAAAACCATATACAAAAAAAGTTCACATTTTACATCATAAATCTTAGGAATTCTCCCCAACACCACCCCCGCCCCCCCCCCCCAACTCTTCATGATGTACTTACATTCCAATATCATAAAAAAATTAGTAACTTATTGTATTAAACAAGATAATCATCAGTTCATTGAATCATTATGAAGAAAATAACATAAGAAGTAAATATACCTAGTCGAGTGTTCCAATAGGGTCCTCTCTCTGTTTTAGGGTCTCGAACAAGGCTTTATGATCAGCATTAGAAATAGTAAAAAGTTCTTTTACTTTTGGTCTTCCTTGATGCTTCAACAACTTTACATTTTTTGCTATAATAAGATGTGAATATATGAGAATTAT
This sequence comes from Cupressus sempervirens, assembly GCA_028749045.1. Lineage (NCBI taxonomy): Eukaryota > Viridiplantae > Streptophyta > Pinopsida > Cupressales > Cupressaceae > Cupressus > Cupressus sempervirens. The sequence goes on along the minus strand of CM053784.1, from coordinate 683,280,021 downwards.
TTTGTGCTTCCGATAGTCTTCGAATGTAGGAATTTTGTTCCTTCTAAGCATGTATGTCCACAGCCATGTTCCAGTGACAACCACTGAACCTATAAGATATGTGAATCCATCATCATCTATGATCGGTTGTGCAATTTTTTTTTACCTCTTATGTTTACCTCTTACACAATGTGCTAACCAATAATCAGATTTCTCATCATTACCCTGTAGTGCAACCAATGCAAAGACATGTCTTGGCTAAAGTAGATCTGATAGATGGTTATGCTCAAGTAAACTTTCCATGTCATCATTTCTGATAGAGGGTATGATAGAAAATGGAGTTAAATAATGTGAACCCCATGTGTCCACCCACTCACTTGACTCACAGTGATCCCAATCACACTAAAAACAACCAGGAAAAAAGCAAGCTAGTTGTCATGTCCAAATGGTCCATGTATTAGAATCAAAGCTCTGGAATGAATGCATTTTTTATGAGTCTCTCACTATAGCACAATCTAATCTATCAACTATGGACCCTTCCTCAACCAACCAAAAGAACCTGTGTACCACTGAATCAAGAGTCCCCCCCTATGATAATGCTAAACTACACCAATCAACAACGCTACAAGCATCAAGAAGCTCTACTGCTGAAATCTTCAGTTGCTCCTTAACTAGAGCTCTCTTCACACATGCCCTTGCTCCGTCATATTCCCTTTTTCCATGGCCAGACTCAAAAAAACTCCAAATATGAACCACTCCTCTCTCTACATGCACCCTACAAAACCAATAAAACATGCGATCATTCTTGAATTGACCTGTACAGTTATCTAACCAAATGATATGTCTATCCATAGCAATTGCATGCTCATGTAAGAAATCAAAATAATTCTCAAAACAATGTTGCACAAACTCATTAGAGAGAGATCTATCATCACTCATATAAAAATGATACTCTCTAATAATCTTCTGATTATCTTTCGCACTATTAGGGGCATGTCTATATGTTATGTGAATAAAAATAGCAATCTGAATGGAGTTGTAATACTAAGATTGTGTCTCATTTTGAGGTTGCAATGTGCAGTTCTTGGCAAAATCAACAACTGATATAATAGTGCCAATGGGAAAAGTCTCCTTACACATTCTAAATTTTTGATCCAACCACTAAGACCTGTGACTATGTCTTGCATACTTGTAAAAAAGATTTGCGTTGAAATCTGAAATAAAACTAGCCACACTGATATCTTTTCCAACCAATTCACATCTAGAGCTCTCACCCCCACTCTTCAATGTGTATTTCACCATTTCATATTCCTTTTTTTTCACTATTTTATTTCCAAAATCTTGTTCACACACCTCGTGGAAACATGTGTCAAAATTGGATAAGCCACCACATTCTAAACACTTCTCATTTAAGCAAGCATTTCTATAAAAGAAACAACCATCAACTCTACAACATAAAAGTTGATCTAGGAAGTCTCTTGATGATTTTGGAAGCCCACTAGCACCACAATCCTCCAACATTTTTTTACTATGCAAAGTAGAACGAATGGAGCATAATAGTTCATGGTGCATAGAAAAATCAACATGATATTTGCAACAACATGTATTTCAAATTTTCATTGGCACACAATAAAATGGCTTCAAAGATTTAAAAGCCCTTTGTGATATATGAAGACTTGGATGACTCTCTCTAAATTTTTTGAACAACATAGTTTGACTTACCTCCAAATAGTGTTTAAGATGTGGCATGCAGTCTCTAATGCCAATTCTCAACTTTAACACGTCTTTAGCATTGGGTGATACTCGTGAGCTAGAGTGCCAAAATTGTGTGATTTCTTCCTTCACATTATCGGATAGCTTCTTATCAAAATGTTGAAGTCTCCAACCAAATGCCCATGTTTCATTTTGAAGAGGATCATCAATTTTCTCTCGTTGACTAAGTGCTCTTCTGAAAGTAGTACAATTTAGATTCAAATCAATACAAGTTTGTCTCATATATCTACCCTTTCTCAAATGATGACTTACCAAAGAGGTTGTAATAACCCTTTGAGCAGCTTTGTTATCCTTCTCCCTGCTATTTTTCCCAATGCTATTGAGAGCACTGAAAAGATACTTCACAATAATGGCATTTCTTTTCAACTTTTTATTTACACGAATCTTCAATTTGGAAAGCATAGGTCTCATCTTTTGCATCTGTAATAAGTGCATGAAGAGTTGACATTGCTCTACCACTGTCTTGTTGCCGAAAAATATCTTATATAGTCTTGAAGCCCATAACCGAATGGTTTTTTCTTATTTTTTCCCTTCCAAACTAGTAATAATCATTTCATCAATTTTAATTATCCATTTTGGTGTTTTAGAACCTTCATGTCGATTATAATTAGGAGATATGTAAAGTTCTTGTGCATTAGGTTCCTGTGCATTATCATGTTCGACATGGTCAATTATGCAATTTGCATTATGACCTGGTAGCATTTTGTCCTCAAAATTTTTATTCTTTAAATTTTCAATTTCGGCATTATCATTTTTAATAGGTACATTTTCATTCCTCAACAATACATATTCATTATCTGACTCTATGATTTAACCTTTGACTAATTCATCATCAACTTGACTGATATTTAACATACTTTGTCTTTTTCTTCAGTGTTCCATTTTGTCCCTTTCCCTATATGCTACAATGTCTTCATTGGATACCTTCCTTTTGCATTTAGCCTTTCGACGATTGCTGCTCCCCATTCAGATGACACTATTGGACACCTAGGGTTATATTTTCAAACTTTTTTTGATTGGTTGGGCTCCAAAACGTGACTTTTTGTAAAATCCGTGAAAAAAAATATCAAAAAGTGACGTTGTCAAGTCTGCAGGGATAGGTAATATGTTAGAAAATGAAGCTAGTAACATCAGATATCCAATTTGAAACCAGATATTTGATATCAAATTGGATATCTGATATGCTCACAAAAATATTTTGGAGGGAAACCTGAATATGTGAGTTATAGTTTGTGACTTTTCAATTATTTGAGTTATATTACTATGTAAACATATATTATAATATTATATATATATAAATAAAATAACGTAACATAAAGATATAACATATAATATATTAATATATAAAAATATATTATGTTATTCTTATTATAATCTATAAATATATTATATATTATTATATTATATTATAATAATTTGTCCTATATTTTTATTAAATATAATAACATAATATTATATATATATATATATATATATTTATTTATTATTAATATATATTATTATTATTACTATTATATATAATTTATTATTATTATTATTATGAACTGTGTTATTAATATATCATAATATATTATGTTATTAGTATTATAATCTATAAATATTATATATATATATATATATATATATATATATATATATATATATATATATATATATATATATATATATATATATATATATATATATATATATATATATATATATATATATATATATGTCGAAGGGGGTCATGGGGTGACCTATGACCCCCTTCGACCCATTACATGATGACATATGTTCCTAGGGGTCCTAGGACCCCTAGGGACATACTATAATACTTTTTATGGGTCAAAGGGGGTCATAAGGTGACTTATGACCCCCTTCGACCCATTACACAACGACATATGTCCCTAGGAGTCCTAGGACACCTATGGACATATTAGAATCTTTCTTATGGGTCAAAGAGGGTCATAGGTTGATCGATGACCCCCTTTGACCCATTACATGACAACATGTGTCCTTGAGAGTGCTAGGACCCATAGGGACATATTAGAATCCTTCATATGGGTCAAAGGGGGTCATAGGGTGACCTATGACCCCCTTCGACCCATTACATGAAGACATATGTCCCTAGGGGTCCTAGGACCCCTAGCAACATATTAGAATCCTTCCTATCGGTCAAAGGGGGTCATAGGTTGACCTATGACCCCCCTTGACCCACTACATGAAAACATATGTCCTTAGGGGTCCTAGGACCCCTAGTGACATATTAGAATCTTTCGTATTGGTCAAAGGGGGTCATAGGGTGACCTATGACACATTACATGATGACATATGTCCCTAGGGGTCCTAGGAGACCTAGGGACATATTAGAATGCTTCTTATGGGTCGAAGGGGGTCATGGGGTGATTTATGACCCCTTTTGACCCATTACATAGGAACATATTAGAATCCTTCCTATAGGTCGAAGGGGCTCATAGGTTGACATATGATACCCTTCGACCCATTACATGATGACATATGTCCCTAGGAATTCTAAGATCCCTAAAAACATATTAGAATCCTTCCTATGGGTCAAAGGGGGTCATAGGTTGACTTATGAATCACTTTGACCCATTAAATGATGACATATGTCCCTAGGAGTCATACGAACCCTAAGGACATATTAGAATGCTTCCTATGGGTCGAACAATTGGAGCCATTAAATGATGACATATTTTCCTAAGCGTCCTAGGACCCCTAGGGACATATTAGAATGCTTCCTATGGGTCGAAGGGGGTCATAGGTTAACCTATCACCCCCTTTGACCCATTATAGGATGACATATGTCCCTAGGGGTCCTAGCACCCCTAGGAACATATTATAATGTATCGTATGGGTCCAGGGGGTCATAGGTTGACCTATGACAAACTTCGACCCATTACATGATGACATATGTCCCTAGAGGTCCTAGGACCCCTAAGGACATATTAGAATCCTCTATATGGGTTGAAGGGGGTCATAGGTTGACCTATGACCCACTTTGACCCATTAAATGTTGATATATGTCCCTAGGGGTCCTAAGACTCCTAGGGACATGTTAGAATCCTTCATATGGGTCAAAGGGGATCATGGGGTGACCTATAACCCCCTTGACCCATTACATGGGACATATTAGAATCCTTTGTATGGGTTGAAGCTGCTCATAGGTTGATCTAGACCCCCTTCGACCCATTAAATGATGACATATGTCCCTAGGGGTCTTAGGACCCCTAGGGACATATTAGAATCCTTCATATGGGTCGAAGAGGGTCATAGGTTGATCTATAACCAACTTTAACTCATTAAATGACAACATATGTCCCTAGGGGTCCTAGGACACCTAGGGACATGTTAGAATCCTTCATATGAGTCGAAGGAGATCATGGTGTGACTTATGACCCCCTTTGACCCATTAGATGATGACATATGTCCCTAAAGATCCTAGGACCCCTAGGGACATATTAGAGTGCTTCATATGGGTCGAAGGGGCTCATAGCTCCCTTTCACCCATTATATGATGACATATGTCCCTAAGGGTCCTAGGACCCCTAGGGACATATTAGAATGCTTCCTATGGGTTGAAGGGGGTCATAGGGTGACCTATGATCCCCTTCAACCCATTACATGACAATATATGTCTCTAGGCACATATTAGAATGCTTCGTATAGGTCAAAGGGGGTCAGAGCCATTACATGATGACATGTGTCCCTAAGACCCCTAGGGACATATTAAAATCCTTCGAATGGGTTGAAGGGGGTCATAGGTTGACCTATGACACCCTTCAACCCATTACATGACGATATATGTCCCTGGGGCTCCTAGGACCCCTAGAGACATATTTGAATCCTTCTTATTTGTCCATTACATGATGACATATGTCCCTAGGGGTCCTAGGACCCTTAGGGACATATTTGAATCCTTCTTATTAGTCGAAGGGGGTCATAGGTTGACCTATGACCCACTTTGACCCATTAAATGATGACATATGTCCTTAGGGGTCCTAGGACCACTAGGGATATAGTAGAATGCTTTCTATGGATCAAAGGGGGTCATAGGGTGACCTATGACCCCCTTTGACCCATTAAATGATGATATATTTCCCTAGGGGTCTTTGACCCCTAGGGACCCTAAGACCCCTAAGGACATATTAGAAAGCTTCCTATGGGTCAAATGGGGTCATAGGTTGACCTATGACTCCCTTCGACCCATTACATGATGACATATTTTTCTAAGGGTCCTAGGACACCTAGGAACATATTAGAATATTTTGTATGGGTCGAAGGGGGTCATAGGTTGACCTATGACCCATTTTGATCTATTACATGATGAAATATGTCCTAGGACCCTTAGCAGCATATTAGAATCCTCTGTATGGGTCAAAGGGGGTCATAGGTTGACCTATGACTCACTTTGACCCATTAAATGATAACATATGTCCCTAGGGGTCCTAGGACCCCTAGGGATATGTTAGAATCCTTCATATGGGTCCAAGGGGGTCATGGGGTGACGTATGACCCCCTTTGAACCATTATATGATGACATATGTCACTAGGGGTCTTAAGACCACTAGAGACATATTAGAATCTTTCGTATGGGTCGAAGGGGGTCATAGGTTCACTTATGACACCCTTCGACCCATTACATTATGACATATTTTCTTAGGGATCTTAGGACCCCTAGGGATTATAGGTCGAAGGGGGTCATAGGTTGACCTATGGCCCACTTCGATCCATTAAATGATGACATATGTCCCTAGGGGTCCTAGGACCCCTAGGGAAATATTAGAATCCTTCATATGGGTCGAAGGGGGTCATGGGGTGACTTATGAACCCCTTCGACCCATTACGTGATGACATATGTCCTTAGGGGTCCTAAGAACCCTAGGGACATATTAGAATGCTTCATATGGGTCGAAGGGGGTCATAGGGTGACCTATGACCCTCTTTGACCCATTACATGTTGAAATATGTCCCTAGGGGTCCTAGGATCCCTAGGGACGTATTAGAATGATTCCTATGGGTCGAAGGTGGTCATAGGGGGACCTATGACCCCCTCCAACCCATTACATGATGACATATGGACATATTAGAAGGCTTTTTATTGGTCGAAGGGGGTCATAAGTTGACCCATTACATGAAAACATATGTCCCTAGACGTCATAGGACCCCTAGGAACATATTAGAATGCTTCATATGGGTCAAAAGGGGCCACAAGGTGACTTATGACACCCTTCGACCCATTACATGATGATATATGTCACTAGGGGTCCAAGGACCCCTAGGGACATATTAGAATCCTTCCTATGGGTCGAAGGGGGTCATAGGTTAACCTATGACCCCCTTTGACCCATTAAATGATAATATATGTCCCTAGGGGTCCTAAGACCCCTAGGGACATATAAAAAACTTTCTTATGGGTCGAAGGGGGTCATAGGTTGACCTATGACCCACTTCGACCCATTAAATGATGACATATGTCCCTAGGGGTCCTAGAACTCCTAAGGACATATTAGAATGCTTCTTATAGGTTGAAGGGGGTCATAGGTCCCTTTGACCCATTAAATGATGACATATTTTTCTAAGGGTCCTAAGATCCTTAGGGACATATTAAAATCCTTCTTATGGATTGAATGGGGTCATAGGTTCACCTAAAACTCCTTTCAATCCATTACATGATGACACATGGACATATTAGAATGCTTCGTATGGATCGAAGGGGCTCATAAGTTGACCTATGACCCCCTTTGACCCATTAAATTATGACATATGTCCCTAGGGACATATAAGAATCCTTCATTTATGGGTCTAAGGGATTTTGACTTATTAAATGATGACATATGTCCCTAGGGGTCCTAGAACCCCTACAGACATATTAGAATGCTTCTTATGGGTTGAAGAGGGTCATAGGGTGATGTATGACCCACTTCGACCCATTAAATGATGACATATTTTTCTAAGGGTTCTAGGAGTCCTAGGGACATATTAGAATACTTCCTATAGGTCGAACGGGCTCATAGGTTCACCTATGACCCCTTTCGACCCATTACATGATGACATATCACCCTAGGTGTCCTAGGACTCCTAGGAACATATTAGAATGCTTCGTATGGGTCGAAAGGGGTCATAGGTCAACCTATGACCCACTTTGACCCTTTACATGATGACATATGTCCCTAAGAGTCCTAAGACCCCTAGAGACATATTAGAATCCTTCGTATGGGTCGAAAAGGGTCATAGGTTGACCTATGACTCACTTCAACCCATTAAATGATGACATATGTCCCTAGGGGTCCTAGGACCCTTAGGGACATGTTAGAATCTTTCATATGGGTTGAAGGGGGTCATCAAGTGACCTATGACCCCCTTCGACACATTACATGATGACATATGTCCCTAGGGGTCCTAGGACCACTAGGGACATATTGGCATCCTTTGTATGGGTCGAAGGGGGTCATAGGTTGACCTATGAAACCCTTCGACCCATTACATGATGACATATATCCCTATGGGTCCTAGGACCCCTAGGGACATGTTAGAATCCTTCATATGGGTCGAAGGGGGTCATGTGGTGACCTATGACCCCGTTCGACCCATTATATGATGACATATGTCCCTATGGGTCCTCAGACCCCTAAGGACATGTTAGAATCCTTCATATAAGTTGAAGGTGATCATGCGATGACTTATGACCCCTTCGACCCATTACATGATGACATATGTCCCTAGGGGTCCTACATATTAGAATCTTTCGTATGGGTCGAAGGGGGTCATAGGTTGACCTATGAACCACTTCGACCCATTAAATGATGACATATGTCTAAGGGTCCTAGTACCCATAGGGACATGTTAGAATCTTTCATATGGGTCGAAGGGGGTCATGGGGTGACCTATGATCTCCTTCGACCCATTACATCATGACATATGTCCCTATAGTTCTTAGGACCCCTAGGGACATATTAGAATGCTTCATATGGGTCAAAGGGCGTCATAGGGTGACCTATGACCCCTTTCGACCCATTACATGATGACATATGTCCCTAAGCATCCTAGGGCCCCTAGGGATATTTTAGAATGCTTCCTGTGGGTTGAAGGGGGTCATAGGGTGACCTATGACCCCTTTCGACCTATTACATGACGACATATGTACCTAGGGGTCCTAGGACCCCTAAGGACATATTAGAATCCTTCATATAGTTTGAAGGGTGTCATAGGTTGACCTATCACCCCCTTCGACCTATTACATAATGACATATGTCCCTAAGGGTCTTAGGACCCCTAGGGACATATTAGAATGCTTCTCACCCTATGACCCCATTCGACCCATTACATGAGGACATATATCCCTAGGGTTCTTAGGACCCCTAGGTACATATTAAAATCTTTCCTATGGGTTGAACCCAATCATAGGTTGACCTATGACCCCCTTCAACCCATTACATGAGGACATATGTCCCTAGGGGACCTACGACCCCTAGGGACATATTAGAATCTTTCTTATGGGTTGAAGGGGGTCATACATTGACCTATGACTCACTTCGACCCATTACATGATGACATATGTCTCTAGGGGTCTGAGGACCCCAAGTGACATGTTAAAATCCTTCATATGGGTCGAAGGGGGTCATGGGGTAACTAGTGACCCCCTTTGACCCATTACATGATGACATATGTCCCTTGGGGTCCTAGGACCCCTAGGGACATGTTAGAATTCTTCTTATGGGTTGAAGGGGGTCATGGGGTGACCTATGACCCCCTTCACCCTGTTACGTGATGACATACGTCCCTAAGGGTCCTAGGACCCCTAGGGACATATCAAAATTATTCGTATGGGTCAAAAGGCGTCATAGGTTGACCTATGACCCACTTTGACCCATTAAATGATGACATATTTCTCGAGGGGTCCTAAGACCCTTAGGGACATGTTAGAATCCTTTATATGGGTTGAAGGGGGTCATGGGGTGACCGATGACCCCCTTCAACCCATTACATGATGACATATGTCCCTAGACACGTATTAGAATGCTTCATATGGGTCGAAGGGGGTCATAGGGTGACCTATGACCCCTTTCGACCCATTACATGATGACATATGTCCCTAGATGTCATAGGACCCCTAGGGACATATTAGATTGCTTCTTATGGGTCGAAGGGGGTCATAAGGTGACTTATGAGCCCGTTCGACCCATTATATGATTATATATGTCTCTAGGGGTCCTAGGACCCCTAGGGACATATTAGAATGCTTCCTATAGGTCGAAATGGGTCATAGGTCACCCATTACATGATGACATATCTCGCTAGGGGTCCTAGGACCCCTAGGGACATATTCGAATCCTTCGTATGGGTCTAAGGGGGTCATAGGTTGACCTATGACCCCCTTCCACCTATTACATGATGACATATGTCCTTAGGGGTCGTAGGACCCCTAGGGATATATTAGAATCCTTCGTATGGGTCAAAGGGGGTGATAGGTTGACCTATGACCCTCTTCGACCCATTACATGATGACATATGTCCCTAGTTGTCATAGGACCCCTAGGGACATATTAGAATGCTTCTTATGGGTGGAAGGGGTTTAAAGGGTGACCTCTAACCCCCTTCTACCCATTACATAAGGACATATGTCCCTACGGGTCCTAGTTCCCCTAGGGACATATTAGAATACTTCTTATGGGTCGAGGGGGTCATAGGGTGACCTATGACCCCCTTCGACCTATTAAATGAGGACATATTTCTCTAGGGGTTGTAGGACCCATAGGGACATATTAGAATGCTTCTTATGGGTCGAAGGAAGTCATAGGTTGACCTATGACCCCCTTCGACTCATTAAATGATGACATATTTCCATAGGGGTCCTAGGACCACTAGGGACATGTTAGAATGCTTCCTATGGGTCGAAGGGGGTCATACATTGATCTATGACCCCCTTTGACCCATTACATGATAACATATGTCCCTAGGGGTCCTAGGACCCCTAGGGACATATTAGAATACTTTGTATGGGTCGAAGGTGGTCATAGGTTGACCTATGACCCACTTCGATCTATTACATGATGACATATGTACCTAAGGGTCCTAGGACCCCTATGGACATATTAGAATCCTTCGTATGGGTCGACAGGGGTCATAGGTTGACCTATGACCCACTTCGATCCATTATTAGAATCCTTCATATGGGTCGAAAGGAGTCATGAGGTGACTTATGATCCCCTTCGACCCATTACATGATTATATATGTCCCTAGGGGTCCTAGGACCCTTAGGGACATATTAGAATCCTTCATATGGGTCGAAGGGGGTCATAGGTTGACCTATGATTCCCTTCAATCCATTACATGATGACATATGTCCCTAGGGGTCCTAGGACCCCTAGGGACATTTTAGAATCCTTTGTATGGGTCAAAGGGACAATATTATATTTAATAATTATATTATTTTTTATATTTTAATATAATAATAATATATTATTAAATTATATAACAATAATAATCATATATGTTACTAGATTATAGATTTAATAATAATAATAACATATATATTATTATGTAGAATAATTTTGTCATATAATACTACTATATATTTTTAATAATAATAATATATATCATATATATAACTATATTATATTTAGAACTATATTATATTTAATAATAATAATCATATGTTTTACTATAATATAATAATTATTATAATATTAATGTTCACACATTCACGAAATATATTTTCTTCTAAAATTGTCTAAAGTTATTCTTTTAAGTTTATTTCCCTTTAAATTTGTCTCCCTCCTAATTTAAAATTTAAAAAAATTTCTCTTTTGAAATTTCCCTCCAAAAATGGGTGGGAACTTAGCAGGCCATATTGGATATCCAATTTAAAATCAGATATCTGATTAGGCCTTGTATTTACCAAGCCTACCTGGTCAACCCAATAAATGTGTTTGAGGAGGGTTTTAGTGACACTCAGACTTCAGGTAGCCATCTAACAATGTTATTTTGATCGAAACTAAATGAAATGAAAAGGGTTTTTTAATATCACTCTCAAGATTCCATCGATATAATTGCTTTCAAATTTGAGTTCGATAAGTATTTATTAGTTAATTTTAATGAAGATTATTGTAAAGTGTTGAGTGACATACTGATTGAAAAATAGCTATAACTTTAAAACAATATAACATTTTTTAAATCTAAAAGTTGCGTCACATTCTATGCTTTTCCTAGTATAAGAAAAAAATTAAAAATTAAATTTCATAAAATTTTCTATTAGTTAAGGTGGTCAGACACAGGTGTTTTTTTTTTGAAAAATTTTTGGTAGAAAATTTATATTTAATTATTTATTTGGAATAAAAATACCAAAAAATATGTGTCACATCCAGGCATGAGTCTACTTTTTATATCTATAATTATACTAAAAATATATTATCTTTTGATTTTGATTAAGGTGGTCAAACATATACCTACTTTTTATTTTTTCCCTAGAAATTTCGTAGTACTGCATTAAAATCTAAACTTTTGACCAATCAATTATTTTTTTCTCTTGATAAGGCCTAGTAGTTTAGAAACTACATTCAATTTCATACAGATTATTTTCTTACAACTTGTTGATATAACATCCATAACCATATTAAAATTATGTGTCAAGTTGACATAACCCTGATTTGCTAATTTTTCACTGCCACTTAAGGCCATAGTTTGGTACACCATGATCCTGCACATACCTGTATCCTCAATTTCCTTTTTCTCCTCTTCACTGGTAGTCTTATACTTAAGAGACTTAAAACATGTCAAACTTTTTCCTTGTTCCATCTTCTTCAATCTTTCTTGAAGGATAGGGGCTGGCCTCTAAAAGATAATATTTTCAGCTTCATCCTCTTCACACAACTTCAGTTTCATATTGGATTTGGCAGATTTTCTTGTAAACACAACAGGGAAGACTTGGCATGTTTGGTTATTATAACCTTCCCTTTCTTCTTAAAAGGCACCTCTTCCTTAGGTTCTACTTCCTTTATATCCTCCTCTTCATCTTCATCTTCTATATCATCTCCTTTTCCCTTGGTAAGCATGAGAGGAGAGCTTGATTTCTTAGTGTTCTTCATTATTTTCTCAATCCTTTTTCTTCCTCTACTCACCACTTGGGGTAACTTGATCTCAAGCTCAATTATGGACTTAGCCTCTTCGTAAGTGCTAAAATATGTTTCCTTAGGATCCACAGGCTCATTCAATAGAGCTTCAATAATATCTTTAGTGTTATCAATGTTAACCTCATATTCTAGAGGTTTAACCCATGCCACTGTAGGCCTTACTGATTAAATGTAAACCTTGTCACAATCAACCATAAAATAGATTTCTTGCTCATAATCTGTTACTAATTTCCTAGATATCCACAATCTACTTTGCATCTTATCCTTGAATGTCTCAAAATAATTTTCCATAATATTGTCAAAGTTTTCTCCCATCTATGCTATAAATTCATTGATTTGGTACAATACTGGAGTATCTTTCTTCCATACTATAGTTCCTTTAGAAGGGAAAAACTTCTAAGCATAGAAAAATAAACATGTTAAGAGATAACCAAACTAATATGGATTGTTCTTGGACACTTAGATACTCTCCATATTCTTTTTTAATTGATTTAGTAGCAACTCGACAAGGTCAAAGGACAAGTTATTCTTTACCACCTTGTACACCAGGAAAATTGCTTCACATGACATGTTGTTCAACCAACTTGAGTTTTAGATTTTGTGAGCTATAACATGGGTACCAAAATTCAATTCCATGTTAGTTACACCACTTATTTTCATTCCTCTTACATCCCATTAGGAAAGAGTCCTTTTCACCAATTCAACCTAACCTAGGTTTTTTGTAGTCTTAGCTTTATTCAACATGGGAAATCTAGTAATCATGTGTATCATCTTCTTGGTTATCAAAATAGGATGATCTAACCATAATTAAATGTTATGAAAATGGCTCAAGATGAATCTAATCCACTTCACTTGAAAATCCCTTAGCATATGTAAAATATGTGTCAAACCCTTTGTCTCCAAATGTTTGTGCGTAGGTTTCAAAATACCATCCATACATAGTTCATTGTATGCCTCATTCATCTCTAAGGTTTTAAGTGAAGGATTTGATCAAATATGCCAATCAAATCCATGAAGCCCAAGAATGCATGTACGAAACTTGTCACGGAGAAGAAAAAGACAAGAAGAGGCAAGGGTTTGATCTAAAAAATATGCAAATTTGTATTTAGATGAAGAAAAATATTATTCAGTGGATTCAATGAATTACAAAGAGATCAATCCTTATAAAGGAGATTAAAACCTGAAAAGGGTAACCTAAAGCCTAAAAAAGCTAGGTTACACATTATAATTAATATAAAATATTAATTATATGCACCTACGAGATAGCTTAAGAAAACTAGAGTAATAGGCAACTTATTTAATTAAATCAAACTGATTTAATTAATAAATTAAACAAATAATTACTCTAACACCCCCCCTTAAGTGAAGCTCAAAAGGTAAGCTAACCTAGCACAACTATGAAAGTAGAAAAATGGGTCCTGGCAACAAGGCCTGATGAGGTACACAATCACAAAAAAATCTCTATGAAATGAAGAAATAGAGAAAACCACATTGAAAAAATCCTACTCCAAAAAGAGATAGCAAAGAATGTTCTAGAAGATAGGAACAAAGAGAGATCATGAAGAGAACCACTGAAGCATGAAGAAGCCGCAAACTCTGTCAAAAAAAAAACTATTGATCTGTAGAACCTCCATGGAAATAGAAGGCACAAATAAAGAGTTTTTATATGGTAGATGATCCATCTCACTGAAATGCATAGGTAGCCAGCCACTGCAATCACCTAGTATATAGGATTAGGTACTAAATACATAGCTTAGACTAACGAACCATCAAACTAAGGAAGCATTAGAAACAATAGAATAACCCCCCCTTAATGCAAACGGGATGAGGTGACAGGTAACTAAAAAGGTGGGCCAAAATCCTCTACAAAAAGAACCAGGAATAGCAAGAGAGAGTAAGAGTTACAAACACCTATAAAGGTACGTGTCACTAACACTGCATGGAGCAAAAAAGGAAGAGGGCACAAAACTTGCAAACAACTATCCCCCCATGGCACTTTATAAAATAGTGCAAGTAAAACTATCTCAAAACAACATTCATGAACCCAAAATGCAAGAGTGGCACTTTATCTCAATGTGTTTGCATAAAGATGATTATAAGTGATATCATCAATGATCAGAAAGGGAAAAAAGCTTATACAAAAGATAGTATAGCCCAAAACAAAGCATCTGAAGCAAAAAAATCCATCCCCAGACTTGAAACAACCAAGATATCCACTAGAATGCAAAAATTAAAAATAATAAATAGAATTTTCTTAGGATAGAATTTGGAACAACACCTAGGTCACTGGAAAGAGTGAGGAAATAGCTTTCCAATGATATAAAGAAGTCCCAAATCGGAGATCAGATGCCCAAGATATGCCTCTTAGAGTGCAAAATAGAACATTTGGATTTGACTACCAAAACAAGTAACCAAACTACATCAAAAAAAAAAAAAAAAACCCATACCAATGTCTTCATCTCAGAACCAGCTTTTTGGCACATTTTTCAGATCGAAAAAATATGTCTGTATGCTCAAGTTATGGCCAAAAAACCACATATAGATTTTTAAGACAAACCAAATCATAGAAAAGATGGTTTGAAGGCCATCAAATTTCAACTTCAAAAATGATGACATCAACACTCATGGCTATCAAACCTTCTATGTCAGTACTTTTTTGATGTCACTATTGTGTCAGTACTTTTAATGATGCAGGCATCCTTTTTAGGAAGATTTAAAAAGGTTTTCTTGAAAAATCAAAAACTCTTTTGATGATTTTTTTTTTAATAAAGCCTTTTATTTTCTTATTTATATTTATTTATTTTTTAAAAATTGTCTCCTCAGAAAGCGTGCCCAAATCGGGTAGCAAATTTTTTTGCCTCAAATTTCAACTATGTCCAAATTGGACAAATTTTATATGGAAATAGGGGTTTTTGGGTACTACAAATCTAATAGTGAAGTCTTTTTGGGGTCTAAAAGCACCCAAAAAAATGACACACCAAATCCAATACAAAATAAATCTAAAATTTGAAATTCCCTGAAATAAAAAAGCATAGATCTGAAAGCCAAGACAAATCTCTCATAAACTAAATAGAGGCATGAAGATCTAGAGCTCTGATACCATGTTGAAGTTGATGAGAGATCAACCCCACAACTCCCAAGAATCACCTACATACAAAACCTATCATCGAAAGAGAGAAGAAAAAGCTATGGAGGCAGGAATTGCAACATCCATAGATGAGACATTCTTGATGAGCAAAAAAAGAGATTGCTATTATCAAAAGTGAATCAATTAATTATAAAGAGATCAATCCTGATAAAGGAGATCAAAACCCAAAAAGAGTAACCTAAAGTATAAAAAAGATAGGTTGCACATTATAATTAATATAAAATATTAATTATATGCACCTAAAAGATAGCTTAAGAAAATTAGAGTAATAGACAACTTATTTAATTTAATCAAAGTGATTTAATTAATAAGTGTAAACAAATAATTACTCTAACATTAAGCTCCTAAATAGAATAGTGGTAAAATGATCAGATGTCATGAACAAGAAGTGCTTGAGGTTGAATTTGGGATTGCATTCCAATAGGGTCAAGTGCCTCTACAATTGCCAAACTCAATTTGAACGCAAGAGCCTTACAATCAACTCCATGATCCAACATTTTAGAAGCTTTCTTAACCTTGACACTAGAAGATTTCATCGCTCAATATGGTTTCAAACACGGGAGAAACCTTCAACAACAACAACAACTTAAATCACTAGGAGGCTCTAAATTTTGTCTTTTCTCTATGCTTAGAAAATTTGTGGTGAAATAATACATTTGATATCCTTCTTTTAATGAATTTTAGTCTTTATGATCACCATTAATGCTTTGTACACATATTCACTCGGTGATAGGTTGTTCACCACTTGGTTTGGTCTTTAATGCTCAGAAGAGACCTTCAACTAGGTAAGATCTCCTAACTCGGTAGGAACTACCAACTTGACATCTACATTCTGAAAAAGATATGCAACCCAACCTTGCTCGATAAGGTCTTACGACCCAACCTTGCTCAGTAAGGTCTTATGACCCAACCTTTCTTGGTAAGGTGTTGAAATTCCATCATCACTCGATGATCCTTGTGCATCTTGAATGCTGATATGAATCTTTTTTTCTTGCTAGGTAGAACTAATGTTAGATGACTTCTTCTAAATCACACTTCTAGTGATCTCCATAGGGAACTAAGTTGAGATGGTTGAGCCACCCAACTCATTCACTTGGGTGTCAACAACTTCATAACTTTGTCTTGCATTCTCTAGAGATTTTTGCACCCATTTCTACCTCATTTATTTTATGATATTATCATCTTTGGCTTTATTTTTATCTTTGATTCTACCTATGTTCCTATAGTTCTTGGCAAGATGTCCAAGTTCTCTACAAACAAAATATCTCTTCGTAGTGTCTCTTTTCCTCATGCGATGTTTTACACAGTTTACTCCAATGTTCCCAAACTCACCATAGTAGTGACATCTATACCATGTGTTGTAATCCCAGCCAAATATTGCTTTCACAATTTTCTTTTTTGGGTTTCACTTCTTGGTCTTACACTCTAAAGATTTTTGTCCTTGTTTGTTGCAATTGTGACACTTTCCTTCAAAATTAGGTTTCTCTGTGCATTCACTTTCTCTATGACCATGCTTATTGCAATTGTAACACTTTCCATTGAATTTTTTTTTACCATCGCTCCAAAACTTATTTGATGTATGACCTATCTTACCACAATGATTACAAGTAGGTCTTTTTTTCTTTTGAGCTTCCTATTGTGATGATTTACCTTCATCTATATATCCTAATCCAGCTTTTCCTTTGTGTCTATATTGAGTTTTCTCATTCAATTGATTCATGCTTTCTTGAGATTTCATCATTCTTACATTGGTTTTCTTTTCAATAGTGAGATCATTCTGTAGTCTTCTATTCTTTGTCCTCAGATTGATAAGCTCTTGATTTTCATCATTGAGTTGATCAATAAAGTCTTCTTGTTGAAGGGATGTAGTTGTTTAATTTCATTGTCCTTTTCTTCTATCTCTTCTTTTGCTTTGTCTTTTTCTTCCATGACTTCACATAATCTAACTAGTTAGATTTCTTGCTCTCTTTTCAATTTTTTGACTTCTTCTCAAAGACTAGAATTTTTCTCAAGCAAGTCTTTGAATGCTGCATCAACTTCATCTAAATTTATTTCTAGGCATAATTCTTCAATCATTTCTTTAGTGTAGAGATTGTGATCCATTTGTGTTGCAAGATATTTCCTTCTTGGAAATTATAGAGAGATTTTATCCTTTTCTTTCTTGATTTGTCCAATAGCTCATTCAAGATACATATTTTCATTTTCAATAATATTTTCTAGCCTGTATACCTCCATTGCCTCTGATCTTATCTCAAGATGTTAAACTTCTTATGTGAGAACCAAATGCTCTAATATGAATTGTTGGAAATGCAAGATAGGCTAGGTTACTAAGAGGGGAGGGGTGAATCTAGAACCAATAAAACTTTAACTCACTTCACCAATTAATCCTTCATTTATTATTCTAATCTAATTACATGCATGAAAGAATGAAAGAAATAAACATTCATAACATTTTGACACTCAAGATACTAAATAAACTCTAGAATCTTCTCTTTTCCTTTCAGCCTTTGTAGCAAAGAGAGAATATGTACAATTTCTCTTTTAAAATTAGTACCAAAAAGGGTCTTAGGAATCTTTCTCTTCTTTGAGTGAGGCATTTGAAACCACATCCTCTACATATCCTCCCTTCTTAGGGTCTTCTTTTCATTGAACATAGATGCGGAAGAGCCAAAGTCAATATCACAATATTGCTCCTTCATGAGGATGTCAAACACAGACTGCATTAAAGCTTTGTTGATCGAGAAAAAGAAGGATTCATCAAAAAAAAAAAATTGCTTTATTTCTAGGTCGTATGTCTTTATGCATTCCCTTACAAACTTTGGTGCTTGTACTACCATGGGAAAACTAGTTGCTTTTATCAATCTGGTCTCTTTTAGCTTTTGAGTGATCGGGTGAATAGGTTGAGAGTTCAGTCTTCAATGGAGATCACCCAAATCATAAAATTTGAATAACATATATGTTAAATCCTTCAATTCACTCTTCAAGTCTATTAACTTATCATAACTTGTAGTTCTAATTATCATTTTCTATGATTGCACAAGATGCAGTTCTCAATAAATAATCATTTTAAAATACTTGAGGAAAAAAATTTCAAACAATCTATTGAAATAGGTATACGAATCTAAACTTTGGCACCACACGAACGAAATTAAGTTTGGCCATCATTTATAATGGCAAGATTTGCATGAAATTTCATAATCAATGGCTATTTAAAATTTCTATTTTCTTGCACATAAAATCCCAAAATCCTTGTTACTTTACTTAAAGTAAAGTTTATCACTAAAAATCACTTATTGAAACAAGTGCTTTAGTTTTGCAAAAAGTTCCTTGTTTTCCTTTAGAATCTACATTACATATAAATTTAGTGGCTCAATAGATGTAGGGGAGAGAGAGAGAGAGAGAAACTCAACTTTTTTGTAAGGTCAATTTCCTTTAATTCAAAGTTACAGTGCAGGGAATGATTCTTATATATCTTACACACTTCATTCTTTCACTTTCCACTCTAAGCATTTAACACTTACTTTCCTTTATGTCGAGGTCACATATTCACCGGTGACTTTTTTAGAAGTATCTTTTGAGCACTTTCAAAGAATATTCACACTTTAAAGTGACTTGAATTTCTATTTTCAAAGCCTTCAAAAAAGTTGCCCTTTTATATTACCTAGGGATGGAAAACCCCTCTCTAAGAAACATTTTCCAAAGTGAAGAAAAATCTACAACATTTAACCCTTTAATCTCAATCTAATGGCTACAAGGTTAGACCTTAAGCATGCATCACTGATTATGAGCTCAAATAATTCATTTGACATCATGCTCACACTTTTTTTACATAAAGACTTGGATTTGACATAAGCCATATTAGCTTTGGGAGCAGGACAAAATACCTTCACTCCCATTAGTAAGCAACTAAAAATCCATAGAGATGCTCTACCTCATAAAGTAGACCTTTACCTCTACAACTTGAATGGAATTCTTCCTAGCTTCAACTTGAAACTTTTTAAGACTCTCCATCATAAAAAAACTAGTTGCACAACTTGTTAATCATTACCATGGCTCTGCTCTTTGGGAACACACTTGATGAAGTTCACTAAAGAGGAAAACCAACTTGATTTCTTAGAATCCATAGGAAATAGAATGTTGGGGAAATATAGCAATCACTAAAACATGGAAAACTTACTTCTCATTGGGAAGATGCCCAAACACATCACAACCATACCTAGATCACGTAGACCACAAACACATTAGAAAAATAGAAAACCCGCATGGAAGGATTTGAAAAGTTAATGCAAATAGACCCAAAAAATATAGAAAGTGAGATATTCAAGAATGATGAGAAGTAAGTAACCTAATGGATACTTAGACATACACTTTAGATATAAACTCATTAAATACCAATCACTTGAACTTGACAGGGGAAGAGCTGAAAATTTTAAACACTTATCTTTATAGTCTCCAATTATTTCTTACTCAATATAACTCCCCTAAATATTAGAGATTATCCAATATCTTTGTTGTCTCCCTTTCAAAAAGTTCATATTTATCAATATGCTTCTTATGTACTACTATGTTATGTTTTCCCTTTCTATAACCAACAAAACATTGGAAAGATCTATGTACATAGTTCTTACATTTAAAACTAGTACTTTTGAACACTTTTTTGCCCCTACCCCTTCCATGAATATTTTGAATAGTTTTTTCTTTAATCACAACTTTATCCTTGCTCTTATCACACACTAGGTTATATGTAACCATAGGAGTAACCTATCTTGTCTTCAATTTATCTTCTTCCTTCATTTAATATTGATAAGCATCCTCCTTTTTACTAATCATTGACATAATTAACTCATCTTGAATGTTAAGTCTCAATCCATTAACATACTAGTTGTCAAGTCTTTCTGCTTTAGTTGTAGTCTCTTAAATAATTCCAATTCATAATTCTCCATTATGAACTTTTCCATAAGTCTAGAAACCATAACTCTCCACCTATTTATCTTAGGTTCGCCATTATAATCTCTATCTCTTTACAAGTCTTTCCACCATGAGGTGACATGGCCCTTCAATTTAGTTTGTGCTTACCTAAATCTCTATAGATATCTAGCTAATTTAAGCTTAAATTAATTGTCTAGTTCATTAATCTAATCTGTCAACTCCTCCAAATGTAATGAACCAAAAAATCGTGCAACATATATTCTATGACTCTTACCCACTTTTTCCATGACTCGCAACAATATTTCTTATCCCATAGGAATCTCAACTTTAACTCTCTCAAGATCTTCAACAAATTCCTCAAATTAATCTCTAGTCTTAGAGTTTCTCCTAACCCTATTCAATGCATTTTGAATCTCAATCATTATTTTATTTCTAAATTCCTCCATCCTTCTAAGTAGAATCCTTGTAAGCTTAAGGATCATCAAGTTCTTAATCTCCTCGGGTTTGATGATTTGATCACAAGTGTTGATTGCCTTACAAATAAGTAATAGACTAACACCAAAAATTTATCTTAGAAAATTGATCTTCTTATTCCTATAACCATCAAATTGGCACTCAAATTATTCACTAGATATTTCTTATGAAAACCTCTATAATTTAGGTGTTATCTATCTTCTACCATGCCACAACCAAGATTTATAGGGTTCATAATCTCCAGAACTCAATCTAATCCCCCCTTATGGTCGCCACCCTCTTTTTTATTCCTATCAACAATAAATCCAATTTTCTACCACCTTGTCCAAACAAAATGTTTATGTAGGTAAGATTCTAATTTTTCCACCCATCAAGTAATATGTAAACAACTCCACAAGCTCAATCATCTAGATTTGAAAACTAAGAATCAAAATTGTGCTTTAATACCACTTGATGAAGTCAAGGTTGATGAAGTCCAAAAGGAGATGTCCAATCTTGCATCTAGAAGCACCACAATGGAATTAACAACATAAAGAAATAATAATACCAACTAATAAGGAAAAATATCTTCAATTATCATCGAGTTGGCTTGAAAGTGCATATTACAAATTGAAGACATGAAACTTCCTATATTCTAGGTATACATGCTTGATTGTTTATTAATTTAGATGCTAGCATACCATCTCTCCTTCCTCTACAAGAATTTTTTTAAGCAAGGACTACTACCCTATTTATATATAATATCACCAACCATAAGTTGACTTATTTGATCAACAATAGCCAAAACAAAAGAAATGTATCATTAAAAAATAGGCCAAGACTTAATTCCATAAGAATACCTTTGAATAGATAGATCATGTTACACATACAAGAGAATCAACCATGTGTATAAAAACATAGAAAAATGCACCAATTATCTTCACATGTCATAAAACTCCATCACAAGCTACACCTCTCCATCCTAGTTGTTATAATAGGAAACCAAATATAAGGGAAAACTAATCTTAAGCTAAATTCATCTAGAAAAACTAGAATGAGTTATGAAGCTAGACATAGGATTTTTATGATGTCTAAACCACACTATAAGGATCAAATAAGGTAACAAGCTAATTGGGACTATCATTACCCAAAACTACAAGAAACTATCTAACTAGAATAGTAAACAAACATAGCAAAATATAATCAGTTTGAGTGATGCAAGATTACCAACAACTCAAGAATGCTCCTGCATTAGATTCTTGTAGTGGAAGGGAATGAAACATGGACCATCTCTTCCAACCATGTGATGCAAAGCCTCACCTTGGAAAACTTGGGAGGAAATGAATCACTCAACTAATTTGAATCAAGGGGCACATAAATCTTCAAGATCAATTATAACCTCCCTTAGATTGTTAACCGACTAACTTTACTTCATATCAATTCATAAACTATCATGTGGTAGGAACTGTCTTGACCTCTTGTTGCCACATTTTGATTTCCTACATCAACTTAATAGAGATTGACTTGATTCTTTTGCAATGTATTTGAAATACATGGATGAAATTGATCACCTTTAAATGAAAAACCAAATACCAAAACAACTACAGACTAATTACCGATCAACAATAAACCATATTTAAACCTACACCATCATTCTACATACGAGATTTAACTCGATCACCCATCGACTACCAATCATGAAATACTTTGAACTTATAACTTCTGCAATTTCCATATATAAACAAATTTCCATCTCTATCACATATCAATTATGTGATTTCAACAATTTAGTGAATACATGAATATATTCACTGTGAACATGAAATTTCTTTCTGCGAGGGCGTAGACTAAATCAACTGAAACAACAAAACAAATGCAAAATAAAAACATATAATACATGGCTCCCCTGTGATCCTAGAAAATAGATCAAAGAGAGTCTAATAGACTGCCATCCACTAATGTGACTCTCAAAACAACAAATATTTACATTTAACTATTCATAAAATCATATTTCCTATAACAAAATTCAAAAAAGCAATTTTAATTTGGATTTGACATAGATCAATATGTTGTTGTTCTAAAACAAGACCATCAATATGAATTTAGAATTTAAAATATCAATTTAGGAAAGAAAATAAGGAAAATCACAAATTGAAAATGTAGACTAACAAAAATCAAAATAAAACTCAAAACTCTTCATATTCTTCTTAATGTAGCTCTTGCCATTCAATTACAAAAATCTACCTTAATAATACTTTCCCTTATCTTCTATTGAGAATATGAAATAGCAGCCCAAAACAAGAAAAGAAAACTATTTTTGAATCATGATAAATCAGATATCAGAATCTATTGTCAACTTCCTATAGTCATCAATTACATAGCTAGCCTAATTATTAAACACACTTAAAGAAACTTAACTTAAACTGAAAAGAAAAGTCACTTTGTCCTAAGTGGCTATATTTGGAGAGTTTATTGAATCACTCCTCCCTTTATGCCACCACATAATAGGACTTTATTACAAATATTTAAAATTAGCAGCATTTAAACAATGGCATTAACTTTATGCATAACTTCATGTAGCATCTTTAAGCATGTTAGTTCCTATAGCAGAATTTGTTTGTTCTACCACTACAGCATATATCTACATAACTTCCTATTGCAATAAAATTTTTCATGTTATCTTCCTATTTCCATTAGACTTCCTATTGCAATACAATCTTGAATTAATAATTTTGCATGCTATCTTCCTGACGTCGCTAGACTTCTTGGTGCAATACAATTCTAGATTAATAATTTTGCATGCTATCTTCCTGTTGCCACTAGACTTCTTGTCATAGATGTGCCCCTACACCATACTCTCAAATTTGAAAAGTTTCCAAGTCCCTTGGAAACACCTACAAAACAAAGCATTAGAAAATTATATGGATCCTTTTATCTTGACTTTTGGTTTGTACTTTTCCTCCATTAGAAAACTTGGCCTTTCTTGAACTTGTATCATTTGAATTTTATCTTTCTCCTTTATCTTTACCTTTGGTTTGTTTTCCATTGGTAAAATAAAAATTATTTTCTGCTTAGTATGCATCCACTTCATCATATTATTAATTTGTATCGCTTCTACATACACTCGTAACTTAATCACATGCTAAATTTTTATTATTGTTGCGTACACTTGAATCAGTATTCTGAATTTTATGTTCCAAAAATAATTTTTTACATTGTTATAAACATATTCAACCTCCTCTTCTTTGTCCATAACATCACCTGATATCTCTTCTTTAGAAACCTCTTCATGTTAAGTCTCCATACTACCACCATGCATTTTCCATTCTCCCACGATTTTTGCAAACTCTTCCCATAAATCAGATTCTTCTTCATTACCTATTGCTACACATACTTTTTCTTCATCCTCATGTCATTCTTCTTGAAATTTCACTTCACCATGCAATTTTAAGGCTTCATCATTTGCCTCCAAAATCATTTTCATAGGAGTACCTTTCAGCATTGTACTCTTCTCTATTTTCAAAGGACACATTATTGTTCCAACCATAACTTTATCACACCCAAATCCCATAGGACTTGCCTCTTCACTCCTCTCATCAATATTTACTTCTTCTTGTTGCAATTTATGTTCTTTTTGCACTTCAATTTCTTTCCCTTCTAAAGGACAACTGACATCTATCATTGTTGATATTTCTCTTCCAAATTCACATACATCTACATAATTAATGGCTTCCTTCTCGACAATTCTATTTTCCTCCACTAGAACTTCTTTCACTTCCTCTTTAACTTAAGAATGCATTGGAAATGCTATCCTATCAATAAGGCCTAGACTTCTTGATTCCTTCCATGTTGCATCATCCTTCGATGGAAACAAAACCATCTTCTTTCCATCCTTATTGATGATATATGTGTTCTCTATACAATCATATGTGGTTGACCTATCATATTGCCATGCTCTTCCCAAAATCAAGTGACAATCTTCTAAAGGCATAATATCACATTCAATGGTATCAAAATATGGTCCAATATTAAAAGAAACATATTACTTTTCAAATACATCAATCCATTGTTCATCTCCTAACCCATATGCTCTGTAAGGAATCATGAGGTACTGTTGGAAGATTTAGCTTCTCAACCGTTTCTACTGAGATTATATTTTCAAAGGAACCACTGTCAACTATAACTTTGCATACCTTGTTTTTGCACTTAAACTTTGTCTAAAATATAGTATGTCTTGGTTGTAGCTTTTTCTTTCACCTACTTCTTCTTCCATAATGTTTTCAACTCTCATTTTTCAAATCCAAAAAATTAAATTAACAAGGATCTACTAACTTCAACTCTGATACCAAAAATGATGAAGAGCCTCACCTTGGAAAACTCAAGAGGCAATTAATTGATCGACTAGGTTACATCAAGGGATGCATACACCTTCAAAATCAATTATAAATTCCCTTAGATTTTTAACCAACTGACTTTACTTCATATCAATTCATAAAATATCATGTAACAGGAACTGTCTTGACCTCCTATTGCCACATTTTGATTTCCTACATCAACTTAATAGAGGTTGACCTGACTCTTCTACAATGTATTTGAAATACATGGATGAAATTGATCACCTTCAAATGAAAAATTGAATACCAAAATAACTACAGACTTATTACCCATCAACAATAAACCATATTCAAACCCACACCATCATTCTGCATAGAAGATTAAACTCGATCACCCATCGGCTACCGATCACAAAATACTCTAAACTTATAACCTCTACAAGTTCAATATACAAAAAAAAATTCCCTCTCTATCACATATCAATTATGTGATTTCAACAATTTGATGAATACATGAACATATTCACTGTGAACATAAAATTTCTTTCCACGAGGGCATAGACTGAATCGATCGAAACAACAGAACAAATGAAAAATAAAAACATATAATGCATGGCTCCCCTGTGATCCTATAAAATAGATCTTAGAGAGTCTAATAAACTACAATCCACTAATGTGACTCTCAAAACAACATAGATTTACATTCAACTATTCAAAAAATTGGATATCCTAAAACAATTTTCAAAATAGCAATTTTAATTTGGATTCATTACAGATCAATATGTTGTTGTTCTAAAACAAGACCATCAATATGAATTTAGAATTTAGAATGTTAGTTTAGGAAAGAAAATAAGGAAAATCACACATTGAAAATGTAGACTCATAAAAATTAGAATAAAACTCAAAACTCTTCCTACTCTTCTTACTGTATCTCTTGCCATTCGATTACAAAAATTTGCCTTAATAATACTTTCCCTTCTCTTCTATTGGGAATATGAAACATCAGCCCAAAACAAGAAAAGAAAACCATTTTTGAATCATGATAAATCAGATAACAGAATCTGTTGTCAACTTCTTGCGGTCATCAATTACATAGTTGGCCTAATTATTAAACACACTTAAAGAAATCTAACTTAAACTGAAAAGAAAACTCACTTTGTCCTAAGTGACTATATCTGGAGATTTTATCGAATCACTCCTCCCTTTATGCCACCACATAATAGGAATTTATTACAAACATTTAAAATTGACAACATTTAAAAATATAACTTCCTATAGCATCTTTAGCCATGTTAGTTCCTGTAATAGAATCTGTTTGTTTTCCGACTACAACATATTTATGCATAACTTCCTATTGCAATACAGTTTTGCATGCTATCTTCATGTCACCATTAGATTTCCTATTGCAATACAATTCTGGATTGATAATTATGCATGCTATCTTCCTATCACTACTAGACTTCTTGTTGCAATATAATTCTGGATTAATAATTTTTCATGCTATCTTCCTATTTCCACTAGACTTCCTGTTCTATACATGCCCCTGCACCACCATGCATTATGAATTCCAATACCCTACACCATCTCCAATTATTTTGGTACCAAAAATTATGAACAATGCATTACATAATGACTTCTAGTACCAAAATATAATGAACATACTCCAAATCAAGTTGACCTAATGTGAATAATGATCTTGCATATGTTTCACACTAAATAGAACCATTATTGACATAGAAAAGTAGAAATATATAAAGTACATCCTTTTTTGAACACTTCTAATACACCAAGGATATCAGTACACCAGTTTGAATCTTTGTATCTACTTGGGCTAAGGTCCTAGCCTCGATATTGTGAGGAGTTTGTTAAGGTTCCTCATGTATTTTTACCTCCTTTGATACTTCATCAACTTGCACTTTTTGGGGCTCTTCTTCTAAGTCTATCATAGGAGGAAGTGGCACTACCGAGCTTTTTCTAGGAATGACAAATCTTGAGATGGTAGTGGTGGTAGGCCCAGAGGTCCTTGAGACAAAGGTGGCAATTGGTTTCAGTCCTCTCTTAGGGATTGACTTGTAGGAGTATCCCATATCTTTTTCCTCCACCATCTCAGTGCCCACTAGCATGAATTCAAAATACAATAGGTCAAAGACATCTATATCTTGACTGTCTATGTTTGTGATCCACTATTGTTGCTCATTCTCTAAAGTAGTAACTTGAATAGGTTCTTTTGGAATAGATGGTGGTGTGGTAGTGGAGCTTCTTCTTCTTTCCTCTTCTATGGCCCTAGCTAAGTGCATCATCTGAATCGAGGGGACATATTCAATTTGTTCCCCTTCTTCTTCTACTTTAGCTTCTAGATTGGTTTCTGCAGGCACATATGGGGGAGGAGTATTATTTTTCTTCAATCTTCTCCTATGTGTCCCTCCCATAATGGGATTAACCCTGGCCTTTTTAGGAATTAGGGGGAAGCTTCTTCCTCTTGACCTATCGATGTGATGTAGGAGCATCCAGTGGTGTAAGGGCAATCCTGTATCACCCAAAAATATGCTTAGTTTTAGTTTATGTTTAATGTGTTTTTATTTTTGGATACCCATTTGGTTCAAATAGAGATTACAACTCTCATAGTTCCACTATTGGTTTTCTAGGTTAGTGTTTTTTAGCACCTTGAGATATTTGCCAATGCAAAAAAAAAAAAAAAAATTGTAATTGAGCCATATTTATGATAAGTTATAGGGTTTAAGTTTGATGGATGATTATATTTTTAATTTAAAGCACTCCAGAAAAAGAATTAGTTCAAAAGGCTTTATGGTTTGAAAGTTATTGCAGTTTTAAGTTGCTTGGATACCCCCTAAGAGTGCTTCAAAGTCAAATTTGATGCACTAAACAGCCTCGTACAGACCCAAAAAATGAGGGACAAACAAAGATGGTATACAAGGATATAGAGTTCTTGGAGAGCTTTCCAAAAATGTAAACAGTTCATCAATTGGAGTCCCGGATCAAAAGTTATGCCTCCCGAAAGTCAGACTACCATTTTTGGATTCTTCTAATTTTGTACCAACTTCTGACATGTTTTCTAGAACCTTCTATTTTGGTGGTGGATTCCAAATGGAATATTCTAAAATTTATTCCTAACCATAAACCTAATTTAGGTTACTTAAGGTCATTTCTGGTATTATAAATGTAGTTTTTGGTGGAGTTTGCGAGAAGGTACTGTGAGAAGGGTTTTTCTCTAGAATCTAATAAGATTGTAAGCCCATAGGGCATGTCGTGGAGTCTATTTTTTTTGTAATAAATGTAATAGCATATCACTTCTAATAATAATATTCCCCTTTTCATTTTATGTTCATTTTTTCTTGGGTTGTGCCCTCATCACGATGGCACCCTCTATTCTTCCTCTTTGTGTTCTAGTTCCTATTTTTGTCTAGGTGGAGGCACTTGCTCAGTATCTTGGACTTGAGCTCCCAACTCATATTGAGGTAGTTGGGCCTAAGCTATTTGTTTCTTACCCTTTTCCCCTCTCTTCCTTTTCACTTCTCTATTCACTTTAAAATACTCAACTTCCCACTCATGTTGATGAATCCTTTCTAGCCTCACTGGGGATCGAGCCGAGAAAGATGGTATTGTAACCTTTACACCTTTGCCTTTGATAGGCCATTTTGTAGCTTGTAGAGGAATATCTTGTAGAACTAGATCAATTTTGAAAGGCTCTTTGATCCATTACCTCATTAGTTGGACTATATGGAGAACTCTATTGTTGATGTTCGCGTTCTCATCCCTTCCAATCTCCACATTCATGATTGGCATATTGTAGATTTTGTCTCGATTGTACAATAGATCTAAGATATCTTTAGTGTCTTTCTCAACAACCTTAAGTGGGATCTTCATTTTCAAGGTCTTTTCTACCAAATATAGAGTCATTCTACAATAATCCCTTATTTGGACATCGTAATCATCTATTGCATCCATCCAGTGATCCTCTAGTGCATCTTAATGTGCAAACTACTTCACTACTAGATGCATGGCCGTCCCTATGTTGTCAAAATAAGGGTGAGGGGAGTTTTACTCTTCTACGGTATATTAATCCCATTCAGTTTTGAAGGTCATGATGTCTTGCTTCTTCTTGACCTCAAAAGCACCTATGGTAATTGGCCATACCCATGTCTTCTTGTGCTATTTCCTCACTATATCATATGTGTAGACACCCAAAAATTGGAAAAGACCTAAATCACACAATTTTGATCAATCAGTGCAAATTAAAGAGAAAATCAAAAGAAACATAATAGACTTTCGAATCAAAAACCACATCAGGTCATTAATTATCTATCAAATCGACAAGACCTAAATCAACTTTAAAAGAGGACAAAAAAAAATCAAATTCATAAAATGAAATTCAAAAAAGGAGGAAAAAGACAAAAATGTTGAAAATAAATAAGACATTTATTAAACCAAGAAAATCATTTATCCTCACAAAATTGGAAATCCCCATTTTTCATTTTAAAAGAATTAAAAATATCCTCAATTATCCTCAAAACCAAGTTTGTTGGACTCTTCCTCCTAGCCTCTTATGAGATATTTTTAGTTTCACTTTCACCCATCAGTCAAAGGTAAAAATCTTGATTCTTACCCTACCCCTTCTAAAATCCTATAAATAGGAGGGAAATCGAAGAGGCAAGGACCCAAGTTTTAGGCATCTGCACTATAGGCACATTTTGATTCATCATTTTAGCATTATCATTTTAGCAAGTTCATAGCATTTTAGTATTACTTTTATGTTATTTAGCATCATTTATTGCATGTTTAGCTTGTTCAATATCCATTTTGATAGCATAGAATCTACATTACAGTCATAGATCTTGCATACATTCTTGTAGAATCTGCACTTTTAGCATACTCCCACTCTAGAACTGTCACTAACATGTTGGTCTGAGAGCTATTTTAGTAGTTGTAGTTAGGGAAACATGAGATTCTCATAGAGATTACATTTTGATGATGATATCTTGGGTTTAGTTTAGTTCGTTGTTAGTCAATTTGCATTCTACACTAAAGTTTCATGAATACACGTTTGCACCATGTACAAAATGGTGCCCACTGTGGGGCTGAACTAAAAGCCTCCTTATTTTCAAGTTTGCAGTGTAATCTTTCATTTATAGTGTAGATTTGTGTTTCTTGCTATTCTCTTGAACATATTTTGTTGAATACAGGTTCTACAATGTTCGGGAGGACTCATATCAGCGAGAACAACATCCTAAAGTCTTCCCCGAGCACACAAAGGCTAGATCTAAATCTTTTGACACTCTTACACTCTATTTTAATGCTTCTAAGAGATATTCTAATGTCTCTAAACTCTACTTTAACACATTTAGTCTTTCTAAAGTGCATTTAAATTATTTTGTAATACATTCAAATCTTTTTGCAGTGCTTTTGAAGTTTTCTGTGAAGCATTTGCATATTTCTGTAATGCATTTGATCATTTTTGAAGTGCATATAAAGCATCTTAAAGTGCATTTACTTTTCTTATAGAACATTTTCTAGATTGAATAGTGCATATGATGCTTTTTGTAGTGCATATGAGTATTTCTATTGCACATCTGGTAAAATTTCTAATTTCCTAAATCTAACTTCCAGAACTGAATCTAGTTTTCTTATAGGTCCCTTTCATGTTAATGAAAAGCTTCTAGATTTCAAATAGCATGCAATAGTAACGAAGACCCTCCTAAAAGCACCTACCCTTTGCTAGCTCCAAATTAGGTAAGTGGACCTTGGTTCTTATCAATACAAAGTGCGGCATTTCAAAGTTCCAAATATAGCTTAATAGAAGCATTCAATCTCGCTAATCCAAAACAAAAGTAGGCCTATGCTCTCAACTCCTTTGAGTCGATCAAAATGCCTAACCTTCTATAAAGATTGGTTATGATCGAGCAAGGAAAAGAATCCACACATAGCATAACTAGGAGCCCCTCTATCTTTAGTAGTATAAGGGCTAGTGATTAAACCTTTGTGTCTGTTGTGTTTGGGGAGCCAAGACAGTAGGGATATGCTCTCACTCTCCTCTAGTGATTAGATTCCCAAACCTATTTGTGACTTCCATTTCCTACTTTTCACTAGGTAGGATCATCTAGCCATAGAAAGGCTACCTCTTGAGTTGCCTTAGTAGGGCCAGTGAGAGGGATTTCCTCCCAATCTTGTATTCCCAATAAAATGCAAGCCACCCATGTTCAGAATATAGCCTTCCTCAAGTTGTCTTGTAGGGATTGTGCCAAACCTCCTTAGCATTGATGGGAAGCTCTCTATCACAAGAGAGGTAAATCTAAACATAGTTGGTTAAACACTAAGACCCACTAGTCACTGGCATTAGATAACCTTGTTGGGAAGCCATTTTCTAGGTGTGTGTGATTTTATATTTTGTTTTGGTCTTACTGCTATTATTCTTGGAAGTGTTTTAAAACTTAATAATGAACACCAATGCAGATCACAAACCTTCCAAAAAGACAAACTGCAAACTGCTATCAAGAAACCAAGTCCAAAATGAGAACATTACTAAATAATCCTAAGAGTAGCACATATGCTACATAAAAAACCACTTTTGAACACTCTTGTAATGCTTATGATCTCTATTATAATGCATATTCTATCAAACAACACATCTAAGCCTTTAAATAGTGCATTTGCCCAATGGAATAGTGCATCTAAACCATGAAATAGGGCATATGACAATTCAAATAGTGCATCTAAACATTTAAATAGCACATATGATCAATTAAATAGTGCCTTTGACCACTCCTGTGATGCATCTAAGCAAAAACATAAAACAAAGGCCATCTGCAGGTGTAATAATTGTGAACAAACTACCAATCTGGATCCCCTTTTCCTTGTTGGTATTTTACAAAGTCTAGAAAATTTTGTATCTAACCAAAAACATCTTATTGAAACAAGCAGAGCTACAAACATCATTATCAACCCAATAGTTATCATCACTTCATTTTGCACATCAAGTTAGAAATTTTTAGAGACAAACATCCATCCCCTACCTAACTTTGTAAAAGTGAAACTCATCCTATCAACATTGGCAAATGCCTTGTCTAATCTAGCTTGTTACTACAGACAAATTACGGCCAATAGAAACTCTCACATTCCAAAAATGATTAAGAACTAAAGGAATCCAACTCATGTTTCATGCCACCACATAAAATTGGTATAGCTACAAAACTGAAGTGATTTCCTATATGAGTGAGTGCTAGAATAGCCAACAGAACCATCAAGCACACAAAACCTCTAAATCTCCTTGAGCCTACTGCAACAAAAAATAGCCCATAGAATGTAGCTATTCATAAGTCACCCTTGTTTAATTGAAACTCAAAATCCATGGCACAATCGGTTCATCTAACGTATGGGATGACAAAAGTATTGAAACTAAGATCAAATATTTCCAACAAAAACTTAAGCTTGTCAACATCATGGACAAGATACTTGAGAAACATAAGGAATGTTATATACTAGTGTTAACACAACAAGGTGCAAAATTTTCATTTGACTTTGATGTGACTAACTTAAAATGAGATGAAGAAGAGTCACCCCTAGACATTGTCACACAAAAACTAGAAGACCTACAAATGGAAATGGAAAGAATGAAGAGAGGAAGAACACAACCCATAGAATTCAGCCTTGAAAAGGTGTGTCCTATCTCCTTTGATAAGAACATTACCTTCATGCCTTTTCCTGAAAAATGTACAAATTTCAAAATATGATAAATATTTTGGCACATCAGATCTGCAAGACCAACTCAGACAATTCTATACCTTGAGTATGGAATTTTTCCATGACACAATGTACTTGATACAACTATTTCCCAGAAGCCTTGGAGGAAAATACATGGAGTGGTTCTCCAAGCTACCCTACAATATCAAAATATTTGACCAACTAGCTTTCGTGTTCATCTCCCAATATTCCTACAATATCAAATGGGAAGTTACAATGATCAACCTATGCAAATGAAACAACTCTCCGACGAGTCATTCAAAACTTTTTTACAACACTAGAGACACACTTTTGCTAAGTATCATAGAGACATACTTGATAAAGAGAAAACTAACATCTTCATTAATATTCTCTCCAAACCAATGAATTACTAGTTCCAACTCTAGGGGCCCAAAGATTTCAAAACCACCTTAGAAAATTTTGCTAAGGTAGAAGAGACCTTACTAAATAATGACATCATTAAACTATCAAAAGATGTTAAGGGCTTTTCAAATAACTCCATGCAGACTCATAATTCCTCTGATCAGGCCACCGATAAAGAAAAGTCTTGGTGGCAAAACAATAAGAAGAATATTGTTAATGATGGGATGGTCGAAGCCAACCATGTGAAACCTCAAACTCAATCCCATCTAAACCAATCATATTGTATTGTCAACAACACTAGTCCAAATGCACCCCAACAAGACAATGCCTGCTCATTCTATCGACACAATGTGGAAACCCCCTCGACAACCAATCAACAAGTTGCTTACAATCAAGCTCCCCCTCCCTGTAGATATCAATCCTCTGATATACCCAATGTGTATACTCTTATCAGGGTGTCTTACAAGAGTGCCTTGCAAACCCTCTTGGATGATGAGCTCATTTTACTTCTTGAGGAAAAACCCTATGAACCCCAAGTCAAAAAAAAATGGTGGAATGAAAACCACATTTGTGCCTACCATCAAAATAGGGGGCATTTAACAAACAATTGTTTTGCCCTTAAGGAGGCAATTAAAAATTAATTAATGATGGGGTCATCGAAGTAAACAACCTTAGCAATAATGAAGACCATACGTCCTTCAAGAACCCCTTCATGGGTCATGAAAAGGGTGAATCCTCCAAAGCCAATCAGAATGCACCCCCTCACACTAAGGTTAATTATGCACATCATTATGACAATACCATTAACATGATTTTTGGCTTTGATGACATTGTAATGTCATCATAGTTAAAGATAAAAACAAAAAAAATCCTCAAACATTGTTACCCAAGGCCAAGCCTCTAGAGTTATCCTACCAAGACCTGTGAAAAATCCTAATCATGCAGCTACAAGCTCCTCCTTTCCTAACTACAACCTATTCAACCAATTCCTTAAGACTCTAGCCCATATCTCCATTTTTGAACTATTACAAATTTCCCTAGAGCATAAAGAAATATTCACCAAAGCCTTAGTACCAAATGACCACGATGTGAGTAGATTTCAAAACATGGTTAGCAACCTAGTTGCCCCTCACTGTGCATCTTTTTTAGCCTAAGAACATATGTCTATCATCCAACCACAGAACTCTCCTTTGCATATTGAGATCTTTATCCATATAAATAGAGTTAAGAGAGCATTGGTTGATGGTGGAGCAGGCCTCAAGATTTGCACACTCAATTTAGTAAAAGCTCTAGGGTATACAGAGGATTCTATTGACTCAAGAAAGAAAAATACCATCAAAGCTTATGAAAGCAAAGAAAGATCCTCCAAAGGCATGGTTATTTTTCCAATCAGAGTAGGACTAGTTGTGAAAGAGATTGTTTGTCAAGTCTTAGACCTACAATTAACTTATAAAATCTTGTTGGAAAGATCATGGATTCATGACATGTAGGCCATTCCTTCCACTTATCATCAGTGTCTTAAATTTCCTTACATGGGTCAAGAGGTGACCATACCAGGAGATCAACACTTTGCCCAATATTGTAATTCCCTTGTCCCTCACAACAAGGAAGAAACTAGCACACCAACAGATGACATCAGTTATTCCACAACTATAGACACTTCATGCTCTACCAACTGAAACAACAACCACTCATCAATGTCAAATAAGGGTAAAGAGAAAGTGGGTTGTTCAGGTCCTTATGTTCCTTCACCATCATCATCCAAAGACCCTAAAAGGTCACACTACAAAGAAATGGATAGATTGATGAAATAATTTGAAAGAAAGTGTAAATTATATCACAAAGGGGTGGGTTAGTACCAAGTTTCCCTATTTGATCCCCCACTTTCTCTGAGATCTCATGGAAAACTATCATCCACCAAGCCTTATCATGCACATTTTATCAAAGCAAGTAACACACCTCCAAGCTCAATGGCAAAAATTAGTCAACAAAACATTGACATATCCCCCTTTTGACCTAATGAAAAAGATGGGATACATGAGAGATGGTCCTTTAGGGGAAGGGATAGGCATCATTGAACCTCTAATGGCACAATTCAAGTCCAACAAGTCCAAAATGGGGGTAGGATATGATGAATAAGATAGGACATAATCCTCTTCCAAAGCTCATCCTAAGCATAGTGATTCTTCCTCTTCCACCTTGGCATGGGTACCTAAACAAAAGTATGGTTATAGCCAAAAAAGAACTGGCATCATAAATGAGAACTGATCCCTCTCAAGTTCATATCCTGTGAAAGAACCATATATAAACACCTCTAATAATGAATATGACAATGATTCCACTAAATGGAAATTTGAGTCATTATCCAAGGAGTCTCTTCATGATAAATAATGTGATGTAGTTCACATACCCACACCTCACAGTTTGGCTACACAAGGAACAACCTCTAGTCTAAGACCCACTTCACTGAGAATCAAAACACAATAGAGTAGCTTAGAGGATGATGAACATGTTGAAGGGTTTCAATTTTAGACCCTATTCCTTAACTTAATTCTAGTAGAAGTTGAAGATAACTACTATGAGCCTCTCACAAGCTCTACTTTTCCTTATACTCTAGAAGAAGCTCATGTCATAGATCTAACCGATACAGCATATGAGCCATCCAATGAAATCATGTCTTTAAACCCTACCAAACCCTTTCCATATTATGAATCACTCCCCCTAGTCCATCCTGAACTCATCAACTAGTATATAATCAAGCCTCACCACA
The DNA here is from genome assembly GCA_028749045.1 of Cupressus sempervirens. NCBI lineage: Eukaryota > Viridiplantae > Streptophyta > Pinopsida > Cupressales > Cupressaceae > Cupressus > Cupressus sempervirens. Next base: position 683,243,384 of record CM053784.1, on the reverse strand, counting down.
TCCCTCATTTTGACACTGACCATGAAGTCTCCATCTACCTTAACGCAAAGAAAGGGATATAGTCGAGTCTAGTATCAATTACCTCAGTCACACTAAAATTGGTCAAGCATTACAAAACCTCAATGATCAATACCAAGTTCTGGCTGACCTCAAGAAAAAAAAATGGAAACAAATAGAAGTGATGCATCCCAAGGTGAAAACCCAACTGTAGCACCCACAGATGGGGTGATTGATATTTTACCCAAAAACTTCAAGGAAAGATCTTCTATTTTGATTGAACCAATAGAACCAGTCAACATCAGCACAAAGAAAGAACCAAGGGTCATTTATTTGACACAGTCCATAACCACAGAGGAAAGAAAGGCATTCATTCACTTCTTTGAGGAAAGACAGATAAAATTTGCATGGTCTTACACAAACATGTTCGGCTTAGACCCTAATTTAATCCTCCATCATCTCAACACTTCTCTGGGGCCCAAGCTAGCAAAACAAAAGCTTAGAAAGATGCATCCCCATATAGCTTTGTTAGTCAAGGTAGAGTTGGAAAATTTAATCAGCACCAATTTCATTTGGCCCTTGGTGTATGCATCATTGATATCCAACATTTCACCCATATCAAAGAAGAACGGTAGCATATGCATCTGCATCAATTTCCAAGATTTAAACAAAGCATGTCCCAAAGATGATTTCCCCCTTCCCAAAATTAACACCATTTTTGATCTAACAGTAGGTCATTCCATGTTTTCACTCATGGATAGGCATTAAGGGTATAATCAGATCAGGATAGCACCAGAAGATCAAGAGAAAATAGCCTTTACTTGTGTGTGGGGCATGTTTTGTTGAAATGTGATGCCCTTTGGGCTAAAGAATGTTGGGGCTACCTACCAATGGGCCATGACCACTATCTTTCATGATATGATGCATATTTTTATGGAAAATTATGTGGATGACATTCTCACCAAATCCCATAACCAAGAAGAACATCTCCCCCTACTGGCCAAAATATTCACCCACCTAGAAACATTCAAAGTTAGGCTCAATCCCAAGAAATGTGCTTTTGGCATCAAATCAAAAAAAGCTCCTGGGATACATTGTCTTAGCCAAAGGGATAAAAATTGACCATGAAAAGTTACAAGCCATAATCAATATACCACCCCCAAAGGACCTGAGTTGATTATGCTCTCTTCAAGGAAAACTTCAGTCAATTTGTCGGTTCATTTCTTAGTTAGCAGAGAAGTGTATACCTTTCAGACACTTGCTACACAAATATATAAATTTTAAGTGGGATGACCAATGCCAAGAGGCTTTTGACTTACTCAAAACCTACTTGATGAATCTGCTTGTGTTAGTACCTCCTATACCACACAAACCTTTGTTATTATACATTTTTGTAATAGATAAATCAATTAGATCCCTCCTAGTGCAAGAAAATGACCAAGGAAAAGAGTAGGCTATCTATTACATCAGTCGTACCTTGCTCTATTATGAGCTCAATTACTCTTTTATTAAAAAGGCTTGTCTAGCTGTAGTTTTTGCTTCCCAAAAGCTATGTCACTACCTCCTGACACACAAAGTCAAGCTCATGTCCAAAATTGACCCCCTCAAATATCTTCTCAGAAAAATAGCATTAACTAGTTGATTGGCTAAATGGGTGATGATCCTAAGCAAGTTTGAAATTGAGTATGTTGATAGGAAGGAAATCAAAGGGTAGGTCATTGCTGATCAATTGGAAGATGTGCCTATAGAGAGTTTGAATCCTATCCTAGCATATTTCCTAGATATGCACATTCTTCAGACAGAGCTAGTAACATGGAAATTCTATTTTGATGGTTCTTACACACACCATGGATCAGGCATCAGTATCTTGTTCATCACACCACTAGGTGTTTCCATCCCTAAGTCTTACAAATTACTTTTCTCCTACACCAACAACATGGCCAAATATAAAGCTTTGGTCTTGGGTCTCAAGCTAGCTTTAGAATGGAAACTGACAACACTAGATGTTTATGGAGACTCCCAGTTGATCATCAATCAAGTCACAAACACTTATTAGACCAAAGATGAAAAATTATTTCCTTATAAACATATGGTTGAAACACTAAGTCATGTTTTTTTCACATTACTTTTGAGAAAATTCCCAGAGATAAGAATAGAGCAAGAAATGTTATGGCCACCTTGGCCTCCTTACTCCAGCTCTTGGAGTAACACAAGCGGTATGAGTTCTTAGTAGAAGAGGTGGTTCAACCTACATTATTCAACCCGATTCCCTTATCATTTTCCACTTAGAAACTCATGATTCCGTTTGATATAGCCCCATCATCACTTACCTCTGTGATAATACCATTCCATCTGACCTCTCATGTAATCCAAAATGAAATTTCATTCGACAAACCTCACGTTATACCTTGGTGGCTGATATGTTGTATAGGAAAGGTCTCGATGGTACTTTATTCAGATGTCTCAAAAAGGATGAGTCTAAAGTCGCTCTACAAGAATTCCATGCAAGGATTTGAGGGTCACACTCCAATGGGTTCACACTAGCAAAGAAGATTCTTAGGATAGGATATTTTTGGGCAACCATGGAAAAGGATTCTATCGACTATGTCAAAACCTACAAAAAATGTCAAATCCATAGTAACCTTGTTCATGCACCAACCCAAAAGCTCAACCGTTTGGCCACACCATGGCCTTTTTATTAGTGGGGCTTTGATTTGATTGGAGCCATCCATCCACCCTCCTTAGGTGGAAATAAATGGATTATCACCACCACCAAATACTTCACCAAGTGGGTTGAAGCGGCACCACTTGCTAACTCTATGGAAAAACAAATTTCTTCTTTTATTTTAAACCATATCATTTGTCGGTTTGGCATACCTCACGCCATTCTCACAGACAATGCCCTATACTTTAAAAATCAAATAATTGATTAATTATTTGAAAAGTTTCATATTATATGCCACTCCTCATCAATTTATTATCCCCAAGGCAATAGCCATGTAGAGGCCACCAACAAAACCATTATCAACATCCTCAAAAGAATCGTCAATGATATTGATAGAGATTGGCATTTACAGTTGAACCTCACCCTCTGGGCCTATAGGACGAGTGTTAGGACACCTATAGGTGCAACACCTTTCTCCTTGGTTTATGGTTGTGAAGCCATTCTCCCTTTACAGGTGGAGATTCCATCCTTGAGAGCTACTCTTCGAGACATCCTATTAGGTGAGGATTACAAAGCGGCCCGTCTAGAGTAGCTAGAGTTGTTAGAAGAACATCAGCGTATAGTACATGAACACCTCAAAGTGTATCAGAATAGGTTATCAAGACATTACAACAAAAAGGTCAAACCCAGTGCTTTTTAGATTAGTGACCTAGTGCTCCAAGAAAATCCTAAGAACCAAGTGGCTAGAGAAAAGAAAGGTAAGTGAGAAGCCAATTGGATTGGTCCTTACATTATCACAGAGTCCTTCTGTTAGTGTAGTTTTTTATTTTTCCTATTTTGCTAGGTTTTTCCTACACTTTTAATAATCTCGCTTAGGTTAATAAAGTATGTCTTATTAGGTGAATGGTTGTGAGGTGTCACCTTCCTACATGTGAGCATCCATTAGCTATCTCGGGAAGATACTTTGCTATCTTTAGTCTGATAGATAGTTGCTCCTCATTGGTTGGTGTTGCCACCTCCTCCCTCTTCCTAGCCTATATAAGCATGCTACCTGGCATGTTTTTGCATCTCTTGTTTTTGCATCCTCTTAATGCTATTCTGCTTCCAGCATTTGCATTACTCTCTTGGAGACTAACTCTATGATGCTATTTTGATTTTGTATCATTTGCATTCATAGTTTAGATATTTACTCTTTGCACTAGTTTTCTGGTTTATTAATCTTTTCAGATTCTAACATGGTATCAGAGCTTTTCTATGTGCAAGAGTAGATTTTAGTTTCCTTATTTGAGAGATTCGGGAGGGGCAAATAAACTTTGTTGTAGTTTTTTGAAAAACAAAGTATGCTCTTCTCTTGCATCTTTGGATGATTCTGAGAATCAAAAAAGTTTTGACAAAAACAGTTTTTCTCTGGGGTTTCAATCTCAAATCTGACAACCAACTTGCATATTTGGAGTTTTCAATCAGTTTTGCAGGTTCCAGCATGCCATTAATGGACTTAAGAAGCTGATCCAACATTTGCATGTCATATTTTGGTTGCTGGGGTCATTTTTTTTATTTTTGGAGCCATTTTTTACTGTTAAGGGCGTCTAATTTACACTACAGCAACATCTTTTGTACATCAGCAAGAAAAACTCTTTCTGGGTTTTGTTCGCAGCCCCGAAAAACCATCTGGGTATCTTTTATATTTTGCATGCAAGTTGTATATTTTTCATAATCGAGCATGCAAAGCTACAGCCATACCCCTCTCCGTTGGCAGTCGCAGATTTGAATGCAGTTTTCAAATGTCTCGTTCTTGCTCATACGGACTCTGATTTTGATGATTCTTGTTATGAACTTGGCTATTTTTTTATGCTCTATCCACTAGTGGAGTTGTTTTTTAATTTTCATGCATGAATTCTTCAGAAATTGCAAATTCTCAGTCGTGACTGTGCACAGTTCTCGTTTTGAAAACTTTGGAGGATCATAACTTTCTCATACGACCTTGTATCGAGGCGATTCTTTTTTTGAAAGTGCATGATTTTTTGAGTAGATCATAGTGGTGCTATTTTTTTCCTTGATTATTGTACCCAAGTTTCACTTTTAGCATATGCTCTTCATGAGGAGGCCTTGTCAGTTTTTCTTCCGTAACTTGAGCATACGGACGTATTTTTCGATTCAAAAAATGGGTTGGAAAGCTGGTTCTGAGACGGAGATGATGGTAAAAGTTTTTTTGATTTTTTCTACAGTCTGGTTGCCTATTTTGGCAGTCAAATCCAGATGTTCTATTTTATCTTTCGGGAGCCATATCTTGCTCATTCGAACTCTTTTCCGTGCTTGCCAGATATTGTTGGAAAGTTGGTTCTGTGAGTTATTCAGTTGCAAAGGTCTTTTATCCAGATTCTGCTCCAGGTTCTTTCTCCTTCGAGTTTTGCACTTTCACACTCTGGCAGATTACTTGGATTCTACAGGTCCTAGAATCTCTTCTTCTGTTCTTTTGGCTCACTCTTCTTTCTGACTTCTGAGCATTGTATGCTTCTATTCTGTTGCATTCCTTTTTTTTTGTAAACACACTGAGATAAAGTGCCTGCTTTTGCATATCTAGGATCTTGTACACCTTGTGTTTGTTTGTACTCGCACTCAGTTATAAAGTGCCATGGGGGGTCATGATGTTTTGCCATTTTGTGCTCATCCACCTTTTTCAAGTGAATTTTTCTTCCACGACATTAGCCCATGCAGTGTGTCAGTGACACTGCCCTTTATCATGTGCTTGTACTTCTATTGCACTATTGGTGTTCCTGATTCTTCTTCATGCAGATGTTTTTGGCATTGCATTTCAGTGTTCCTGTCACCCCTCTCCCTGTTCAGCATTATGGGGGGGTTCACTTGTTGTTCTATGCTTCTTTGGTTGATGGTTCGTGCCTTCTATTTCCATGGAGGTTCTGCAGATCAACATTTTGACAGAGTTTGCAGCTTCATGCTTCAGAGATGCTTCATGCTCTTTTTTGTTCCTCTCTTTGGGACATTTCCTAGATTGGAGGCTTAGTTTCCTTCATCTAGTTATTTTTCTTGTATTGGGTACCTAATCAGGCCTTGTTGCCAGGACCCATTTTACTGCTTTCATAGCTTTGCTAGGTTAGCATCCACCTAAGCTTCGCTTATGGGGGGGTGTTAGTGTAGTTTTTTATTTTTCTTATTTTGCTAGGTTTTTCCTACACTTTTAATAATCTCGCTTAGGTTAATAAAGTATGTCTTATTAGGTGAATGGTTGTGAGGTGTCACCTTCCTACATGTGAGCATCCATTAGCTATCTCGGGAAGATACTTTGCTATCTTTAGTCTGATAGATAGTTGCTCCTCATTGGTTGGTGTTGCCACCTCCTCCCTCTTCCTAGCCTATATAAGCATGCTACCTAGCGTGTATTTGCATCTCTTGTTTTTACATCCTCTTAATGCTATTCTGCTTCCAGCATTTGCATTACTCTCTTGGAGACTAACTCTACGATGCTATTTTGATTTTGTATCATTTGCATTCATAGTTTAGATATTTACTCTTTTCACTAGTTTTCTGGGTTATTAATCTTTTCAGATTCTAACACCTTCGAGACTGGTATATACAGACTTTCAGATTGTGATGGCATAGACCTAGCAAAATCCAATTGAGGAACACTTGGGGGTCACAATTCCATGGTTCTTCGGCATTAGATGTAGTTTATAGCAATAGAGACAGCTAGTATGATAGCAACAAAGGGAAGCACAACAATCTCAGCTATCCACCTTAACTAATGATCACCAATGCTTATTTTAGCCCTCTTTTGACCTGTTTGATGTCCCAAACTCCTTTCATTACCACCCCTCCCCCCCCCCACCCCCCGCATCCCAAATGTCACCATCCATGTCCATGTTCCTGCCTTTTGGCCCATTTTGATCTCTTTGCCTCTTTAGGTGACTTGCACGGTCCTAGTTATCCCCATATTCCAACAAATCTCACTCATATCCTCATTCTACTCCTAAAAAAATTCAATATTTGCCAAAAATTAACAAAAAAAAAATCATAAATTGCTTAAAATTATAAAAAGAATCCAAATATTGTCTAAAATTACCAAAAAATTCAAAATTTGCCAAAAATTACCAAAAAAATTCAAAATTTGCCTAAAATTATCAAATAAATCCATAAATTGCCTAAAATTATCAAAAAAATCCAAATATTGTCAAAAATTACCAAAAAATTAAAAAATTGTCTAAAATTACCAAAAAGAGTTCAAAAATTGTCCACATTTGCCAAAACGTTCGCAGGGGGTCATAATTACTACACATAGCCATGAATGCTTGAAAAACTAACAACACCCCTAAATTTCTATCAATTCCTACCCCACTTTAGCCCAATTAGGCTATACAATAGGACATAAAATATTTTGAACCCAACATGCCTCGCTGATTATTAAGAAGCAGCATAGTAATATCCTGAAACATTTTGTTGGACTTTGAAAAATTGGGCACAACGCGAATAGCACAAGAGGTGCCCCTATTTCCTTCCTCTTGTCATGAGCAATAATTCCCAATAGATCATTAGTCTTATTTATGTTGCAGTGGCCATGCTTAGTCTATCCTCGTTCAACAAATATATCAATGCTATCTCGAAAGCCTAGATATGTATTGAACTCTTTCATCCTCACTTAACCGAGGGCACAAAATAAGTAAGCATGAGTGTGAGAGCTTGGCCCCACTCAAGCACCATTTTTAGGCCCTTCAAGTGCCTTTTTCAAGGCCCAAGTGTCCTTTTCAAACCCCTCCAGTGCCTTTTTAGGTCCAAAGCGCCTTTTTAGGCCCCTCCAATGCCTTTTTAGCCCCCTCTAGTGCCTTTTTAAGCCCAACTCACCTTTTTTGGCCCTTTAAGCACATTTTTCAAGGCCCAAGTGTCCTTTTGAGACACCTCCAGTGTCTTTTTCGGCCCAAACACCTTTTTGGGCCCCTCCAACACCTTTTTAAGTCCAAAATGCCTTTTTCAGGCCCCTCAAGCGCCTTTTTCAAGGCTCGAGTGTTCTCTTCTGGACCTCTCCAATGCCTTTTTAGGCCCAAGTGCCTTTCTACAGGCCTTGTGAACCTCTATCTCCACACATACCTAGAGGAATATCCCCACATTGGCCTTATAATTGACTATAATGGCTATTAAAATATGTAGAATTATGCCTTACCCATCACAGCTCCCCATATATTGCATAACTTTGTATGCCTCCTCCATTACAAGCCCACACAAACATTCTCACCCACCAATAATGGTTATCCTTACTCTATGGATCGTATTGTTCCTACTTTTATAAAGATTAAAACTATTCCAATATTTGTTAGAAAACACAAAAATATTCAAATACCTATTAAAAATCCAAAAACATTTACATATTCCACAAAATAAAAACACATCCAAGTATATTCTAAAATACCAAAAATACACATGACAATGCATTACAATCAACATTTGTTGTCCCTTTGATTGCCACAAGTACAAGTAGAAACTCTTTATTCTCCTATGACGACAACAACAACATTACATTTACATAGTGTCTAACGAATTAATTATTCAAGCCTCCCTAGGGAAGGTGGTAAAATAGGGTGTCCAATTAATGGTGTCTCTTATGGCCTCATTCTAGAAGATGAAGCCCCTGGTGTCAACCCCTTACGTACCCACACTGCATCCATGGGAATTGGAAACCTCCCACCGCGTAGTTGTGCATTCAGCAGTTGTGTAAATTCCCTATCTATGAGTTGCATCTCTCGCCTATCGTCATTTTGGAATGCCTAATAATAACATCCCATCCAATAAGCAACTTCTCAGTGTACCTTCATCATCTGGTGCATTTTCACAAACACATTCTCCACCAACTTGTTTACTCCCAATGCAGTGATCACTCGTCGGGCCACATCCCACTCCTGCTGCATTTGATCAATAATCATTCACCATTCGCCATTGCTCCATGTCAAATTTTGCCTCACCCAAATGCTACTACAATTGCCTCACCTTCCCCTCACTTAACACTAATTGCTCATATAGCTTTAATGCTAAGAAGTTTGCTTTTGCAATTGCCTCCCTAAATGACTGTGATTGTGATTGTAATAACACCAATTCATTCTGCACAATCTCTAAACCCGCTTGCACCATCTTCAGCAATTCTTGTAACCATTGAGCCCGTGACCACTCCACTCACATTTCTGCATCACTTCCCTCTACTTGCATGTATTCCATGCGCAATTCCATTTCTAGTGATTGTGTTCATGCCTACTCTGCCTCCACCACTGATTGCAGCCATCTCACCTTTGTTTATGCCCCATCTTCTTGTGCCTTCTTCATCACTCCTAGAAAAAGGGCAACCTCCTGTTCTACATTCTCCACTCAAACTCTCTCTGTGGCTAACAATTTCCATAATTCCTCCATTTTTTATGACAATTGACCTTTGCCTCCCACCTCTAGTCATGGCTCCTCCACCTTTACACTGCTTGTCTCCCCTCCTATTGCCCCTTGTCCTGGTGTCCTGAGATTAATCAACTAATGTGTCTCACTCACTACTTCACCCCTACCAATTCCTCCTGCATCTTTCAAAGCTTCTCCCATGGACTTTTTAGGAGATTTTATTTCCCCCACCTCCTCCTCCACTCCTGACATACTCTCCATCTCCCTGGGTGGACTATTCTCCACCTACATCATTGACTCAACATCTAATATCACCTGCAATATATGTTGTGCTACAATCCCTGACAACATCATCAAAGCTGACAAGGGTGTTTCCTCTACCCTAATCCCTACCTCTTCGGGTTGCACTGACCCTTGTCCCACCTGACTTGCCTCGCCTAGCCCAAACATTAACACTTGAAGTTCTAACTAATCCACCAACTCCTTGGAGGTTTGCCAAATGTGCTTCACTCTTCGCCCTTGCCTCATCCACCTTCCCTAGCTAGCATCACCCTCCTACTATGACTAATCTAGTGAGCCCAACATACTTTAATTTGCATGACTCCCACAACATCTCAATACATCCAATAATTGTATTCTATTCTCCACCTTGCCTTATTTCATTCCCATGTTCTCCATCTACTCATAGCTATCACTCACCCAAGGCTTGTTCTTTCCTAGTCTTCTATGTACCCACTCTCTACATCCCACTACACTAGTACTTACTACACTTGACCTTTGGCTCTAACATTCAACCACCCAAATTCCTACTGACACATAGACCAAACCTGCTGCCAAATCATTACCGACACCTGCCATGCTTTATTATTTGCTTGGTATAGTAGTTGCTTCCTAACAGAACTGAACAAAATTGTTACTATTATGCACAATTGGAAGCACACCTGGCCTACAAATAATGATTTCCTATGCTATCATGTACTTTTAGTACCTCAATGATGTACTTGACTATAGGTATCGAGATGAACTCATGATATTTTTATTGGTTTCTCACTATTTAGCTCCAGTGATCCTTTGGTTTCACACACTATTGGTGTCCACTTATAAGTGCTTCCTCTCGTATAGAATGCCATGTGTACCTCGACCAATTTTGTGTGCTATCTTAGGTGATATCTTTTATCTAACATGTGACTATTTGTGTTCCTATTTTATTATTCTTCTGCTATAGCTTTTGATTCTTAGTAGTTGTCATGTTTTCTTGTACATTGTTCATCTTTTCTAGTACTTCTCCACGTGACATAGTATTCATATCACTATAGCTAAGCTAGTGGTGGTTGTACTTAGTCACTTTTTATCACATGCTCTATGATGACAATTAGTTTGCATCTCTTTTAAAAAGTGACAATTAGTTGCATTCATCTAAGTTTCATTTTATCTTGGGTTCCTCAAAAACAAACCATTGGCATATAAATTAGGATGCAATTCCTAAACATTAGTCAGTGACCTCACAACTGGTTATCAAATAATAGACAACAACATCAGCATCAACATCAAGATGAGCTTCTAGCACTCAACTATCATGGACTCTATCTCTTTGCAACATCCACACTAGCACTACACTTCATGAGTTCACCTTTTCATTCCACTCATGGCGTTATGTGGTTTTTGAATCTCATACAATTCTAGTCACTATCCAATTTCACCACCTCAAATGTTGCCTTGTGTGGCTTTTGTATCTCATTTAATCTCATTTACCCATATCCCATCTCATCTAATTCACTACATCATCTTTTCTCACACTCCATCTCCTTTCATTTCACCATATCACCCATCCATTTTGTGGCTTTTGAATCTCAAAAGTTGACACTCCACCTCATAGCCTTCAAATCTCCAACAATTTCATTTCCTTCCATTTTACATCACACTACATTTGTCACAGCCCATTTTATCACATTTTCATCCCATCTTCACTTTTTTAAATTCCTCTTTCTAATCCTCATTTTATCATTTTCCATTCCATGACACTTTGCCACACATTCGTTTATTTACACTTTTATTTTCATTCAAACTTTCATTTCATTTTCATATCATTACATTGCATTGCATCACATCACAACAAATTTCATTTCATTGCATATCATTACATTACATCACATTGCATTACATTAATTCTTATTCCATTACATACCATCCTATTTTTATTATATCTCATATCATACTTCATTACATCATATCATTTCTATTTCCTTGCCATTTCATCACATTTTTTATTCACTCACCAATTTCTTTTCATTTCATTACAATAGCTCTAATTATTCATTTACATATCATTTCTTTCATTAGACATTTTACTTTGTTTCATTACATTTCATTCTCTTTCATTCCCTATTTCATTTCATTTCATTTTGTTACCTATTACAATCCATTCCCTATTGCATTTTATTCCCTTTTATTACCTATTGCATTTCAATTCATTACCTATCATGTCACTACATATAATTTCATTCCTTAGACATTTCATTCCACTTCATTACCTATTCAATTTTACTTCATTTCATTTTAGTTCATTACCTATCATGTCATTCATTAGACATTTCATCCCATTTCATTACCTATTTCATTTTACTTCATTTCATCTCATTATCTCACATGGTATTACATCACATATCATTTCATTTTATCAAATTGTCATTACATTATGATTCATTTTTCACGATTCATTCCATTACATTACCTTACAACTCATTTTATTACATCCCATTGCATCATGTTACGTTTCATTATATTCCATTTTATTACATTCCATTACGACCAATTTCATTACATCACATTTCATTTCATGTCATTACATCATTAGTGACATACCATCTATTCTAATCATTATAAATATGTCATGCTATGTTAATCATTCACATATATATACGCATTCGCATCTACTGTTACCGTATCCATCAAATCACACAATCACATGCACATGTAAGTCCATGATATCATGAGTACACACATCTAAAACATCAATATGCTCAGATATCTCATAGAGCAATATCACAATCAGACAATCCATCAAAAGGTTAAAATCACATGAATATCATATCAAATGCACAAACATGAACATCAAATGATCATATAAGATGAACGTCTATAAGTCAAGGATCAACTAAGTACATCAACACAAATGTCCAATGAAAATCAAAAGAATAATCATACATAAGAGGAATTGGGCCACAATACATAATATACACTCATCCATGAGTAGGTGCCTAATCTGACGGTCCCTACTCACTAGGGGCACCCGTCCCCTCTTGAGGCACCTACTATGTCACATCTGTCAATGGTGCAACATGTCCAATCATAACGGTCTAACTCGACAATGCCCCATTTTTCCTCCATGGTGGTGGTGGTTGTAGCCCTAGTGTCATCACAGATATGAATGTCTATGAGGAGAATCTCAAAAAGAGTGACACTGGTGACAGTAGGCAGACACAGCTAGAACAGTTGGTGACTGTCACGAAAGAGATTCTATGAGAAGAATCTCAAAAAGAGTGACACTAAGGGGGAATGCTCCCGAGTTGTGACAAGACTCAATCCATGGATACATGAGCAGAAAGCTATAAAAGCAGGAAAGTGAAAGCATGAAAGCAACTATACAGAAAGCCTGAAGGTGCGTTGCAGGATGGAGCATTGGGAACAAGAGGTGCCTATTTACCAAGTTTTCACCTTCTTGGAAGATATTAATCTTTTTTTGCTACCATGATGCCTGTTTCAAGGTTTTCACCAATGGCACTTTTTTGTTTTCCAATTTTTTTGTATTTTTCTCTTTTTTTTTTTTTTTTGAATATTTGAGATTTTTCACTTTTTTTTGGTGTTATGAAGGCACCTATTGTTAGTTTTTCACTAGGGTAACAATTTTTTCAAGACTTTTCTGATTTTTATGATTTTTTTCAGGACATATAGATATGTACATAGAGCTTGCCAAGATTAAATCAACTGTAAAACCACTTCAGGTGGAGAGTGTTGACAGGCTCTTTAAGCACTTCTCCTTCGGTTGTGGAAAGCTGATAGGCACCAAATCCATATACTATAGTAATGATGTAAGGACCTAGCTAGTTTGGTTATAACTTTCCCTTTTTCACTCATTGTTGTTGATTCTTAGGGTTCTCTCTCAGGATGAGATCACCCAGCTGGAAATCACGTGGCCTAACCCTCCGATTGTAGCTTCGTGCCATTCTTTGTTGATATGCTCACAAATGATCACATGCCACTTGTTGTCATTTATCCAGTAACACAAGCTCTTGAAGTTGAGCTATCTTGTAGTCATCATCAGTGATAAGGCCTTTCATAGAGATTCTCAAGGTAGGAATCTCAACCTCTATTGGAAGCACAGCATCCACCTCATACACCAACACAAAGGGAGTCATGCCTGTTGGAGTTTTGATGCTTATCCTATATGCCCACAGAGCTTAATTGATTTGGAGATGCCAATCTCTCCCTGATTTGCTGACTGTGCAATGAATAATTTTTACAATCGCCTTATTGGATGCCTCAGCTTGGCCATTACCCTGGGGGTAATAAATGGAAGACCAATGTTGTGTGATCTTGAATTTCTTGCACAATTCCTTGAGGTCTTTATTCTTGAATTGTCCTCCATTGTCAGTAACGATTGAGGATGGTACATCATATCTGTAGATGATGTAGTTTGTGATGAAAAGTGCTATAGGTTTTCCATCAACAACTATAAGAGGTACTACCTCTACCCACTTCGTGAAATAATCTATAGCCGTGATAATGAACTTATGTCCATTAGAGGAGGTTGGGTGAATCTACCCCTCCAAGTCGAAGGCCCATTGTTGAAATGGCCATGTTGTAGTAGAGGGAATCAGCTCTCTGGCTAGAGCATGAATGAGATTCCCATGTAGCTGACACTGCTTGTAGGACCTAGCGTACTTGATAGCTTCTTGCTCCATTTTGGGCTAGTAGTAACCAGCACAAAGGAATTTGTGAGCTAGTGTCAGGCCATTGGAATGAGATCTGCAAATGCCTTCGTGAATGTCAATTAGTGCACGTTTGGACTCATCAAATTCTAAACACCTAAGGAGTGTTTCATCAAGACCTCTCCTATACAGATTGTCAGCAATAATGACATAATGTGAAGCATTACAGATTAGGTAATGTTTCTCATTTTGGGTCAGACCTTTATGGAATGGTTTGATTACAAAGCTAGGAATAGATGTGATGGTAGCGGGATGATTCTTGTCCTATAATAGAACAGATCATCCAGGAATCAGGGGTGTCATAGGCTGGGTAGTGTAATGCTTGCACCAAGACCACATGTCGAAGATCATTTTTTGGCATTTGTAGAAGGGAGGCTAGAGAGGCAATGGCATCAGCCACTTTATTATCTACTTGTGGAACTTGCTGGAAGGTGATGTGTGCAAAATACTTCTTCAAGTCATCAACCATGTGCTTGTAAGGAATTAGTTTATCATCCCTTGTTTGGTACACATCATTTGCTTGGTTTATAACAAGCTGAGAGTCACCAAAGATGTCTAACTAATCCACTCTCCATTTAGCTCCAATTTTCCTGCCATTGATCAAAGCCTCATATTCAGCAATGTTATTTGTACAAGGAAACATAATCTTATACATTTTGGGCAATGAGTATCTTTGTGGTGTAATAAAGAGTAATCCAGCACTCGATCCCTATTGCGTGAAGGACCCATCAAAGAACATAACCCATGTATGGTGTGTGAGTGTCAGAATTGACTCATCTAGGAAATCAATGTTCATTGGTAGAAGACTCTATATGGGTGCCTCGGCCAGCTGGTCTACAATTATCGTTCAACATATTGGATGTCAAACTCACTAAGTATCATGACCCATTTAGCCAATCTTCCTATGAGAGTTTCCTTACTGAGCAAGTACTTTAGTGGATCTATTTTAGCCACAAGCCGTGTAGTGTGGGCAAGCATGTAGAGTCTCAACTTCTGGGAAGCAAAGACAACTGCCAAGCAAGCTTTCTCAATAATGCTATAGTTCTTCTCATAAGAAACCAATGTTCGGCTCCAGTAGTAAATAGCTCTTTCTTTGTTGACTTTATCTTCTTGAGCCAACAGGATTCCCAAAGATGTCTCAGTGACTGAAATGTATAAAAGCAAAGGCTTCCAATGAATAGGAGGCATAAGAATTGGAGGACTGACAAGATATTGTTTGATCTATGTTAAGCTTTGCTCATAATCCTGGCTCCAATTGAATTTCACCCCCTTATGTAAGGTCTTTGTGAAGGGTTGTGATCTATCTGCCAATTGTGAAATAAACCTGCGAATAGATTGAAGCCTTTCTTGTAGTCCTCTCATCTGACTGATGTTCCAAGCTGGTGGCTTGTCCATTATCACTTGTACTTTCTCTGGATCTACTTCAATTCCTTTTGTAGAAACAATGTATCCCAGCAACTTCCCTGATGTGACACCAAATGCACATTTCTTAGGATTAAGCCAAAGACTAAATTTTTCCATATGATCTAGGATGGGTCCCAAATCTTGCAGATGAGTATTACGTTTAGCACTTTTGACCAAGTTATCATTGACATAGTCCTCCATGGTTCTATGCATCATGTCATGGAAAATTGTAGTAACAGCCCACTAATATGTAGCACCAGCATTCTTTAAACCAAATGGCATCACATTCCAACATTTATCTGATTGTATCCAAAAAAACCATCCATAAGTGAGTACATCTCATAGCCAGCCATCATGTCTACGATCATATCAATATTGGGGAGCAAAAAGTCATCTTTAGGACATGCCAAGTTAAGATCACGGAAGTCCATACAAACCCTGATAGATTTATTGTGCTTGGAAACTAGAATAATATTGGATATCCATTCAGCATAATCAATTGCATGGATGAAACCAGCTTTTAGAAGTTTCTCCAATTCTGCTTTGATGAGCAATGCAACATGAGGGTGCATTTTTTGAAGCTTCTATTTAACTAGTTTGAAGCCTAGTGCTATGGACAAATGATGTATGATAAGATTAGGATCCAACCCTGGCATGTCAGAGTATGTCAAAGAAAAATTTATTTTCTTTTCCTTGAAAAAGGCAATGAATTGATCCTTCTCTTCAGGTGACAGTGACTGCACCAGATGTATCATATGAGTATGTTCTTCTATGCCCAAGTTAATTGGCTGTGTAAGCTCTATTAACACTAATGATCTCTCCTAAAAGTGAATGGGAAGGACATCAAATATCTCATCCATGAGCACCTCAAAGAGGTTTTCACCCTTGGATACATCTTTTTTTTTTTACTTTTTTTGGATCCAACACTGCCACAATGTGGTTTTCACCATCGGACCTCTTGCATTTTTTCTTTTTAATTGTGTGACTGAGATATTTGATGTTAGCCTCAGTCATGTTTATGCTCTGCTCATTGGTGGAAGATGTTATAGGTTCGATAGAATTTAGGTAATAGGCAAGAGCATAGTCATTCTGGAACATGGAGACTTTGCTAGATGTATTGGGGTTCTATTCTAAAAGTTCAGGATGTGTGAGTGAGAGAGTAGTGGCTGGTTCAATTGCATTCAGAGTAGTCATTAAGTGCGTGGACCAGCAATTCAAGACCTACAGTGACTTCATCCACAGGTGTGTTCAAATGCCTTAGAATATGAATGTCAGTAAGTGAGGACTCTAGGACACTAGTTGGATCATACCCATGTGACCTAACCCTAGATGTTTCACCCACTTCAATTTGGTTTTCATAGACATGCACTTAGTCAATGTCTTTATCAGTAGTAGCTTCTGAAAGAAAGTCAAAATCATATTCATGAGAATCGGTGCTACATGGTGAGAGAGTATAGAACTCCCCAACAATGATAGGGACATACTCTCCTTCAACCTCTGGGTCATTACACAAATACTCAATACGGCATGACTGACTAGATTCTCCTTTTTCTACATGATATTTGAGTTGCTCAATATTGTCCTCAGAAGAATCACTAGTATCATCCACAGTGCTAACACGTGGCACAAAGTCATCTGGTTTAGTAAAGAATTTAGCGAGATCATAAGGGATAGGATTAGGATAGGAATCCTCATCATCATATTCTTCTTCTTGAGTATCTGACTTAGCTTGTGACTCATTTTCAGATGAACTCTTAGGTTTGGGGATGAATTTATTTGATCCCAAATGGAAAGGGACCTTCTTAAATCCTAGGCTAGTTGTATCACTATTGCTTCGAGCTTTTGCTTTGATAGGATTGATTAGGCCATTGTTATTGCACCCAATAGGGCCAGTTCACTTGTAACCAAAATGCTTCATAAGCCTAAGGCTAGGCCCATATTTCTTAGGAGTAATTTCTCGAGCTTGTTCTGTTAGGTCCACTGGAGCTTCTTCTCTATAAAGCCATGTAGCAATGGCTCTGTTTTCACTTTCATCTTCTAAGGGAACTGTAGCCTTGACAAAAGTGTCATTATACTTGGTCTGAGGTGTCAGCACAAATGGCTTCTTTGCCTCTAAGGGTCTCCCATAATGTTGAGGAGACTCTGGGAGAGATGTCAATGATAGCACTGGTTCAATGTGATACTCTCCCATGCCAATTTCTTTCAATTTGAATGATTGCTCAATCTGTTTCAACTTATTGTCATGATAATCAGTGGACTCACGGTTAGCAGGGATGAAAGTTTCAACAGCTTTGAGCATATTGCAGGTGTAGCTAGTGTTGGCAAGAATAGTAACTTTGGAGCCATGAAATGGGAACTTGATGCATTGGTGGTAAGTGGATGGCACAGCGCGCATCTCATGTATCCATGGCCATCCCAACAAAATGTTGTAAGCCAATGGAATGTCAAGCACCTGACAGGTGACATCCCTCTCTATAGGACCAACATTGATGGGTAAAACCACAAGACCTAGAGCCTTTCGTTCCACTTTGTCATACACTTTCATAGTGATCTTTCATTGAGGATTGATAGAGTCCTCAAAATAATTCAATTTTTTAAGCAGAGCAGCAGAGACAATATTTATGCCAACGCCATTGTCAATGAGTACCCGATGAACACGTGTTTGGTGGATCATAACCTTAATGCGTAGAGGCTAAATGTGTGGGTGATTTAGTGAGTTGTCATCTTCTTAAGAAAAAGTCATAAGGTATGGCGAGGTCAGGTGACCTACCATGGATTGAAATCACTCAAGATCAAGATCTTGAGTAACATTTGCCTCAGCAAGGGCTTTATCCAAAATCTACCTGTGAGCAGGCGAGATTTTAAGTAGCTCAAACATAGAAATCTAAGCATTAGTTCATTTTAGTTGATCAAGAACACTATAACTAGTTGTTGTCAAGTTCGTTGTGGGTTTTGCAGCTTTATCAGACAGACCAGCAAGGGCTTTGTCTTTGTGTTGTTCAGGATCTAAAGTAGGAGGAGCGAGAGTGAGTAACAACTTTAGCACAGTGTTACGAAGGCGCATTATCCATTGCATTGGAAGTAGGGCCCTCGAGACAAATGGTGTCTTGGGTTTGTTGTTATCTTGCTTGCCCTTAATGCTAATAGTGTTGCAATATTCAGAATCCATAGGTTCAACCATATGAATGACATTATCATCATTGGAATATGTATAGTTGACCTTATTATAGGGTTGTGGTTTCGAAGTCTCTCCTTTTTCATAAGCTGGGAAAGGTTCTTTGAATGCCTTGTGATCCGAGTTTTTGTTATGTCCATCTACCACAAGATCTCCAACATCAATCATGTCTTGGATTTTATGGTGCAAGTTTATACAATTACTAGTTTTGTGTCCCTTGTTTTGGTGATACTCACAGAATGAGGTCTCATTCCACCATGGTGGATGTGGTTGTGGATCATAGGGATGAGGGTTGTCCATTGCTAAAATAAGCTTGTGCTGTAGCACTGTTTTGTAAACCACATCCAGGGGGTCTCCCAAAGGAGTGTATTCTCGCTTAGGGAATGTTGCCCATGAGTTTCTTGGTTTGTTCCCAAATTTCTTATTGTCAGGGGGAGGTTTCTAAGCATTTTTGGCCACTTTAAGGCCGTCTGTGAGATTAAATGCGGCTTTAGCAGGTTTGGGTGTGACATTGTCAACAACTCCATCATGTACAATTTCTTGGTTCTTGTTGACATGTTTGGTTTTATCCCTGTTGGAAGTGGAACCTTATTTTATGTCTCTTTAAAGAGTGAGTTCACCTTTCTTGACCATAAATTCTTTGATATGGATAGCCTGTGTAATCATGTCTTCAAAGGTACGTGGACCTTGTAGTTGGACTCTATACCCAAAATCAGGTAAGAGATTATCAGTGAAAATGTCAAGCTTCTCTATTTCTGGGATTTTATGGGAATACTTAGTGTATAGTTGTCTCCACCTTTGGAGGAAAGTGAGAAAAGGTTCACCAACCTTCTGTTTAAGGTTGCATAGATCTCGAATATTGACAGGGTGTTGTATGTTATGAGAATATTGTTAAACAAAGAGATTGGCAATTTTGTCAAACGTCTTGATACCAGGAGGTAAATGTGAGAACCACTCCAAAGCCTGACCACATAGGCCTCTAGGGAATAAATGCATGAGGTAGGTTTGATCATGTATAAACTCCATAGACAAAGCACCAAATTCTCACAAGTGATCTTGGGGATCAGTAGTACCAAAGTACTTGTCATATTTGGGTAATTCTATGCCTCGTTGGAAAGGTAGCATGTTTATGCTTTTGTCAAATGGAAATGGACAAAGGGCATCCAATGTGTATGTCTTTGTGGGTTTCCCTTTCTCATGCATCATCTGAGCCAATTGGTCTTGCATAATTTTCTATTGTTTTTGGAGTTTAGAAGTCTCAGTTTCTTCTTCAGGCGTGATAATGGTTTCCACATTGAAATGAGAAGGTAACTTTTCTCCCTCTTGGGCAAGTTTGAGAAAGTACTTTTCTTTCTCTTCATTGAGTAGGATTCCCATGACCTTTTGGAAGTTTTTGTCTCTTCAACTTTTTTCTATGCGTTCAGGGAGTATTTCCACCTCTTCCTGTTCCTTATCAATGTCATAGTCTTTCTCTTTCTCTTTGTCATTCCTAGGTGGTTCTTGATGTTGACTATGACTACTATGTTTAGGTTCACGATTAGTCATTATAGGAACATGTTCAGTTTCAGTGTGTTGTGTTTCAAAAAGTCCTCTAAAAAAAAGATCAGACATCATGTTTGGTAATGCAGGACCTCTTCCTGTCTCAGTATCCTCTTAGTAGAAAGGATTTCTAAGTTGTTGCAGGTTTATGGAAAATGTTTGTTGAGTTTGAGGTGACCTGGTAGGTGAGGGGGATTGTGAAGATGCCTCACTAGCCAAACTAGATATCGATTGTGTAACGAAAGGTAAGCGACCTCTGTCACAATTACGACCCCTGGCATGACCACGTCTAAGTCTAAGAGGATGAAATAGGTTGTCGCTTCTGGTTGCAATAGTCATAGACAAGGACAAGAAGCTAGAACCTAGAGAAGGACTGCACTACGACTGAGTCTCAAAAAAGGACAAGATAATAGCAAGAATGTTGTACACTAAGGCACAAATGTCTAATTTAAAGGCTAGAATAGCTAGAGATTATGACCAATGTGACACAAAGTGTGACAACCATTAAGAAACAAAGAAAAAAGGTAACTTAAGAGATGAGACCAGTTAAAGTACAAGACACAAGTCTTCAGATCAGTGAAGTGTCACTATTTTAGGACTGTTTGTAGACAGAGAGTGATAAGCGAACGCAAAAAAAGATAACATGTAGGCTGCAAATAGCTAAAACAGACCCAAATTGGTAATGCTGACACAAAGTCTCGCACGAGAAACTTTTGCAGGCCATGGGAAGAATTTTTACAGGCCGCGCAAAGAATTTTCCTGGTTCATGTAAGGGTTAATGACAGTGTTTTAATTTTGCGCAAGAAAGTTCACAGGGTCGTGCGAAGACTCATGATAGAAGTTTAATTTTGCACAAGAACAAAATGATTTTGCACGAGGATTGGATGATTTCGTACAAGACCCAAATGATTTTGCGCAAGAAGGCAGACCAGTTTTACAACAGCAACTAATTTTGACAAGGTTTTTGGACTTTTTGGACAGATTGGGTAGATTTTTGAGACAAGTTCAATTAAACAGACAGCGAGATTGACCTTGCAAGACATTTGGACAAAGATTCAAGTTTGCAATTTAGGCAATGTGTTCAAAGAAGACAATGGGAAGCAAGCAGTAGTCAAAAATAGTCTTGTCGTGGACAAGGCAACTCGACAAGATAGGGGAGTCTTGACTTTTGTTTGTTGTAAAATGGTTTGGACTTTATTGATGACTTGATAACAGACACACTTTATCCCTAGAAAGAAAAATTGGTGGAGAAGGAAAAACCATTGTCCCACATCTTATGTGCATGCGTGTACCTCACACAGTCGTGTCACCCCCTAGAGGGCACCCGTGTTTTTGGTATGTTCAAAGGACTCAATAGTATACACTGAACGAGCACCCTTGTGGTAGGGGACGAGCACGTATACCACATTCAAATGTCCAGTAGTGTGCCTATGGTGAGTTCTACAGGAGAGATTCTTCCCCCTCCTTGCACAAAGATTATGCCTCCTTTCGGAGGTGAATCGGGTAGCTTCTAACTAGGAGGTTTTTACTTGGCTTCTGTTCGAATTAATCCCAGGTGGCTTCGCAAGCAGAGTTGAGGCCAATAGCCCACACCAACATTTGAAAGTGCACAATACTATCTTAACAAGCTAGGGGTAGGTTTCGACCAGTGCACAGACAGAGATTCCCCTTGATATGTGATATCAAGAATTAAGGGAAAGAAATTAATCCGGCTTTAGAGTCTTTCGCTCTATAAAGCATCTTGATTATAGTGAGTTGGAATATCCGGTGAAAGGAGTGTGCTCACTTGGGTCATACCCGAAGGTTGGATCACTCTGGTAGGCCCTTTAAAGGATTGACACAGACTAGTGGTTTAGATCTAAGGGTTCGAGTTTCTGATTTCCTCAAGGGGAAAGAGCATAATCCTCTACCTTATTTCCTTGCCCAAACATGCAAGACAAGTTAATTACTGACTTGGCTTAATCAATCTAAACTCATTCTTCCTTAAAGATTTTGATTCCCTAAAAAGGAAATCGTTGTCTTATCATAGAAGAGAATAAGCATTGGAGAACCACCAAGCTGCTTGCCTTCTTCGAAATGTCATCTTTCAGAAGTGTCTAGGTTTCTGATTCACTCTTGGTCATGACCTCAAAGAAGTGAAGAGCATATTCCCCTATTCTTCCATCTTGCACCCTAGGAAGTTCACAAGCCCCTAATTAATCTAATTTTGCAAGTAAGAAAGGAAGACACACATTGTTTTGTGAGTTTGAAATATTGTCTTTGACAAGCGTATCTTTGACAACGTCCTGCAAGCAAACTGTCAGTCTATTTTTGAGTGGGTTTTAAAAGGAATCTTCAGCAATACGTCCTTTAAACAATAGTTAAGCTGCAAGAAATCAAAGAAAAGATTAAGACAAGTATGTTAGCAAAATCAAATAAGCTGAAGATCAAAAAATAATGCTAAAAACTTAAACTACTGTCATAGGATTTCGTGCAAAATCTTTGTTCAAGCCGCGCGAAATTGTTTGCAGCCCTCGCAAAATTATTTTATGGCCCTCACAAAGAAACTAGTGCCATGCAAAATTTCACACGCTCAGACACTTTCTCATTCAACCCGGAGAGAATCTTCGCATGAAGATTTTAGATCCTCGTGCAAAAATAAATAGTCTTGCGCGAAGATTCCCAAATTTGTACGAAATCATACGGACAGAGAATTTAAAATTTGATTTAAAAAAATGCAGAGAAGCCTTGAGAAATTGATTTTCTTGGGCCCCATGGTGGGCGCCAGAAATGTACCTATGAAATGTGGGCCTTTGAACCTCATAGACACTTTGACATAGTCATTACCTAAGGAAACATCCTGGAATAAACATTGAGTTATTTATCCAAGAGATCCGATAGAGTGACCTGTCACCTTCTATCTAGAAGGATTTGCCTAATTAATGTCCTTAGATTTAAGGTGTAGACAACTAGACCTTCTAAGAATGAAGGATTTAAATGAAATGCAATTAGTCTATATGATCGTGCAAAGTATTCTAGAATGAAAGATGCATTCTAATCTAAGAACATGTAAACTAAATTAATCTAAATGCATGCAAGATTAAATCTTAATGACAATTAAGCTAACAATGAAAAGATGTAAGAATATGTTAAAGCAAGGTGAGTGCAAAATGCAACAGCAATTCGATAGCATGAAAATTCAACCTCTGTAATGAGGAAATGAGGGTCTCTTAAATAGACTTTCCTGGAATCCATTAATGCTTGAGATCGATTTCAATCAACGGTCAGGATTGAAGATGAAGTTCAGTCATAAAGGAAGATTCCTGAATCAAAGGGAGTTAGCTAGCTCAGATCTTAGTGTAAGAGTCAGTCAACTCAGATAGACTTTAGTGTCAGAGTAAGTGATTTGAGTCATTTCTAATTTGATCAGCAGTGAACTAGGAATTTTCTTTTTGAACTGAAGAGAGATTTTGGAGAGATTTTTAATTTAATAAAATGAGATATGACCTCATAAATACCTTTTCTTATTTAATTAAATGATTTCATTCAATTAATTAAAATAGGCATATTTATTAAATTTAATAAATTTAATTCCATAGTACAATTAGCCTTAGGATATAATTTAATTTAATTAAAGTATAAATACTTAATAATTAAATTAAATATTAATCAATAGGTTTAATGTGACTAATATGAGTAAATACTATAGGAATTAAATAATAAGCATGATGAATGCAGATTAGGTTTTCTGCATCTGACAATTAAGTCAAGTAGTGAGTAGCAGAATAAGAATTTTCTTATTAGAATAGGTCTTAGAATTGATCAGAAATAGACTAGAATTGGTATCATGGCAATAAGCCAATCTTGGGGTATTACACCTCTAGCCCACTTTCTCCCTCTGCCTCTCCTTGGACCACCCTCATCATCATCATCCTCTACCTCACTCAATAGCTTAGCAATCCCCAAAATAGGCTTAGTCATATCTATGTATCTAAGGAAGGGATGCTCCTGAAACCACCGTGCATAATCTCCCTCCATCCCTGCATCTGCCACCCTATCTCACAAGGCCCGTGGCTATGGTGTGTCTATCATCTACAAGAAGGCCTCTAGATAGGCCTCATACTCTAGAGTTGGGCCCCACAATTCCCTCTCTGACTATACCCAGGCATAATGTGTTGTCCCCTGTGGCATGCCTTGTCATCGGCCAAACTGTCTCACCACCCACCTGAAACAAAACCACTCTATCATGGCTGGAATCCAACCAAGAAAATACCTTGGGCTAAAGAAATACACCACCTCATCATTATCCTTTTCCCATGACTTTGTGAACCTATAAGGTCTCCACACGACCTCATCAACATCATCCAAAATCCACTGCCAATACTCTGTCTTACCCAAATGGGGATGCATGATCACACCAAAATAAGTATACATGAAGGGCATACCCTTAGGCCATTATTGTGCACACACTAGATGAGTAATGGGCAAATGCTCCCATGTCCATATCTATAACAAAATAACCCCTACTAATAATGATGATGTGTCAGAATACACCACCTTATGTAAATTGTGATATAAATGGGCCAAAATATAGCTACCCTAGGCAAATCTGTGTGGCTCGTTGATCATATCCTATATCAAGCAGCCCCATCCAATCGAACACCCTCACCCTCAGTGATTTGGCAATAGAAATCCCCCTATCAAACAAGCAAACACCATCGATAGTGCATCATACTGTAACATCTGAAACCATGATACATTGTCATCACCAATGTTGTCATCCCTAGATAAGTCTTGAAAAGTTGCACCACTTATTGTCTAATCATAATAAACCAAATCCCCTATAGTCAAGATCTAAAATATCCTATATACATCCTCGGGAGTCACTATCATCTCCCCCATGAGCAAATGAAATGTGTTGTGGTTTGAGTGCCACTGCTCATCCACTACTATCAGTAATCTCCTGTTCACTCAAAACTAGGGCATCTATAACAAATATGTCAACCCACATCTATCCATCACTTGGCATTCTATGCCCGTCAAGCAACCTACTACCTCTAAGGGCCATGGATACAGTCCTCATACCATGAGCTTTTTCCCACACACCTATTTTCCTTCAAGACATAAAAACATCAATTTTCATCACAAAGTGATCATTAGACATGAGTCTCATATTTATATCTAGCTACCTAGCTACTGGTTCTATTATGGACCTATTGCTCGTCTTTCTCTATCCTTAGTTAGACTTGCTTGTTTTCCCTACTCTGTATCTTGAGCTAGGGCATCACCCATCTATTATCAGATTGATCCTATAATATCACTTCACGAATACCCAATTACTATTGTTTACTTATTCTAGCAATTCCTGGCTGACAGACTTAAATCTAGCCTTTTGCATTATCTTAGGCTCAACGGAAGCCCTACACCCAATTTTTGCACTCTGTTGCTCTTTTGCACTATTTCCTAGGACATATGTGCTACCAAATCAATCCAATGCATTGAAATAGGCAAATGTGTTCCTTTAACATTCAAAAGCACTCTTCCATACACCATATGTGCTATAAAGTGTATATGTGCTAATAAAAGGGTCATATACACTATTTCTCGAGAATAAGTGCTATTTAGTGCAAAAGCATTCAAAAACATAACATATGCACTATAAAAGTGCTCAAATGTGCTAAAAATTTTTAATGCAGCATTAAAACCCCTATATGCACTATTATTTTATCCTCTGTGCTAATCCACCTAATATCCAAGGTTTTATATGTGTTGATTCACCCTATGCATGCGCTAAATCATTACTCAAATGCGCTTAAAGAATGCATATGTGCTAAAAGAACATATAAATGCACTAAAAGACTAAAATTACCACATTTACCCTAAAAATTCATGCAAAAATCCCAAAACACAAGTACAAATGCAAAAATCTCAAAAGGGAAAATCTCAATGACTTACCGGGACACTGTAGTCTATTGGACGCTCATATCTATGACCCCCTTTGAATCTGTGCTCTCATAAAGGGACCACCATCCTTAGTGAATTAGAGCTCCAAATCACCAAAAGCAAAAGGGAAGTGTGAAAATGACAAGGGTGAAAGGTCTTTTTGACCTATTTAACCCAGCTAAGCGACATTTATATTACTCCTTCCCCCTATCTACCCACCATTCGAATCTTTTGCTCCCTCTCATGAATCAAGTATTGTATCAGACATCCTTTCCCATCAAATTTCTAACATTTTAGAAATAAAATTGGAACCTAATTAACTTTTGCAATCCCATATTTTCTTTGAATTTCATTTCTAAGGGAGCAATATATCAACATCAAACTGGGGCATTCAAGCTGGGTCATCAAAATTTTCTAAAAAAATCAAAAATGGCCTGCCCCAGCCAAAAATTTCAAACATCAAGACTACCAAAACCAAGGTATCTAAACAAAAATATTGCAACACCAAATCAACACCGCAATCAAATCATCAAATCAATGACAATCAAAACATCAAATCATCAATGAACAGATATCAAATCATCAATAGACAAACACCATGATAATAGTGAAATGTCAAAATATCATCAAACAGACATCCAATCATCAAAAGTTGACCTAAAATCAGAAAGTCAAGACAATCTTTGAACTAATGTTCTTTGCATATTAGCTCAAAGAGGGGCATTTGTAGACACCCAAAAATTGGCAAAGATCTAAATCACACAATTTTGATCAATTAGTGCAAATTAAAGAGAAAATCAAAAGAAACACAACAGAATTTCAAATCATAAACCACATTAGGTCATTAATTATCTATCAAATCGACAAGACCTAAATCAACTTTGAAAGAGGAGAAAAACATTCAAATTCATAAAATGAAATTCAAAAAAAGAGGAAAAAGGAAAAAGTGTTGAAAATAAATAAGACATTTATTAAACCAAGAGAATCATTTATCCTCACAAAATTGGAAATCTCCCTTTTTCATTTTAACAGAATTGAAAATATCCTCAATTATTCTCAAAACCAAGTCTATTGGACTCTTCCTCCTGGCCTCTTATGAGATATTTTTAGTTTCAATTTCACCCATTAGTCAAAGGTAAAAATCATGATTCTTTCCCCAACCCCTTTCGAAATCCTATAAGTATGAGGGAAATCCAAGAGGCAAGGACCCAAGTTTTAGGCATCTGCACTATAGGCATATTTTGATTCATCATTTTAGCATTATCATTTTAGCAAGTTCGTAGCACTTTAGTATCACTTTTATGTTATTTAGCATTATTTATTGCATGTTTAGCTTGTTGCATATCCATTTTGATAGCATACAATCTACATTATGGTCATAGATCGTGCATGCATTCTTGTAGAATCTGCATTTTTAGCATACTTCCATTCTAGAACTATCACTAAGATGTTGGTATAAGAGCTATTTTAGTAGTTGTAGGTAGGGAAACATGAGATTCTTGTAGAGATTACACTCTAATGATAATGTCTTGGGTTTAGTTTAGTTCGTCATCAATCTATTTGCTTTCTACACTAAAGTCTCGTGAATATGCATTCGCACCGTGTACAATATGCATATGTGAGTTTCCTAGCAATCTCTAACAAAATGAGCCTATCCAATGGATATCTCAGGAGCTTCTTCAAATTCACTTGTGTGCCTACAACCCTTAAGTATGTGAATGTTTTGAACTGAATGTAGTAGGCGTTGATCTATGTGATTCTGACTGCTACCTCTACCGACATCCATTTGGCATAATCACCCTCTATGAATCGAATG
Source organism: Cupressus sempervirens (assembly GCA_028749045.1). Classification (NCBI taxonomy): domain Eukaryota; kingdom Viridiplantae; phylum Streptophyta; class Pinopsida; order Cupressales; family Cupressaceae; genus Cupressus; species Cupressus sempervirens. The sequence continues at coordinate 683,215,497 of CM053784.1, read as the reverse complement.
ATTATGAATATAAAGTTATCATTCACTATCCTATACTCTTTTCTTTGATCTAAAATTTTTCATCTTCAACATTTAAGGATATACCACATAGGGTCATGCATTAGCATCTAGCATGCTACCTCTTTTGTAAAGTCCTAGGTAGTCAATTTTTTTGGCCACCAATAAATATACCAAATATGAGGTCATGTAGAATTTGGATTCAGCCTTAACAACTATCATCTCCTCATCCAGGTTATCACTCAGCATTGTGGCCCAATCAATTGGTATCTTGGCCATTTGGATGGTTTCTATGAAATGGACCATCCAGATATTGAGATGTCCAGCTATTGGTAAACCCATAACTCTGCTTAAAAGCACGATGGTGTATCCCACCTCATCCTTCATGTATCCCTAATTCAAGTCTATTTTTCTAACTCTATGGCCCACTGGTGTTCTATCAATCAAAAATGATGATTGGATTATCTCTTAGGCTTCCTTCTCATGATCTTGATACCATCTTTCTACTCCTTCATAAGATATGTGTACATATTGATCAACCCTTGGTAGGTTGAATACCTTCTCAATGTTTTGAGGTTTTAGGTTAAGGACTATCTCACATGTGACACTCTTGACAACCTTCTCTTCAGTGACAATTTTTGGCAAGAGCTATGATGAGTTTTGAAGATTGCATGGAAGTTGGATTTGATGCTACATTGACTAAACCTAATCAGATGAGTGATCACACCATTTTAGATCTTTTTCTTGGCTTATTGCAAATGGTGAAGAAGGTGTTCTAGTCAATGTGTCCAAGCTCAGTGTCTCTTATTTTAGAATGTCCATCCTAAAATTGATATTTCCTTGGTGTACCTTGATATTTGAAAACTACACGTTGGGAGAAATATTTTCTATAAGTGAGGATATGAAGATGCCATTTTATCTACACAAGAAAGGAGACATTAGTTCAAAGAGCTAAAAATCTAACCCAAAATAAACCCTAACAAACAAAAAAACCTAGCCCAAAACACTCAATAATAATCAAAACAGTCAATTTCCCCCCACCAAGCCCTAGAATCCACAATAGCACACCTAACACACCCTTATATGTGTGCTAAGTGTGCTAAATGGCCATTTTGTGACTATTTTAGTGTAGTTGCACATGTACGCACCCTAGTGAGGTGCACACATGCACAAGGAAAATGCAGGGGGACTTAAGTCCTTTTTGCTTCTTATATACTAAGGGTGTGTACATGTGCACCTTGATTCTTAGGATTAGTTTTTCTATCTTTAGTTTCAAAAAGGTGCCCACATGCGCACCTTGAATTGGTGCACATGTGCGCACCTTTTGGTTGACTTGGGCCTTAGGTCCTTTTTAGGGTATCTTTTAGATTTTAAATGAACAAAGGTGTGCATATGTGCACCTTGAGGAGGTGTGCATGTGTGCACCTTTGGTGTTTAACATTTTGTGTTGTCTTGTGTTTTGCATGGATGTGTTTTGTGTGCTACTGTGCATTTATGCACCATACACTTAGAATCTTCCAATTTTCTCATATTCTGACACCCCAAACTTGCCCAGTCATAGATTAAGGCTTGAAGTAGACTCATGAAGAGTCCCAAAATCACCCAAGCACTGAACTAGGAGTCTAGGAGACAAAAAAACCAAAAACTAGGGGGGTCCCCATTTCTAGGAGAAATGGGGTGTGTGTGTTGAAACCACATCAATGATCATAGATGGATATGCCACCATCTATCATCTATTATCTACATAACATGATCAATCATGTGAATGATTCATAAAAGTCTAAGTAAAGCCTACTATTGTAGATGATGTAATCAAGAGTCATGCCCCCCTCTACGTATCACCACCATCTCATGCTACAATAGACCATAAGCATCATTACACCATGATTAGGTTATAGTCTAGCTATTATCAATTAATGGCCTCCAATGAATAGAGTCTCAGTCGCACAAAAAATTTAGTTTTATCTTCTATTGAAAAAATCTCTAACTTCTATACTACCCTCGTGTGGGCCCCAACTTCAAGGAAGAAAACACATGACTCCCTTCACTTTTTCTTCTCCCATTCAAACTGTGAGTTTCCTATCAAGACAAGAACACACACTCACACTCTTCACGCTAAGATAAACCATGTAATAAAAGACAAATAAAACTTAGATCTATCATTGGTATATTTCTTGTAATTGAAAAGGTTAAGTACATCTAAAGATATAATTTTAGCCCACCTTTATCCAATATTACTCTCCCTTTCTTTAATTTTAAAATTATTTGAAATGCATTTTCCCAAAACTATTTTGAGTTTTCCAACCACTTATGAGTTTAATTGAACACCATATTTAAGTCTTCTTAAACCCACAATAACTATTAGTTTCATATGGGTTTTTGGATTTGAATCACAGATGATAGATCACAAATTCTAGACAATTCTAATTTAATAACTAGATGCAAAGTAGCTTCTAAAAGACTACCTTGTTCAATAATTCTACCATCTCATGGGATTTTTTACATTTCCCATTTTGACATCAACCATATTTACACTCTGCCTTGACTGATCACTTTGCTTCTTCCAAAATTCACTTGCATAATACTCAAATTTATGACAGCAATGGCATTCTAAGTTACTCTTCTTCAAGTTGTAGTTTTTCTTACCTCCTCTAGAATTATTTTGAGAGTTGCTTGCTCCCCCTTGATTTCTACTCATCCTAAGCTTTCTCCTCCAGCATTCCTCTGACTATTTTTTCCATGACCTCTACTTCTTGAGCCTCTAATGGAGCCATTTCTTCTTCTCCCCCTGCCTCTTGAATTTTCTTGAGCTTTGAAAGATGCTCTTGAGAAGATGTAGTTGACCTTTTAATCCGGTGCTCATGGGTTTGAAGAGTACCCATCAACTCATCCATTGTCAATGTTGTGAGGTCCTTTTCTTCCTCAATGGTCATCACAAGATTGTCACACTTTTGAGGCAAAATCCTAAATATCTTCTCCACTATCCTTTTCTCTTCATACTTTTCTCCATTTGATTTGAGTTGGTATATCAAACTAGAGTTTCTTGAGCGAAAATTTGCAATAGGTTCATTATCCTTCATTTGAATTCATTTGAAGGTTCTCAAACTCCCTTCTAATCTTTTTTATTTTCACTACTCAAACTTTATCAGTTCCTTTGAAATTGGTCTCAAGGATATCCCATGCTTCTTTTGAATAGTTAGCTACTACTATCTTAGGAAAATTTGTTTCTATCATGCCTACCTCAATTAAGCTTAATGTTTTGCATTCCTTCTTCTTGACTCCTTTAGTTGAGTCTTTTGATGGTTGGTGAGGGAATCATACTATGTTGGGTCAGTTACATCATTAAATTCATTCACCACAAACTCCCACAAGTCATTTGAAACCAAAATTGTTCTCATTTTCTTTGCACAAGTTCCATGATTTTGTCCATTAAAGGATAGTTGTTGCTACCATATCTTTCTTGCATCTCCTACCATGTCAAACACCCAGAAAACTATGCTTGAGTTCATGAGGATGTGGGGCCTTATAGCTCTAATACCATGTAAAAAACTTTAAAAAATTTTCCAACTTGAGAGATGACTAACCAACAAGGGGCACTGAGCTTGGCAAGATCAAGGAGTCGAGTGTTACAAGCTAGCATTTCCATTGCACCAAAAGATCAATCTATCAATGTCTGATACAACCACTAAACTTATAGAACATAGGAGGTGGTTAATCCATGTTATGAATCTCAAAGGGGACCATTGGTGATTAGTCCAACAATCCGCACCCAAGTGTTACCCAAGGAGATTCGAACCTGTGACCAAGCTCTAATACCACTTGTTATAAGCTAGGGTTGCCGTTGCACCAAAAGATTGACCTGACAATGCTTGATACAACCACTAGACTTATAGAACATATGAGGTGGTTAAACCATGTCAGCAATCTCAAAGGGGAACATTGGTGGTTACTCAACATCGAGTGACAGCAAGGAGTGTCGAGTTAGTTCAGCACCTATAGTGACCAAGTATGCTCAGTCAATACTGAGACTTAATGGAAAATAAGTTGAGTTAACTTACACAACAACAAAACTGAGTGATCTTGGATAATATAGTGATGTAAGGACCGAGTAATCTCAGTTAACATAGTGACCAAGTGAACTCGGTCAACACCACTAGGTGGAATACTCAGTCAGCACAAAAATAGGACAAAGGACCAAGCTAGGAAGGAACTAGATTTTCAAGGAGCTTAGTTTGCAAGGGGACCAATCTAGAAAATAACTAACTAAAAATTTGGTTTATCCTCCATTAAAACACAAAGACTAATGCAAGGAAGGATAGGGAAAACTAGGGCCAATGGCACAACCAGCTCTCTAAACCACCCTGCATGAGTTAACACAACGAAAGAAAACATAAAGACTAGCAACCAAAGGAGGAAGAAGAGAAAAATACTTTCATTGATTCTTCAAATATTTAACATACATGCCTAGCTGTAAGGTCTTTTGGGTTACGGCCAAATAAAAATTACATTCATACACAAAGATTAGCAGCAAATTCGCACTTTCCAATTATGCTCTACAATCCTCTTCAAAACTGCCTAAAAACCCTTCCCTCCTTAAATCTAAGCCTAAACACTCTATTTATACTAGCCAATATGGCTTATAGATCATTCTAGAACATGAAGAAGCCAAGAGTTCACTCACAACAAATATTAAATGAAAATAAACCTAACATTAAATGCACAAGTCAGCCTGCATCAGCAATTAATTGTCCTAAAATCAATGTCCGAGAAAACTTGTGATATCTCCTAGCCCTAATTGAGTTAGAACTCACACTTCAAACTATGGGTAGATATCCAAGTTCTCTACAACCCCTTAAGTGCACAAAGACTGATTCATCAAGGAAAAGTGTGCATCAATTCTAGAAATTGTCACGTAGAACTACTAGAAATTGATGTTTCAGGAGAATTGCCATATCTCTCAAACTATAAGGAGTTAGAACTTGTGCTCTAGAAAATAGATATTAATCTAGGCCCTCTTCAATATTTTAAGTGTACATCTCTTCATTAATAAATTAAAATTAGTTATTTGGTCTACAACAGGCACCCAGAAACTAGAAAACGCAGTTTCAACAAAACCCAGTTTCAATAGCAAAATAAAAATTGAAAACATCAGGATAGTAGTGCAACCCAGGATGCTCCTACATCAAACAACTAGGGTTGGAATAAATGATTCTCTTGAATCATTGAGATGTCACAACCTAAGCTGAATCCAACTCAGATTGAGAAATTCATGAAGCATCTTCCATAGGTCTATTCTTCCGCTTCACCAAATATTCATAATAATCTTTTCCTCTTGTGCTCTTACCAATTCTCTAATACAATACCTATTTAACTTCTTCAATTTACTTCTTAGGATATTCCTCTAACATAGTAACTTCGTCATCTGATTCATGATACTTGTATAAATCAACAACTTTGAATATATGAGATATATCCATGTCATCAAGTAACTCAACTTCATAAGCATTTCCACTGTCAAATTTCTTCAAGATCTTACAAGGTCCAAACTTCTTCATCTTCAACTTACTATATGTTCCAACTGAAAATCTTTCTTTCTTCAAATGAACCATCACTTCATCGCCAACTTGAAAATCATGATGTCTTCTAAACTGATTAGCATTCTCCTTATACTTCTAATTACTTTGTTCTATCCTCAACTTCACTTCCTTATGCAAAGATTCCATAAAATCAGACAATTCTTCTCCTATAGTACTTCTCTTTTCTTCACCAGCAATATCTCTCAAATCTAATACTTCTCTAGGCTTCATTCTAGTAACAATCTCAAAAGATGTCTTTCTTGTACTCCTATTCACAGAATTATTATATGCAAATTCAGCTTGTGCCAATACCATCTCCCAATTACTTAGCTTATTCCCAACTAAGCATCTCAACAAGTTACCCAAGCTTCTATTCACCACCTCTATCTATCCATCTATTTTTGGATGGAATGTAGAACTAAACTTGAATTCAGTACTCATCTTCTTCCACAAAGTCTTCCAAAAATAACCAACAAACTTGTTGTCTCTGTTAGAAATAATACTTCTTGGTAATCCATGCAATCTCACAATCTCTTTAAAGAGAAGTTTAACAACATGCTCAGCATCCAATGTCTTCTTACATGGTATGAAATGAGCCATCTTAGAAAATCTATCCACAAAAATAAATATGGAATCATACCCCTTCACTATCTTAGGCAATCCAAGAACAAAATCCATATTGATGTCACTCCAAGGTTTCTCAGGAATAGTAATAGGTGTATACAAACTAGTATTTTGACTTACTCTTTTTGCAAGTTGACAAAATCCACAACTCTTTACAAATTTTTGAACATCCTTATAAATTTGTGGCCAATAATACTTCTCTTTTAGCAAACTCAGTGTCTTATAAGTTCCAAAATGTCCAGCCAATCCACCACTATGCTTTTCCTTAATCAGGTCCAACCTCATAGAACTTTTAGGAATACAAAATTGAATACCTTTGAACAACATACCTTCTTGAATGAAATAGTAATCATACTTACTTATGTGATTTTTTAGATTTGATGCTTTCCATTGTCTCCACGCCTCAAAAAAATTAGGATCAGCATCATACAACTCTTTTATTTCATCAAAACTAAGAACTTCAACCTTCATTTTAGTCAACAAAGAATGTCTTCTACTCAATGCATCAACAACTCTATTAGTGACTCCACTCTTGTGCTTAATGAAAAATGTAAAATTCTTCAAATACTCAACCCACTTCATATGTCTCTAATTCAATTTATGTTGACTTCCCAAGTATTGTAAAGCTTTATGATCAGTATACAACACAAACTCCTTAAGAATAAAATAATGTCTCCATTTCTTCAAAGTTTGAACAATAGCATAAAACTCTTGATTATACACAGAATACTTCCTTTTAGCATCATTCAAATTTTCACTAAAGAAAGCAATAGGCTTACCTTCTTGACTTAATACAATTCCTATTGCATTACCACTTGCATCACATTCAACTTGAAATACTTTATAAAATTAGGCAAAGCCAATATGGGTAATTCAGCAACCTTTTGTTTCAAATTTTTTGAGCTCTTATTAGCTTCATGTGTCCACTTGAATTCTTTTTTATCTCCTCTCATTGTCTCAGTCATAGCATTACAAACAACACTAAAATTCTTTATAAACTTTATGTAAAAACTAGCCAAACCATGAAATGATCTTACCTCGCCCACATTCTCAGGTGTAGGCCATTCCAATATTGCTTTAACCTTTTCCACATCCATCCTTAAACCATTACCTAAAATCACAAATCCCAAATATACAATCTCCTCTTGCATAAAAGAACATTTTTTCAGATTAATCAGCAACTTTTCCTCTTTCAACCTCTACAATACTTGTCTAATATGCTCAATATGTTCTTCCTTAGTATTACTAAATATTAGAATGTCATCCAAATAAAAAATCATAGACTTACCCAAGAATATTTTTAGAACTTCATTGATCAACCTCATGAAAGTACTAGGTGCATTAGTCAAATCAAAAGGCATAACCAACCATTCATACAAAACTTTGTTTTTATTGAAAGTAGTCTTCCATTCATCACCTTCTCTAATTTTGATCTGATGATAGCCACTCTTCAAATTAATCTTGGTAAAATACTTTTCTCCACTCAAACAATCCATTATGTCATCCATCCTTGGCATAGGAAACCTATATTTCACTGTTATCTTATTAATAGCTCTAGAACCAATACACATCCTCCATTCTCCATTCTTCTTAGGTGCTAATATAGTAGGTACAGCACATGGACTCAAACTTTCTCTGATCAAACCTTTCTGCAACAACTCATGCACTTGTCTATTAATTTCTTTCTTCTCTGAAGGTGTCAATCTATATAGTGCTTTTTTTGGCAAACTAGCTCGAGGAATTAGATCCATACAATGACTTATACTTCTTACTGGAGGTAAGCCATCAGGAATATCATTAGCAACAATATCTTTGTATTCATTCAACAATTCTACAATTTTTTTTGTTATAACAACTTTTTTTTCTTGGTCATTACTACCAACACTTGGTCCTCTAGGAACTATAGCAAAACAAACTTGATTCTTCTTTACTTCCTTTTCAAATTGCTTTCTATTAACCATGCAAAATTTTATTGCAGTACAACTAACCTCATCTAGATTTTCAATCAAAGGCAACAATATTTGCTTCTTCCCATTCACCCAAAGAGTAAATTGATTCAATCTTCCATCATGCACAACATATCTATCATATTGCCAAGGTCTACCCAAAAAAATATGACAACAATCCATAGGCATAATATTACACATCACTTCATCAAAATAATGTCCAATCTCAAACTTCATAACACATTGTTCACTTACCAATATCTTATGCTCATCTTTGATCCATGAAACATGATAGGGTTTGGGATGCTTTAGCCTCTATAACTGCAACTTTGCAACCAGCTCTTCTGACACCAAATTTGTAGAAATTCCACTATCAATGATCACCTTGCAACATTTTCCAGCCATCTTACATATGGTCTTGAAAAGACTTCTTCTAAGGATAGGTTCCTCATCACTTCCCTTATTACATAAGGTTCTTCTCACCATCAAATTTTCTCCAGCCTCAGGTCCACTTGGTGAACTCTCAATGTCCTCTTGAATCACAATATTTCTATTATTTTTCCCACTTTCAGAAGATGTACATTCAAAAGATCTATGCCCTTCTTTACCACATTTGAAACAATTACCATGAAAACCAACTGTAGGATAAGAATTGCCTCTTCCTCAGTAAGATCCAATACCTTATCGGTATGAGCTACCACCTTTCCACTTAGTCTTTTCTTTGTCATCATTCTTCCATTTAGATTTGCCTTTATCTTGCACAAAACTATCAGATCTGCCACCTTCACCATAAGATCTACCTCTGCTTCTCTGGAATCTACCACCTCTACGTCTTTGTATTTGTTCATGCTTCTTTGCTAAGATATCCTCATCTTTCAAGGCATATTTATATGCTTCTTCCACACTTTCAAATTTCACAAAACTTATTTCATCTTGAATTCTAGATCACAATCCATTTATGTACCTTGCAATTTTCTCAACATCATCATCCACATGTCAAGATTTGATGTCTAATCTATAAAATTCCTCAGTATACTCTTTCATAGTCATGTCCTTTTGTTTCAAATTTTGCATCTTTCTCTACAAGCTAACTTGGTAATTAGTAGAAGGAATTTGTTCTTTACCTTGTTCACCATCTTTGGCCAAGTTTTGATCTTCTCCTTTCCTCTCCTTTGTGTATCAGTTTACAAATGCTCCCACCACAGTGAAGCATGACCTTTTAGCCTAGTAACTACAATCTTCACCTTCTTATTATCAGGAGTGTTTTCATACTCAAAGAACTTCTCCATATTTGAGATCCAATCTAACATAGCATTGGTGTCCATTTTTCCATCATAAGGAAAAACTTCTACAATAGGCTTTGAATTTTCCCTAGACAACACTCGCAACAATCTTTCCTCATCTTGATCTTCCTCAAGTTTTGGATTATGGCTTGGTGTTGCTACTTCATCATCACTTACATCATCAAGATGCACTCCTCTCCTCTAGGCTATTTCCACAGCATCTAATCTGGCTATAATTTGTCTCAATTGATCCAATATAGCATTATCAACATTTCTTCTACCATGAACCATCTTTACAAATCTAGTTCCTTCAAGATAGTAACCCTCTGCAAGTTATAGGTCAAATCTATAGATCTGCCACCCTACAACCAAATCCAAATCAGGGTTCTACATGATCCAATCTCCACAAGAATGAACCTCTAACTTTGATACCACCTGATGCAAGGACAGGGAAAATTAGGGCCAATGGCACACCCAGCTCTCCTAACCACCCTACAAGAGTTAACACAATGGAAGCAAACACAAAGAACAGCAACCAAAGGAGGAAGAAGAGAAAAATAGTATATAGTCATTCAAACCTTTTCGATCGTTGGTTAACAGTGCTTTTAATCATTTGATACAATTCCCAATTTCTAAGTGAGATGTTTCATCTCAAGTCGTTGCCATATTTTATAGCTAAGTTAACTAACTCACATTTGTCAGTGCCAAACATCCCAATTAAATTGCTTATTAGCAGTTAATTGACTTAATCAATGTTGGGATGAACTCATCTTATCTATATTTTATTATGTAATCTACTATAATATTCTCTTGTTTGGTGATACATAATGCCTTCATATGACTTCTTAATATGTTGTATTCATATGATATTCGTTCTTATTAATATGTTTGTAGATTAATGTATGCATATGGACTAGCTTTGTTAATATATTATTCTAGATTAGTGGTTATATATAAATTAAATTTAAAATGTATTAAATAATTTTTTTGTCAAATATGTATATCTTATTTGACTATCATTTATTGATTATTCTAATAATATATTATCATATTGATTGATTAATTTGATTTTAATATTATATCTATTATTGTGTTACTGTTTATTGAATTCAATCTTTTAGATAGGGGACATCACACCATCTAATTTGTACATCTATGAGTCGTTAGGCATTCCTTCATCCCATCAGTTAATCAAGGGATTTGCTTACACAAATCTACCTTCTTTGTTACCATTGGGGGCAAACAAAACAATTTCAAAATCAAGCAAAGGGGTCTAAATGCGTTCATCAAGCTTACTTATTTTTATCTCTCTTTCTAAATCAAACATTATCACATATTAAAACATCTAACGAAGGATTTATCTTACATACTATTCTCTGGGTTTTTGCATTGAGTGAAACATATTCCATCAACATACTTGACAACATTTTGATTGTGGCCATCATAGGCACCTCAAAAGAGAAATGCACCACCACTCTCACCACAATTATGATAAGAAAATAAAATTACAATGTAAAGCTCTCAAGAGAGGATTCAGGAGACAAACATCTCCACAAGAGAGAGAGTAATATTTATCATTAATTATATGTATTGTGCTAGGACATTTTGAAATGTACAATAGTCTACCTATATAGGCAAGGCTAGAGATAATTGATGAAATATGAAATCTAATTTGTTTCACTAAAGAGTAGGTAAGTTCAACTACTTGCATGCAAATTAAAATGCAACCTAGGAATATTAAATGACAACTATTTTTTTTAACACAATTTAGAGTGCATTGTAAATAGGTGGAACCATATTTACTACAATATCTCCCCTTAAGTGAAACTTGGGGAGAGAAATCTAGTACATACACAATGATGATGATGATGATGATGATGATGATGATGATGGGCCTAGACACCAAGGCCATGTTAGGTACCCATGTACAATGCTTTGGAATTATTCTCATACAAACAAAGAAAAGGAGAAAACCTCATGGGACAAAACTCCTCTCCAAAAACTAGAAAGCAAGTAAACATAAGTGATAGGATGATTGATGTCAATAGATGTATGGAGTTATCAACACCAATATTTTCACTCCCATTATTGAATATGGAATTTATACAATATGATTATAAACCATCACCATTTATTTTAAAAGAAAAGGAAAGAGCTGAAATTCAAAATGCTAAACCATAGGTAATGAGTTAGGTGGTCTCCCGCTATTACATAGGAGTATGTGCAAATGTTTTCAAACGTTCCTCTACACCTTTTCCCTCTCCTAACCAATATTTAACCAAATCTCCAAAGGTGAATGGCTTATAATATTGTGGGTGCTCATCATCAATAAAATTGGGGAATGCCTTCAAATCCATGTCCTCTGAAAATCCATTGAAAAAACCTACAGATAAACGAGACTGTTCTCCTTTCACCATCACTCGATGCTTTACATTACGAACCCTTCCATTGCTCCATGCCTGATTTTCCAAAATTCAGAATATCAACAATATATAAAGAAGAAAGAAAAATCTACATAAACTACTGTAGTGACCTCTTAACCTTAATTTATATAAGGAAAAGGATAAATGGATGAGAGAGTTACATATATGATACCTGAAAGCAATCACCCAACATAGCAATAAAAGTGTTAGGGATAGGTTTCACATCAATCCAATGGCCTGCCTTGTCGCAAACCTGAAGGCCACCACAATCATCTTCTAAAAGAAGGCTAAGACTACCCAAATCGGTATGAGTGCCAAGACCGACTGTTTCATTAGGTAGCTTAGAGGGCAAATCATACATATTCATACGTAGTAGCACCTTCCCTTGGCCCAAGTGAGTGGAATAGTAGTTGCTCATTCCCACGCTCTCAGCAATTAGTTGCAGCACTTTATTATACAATTCCATCATCTCACAAGTATAATCTTCCATCGTTTGGCTGTTTCCAAGGGTTTTGAAATAGAAAAAAGTATTTTCAAGTTTATTAGACTTTCCAAAAAAATTATTTAGAAAATAATAAAGACCAGGGAGAACCCATACCGGAAGCTATCATTTCCATGAGGCCAGAGGGCATCAGAGAAGTCTTTGATACCCTGCGGATCAGGAATGCCAGAGAAGGTCATCCCCAAGCTTTCGTAGAAGGGAGCCCGAGCTATTCCACCTTTATAACCAGCATAAGGAATGTCAGAGACGTTTCTCTTCTTGCTCTCCATCGGAAGCTTGAAACATTCCCGGCATGCCTGGTCTGCTTTGAGAAGAAGATCTGGTGAGATTCCATGGTTCACAATACGAAAGCAACCCAGTTGTTGGCAAGCCTCTTTCACCGTTTCTAAGCAATATTCTTCCTCTCCAAGGCGAGAGAAATCAAGCACTGGAATATCATCATACTTTGATTCCATCTCATAAGAATTCATTGCAGGTGCCATTTTTTGCAATAAGAAACTCTATTTCACAACACTAGCTGTTGAATTTAGATGCATTGGTGGCAATGGTGGATCTAACTTTTTATAGAGCTTTGATAGGTACTGTGTATCGCTTAAAAACAAAAACCAGCATCTTAGTCCACTTATGCAGCTTTCTTCACGTTTTAGTAGCGCAAACTGCAACTATTGAGTTACCATATAAATTATGAATTAAGTCACCGTCCCAGAGTGCAACAGCCAATCTACCTGGATACCACGATGAAAATCAGATCAACTGTGATTTTCAGTTCATTAAAAATTATAAGCAAATGCATATGTTATTGTCTGAGCAGAAAACCATCATGTCACGATGAACAAATTTTGATGAAAGTGCCAGTTATGGTGATGAGGTTAGTTTAGAGACGCTCGTCTCAACCCTTGGAAAAAGTTATTTGTAACTAGACATCTTAATTACGTAAAAACAGGTTTTAAAGGACCCGAAACCTTTTACAAAGTATCAAAGAGTAACTAACTAAAGAGTTCATAAAATAAAAGGCCTCAGTGAACAAAAAAACTAACACATAAACATGAGGTCAAGTACAGCTATGCATAAAAAGACAACAAAAATAAAGCAAAAGGACAGTACCCGAATAGCTACAGAGTTTTCAATAGGTCCATTGCTTGATCTGCCAAAATGTTCATATTTTCTACAATGGCTTTCATTTCTTCCAACTTTTTCGCTCCCCCACCTATATTCTTTTTGGAGTTGGCCTTGGTGCACTTGCTCGGCCCCTAATCCTCATTCAAAACAAAGGAATCAAATCCTCTAGCCTGATCCATCTTATTTAGCAATGTATTGAAATTATCAGCCATAGTTTTTAGAATGTTACAATTTTTGTCACCCAAATTCTTAATCATTTTCGTCATATTGCTCACTTTAGCTTCCAGGCTCTTCATCCTTTTTGGATATCTTTATTAGCCTGTTTCAAATTCATGTTTTTTATTTCAATTGGAGGCACCCTTTTCATTAAGTTTTTAACCTCCGAACTACATTACCAATGACTTCTAAAAGCCTATCAATATGCTGGCCCAGCGTGCGCTTCTCCCCTTGTCGTCTTATTGAGTTGTTCAAAATCCTTTGAATTCTCCTGCATTTGTTGTTTAAGAGTCTCAATCTCCTTCAAAATTGACCCTGGATTACCCATGATTCCCTTTAGAAATCTCTTCTCGACCTCCTCCATGTTATAGTGTTCCTACTCCCCTAGTCTTCTGATGCCTAAATCCACCTCTTTTGGGACATTGTCCTCACTCTCATGCTGATTCGACACTAGTTTTCTCTTTCTTTCCATCCTTTGAATTAATAGTTCATCATCAGAAGGAACTAAGACCCTATCCACATTCAAACCCTTATCACCCAAGCCCTTCTCCACAACTCCTTTCTTCTGAGAACCCTTTCTCAATTCCTCCTCGTAGTCACTGTCCTGATCCAACTCACTCCCCTTTCCTTTCTTTTTCTTCTTGGAACTGTTGCCAAAATCCCCTTTCCTACTTTGCTTAATATCCACCTCATCCCCTTCATCCTCAATGTCTTTATCCAAGTCCTTCTAGGTGATCCCACAATAATGGGTTCCACTTTTTGACCAATTTTGACACTAAAATCAATATTTTTGCAACAAACGTCACGTTCAAGTGACTATATCTTCAAAATTATAAATAATTTCAAGATGACATAAACTAGTGATTTTGAGTACTTTGTTCCTACTTTGTAACCATATTTTTTAATCTTAAAAAAAAAATTATTTATGTTAAATTTTTTTATCTCCTCCAAAAAGTGGTACATAATAAAATTCAATATTTTAAAAAGTGACAGTCCGTTTGACACACAACTTTTTTTCTAGAAATGATAATGAAGTAATTCTTTCGGTGTTGGATTTGTAACATCAATATCCATTGTTTACATTTGGTTTGATTTATTTGTGTTGAATATTGTATAGGTTATGAAGTTTTGAAGTGAAATGAACCGTAATTCAGACATATGTTATGTTTGACACAGATAATTTGAAGTCAATTTATCATAAACCATTTTTTTTTTTTTGAATAGAAAGGTATCTCAATAAGCCAGTGCTTCCATTTTTTCAAAAAAAAATTGACCTAATTTACTAATTTTTTTGAGGTGTCAAAGTCGGTTGATGTTCAATCGGTAATGAACCTATAATGAGTTAAACTCATATTGGAAAGTCTTAATTATTAAATTATGTAATAAAATTATAGTTGTTGGAAAGCTTGCTCTGAGCAGCACATTTTAAAAAATTTTATTTTACAGTAGGAGATCATTCTCCTGCAATTATGGTAGTCAAAAGAGCAAAACAAAAAGAAAAAAGAAAAAAAGGATAAAATTTTTGTGATTTTGCATGTTCGTGCAAGCATGGCGTTCGCGTGAACAAGTTTACCATGTTCGCGTGAACATATGTTCGCACGAACATGCAAATCATGTTTGCGCGAACATATATATCACATATGTTCGCGCGAACATGATTAAAAAAAAAGTTCGCGCGAACACAATAAGTGTGTTTGCGCAAACATATGGTAAACTCAATTTCTCATTTTGCATTTTTTTTCATTTTTGTTCATCCCACTAAAGTGGAACCCATTATTGTGGGTTCACCCTCCTCTAAAACACTTCCCTCCATCTCATAATCAATCACTTTCTTTTGTAACTAGAAGTCATTACAGAAGACAGAGAGGTTTATATCTTTGAGCTTAGGACATAATTTGTCAAACTTACATATTTGTGGTTCCTTTTAGGAAAATAAATCCCCATTCCCACAAACTTCCTCCCTGAGAACCACAATAAGGGAAGGAGTATACATCAATATAGCTCTCTGAGCTAAAGGATACACAATATTTTCAAAGACAATACAACGCATTCCAAAGGAGGAGATGAGCATGCATGCACAACATTGTCAAAATATAGTTAGTTTTAGCTTAATATAAACATGTTAGAAGGTTTCTAACTTTATTCAAAAGACTTATGTCAATTGGACATCCAGTTCAAAAAATTTGTAAATTGAAATAAGAAATATAAAAATGCATTGCATATATGAATGAATCAAAACATAGTCAGGTTTAGCTTAATAAGACATGTCAGAAGGTTTTCACCTTTATTCAAAAGACTTATGTCAATTAGGACATTGAGTTCAAAAGTTTTGTAAATTCAAATATAAAATATAAAAATATATTGCATATATGAATGAATTGTGAAAGAGAGTCAAAAGTTTTGGTGTATTTTTAAGATAGGTACCACTTTTGAGTTGGATTTTAGTCTAGATTGTTTTATAATATCATTTACAATTTTGTGTATTATATCTATTATATATTAAGTGTGTAAAATAGATATTGGATGTAAAATAATAATTGCAGTTGAGTTACATTTGCATCTTTAATGGGTCATACTATTGTAACAAGATTTATTTTTTAGTGTATTATAATGTTTTGTTGATTGTTGAAAAATATATTGAGTGTCTTTTGGATAGAGTTTTTCTCTTAAAGATATGTTCCCTTATCTACCAAAGTTTGGTAATCACTTACTCTAGGAGAATATTGTGGGGTAATGTTGATAGTTCACATTGTTTTAATTTTAGTATAGAAAGTTTCTTGGTCTCTCCTCAATAGTACATTGATGTCGAATCAACAATTATTTTAGTATTATGTTGTTTTAGACTACAAATATTGACTCCTTCAATTCCAAATGATATGGATCTACTATAATTTCATTGGATGTTGTGTTGTGTAGTGATGTTATGGGTTGATCTATAACTTAAATTAATTTATATTCTACATGTTCAAAGATGACCAATGTCGCATTACATATTTTCATCTAAGAATATATTTTAGAGATGAAATAATTAATGCATTGAGTTGTTGTAGATGGTACAAATAGAAGGAATATTTTTTTGTGAATAATATGTTGAATATGTGACAAATCTTTGAGCATGAAGTGTGCAAATTCAATTTGATGGAGTAATAATGCAAGAAGGAGTTCATCATATTGGCATGAACCATATGCATTTCTAGTTCTAGTCCTTATCTATGTTGTTCAATGTAATATATGTTTTTATTACTATTAGATAATACACTCTTCAGCAATTCCATATAATTCTATATCCTTCTCATCAAATCCATTCGGGAGTAGTGAGCTTCCTTAGGTAGTGTTCCATAAAACAAACAATTAACGCTTGTTTTGAATATAGTGTTAAACACTCTCATCAACGGTTTTTGATACAAAAATATGTGTGACTTTATGTTGAATATTGTAGTGCATGTTTTTTTTTCAAGTTCTCCACAAACTTATAGTTTTGTGTTTAATTTACAAGTGGAATAATTCAAATTTTAGCATATGTTAATTCCCCCCTCCCCAACATTTTGATTTTTTCAACACAACCTTCCCTCATATTTCCCTCAAGAATTAGAATACATTCTA
Source organism: Cupressus sempervirens (assembly GCA_028749045.1). Classification (NCBI taxonomy): domain Eukaryota; kingdom Viridiplantae; phylum Streptophyta; class Pinopsida; order Cupressales; family Cupressaceae; genus Cupressus; species Cupressus sempervirens. The sequence continues at coordinate 683,198,208 of CM053784.1, read as the reverse complement.
CATATCATCTTGGTTTTGTGTCTTCCTAAGGAGACAAAGCTTCCTTGAAAAACTTATAACATTTTGAACATTAAATTTAAAAATTGACCATAGTTAGAATTATATCTATATATAGGGTTTGGCTACTTGGTCTTTCTTCTTCTATTCTCTTATAGGGATTTTTTCTCTTTTCATGTGGTTCTTCTATGTCATTATCCATTGAGGTCATTTTGTTTTTGCCCCTTTTTAGAAAGGATTTTTGTCCAAAATCTATTTTTTGTTGTTCTACATTTGTGAGAGATTATATTGTACTCTATTGTACATGTATACTTGACTAGATTTCTACTACTTGAGGCTCATCTTGCACCTCTTATCTCTTACATTTGTAAATATTATCCCTAAGTTGCACTTAAGGAGGGATATTGGTTTGAAGGGGCATTTAACCTAGCATCTTCATCATACATCATAATAAAGCATGATAACTTATAGAATATACATACACCTATCTAGGGAATATTTTTAGACTCCTAATTGTGTTGTCATTTAATCTTATCATATTTACTTTTTGTTTCCTAGGTTATCTTAATAGTTGTCTCCAGTCATAATATTAGGACATATATCATAATCTTATGTCATCTTAAGGTCGTGTTGTCTTGTATAATCAAGAGGTCACCCATGCAACTCAGTATATGGAAAGTAATATATCATATGTATCCTTTGATAAAAATAACACTATTCTTTCATAGTGTATCTCTCTTGTTCTTTCATAAAGAGCCTAGATGTTTTGTCACTATAAAATTCAGCCAATCATGCATGATATATATCATACCACATCAACTCTTTAACTTATTTTCTTAGTAGATGTTGGCTTCTGTTTTGACAAAAAATTAACAACCTCTTAAAAAATAAGAATACCTAGGAATTAGCTAGAGACCATAATGGGTATTATGAGAAGAAAATTAAAAGGACCAACTAACAACGCTCTGATGTCTTCTCCACTTTGAACTCTGCAAAATTCAAGCAGGTACACCTAGGAATTCACTATTTATATATTTAAAACTCAAACTCTCAATATGAATTCCAATATAATAGATGATTGGGCCTTGATTCTTCTAATTCTACGACTACAAAAGAGATGATAAATGGCTATATTATCAAACCCTAAACTCCATAAATCATGTAGAGGCTCACACTTCAGATCTTCAACAATAAAAATAGTAAAATGATTAATTTATGATTTTGTATTGTAGAGATATTCCAAAATGGATCAACATTTAATAGATGGTCAGTGCCTTATCTATTCGGCTATGAACTCACATGAATTTTACATTTATATTAGATCTATCTCAAAACTTTGTGGTAAGAACATCAATATTCATTTCTAGATCTCATTAGATTATCAAAATCTTCAATGAAAACCATAGAATTCTTCCAATTTATATTAATAATTTACATAAAACATTAGATTATTAGAAAAAAATAAATTGAAATATAATTCAAAATGAATTACAACTTAAAGTTAATGAACTTTGTTTATTAAACCTCAAAGAATAAAATGGAGGTAAAAGAAGAGACAAGATCTAGAATGAAAAGCTAGCTTTCTACATTTTGTATTTAATTTCTTTGAAACATATAAAATCAAATGCGAAATCCTATTAGAAGAAAACTCAATTAGACCAGAAACTATTAACTTTTCTCTTTCTATCTTTGGAACAAACATATACAATATACATGGACTGACTCAAGAATTAAACAAAACTCTATTCAGAATTGAACTCTCAGACCCTCACTCCACATCTTGGAAATACTTTTATAGAATAAGGATTGTGTCATCCTTTAGATGGGAGGACACATGTTCAAAAAAAAAGATACAACAACTTTATCACATAAGAAAAAATAGTTACAAAAACAAAGCCGGAGATAGCCAAGAATTAGAGTAGTTGGGTAAACCCACAATAGTGAGTTACACATTTTTGGAGGAAGAAATTCCTCCAAAATAGCACCCAATTTTCATTTTCATAGTTTCAATATAATGTTTTATTAAAGTTTTGATAGAAACTATTTAGTTTCTATTGAAACAAACTATGCTTCAAGTTTTGATAGAAACTTTTAGTGCCACGTAGTTTCAACAAAAACTACATAAATAGTTTTGATCAAAACTATCTATGTATTTTTTATTAAAACTACCAAGCTTGGATAGGGTTTCTTAACCCCGGTCTCGAGCTCACTAGTTTTGATCAAAACTAGTTATTTAAGTTTCAATTGAAACTATTAAAAAAATGGAAACTTCAAATATTGTCACTGCAACCACACATATCATTTTCAACAGTGGGGCTATAGTTTCGATTGGAAACACAAAGAAAGGCACCCAAAACTATCAGACTTCGAAAAAGGTATGATTTTTCAGTTTTTAATCCATTTTATATGATTTTAGTTATATTTTGTATGATTTTAGTTTCATTTTATATGTTTTTAATTTAATTTTATAAGTTTTTTGTATGTATGTATATATATCATGTATGTATGTATATATATCATGTAATATGCATATATATACCATGTGTATGTGTATATGTGTATATGCATATGCACACATGTACATATGTATATATGTGTGCACATATATATATATATATCATGTACATGTATATATGCATATGTATATATATTATGTGTATATATATGCATGCACATACATATGTACATGTATATGTGTATATGTGTATACATATATATTGTGGATATACACATACATTTAAATTTTTAATGTACACACGTGACCTTGTAATATATTAAAATTTAAGTTCATACATGTGTGTGTGTGTGTGTGTGTGTGTGTGTGTGTGTGTGTGTGTGTGTGTGTGTGTGTGTGTGTGTGTGTGTGTGTGTTTAAATCTTCACCTTACCCCTAATAATAATTTCAATGTTAACCCTAACATTAGTTCTGACCCTACCATGATATGAACCCTAATATAAACTTCACCTTGGTCCTCACCCTAATCTTTAGTCTAATTAAATCTTGACTAAAACCTAATCTAAAATATATATATATATAACCACAATCCTAACCCTTTAAATGTCATGTAACACAATGCTAACCCTAATTTACATTTAATCCTAATCTTAACTCTAAACATTATATAAACCCTAGAATTGACCTTTATTCTAACCATAACCATAAAATCTAAATCATAACCATAATCCTAAGTTTAATCTTACTCATAGGATATACCATAACCATAATTCTAACTTTTTCTCTAACTTGAGTATGACCCTAAACCTAACTATATCATTAACCCCAAAGTTATCCCTAAACCTAACCATGATGTGAAGACTAACTAAAAAAATTTACAATGATCCTCACTTCTTAACCCTAAAAAACCCTAATATAAATCCTAAGTAAATCCTAATCTAAACACTAACCCTAAATGTAATCCTAACTCTATCCTTAAAAATTATATGAACCCTAACATTGATCACGATTCTAATGATATAGCTCTAAATACTAACCACAATCCTAACTCTAAGCCTAACCATAACATAAACCATAATCCTAATACTAAACCCAAACCCTAATTATATTAACTTACTCAAAATTTAAAACTAAATCCTAAAGCTAATCATATTTCTACTTGTAACGCTAACATAAGTCTCATACTTGTATTAAACACTAATGATGACTATAAACACAATTATAACACTAACCCTAACTCTAACCATAATAGCTTATTGAGCATAGAACACTATATTGGAACACACAATCCGAACACTAGCCCTAAATATTTTATTAACCCTAACTTAATGAAAATACCATGATTAGACTATAATAATGACCCTAAACTCAGTCTTAATACTAAACCCTAACCCTAAAATTAAACCTAACCATAATGTGTAAAATCACAAACCTATGTCACCCTTCTGTAAAGGAAAAGGCCAACAAAAGTATAATTGTTCACCTTAAATTACATAAAATTGGTATTACTATTTAGAATTTGAAAATGAAGTAAACATGTAAGCATATTCATCAATAGATTGGAAAAAACAAATAACATTCAACACATGACACAAGAAATTTGGTTTCCCAAAAATCTTCCAATGAGAAGGTAAAGTTGGAGTGGGATGATGCCCACAAATATTCACTACTGTAGTTGTAAAGTGTATCTAATGAAGGTTACAATTTTTTGATCATAAACTATGATCTACCCTTTGAAAGGTCTGCTCTATTAAAGGCTTACAAAAATTGTCATTTCTTACCTATTAAAGGATTTCAACAAGCTATTAGAAGTGTGCCTGGTTAAAGGACTTCAAGTTGCAATGAAATACGCACTCAGTTAAGAGATTTATACAAAAGTCTACTAGAACTTGAAACTTATTAGGGCTACTCTATTAGAATGTTTCAGCCTTGATCCTTCAGTTAGCACCTCTCTACTAGATATTAGATCACCTCTTTCTTGATCCTTTCTGATTAGATGTATCACTTCTATCCTCTCTTTGCTTTCCTCTATTCTCTCTAATTGATTCTACAAATCATATCCTTTGTCACAACTCCTTAGTCACCATGAATTCTCTATTTGTGCATGCAAATTTCTCTCTTTGCTCATTAAACTCTTTAGGGTTTGCCTTCCTTAAGAAGACTTAGGTGACCTAAGGTTAGGTAGGAATCAATGATTGTGATTCACCCATTTTTTTGCTTAAAACATCCCTCAATCTGATTGGTTGAATGTACTGTATATGAATTCTAAATATAGATTCATTCTTATCATCTAGAATCACAAAACAATCCGTAAGTTGGCCCAAAAATGGTTTATATAGGAGTTTGTGCCATTACAAACAACTATGTCCAAAACTGTTTACTCAGCACTTGAAGCCTCTAATGCTCAGCATCCATTATATATTCAATGTTGTAACACGACCTCTAAATGACTTAGCATCCACCGTTCACTTAGCATTTGAATCACTTGACATGTATTAACTTGCTCGTCATTAGAGTGACTCGGCATTAACTGTCTATTGGGTGCATATTGGTGCTCAGAACATACTATATATCTTGCTTTGCATGCATTATCTAACAACTTATGCTCGACATACACTACTTGCTTGAAATGCGTTAAGTAATGTTAAGTAATGACTTCAGTGTATTGTCACTCATATGTCAAAACCAAAGTGAGGTCAACAATTAATGAAATGTTTAGAAATGAATGAAGTTTAGGATTATAATTTTTAATAACTATTTGGAATCAAAAAAATTATATATATATAGTTGCTAAAAATGCTGAAAATTAGGGGTCTAGTTCCCACTACAAAACTATATGAAAATTAACTTATTTCCCTTTGATCTGAGACTATGTTATAGATAACATATATAGCTAGAACAATAAAAAATCAAAATTGGCTTAAGACCTATATTTTCTTTTTCTTAATGATTCAAATTTCAACTCACCTAATATCAATAGTTTTCATGGTGAATTTTGACTATAAACTTGTCTATATTGAGAAAATGCCAAATCTAAGGCAATTTGTTTTTGCAAATCAGAGCTTGAATGCCCGATATGCACATTGGTAGTATGGATCCAAAAAAAAACTATTCAAAAAATAATATTGAATTTTTTTTGGTTTGGATCTTTTTTATTTCTGTCAATATTTTATCTTGCAATTCAATTGCATTTTTTGAGGAAAAATTATGGTTTGACCAAATCAACCATTGTATCTATTAGTGTGCACAAAATTTTTAGAGATTGATGACAATGTAACACACACATCACTGGTCAAAGTCAAACAAGAGTGTGCATCATAGTACCTCAACCATTTGTTTGACTATTTATGGGTGACATCATGTTATAACTCAGAGCTTATATTTTGTATGGAGGATGTGGGATTAAAAGTCCCACACCTCCTAACCAAGCCCTAGCAGCTCCTCTCTACCCCACCTTGATCTTGGTTTGCTCCAATCCTCCATAACTCGATCCAAATAAAGTGACATTTATATTGGTGGTGTTTACCTTATTGACATTACAACCCCTTTATCTTCATAATCACCCCATATCATATCTATGACATCTTTTAGTCACAAGATGTGAGCTCCTACAAATACAACAGATAATTGTTAACCAAATTCTCGAGTATAGTAAGAAACCATCAAGCAAATATCCATTGTGCCTAATTGGAACTAGATCAAATTTTATGCATTTTATCCTATGGGGACATTGTATTCAACTCAATATACCTAACAATAGTCATTGTACACACTATTTGATCTATAACCAACTCAAAGCCAAGGCTCCCTTACACATTGGTGTGATCAACTTTATAGATTTGAACCCCAGCTCAAAGGCCCTTAAGAAGATCTTTCCCTGAGAAATTCTCTACATATATATGGGGCCCTCTTGTCCAATTCAAACATGGCAAGTGAAAACATTTAATTTTTTGAGGAGATACATATCACCCTACCTTTTCCTGGCAAAAGGAGATGAATTGGTTTTTCCCCAGTCAGCAATGACATCAACAGAGCATAGTCAGCAGTCCAAGCATCCTCTAATTGGTTCTTTTTTGCCACATGAGTTCCAAAACACTATGGTAAATTTAATGGGATGGAGACCATCAACCAAGGGTATTTCCTTTTTCTTGTGATATCACTTTGACCATCAAGTTTGATCTCATAGTTTGCTGACATCATCAATTTTGAAAATCACGCAACTTCCATGTTTACATTTTCCATTTGGCAGTCAAAATTTGTAAGGCCATAACTTTTCATACTGATTCTAACTTCAATGCAATTTTATTTTATTTTTGCCCTAAATTTCCTAAATGTTTCAGTGGTGTAGTTTTTTTCTGATTTTGGTGGACCTAATTTCCAAAATTTGTGGGTTTTGGCACTTATACCTATTTAATCCTTGATTTTGCAACTTCACAAGTTTCATTTAGGCTCATACAGACATATTTTTAGGTGTCATTATTTTTGAAAGTGAATAATTTTTAGAGAGCTCAATCCATATTTACTACCCCAAGATAGGCTTATTTTGAAGAAAATTTTACTTTCAATATTTGTTCTATTTTGGCCTATTAGGTACTTGTACTTTGTTGATCCTTTAGTGATTTTGTTTCCTAATTGTATTGAGTTTGTTACCACTTCATATTTTGTGTTTTAATAATCATAATCATAATTCCACTTTGGAAAAATTGAGAAAGTGGCATTTGTACTTGCACTATATATAAAGTTCCAAAAATTATCTATTTAGGGGGTGGATGGGGGAGGGGGGGTTTCTTAGATTCATTACATTTTGGGGGTGAATTATTATTGTAATCATGGAACCACATCCTACTGTCATACAAGTGACTAGGGATAATTATCCATTATGGGAAAAAGGCATCATCACACATTGTAGATGGCTTCATATCTTGACTAATCTTTATGGTCTCATAACTAAGCCAAAGACATACAGGAAACAATCAGCTTGGTGGAAAAAAATTGTACATATCAGAGGTACAATTTTTAGGAGTCTTGCTTCCTAGAGATATCATACAGTCTATCATATGACCATGGATAATTATTCCCTCTCCTTGCTTGGAATAGTATTTGGAAATATTTTGAAGATTTAAATATTCCTTGAGTACCAACTAATCCTATTGTAGATTATCTCATTCCAGTTTATGATGCAGATAATGTTCCCTATGATGATGATACACTATAATTCATCACAAGACATGCCTATGAAGAGAGTCTTGATGATCAAAATCCAAAATTTGCATCTCATACTTATCCAATTACAAGATCACATATATTGTTGTTAATTATGATACTTGCAATCACACAACCATGGATTTAGGTGTTTCAGAGCAACATGACATCCGTTGTCTTCCAGTTGCAGCTCCTTAGGATGATTTATTGACAAACATTGCAAGTTTGTTTATGGAGTCATACATTGAGGATTTGAGAGACACTATTGAAGATATTCATCTTTTCTTTGTTGAGGATTATCCTTCTTTAGTTATCGCAAGGAAACACTCTGACCCTCTTCATTCTCCACTTGATCATTCTTTTGAGTTTGACATGATTGTGGATCATTTCTTACAACACTTGTAGGAGGTCTCTTTCAGTCCAAAGAAAACAATTCAGTCTTTGGATATTGGTTTTCATGAGTCTCAAACTTCACTTGAGATGTCACATTGCATGGTTGGTCATACTCATGTGTTAGTGATCCTTATGCAATTTTCTAGACATTATCCATTTTGAGTATTCTTCCTACTAATTGGCGAGGATTCTTTGGTACACCTATGGCATGATTTCTTCCTCAAGGGAGAAACATATTTCAATTTTCATGGTGTAGTTTCTACATTGGTCCTAGAGCATCTTTCAAGGGTTTAGATTATACATTGAAGAGGGGCTAATTTGCTTCTCTTCCTAGTTCACATCTTAAGCAGACATATATGGAATTTTGCACCAGATTCTTACATGGATCAATTACCATCGGTTCCTTGGTTGTCACCTTCTTCTATTGGGTTTGATCCTGATTGGTTTGTGGCATCTTCATCGACCAAGGACATGGTGAAACATCATTATACTTCAAAGGAAACATTCATTATATGGACTCCCCTTCAACATTTCTATCCACAATGGGAAACATTCTTGCATTTGTACTTAGTCTATCTTCTTCTTAAGGGGAAAAATATTGTTTGTAGGCATTGGACCACCTTTTTCTTCAAGCCCTTTCCATACTTCTAGGACATTATTCACTATGGGAGGGATACCATATCTTCTTCTTCTTTTTTTATAAAGGGATTCTATATTGTATATGCATGATGTATGTCATAATAAGGGGGTCTTAATAACTCCATCCATGCATGCATCTTGCTTTTCTTTTTCATCTCTCCATTTGCGGGAGGGTTTTTCCCATGAGGTTTTTCCTCTTTCTCCACTTAATGAGACATTGAATTTCACATCTTTGAGTTTGGTATTTTGTACATGGGTACCTAACATGGCCTAGTAGATAGGTCCTATCATGCATTTTCATCTAGGTTTTGTAAGTTTTCCCCTAAGTTGCACTTAAGGGGGGTGTTGGTGTAATTAAATGTTACTAATTACACTTTATGTAAGTATACTTAGGATAATGCATTTTCTCCTTAGTTATCATCTAGACACGTCAGAATTTGCATATTCATATTAGTTATCATGTAAACACCTAGGAGTTAGCATTCTATTTGAGAAAATATTGTCTCACACCTCTCTTTGTGTGATACACCTTTGTGTTCTTATCCTCTCATTGTTGCACTTTATTTCAAGCACAATGGAGGATAATCCACTCTTGGTGGACATGTGCTTAGTTATTATGCTTATCTCTTGCATGGCTCCTAGCTATCTTGCCTTGCTTATATATTGAAACACTTCTGCATGCATTGTATCGGATTATCCATTATCATTTAATTATTATTGATATTCTCATTTGATCATCTATTGTCTCTCTTGTGCTTCTAGATCTTGGTGTTGTATTCATTTCCTTGGGAAAATTCTCACATAGTATTAGAGCCATAGGAGCATATACTCACTAGCCATTGGAGAGCTTCGTTGTCTCACATCTTGGAGGGCCATGAGTCAGATATGGGATCAACATTTTTGTGGGAGCGTCTAGAACAAATTTGGACCTCAACATTGCATCTAGGTGGAAATTCTGGTGAATTGTGACTATAAACTTTTCTATATTAGGAAAAATTCAAATCTAAGGCAATTTTTTCTGCAAATCAAAGCCCGGAGGCCCAATCTGCACATTGGTAGTATGGATCTTATTTTTTATTATTCAAAAAATAATATTACAAATTTTTGTTTTGATCTTTGTTATTTATGTCAATATTTTATCTTGAAATTCAATTGCATTTTTTGGCGCAAAATTATGGTTTCTCCAAATTAAGTGTTGTATCTGTCAGTGCACACAAAATTTTGAGAGACTAATGATAGTGTGATGCACATGTCACTGGTTAGATTCAAACCAGAGTGTGCAACATGGTACCTCAACCATTTGTTTGAATTTTGAGGGGGTGATATCATATTATAAATTGGAGGTTATATTTTGTGTAGAGGATGTGGGATTAAAAAGTCTCACACCTTCCGGGCAAGCCCTAACAGCTCCTCTCTGCCCCACCCTGATCTTGGTTCACTCTACTCTTCTAGAACCTTATCCAAATCAAAGCAATATTTATGTTGGTGATTTTCACCTTGTTGACACCACAAACCTTTTGTCTACACAGTCTAAGCATCCTTTGATTGATCCTTTTTGCCATGAGTTCCAAAACATTGTAGTAAATTTGATAGGCTGGAGACCATCAAATATGGGTATTTCCTTTTTCCTATGATGATAATTTGACCATCAAATTTGATCTCATAGTTTGATGACATCATTATTTTTTAAAATCAAGCAACGCTTACATTAGCATTTTCCATTTGGCAGCCCAACTTTGCAGGGCCATAACTTGACCATAGTGACTCCTATTTTGATTCATTTTTTATCTATTTTTCGACCTAAAATTCCTTAAAAATGTAGTGGTGTAGTTATTTTTTGATTCTAGTGGAAACAGTTTCTAGAATTTGCAATTTTTGGCAACTGTACATGTCCAATCCTTTATTTTTCAACTTCACAAGCTCCATTCAGGCTCATTTGACACATTTTCAAGTGCCATTTTTGTGTGAAAGTGCATAGTTTTCAAAAAGAAATCTAGATCTAATATCCTAAGGTAACATTATTTGGATGAAAAATTTTCTTTTAGAATTTGGTCTATTTTTGCCTATTGGGTACTTGTACTTTGTTCATCCTTTAGTGATTTTGTGTCCTAATTGTATTGAGTCTATTACTGGTTCATATTTTTTGTTGTAATAATCATAATTAGAAGTCCACTTTGGCCAAATTTAGCAAGTGGCACTTGTACTCTCACTATATAAAAAGTGTCAAAATCATCTATTTTGTGGGGGGGGGGGAGGAGGTGGTTTCTTTGATTCATTGTATTTTGGGGGTGAATTAATGATGTAATCATGGAACCACGTCCTACTGTCATACATTTGACTAGGGATAATTATGCATTATGGGCAAAAGGCATCATCACACATTATAGATGGCTTCATATCTTGCATAGTATTTATAGACTCATACTTGAGTCAAAGACATATGGGAAGCAATCAGCTTGATGGAGTAGAAATGAACATATTACAAGTAAAATTTGTAGGAGTATTGCTTCTTGGTTATATCATACAGTCTATCGTACGACCAGGGATAATGATTCCCCTCTCCTTACTTGGAATACCATTTGGGCACATTTTGGAGATCTACATATTCCTCTAGTACCAACTGATCCCATTACAAATTGTCTCATTCCACTTGATGATGTAGATAATGTTCCCTATGATGATGATACATTAGATTTCATCACAAGGCTTTCCTATGAAGATAGTCTTGATGATCGAAAGCCAAAAGTTGCATCTCCTACTTCTCCATTTGCAATCACATCTATTGTTGTTCATGATGATAATTTCATTCACAAAACTATGGATTTAGGTGATTCTAAGTAGCAGGACATTCCTTTTCTTCTAGTTGCAATTCCTTGGGACGACTTCTTGATAGATATTGCAAGTTTTTTTGTTGATTCCTACATTGAGGATTTGGGAGCCACTATTGATGATATTCATCTTCTATTTGTTAAGGATGATCCTTCTTCAGTTGTTGCGAGGGAACACTCTAGCCCTATTCATTCTCCACTTGATCATTATTAAAAGAGTTGTAGGAGGTCTCTTTTAGTCTAGAGAAGATAGTTTAGTCTTTGGAGATTGATTTTCATGACTCTCAAACTTTACTTGAGATGTTGTTGGTAGTGGGCCAACATCCCTCGCAGGATATGTGACATGTCTTAACTACCTCATGTAGTTCTATAAGACTATTGGTTGTGTCAAGCATTGAAAGGTCAATCTTTTGGTGCAACAAAAACCTTGGTCTTTCTAACAATTGGTATCAGAGCTTGGTCACATGCTTGAATCTTGAAGGCCATAGTGACTGACTCTATGAGTGAGATTGTTGGCAGTAAGCCAGCATCCCTTGCAAGATTTGAGACATAGCTTAACTGCCTCTTGTGGTTCTATAATACTATTGGTTGTATCAGGCATTGATCAGTTGATCTTTTGGTGCAACAACAATCCTGGCCTTTCTAATAGATGTCACATTGCATGGTTGATCATACTCACATGTTGGAGATTTCTATACAGTTTCTTGAGACATCATCCATTTTGAGGGTTCTTCCTATTAATTGGGGAGGATTCTTTGGTACAATTATGAGACCATTTCTTCCTTAGGTGAGAAATATCATTTAGCTTTCATGATACATTTCATGGGTATAGATTCTACATTAAAGGGAGGCTTCTTTGCTTCTCTTCCTAGTTCACATCTTGAAGAGACATCTTTAGAATTTAAACTAGATTCTTACATGGATCAATCACCATTGGTTCATTGGTTGTTACCTTCTTTTATTAGGCTTGATCCTAATTGATTTGTGGCATCTTCATCTACCAAGGACATGGTGACACATCTTTCGACTTCGGAGACAACACACTTTATATGGATTCCCCTTCAATGGGAAGCATTCTTCCATTTATACTTGATCTATCATCTTCCAAAGGGGAGAAATGTTGTTTATAGGAATTGGACCACCTTTTGTCTTAAAGCATTTTCCATACTTGCAAGACATTATTCACTATGGATGGTATGCCATTTCTCCTTATTTCCTTCCTGTGATGGGATTCTCTTATGTACATGCATGATATATGTCATAATAATGGGGTCTCGATTACTCCATCCATGCATGTATTTTTCATCTCTCCTTTTGGGGGAGAGGTTTTACCATGAGGTTTTACCTCTTCCTCCACATTTAAGAGCATTCATTGCATAGCTTTTTCTTCTACATTTTGTATATGGGTACCTAACATGGCCTAGTAGCCAGGACCCATCATGCATTTTCATCTAGCTTTTGTAAGCTTAAATTCATTGCCCTAAGTTGCACTTTAGGGGAATGTTGGTGTAATTAAATGTTACTAATTACACTTTACTTAAGTTTACTTTGGATAATTCATTTTTATATGAGTTTTCATGTAGACACATAGGAATTTGAATATTCATGTTAGTTGTCATGTAGACACCTAGGATTTAGCACTCTATTTGAGAACATGTTGTTTGGCACCTCTCTTTGTGTGATACACCTTTGTATTCTTATCCTCTCATTGTTTCACATACTTTCATGCACAACATGGAGGATAATTCACTCTTAGTGGACATGTGCTTAGTTATTATGCTTATCTCTTGCATGACTCCTAGCTATCTTGCACTACATATATATTGAGGCACTTCTACATGATTTGTATCAGATTATCCATTATCATTTGATCATCTCGTCTCTCTTGTGCTATCTCTTGTTCTTCTACATCTTGACATTGCATTCATTGCCTCAAGGAAAAATTCTTACAATAACATCACCTTTCTATTTTCTCTTCGTGACATATATAATTTCAGCTCAAATAATAGTTACTTATCTTTAGCATAGTTAGTGATACTAGTATATTGAGAGTGTATTAAGGCATTTATTCTTCATTGAGCTTCATAATCATATTAGAATATTTTAAATTATATCAGAGCTTGGATAAAATTTATGAGCCACATAATATTTTTGGTATTTAATAATTTCATAATTAATCATAACTTATTTCACAAATTATCAATAGTACTCATGACATGTTTTCTATTAACATTGCATGTTTTTTTGAGATTAATATAAGAAATATTTGTTTTAAAATTAGAAAGCATAGTTATTAGAAATAAATCTAAGATGAAATACTTTTTCTAGATTAATATCTAAAATTTTTTACTTGTTATTGGTTTATGCATGAAATATTTTTAATTAAAGGTTAGTGTGTTCTTGAAATTAATTTGGACAACATTTATTTTAAATTATAAAGCACACATGATTATTAGAAACAAATCTAAGCTGAAACATACATACATACATATATAAATATAAACAAAATTATTCAAGAAATATTAAAAAAGTGAAAGTGATTTTAAAATACAAGTTGATAATTTTTTGAATTTATAATAGAAATAGATCTTCAAAATAAAGATAACTTTTAGAGAAAATCTAATGAAAAAAATTCAAGTTTTTTAGCATTTGAATATATAAGTAATGTATGATTCATTATTAGTAGACTTCTAACCTTTGATCATATTTTTCTTATACTCTCAAAAAAATAGCTTTATTGAATCTTGTATAGTGTAGATATTAATTTGTAGAGCTAAAATTTTAAGTTATTTTTTTAATTTTTTTTTGTATTTGTCATCTTTTTAATTTCTAAATAATAAAGTTAATACTTTATATATGTTTTGTAGTGCCTGCCCCTAAGTCGCATTTCTGTTATCTTTGCCAAACTCTTTTAGGCCAATTTATGTTTGATGATTAGTATTATTATTTTAGAGATTATCAGATGATGTTTACACTCAGTTTATTATATGATGAGATTACTTGGTACTCTATATTTCATGCATGTATGATGACTATTCAATGGTTTCAGTTATCGATGATGATTAGTTAGATGGTTTATTATTCCATGTGCTTCTTATGGATACTTACCCCATACTGCATGTGTATGGTGTGCGTGTTGTTTTATTTATGTATGGTGTTTCTGATATGGTTAAGGAAGGGAGTCGTAGTCACCTGCTAGTCGGGATCTACACGATGCACCACTTCTTACCATTGTTTGTTTAGCTTAGAATATTGTGTTTGTACATGCGTGGATTTTATGCAGGTTGCAGGTACCGAGTATCGACTTCTCTGAATTGTCAGGATGAGCGTACCCTATCGCACTGTCTCAATGGTAAGAGAGGGGAGATAAACTCTTAAGTCCAAATCCTAAACCCTTTAGCCAATTGTCCTAATTGATAAATAGGACAAGTATTTGAGTTAAGTACCCTCTGAATGTATCAAATGATGTAATTTCGTGATTATAACCCTTTTGTTTGATTTGGTATGTGTTTTTCTATGTTGGGTTTTCATATGTTGTTTTATGAGTCCTTGGTGTATTTTCTATTAATTAAGTCTAATTAAAAAGGTTAATTAATAATTTAATTTAATGGAGAATTAATATGATATCTTTAATATTTAATTAATTGAGAAATTAATTAAATAAAAGAATTAAATTTGGAAATTAAAATTCAAAGATAAATTTAGAACAGGATAATATTTATTTAATTTAATAATAATATATTGGGAGTTCATTTTTAAATAAATGCTAAATATTATTGTTATTTAAATTAATTAAATATGTTATCAATTAAGTTTCTAAAATAATTAAAGGTTGAAAGATATTAAATTACTAAGAATTCTAGATCGCATGATCTAAGCATGAGTTTAAATATGAGAATTAAATTAAAAGATTAAATAATAGAAAATAATAATGTTATTTTAATTTCATAAAGTGCACATAAGATTAAAGTAATAAATTAATTTAAAATAGAAGTCAAGTAGAATATTAAATAAAGTTATTTAATAAATCAACTTAATGTGCATGAAAGTTGAATGCAAAATAAAAGAAAAGATAATAAAGGTTAATTTGGAGTTAACTCAGTTATGCAATGAGTCTTCTCGGGTGAACGCACAATTAGTGCCCTGATTTGAGGAGAATTTGCTTATCACAACTTTGGGGGTTCATTTTTGAGATATACAAAGTTGGACGGGAATTTTTGGGGAGACATCTTTTGGAAGCGATTTTCAGAAGGCGAATACCAAAGAAAGATTTTGGGAAGAAGGTTATTGAGAGGAGCGAATTCTCTTACAGTTCCTGTGGATTTCATAATAGCATCAGGATCAGGTAGGGTCTTGTGTTGTTGATTATCGATTAAATACGCAATTATCCTTTCATGTCTTCTTCGTGTCTGAGGTTTGTAAATCCGAATTCTCTGTGATGAAAGTTTTAAGCTTTCAATATTGTGAATTTATTAATTGTTCGTCAATAATTTCTGTATCCATGGAGACTGGATGAATTATTAGAACCCTTGTTTTCTTGATTTAGAAATTAAGATTTAATTAGGTAAGGGTTTTGTATGTAAAACTGAAAGTTCTAAGTTTTAAAAATATATATATATATTATATATATTTTCCTTGGAGGATATTGTCTTAATGAAAATTAAATAAAACTAAATTTAAAATAAACATTATATATATATATATATTGTTTTAATAAAATTAAATAAATCTAATTTAAAATAAAATTAATTTATTTTATACTTTTATTAAAATCGAAATTGGAGATTTGTTTTAAATTTAAAAAAAGAAAATTAAAATTAAAAATATATATATTTGGGGTGGGGCGGGGCCACCACTTCCCACGCCCCACACTCTTTCCCATGTTGCCGCAGCAGGTGGTACTGCTACCTGCGGCAGCAGTAACACCTGCGACCGCAGGTGGACGGCAGGCCGGCGGGCGTTTAAAAACACCATTGTTTTTTTTATAAAAAAAAAAGTATTACGATTTAAATTTTTATAAATCATTTTTTTTTTTAAACGTTTTAAATAGAATTACTTTATTTAATATTGTTATTAGATAATTTAAAATTATTAAATTTTAAATTATATTGAAATTTTATTATTATTTATTAATAATTTTATAAATAAATAAATTATTAATAAATATAATATGATTATTTATGTATCATTAATTAATCTTAGTTATAGTTTGACTTAATTAAGATTAATTAAGTCGAATATTTGTGTAAGCAAGTTTAATATTATAACATCGATTTTAATGGAAGCGCAGATTATTATAATCAACAAGGATTATTAATAATTTAATTATTACCTTAGATTGTTTTAGGACTTTGACTTAAAATCAATTAAGGGTAATTAGGTATTTCATTTGGAGTTAGGAACGGGTTAATTTGTAAAGGTGAACTATGGGTTCTATCTGTTTAAAACATACGTTCAACTGGAAATGGAAACCTCAAATTTACTCAATAGTATATTATCAATCAAATTGAACTATAAAACTTTTTATTTGAAAATAAACACTGAAAATTGAAACCTTATTGTTTAACTCAACTGTATATTTCAAATCAAAACCAATTGTGAGACTATGATGTTTTCTATATATTGTTTATGTTTGAGTGTTATGGGATTGGTTTAGCGTTGACCAGTTTAGGTTGTCCCCAGAGGCTCGGGGTTGTGAATGCGATGTTATGATGATTTGTTCTCGATATTTTCAAACCAACCAAGGTAATGTGATAGTATGCTCTATGATGGATGTATTTACTATTTGTTATTGCTTTCCAGTTTTCTTATGTGAAGCTGAGGTGTATGTATTTGAGATACCTAACTTAACCATTTTCGAGTCTCGATCAGTTATATTTGATAACCATTTTTGAGTCTCGATCAATTATACTTGGATTGCTTTTTGGTCGCTTGAGAGGACTGAAGTGTTTGTTATGTTCTTGATGATGTCATGTTTTAACTTGACCATTTTGGAGTCTTCGATCAGTATTGTAATTTTCTATTAAGATACTTTCTGGTTGCTCATTGGAGAACCATTGGATTTTGTGATTTATCATTAATGCCTTCAGTTGCTGATAGAGAACTGTCGTGATCATATGATTATTATTGGATGCTTAGCTGTTGCTCATGAAGAACTGATGTAATTTTGTGGCTTATCTTTTTATGATGTTTTTCAGTTGCTTGTATAGGACTGAGGTGATTTTATTAGGATTCTTGATTTGTAATTTCATGAGCCTAGGGTAGGTTATCTATGTGTAGTGTCGGGAAGTGGCTTGCAATGGGGATCAGGGCCCTAAGAGGCTGCCTGGAGTAACCCATTGTAAGTTGTTTTAATAAGTGAAAACATTTACACTAAATGAGAGAAAATGAACCTAACAAGATAATTGTATGTTCTCTCCCATGCCTTGAGTGCTAGTACAGACTAGGATGGGGTAGAGAGAACGTTTGGTTATGACCTTGCATTCCATAGTATGCCTCGTCAGTATGAGAGGATACTAGTGGCCGCAGGGATCAGTAGGGACTTGAAATTCCTAAGGGATTGCTCGGATAACTTCTACGTGACTTTTGCGATGACACTTTCCCGCTTGCATATTAGGTTTCCTACGTGTCTTTGTGGTGCCTCTGGGTCTAGATGTCTATCTATGTTGGAACCCTTGAGTTAGTATACTTATAGGATTTCCTAGACTTAGAGAGTATTTATGATTATAGGTTTTGTTATCCTATTTGGGACTTGAGACTATCTCCTCAGTGCGGTGGGAGTGGACCATTTAGGTTCCACGCGGTCGGGTGGTAGTGCTTTTACTCTTACCATTGAGATCCGTCCGTGGTCGCCGTGGCTGGAGTTTTCTTGGTTGGCATTTACCTTCACTATGTTCTTGGATTATCATGATGGATGGTTAGATTTTATGATAGATGTTTTATCATTATGGATGTATGGATGTATCATGTATGGTGAATAGTTTCATATATTGTTACTGTACTTTGTATCATGGATTCGTGGAGGTTGATGCATTTCTATTTTTACATATGTATATTCTTTTAAGCCTTTCATACCCTGTGGCTTGTACAGTGGATGATTGAGCATTCTGAATTAATTTGCCAAGAGGCATTCGGAACAAATGTAAATTATGGACATAGGACTTTCTGATTATTCTTTCATATGTATGTGGTAGTTGTTAGACTTAGAATTAATTAAATTTAAACGTGACTCAACGTCTTGGGATCCTTAAGGAATGTAACTTGTGATGTATGTTTGTTGATGATTACATGTTATTGCTTTCGCTACTATGTGTTTGATGTGTATGTTATACTTTCTTAATTTTTAAAAAAAAAAATGTTTAGCAAACTTAGTGAAACTTTAGGTTAATTCTTTTGGATCCCTTGGCGGGGTGTTACATGTTTATGAATGTTAGATATCTAAATTTTTATAGAACTCTCCACTTATTTTATGAAGAAGTAAGTTAAGATAGCCATTCTTATTGTTTGTTTGTGATCTTCTCACTAAAACTTGAAGAGTTTGGTTGATAGTTGTTTTTTTGAAAAGTACAAGATCAAACCCCTTTCTATAAGACTATCGTGCAACTACTAATAGATATTTGTGTTGACATGAGTTGTAGTTTGCAATTCATTTCATATTCTTCCATAATTTTTGGAAGATTGAATTGAAACAACACAATTGTAATTTGGATCATATAATTTAAGTGAAAAATTAAGTTTACATTTATAATTTTGAACCTTGATAAAAGAAACTCATTTCCTAACTTATTAAAACTCTACTTCTATAAACACAATGGAAAAAAATATGAATTCAAACAACACATTATAATATAATACCTTGAAATCTAAATGTATTACTTTAGATTCACATTACATTATGTAATCTTTATGAACATCACCTAGATACAATGAATGCTAAATGTATTGTTAATTTTCATGATAAAAGATTCTTATAAATCATAGAATCATGATCCATAAATTTGACTTAAAAATTACATAATTGAATATAAACAGATAATATCTAGACTACTTATCTAACTTAATTGTTTAAATTTATAAAATACTTACATAAAACACCACAAGAACATCCATTAAATTGTATATAAAGCCAAATACTTCCCATCCTCAATTTGAATAGTCTAAAAAGACTCAAACAACAATTTGACTTGACCAATGTTGTTTGGACTCAAAGTTGAAATGACAACCTAAATAACTATCTAAACTCATTAACAAGGACTATTGATAATCTTCCAAATCCAATCCATCTAAGGATGATTGAAATGGAAATTTATTTGGATAATTCTACCGTACAATACAATACAATACAAAGTTCAAAAGGCCTCTAATATTTTATTTTACTATTGAATTCTTGTATTCGATCTGGAGATAGATAAAATATAATTAATGCAACTGTATGCCGGAGTCCAAAAGTATGCCTGCCAGCCAGTTAACGGGAATCATGCTGGGCACCACTTTCCACTCGGGAGCGTGGATTCCGTCAGTTAACAGAAATCGAACAGAAAGAGCTCCTCTTGGAGGTGTCACCACGTCCCACACGGCGCCATGGCTTCTGCACATTGCCTTCCATTCGTAGCTTTCCTACTGAAATGCAATTGTACAATTTACTAAAATTAAACTTCATTAATTTTACCATTGAATTCTAATTGTAATATAATTATTTGATTAGATTAGTGGGAGATGTTTTATGAATGGTGGAATTCAGATCTTAATAAGATAATTTAATTTGATAAGGAGGAGATGTTTTATATATAGTAGTTCATAAAAATTTGTTCCTTAGTAGATTGAATGTAATACTTATTATTTATTTAATTTAGATGATGTGCATAGAGGTGAATTGTTGGACCTTCTTGGGAGGTCATATATTTCAGCACTACACCAACTCAAGTGAGCTTAGCCAAACTAAAACATACTTCATAGAAACTCTATAATAAAGGTGCTTAACCTTGAAGGAAACTCCACGGATAAGTACATTTAAGTTGGAGTATTACTACGATGGATGACATCCAATGATGGTTGTTCAATGCTTTGTCTTTTGAACAACACCTAGTTGCAATGAGTGTCGAGTGCTCCAGACATTCTTGTGAGAGATGGATCCTTATGAACCGCTACTCATGAAACATGGGCCGATGATTTTGACTTGAAAACTACACACTTTAATCCTCATAGTAATATAAAGATCACTTGACTTGCTTTGGAAAATATCTCCTACTTATGGATTGATGAAGTAAAATGGGCTCCCTAATGAATGATTTAGAAGACACAACACTTGTTAAAGGCTTTGTCAATGGGCTAGCAAGATAAGTGGGCCTAACTTTGGAGATAACTCCATGGTTAAGCAAACTTGAGTTGGAATAGTATTGAGATGGGTTACCACTCAGAAAGGTTCAATTCTTCAATGGGTGCTAAGTGTACCTATTATTCTTATGAAAGATGAGTTCTCGAGAATCTCTACTCATAACGCATAGGTTAATGAATTTGATTCAAATTTAAAATTGAATTTTGACAGCAATATTCTAATTTCTTTTCAATCATTTAAGCATCACAAACACACCAAATTAAATACTTTTGATCAGCCCTCAAACATTTACTATCATCGAATTAGCTCTCAAATTACCTGACAAAGTTCAACTGCGAGGATGTCGTATTTGCCTGCCTGATACCAAAATTGCAAAGCCAGATAATCGAGAAAGTTGCTATTTTCGTCGATCTTGAACATCAAGTTGTATCCAGGGTATCGACATGGAATTCTAATTAATTTAAGAATAAAAAAACATTGTTATGAGCTAATTTTCGGCCATAATGTCTGAATGAAAGATTTTAATAACTTGTGAGACTGAAACAACTTATGAAAAATAATTTGATACCGAAATATGAACATCCTTAAACATCAAACACTAAGAAAATAATTAAACTTAGAAAACTAAATCAACTTTAATTAGATAATACTTTTGACCTAAGATCAAGTCTTAGTATATGATATTTAAACCGTCCTTAAAAAAATACACATTAGATCTCTTACCGTTTATACTCCACGTCCACCACACCCATTAGTATCAATTCCTTAGTTTTGTCACTGCACGCCAACTTTGCATAACTTCTGGAGCTCATAATAAAATCAGTGTGATCACCTTGCCCATAGTCTGTCACAACAATATTTGCTCCATTGTCCGTGCAAAGCTCAGGAAGGGTGCACCGCACCTGTTTTTTTAAGATGTTTTATTATTTTCAACTTTAGTCACAACCCACCAAGTTGGAAAATATAATTTGAGGAGAAAAGTTTTCAAAAATGATAAGCTTTTGCAGAAGTTCTAATGTTCTATTTATGTGAATCATTTATTTTCTTTAAACATGGGTTTACATAATTCATGGATTTGAATAAAAATTTATAAGTTAAATTTTTATTATGCTAATATTATAATTAGATATAATATATAAAATAACTTGATTTTAATATAGAAGAGAGGAAGTCTTAAAATCGATTATTGATCGCTTCATTTAAAAATAATATTTTTATGTTGGTCTAATGGTAGAAAATTGTACTAATGGAAGAGGGATAACACAAATTCTACAAAAATGTGTGCCTCTTTCATAATAGAGTTGAGTAGAGTCTGCATGAAGTATACAATGGTCCCATATTCTATATCATGCCATCTTTCGATCCAAAAAACAAGTTGTTTGATATCAATAATTATAAAAATATTTGTTGTTATTTTCACATGTTGCTTAAATTCATGGTCATGAATCATTAAGTTTGACTTTCAAAATATGAAGTTGACTTCTATTAATAAAAATATAATTTGAGACATGAGAAAAACACCTCCTAGAAAAGTAAACGACTAACAAGTTATTTGAAATTTTATGTCAAACAATCATTAAGAGCATTTTTCATTTGTGCTTCTGGTGATTAGACCCTTTGTTCCTCTTGAAAAGTGTATTTAATCATCAATCTTACAACCTATGGTTCCCGATGCCAAAATTCATGATCATAGGTCAATAAGTTTGACTCAAAATTATGATGTTGACTTATGTTACTAATATGATAATTTGATACATGAGAAAAACACTTTCCAAGACAGTAAACAACTAAATTAGTTAATTTGATACATGAGAAAAACACTTTCTAGGACAGTCTAATAGTTCAAATAAAAAATAGTATGTACAGCCATTAAGAACATTGTTCATTTGTATTGAGCACGCTATTAGACCCAAGGAATGGTTCCTTCATCAATCCTAAAACCAGAGGTTCAGCGGTGCAAAACCAAACATCAGATTTTAGAATTGATAGTCAATTGATCCATTAAAAAAATGTTTAATCTAATATAAGGCTTAGATCACAAAAAGAGGATGTCCTAAATTTACTCCAATTGATCCATGAAAAGTTTACAGGTCCATCAAAATCACTATTGTAATCCCTTTTACAGGTCCTTTGACACCTTTTACTTACCTTATTTTGCTTTTGCTAAAAAGTATTGAAGTTTACCAATAAAAAAATACTGTTTAAAGTAATTTTCTAAACCATGTTATTTGTAGTTATAATAAGCTGATAGCAAGCTCCACAGCCAGTGCCATTTCTGTATAACTGAGCTACAGCCGCTACATCTCCCCCATTCAAATTTCTTCCAAAGGAGCCATACCCACATGCTCCTCCTGCCACATAAGAATGCTAGAACAAATTCATCAAAAGATTTCAAACTTTAACTCTATAAAACCTCTTTTATCAAATTCAAGTTTTTTTTTGTTGGGTTCAGATCCTTTTTAGATTGAATTAATCAAAACAAAACTAATGGAAAATTTTAAACTTTAACTCTATATTACCATCAGTTCCAAGGCAATCTGGACTTCCATAGTATGTAGCCCTTGTTTTTATATACTCATCTGCACAGCTGAAATGGAAAAAACAATGCAATACAGTAGACAGCAACACAACGCATGGTAGTGTATAAAAGCTGGCTGAAGAAGCCATTGGAGCAAAATTCAAATACTAATAAGTGGAAAACCAGCCACCTACACTTGACAAGATTATGAAAGAGAAGAAGATATGAAAAAGGCTTAATATGGATATGTGTTGTACGAGGATATTTATAGCAAGAAAACAGCAGAGTCGTCTAGAGGTAAACTCCCAGTTGATAAGCATCAAAGGTGAGTTGACATTCCACTAAATTGTTATTGGGTTTGGTGTGAAGTTCTCAGGCTGCCATGTTTGACTTGTGACCACTATGAAATGCTCACTTTCTCAATAGTTTTATAAATTTTCTTATATTTTATAAATAAAATTCTTGTAGCAATATTAAGTTTTTCAAATTTTTAATATTCATTAAAAATGTAAGAACAACAATCTATAGAGAAAGACTCTGTGATACTCTACGGCCAGCCTTAAACGTGACACACTAAGGAAGAAATTAAGATTGGAAAAATAAATCAACTTTGACTTTTTAACACTTTTAGCCTAAGAATCAAGCCTTAATGTGTGTTGTTTATAAGCCGATACGGTCAAGAGATTTAACAAAGAACCGAAGGAGGTTCCACTTTTTTCAGTTTAGTTTCTTGTGTGTTGTGTTGTTTTACTTGCTGATCTTTTTGTTGGTTCGTTTTCGCTGGTTGACTTCACTGTTCGTGAATTCTTTTTGAATAGTAGTATTACTTAATATTATGTTTTTTTTTTGTTGGGTTTGGACTCTTTTTTTATTATCTTAATTCACAACAGTCTATAGTGAAGAAAAGTAGTCATTTCTAATTGAATAAAGAAAAAAATGACAATTTTATTCTTTTTATTTTTATGACACGAATAAAAAGATTTCATCACTATTATTTAAAAATATGAAAATAATAATCTATATTCTAACTTTTTCCAATTCTGCAACTTAAGGTTTTATTTCAGACCAACTCACCCACACTACTGAGTTGCAATGTAGTGTACTTCATTTTTTAATACATGGAAAATCCCTCTTGTGGGTCAGAAAACTTCATTGAAGAGTCCTAAGATGCAATGCTTTAGAAGACAACTTGATCTTGAAAATGACCGCCATTAGAGATGAAGTTAGGTCTAATAGAACTCGAATTGATTTTTAAAGCATTAGTCTGGCCATTATTCTTCACTTGTAGAAGGTCTGCTCGTTTACCAGACTTTTTGCCCTTTTTTGCAAAAAGAGGGGTAAAAATTTATTAAGACAGAAAGGAATACAACAAGGAGAGCTCAACAAGGAGCTCGATCCTGAGCAACAAGATCATCAAATTCTTGCACCATCTCAAAGGACAGTTGCCTCCTATCCCTAATATTCCAACCCGGATCATGACTAGAAGCCCATTTGGCTAAACAATCAACAGTTCTATTCCATTCACGAGGAATATACGTGAACCTAATGAACTGAAAAGAGGAAGAGAAGAAAATAATCTGCTTAACAACAATGGCCAGCTGCCAACTAACATCCTCAAGCTCTTGTGAAGAAAGCATGTTCACCACTACCTGGGAATCAAACTCACAGATAATCTTACTCCATCCCCGCAAGCAACACTGTTCCACAGCATATAAAATAGCCTGAGCTTCCATGAGATTGTTAGTATAATCACCCTTATGAACTGAGAAGAAAAATTTAACATCCCTAGAACTACAACGAGCCACTCCGCCAATACCAGCCAGACCAGGATTCCCACGGGAAGAACCAGCAGTGTTAATTTTTAGAACTCCACAGGGAGGAGGAGTCCAGTGCCCATCCCGGTTAACCCGACCCTTCCTCTGATAGTGAAGCTGCCTGGACATAGAAGGAAACCTATGAGCTGCAGCCCCATCCTGAAGATGAAAATTGAGGCGATTACAGATAGCAAGATCAATCGGATCCATACCCCCATCAAGCTCACACTGCACAAGAATAGTTTCCTGAAGAGAATGTGATATTTTTCACCAAAGATGCAAAAAACCAAGCCGAACATCTTGGAATATGCGACAATTCCTCTCCAACCAAATATGCCAAAGCATGAAAGATGGGCCAGCAATCCAAGCAGCATGGAGAGAAGAAGACTTGGAGGGAGCACTACCCAAGCGGGCCCAGAACTTAGGCAAAGAGGAAGCATGCCGACAAAAGCAACCCCAAGCGTTCCACCAAAGGTGCCATAACTGAGTAGAATAGGAGCAATCGAAGAACAGATGGGAGACAGACTCCTCTCCATTACCACACAAAACACAATAAGAGGGGCCTTGAAATCCACGTTTACAAAGATTATCCCAGGTAAGACAACGGTTGTGAGCCACTAGCCACATGAAAAAATTGCACTTGGACCAAGAAACTTTATTCCAAACTTGCTTCCACCAAGGAACCTCAGCATCCCCAAATAATTGTCTAGTTATCTCCTGATACCCAGCAGAGACATGATATTTACCAGACAAGGTACCACCCCAAGCCAAAACATTTGGACCAAGCAAAGAAGAACACTCTCTAGAGGCCAGAATTTGAGAAAGCTCCTGACGATCCATGTCTGTACCTCCAGGAGGCCAATCAGAAGAATGCTTCCATCTGTAACCAACAACAGGTCCCAATTGATAAGGAGTCTTGTAATGAGCCACTTTATCCCATCCAGCGGCAAGAAAAGAGTCACAAAGAGGCTGAAGATGAGGGTATATGGATAAAATGGAAGGGAATCCATCCCAAGCATCAGACCAAAACAAAGCCTAAGAAACTCCTTCCAAAATAGACCCCTCTTCACCAACATCGCACCTATCTTCAAAGTATGCCAAACCATTGAGCCACGACCTTCAAGAGGAAGTGCAGAAACAGAGCAAGGATCAGCACCATGAAAATATTTATGAGTGATAATACGAGCCCAAAGTTGATGTTGTCCAGAGCACCATTGCCAATAAAGTTTAGTAGCCAAAGCTTGACTACTCAATAGAGCAGATCAAAGACCAAGACCACCCTCCTTTTTAGGCCTACAAACAGTTGCCCAATTAACCAAGCTCCATTTAGTACTACACAAATTACCACTCCAAAGGAATTGTCGAGAAAGAGCATCAAACTCCTTGAGAAAGTAAATAGGTGCCCTTTTTAATTAATATAAGACATTTAAATTAATCTTCACCTCCTTATTGCATGAAAACCATGTCCATTTAAAATAATGCTAGCGTATTGTTTGCTTCCATCATTACGTTCTTCCCCCGGAATCTAAATTAAAAGAACGTTTTATAATATCATTTCAAATTTAAAATTAAAAAGTCTAAAGAAGCATATAAACTTATTCTATTTAGGCCTCCTCTCGTTGTGCATTTGTGTGAGCATATACTATATTCCTCACCATTTTGGCACGTTGGATAATGGGTGCATGCCAAGCATTTGAAATTAAATATATGCAATAATGAGCTCTGCTGATATACAAGCACCGCCACTTATTCTTCCATCCATTTGTTAGAAATTAGATATTCAAACATATTAATTTATATATTTTCTTGTTAAGACAGAAAACTATTGTATTCATTAAGTTTAATTTTTCAATTAAAAATTAAATGTCATTTCAAATGTTTATTATTATTTTTTATCTTACACAATTTTATAAATGTCATTTTTAATAAATTTGATTGGACTATACTAATTTTAATAGACGATAAAATTCAATTTTGCTAAGAAAATTAATAGATTTGTCTAGTGCATACACCTGTTAGGAAGATTAAGATTGTCTAGAATGTTCTAGAGTAGATGAGAGAAAATTTCCAGAGTCTTCTATGGAACGTTCCAGATTGTGAGTTCTAGAGTCTTCAAAGAAATTTTCCAAATTTTGAGTAGAACATTCTAGGATGTAGAATATTCTAGAAGAGCAACTTCTAGATCTTTGTATTACCTCAATAAAGATGTATTATGCACAAACAAGCATTGGATAGCTAGGAGCTATTTGAAAGCTATAATGATTGTAAGCAAGTTAGATTAATACATTCTTGTTTATCAGTTACATATCTCTATTATGCTATATTTTTGTCATATCTTCTCATATTGCAACAACTATTATTTTGGTATTTTATTTTATTTCCGGGTTGTTGATTACAATGGTTGAAAGTAAGCTCCCTTAGTTGTACAAGGTATTTAAGGAATCAAGGAAAAGAGTTATTCAACGTCTAAATCCTAATGCTCCATAATAAAGGTTTGATCAATTTTGTAGGTATGTTTTAGATGAAGAATATCAACTTATTAAAGAAGGATATACTAAGAGAAAACATACATATGTAACTAAAAGTAAAGCGTTTAGAAATGATGAAAAGAAGAATTGGAGAGGATATAATAAATTTCAAAACAATGAAGATTCTAACTATTTTTCTAGAAATGATGATACAAAAAAATAAGCTAGAAGAAAAACCATTATTTGCAGGTACTATGGTGTTGAAAATCACATGCTGAATTTTGTATGAAAAGGAAGGACATGATGCCTTATGATCATATTTGTTTTTTTTGTATTCGGATATAAACTTTGTTTATGGTTATTGGATAGATTTTGTTGGACTCATTGTGATGGGTTTGAACTATGGAAATTTATATCAATCTCAGTAAACTTGTACTATGATGCAATCATTGAGTTAAATGAAGCACTTTAATTAAATATTATTTAGATAGCTTCACACATTATTGCTTCGGCTATATTAATTAATAGGCATCTACACTTGATCAAGTTGTTTACTATGTAGGACTTATATCCCTGACAGTGGCACATGGAGTTAGCAGTTTGGTCATTCATACTAAACCAATGTCATCCATGTATGGGTGATGTATATGTTTTAATTAACAATACTCCAATCAATTGGTAAAATCTGGATTCATTATGCAATTATGTCTAGACCCGTGAGCATGTTTGTGCATTTAGGAATTCTCAATAGTCACAGAAATTGATAAGTTAAATTGTGATTTAATTGTTTAAGGGATATTTTCTATTTGATGTAATTTATTTTAACTCGTATATAATTTTTCGTAGTTGAATTTCATTTATTTGAAACTTTCTAATTTTTAAGGATATCATTCATCTAAAGATATCCACAATTTTGATATCAAGAGTATTGGTCTTCTAGAATATCAACACTAATATTCACCAATTACTCTAAGTAACACTATGATTTCACATTTGACATCATAAGTATTGGTCTCCTAGAGTATCAACATTCGATATACACCAAGTACTCAAAAAAAATTGATGTCACATCTAACATCATGTGTATTGGTCTCCTAGAATATCAACATTCAATATTAACCAATTACTCAGAAAAAATGATATCACATCTGACATCATGGGAAAAAGGGGATTAGTTGGATTGTTTTTATTTTATATCCTTTTTATATGTCACTTTATAAAGTGCATATATCCCCCAAAAATGAGTTTATACTCACTTCTCACTTTCTAATTCATGGCTTTTGGAGCAAATCCTCCAAAACCCTCTTGTGAGTTTTTAGTAATTTGTTCATTGTGAAACTTGTGCTAATTGGATCTTCACGAGGACAGGCTCGTCAAATTCGTTGCAAGGATATCTTGCTTTATTGAGCATTTCATCGCATGTGGTGGTCCCATTATTTTGAGGCTTTAATTCCCATTTTAGCCTCTTTGGTTGTGAGGTAGCACTCTCTCGTTTCCTTTTTTTGCTTCATTTTAGCTTGTGTTTTCTATTTCCAATTGGTTGTAGTTTGAGAACTATTGTTCCCCTTCATTTTGGAAATGTTAATTCTACCCCATTGGGCAGGAATGAACATATGAGGGTTTTTGATGTTTTTATTTGAAAGTTTTACTGTGTTATGTTGTTCAATTTCACATGAGCTTGTAACTCAAATTTTAATGTATTTTTTGGGTGTTTGATCTCATTCGGGGAATGGGTTTTTAATTTCATCAATTTTGACAACTTTTAATTTTGAGCAATTTTTGTGTGGCACCAAATTTCTCAAGTATTCCTTGGAATATATTTTGGTCATAGGTTTGGAATGTATATTAGATTTCCAATCTAACCATAGTTTTACTTTATCTTTATCAGGATTCATGTCCAATCTGTACTCCCAATAATATGTGTGGTTGAGTGAATTTTACACATGGTATTTCTCGTCATTTCTAATTCAACCATTATTAGTTCTTGATTTTGTGAAGCTAGTTATTCCCATACATGAGCATGTGCATGTGTGCATGATGGGATCTTACAAGATCCAAACTCCCAGATTTAGGCCAGTTGAGGTGTGATTCATTTGGGGTTGAGTTGGGAAATCACATTTCCTATGGGTACTCATCATGTGATGAGCATGGGTATGTAGGATAGGCAGTAGAGTTACTTCTCTCATGTATCCCAACTTGGAAGTGGTTGACCAAGTAATGTGAAGAGGTTCTAACATGTGATAAGAAAATTAACTTATAATGGGAAATAAACTTAATGACAAGATAAGTGAACATTTGTATGTTCTATATAAGCATCTCGAGGGAGCTGGTGCGATGGTATGGTGTGATGACCTTCTGAGGGAGATTTGACACCACACCAGGTGTGATGGCCTCTAGTAGGAATTGATACTACACCACATATAGTTTGGGATTCTTGATGCCAAGTGAGTACACTCCACTTGAGTGCCTACATGGTTATCCCATAGAGTGTCTGACTAGGAGTTATTACATTGCATTGTCTCATGATCTTGGTTTCAATCTCTTTTTCTTCTTGGTGTGAACGTTAGCCTCATGTGATTATTCTTTTTGTTTTTGGTTGGATCATTATCTCCATCAGCACAATGGGAGTGGTTCTATGGGCACCACATGGCTAAGAGGCATAGCTAACTATACCATTGCTAGAGATTGGTGTACAAGGTTGGCCTTCTTCTAGTTCTAGATCAAAGCTTGATGCTTTACTTGGAATCTTTGGGGATTCTAGAGTATGTCACCCTTGTGATAATACTTTGGTTGATGCTGTGTTACCATGTTTAGAGATATCATCTTCTAGTTCATTTATTTATTTCACTGCAATGTTGCTTATGTACAACTTTTATTATAATGACGTTGCTTAGATGGATATATGTTATTTTGATGTGCATCATCATGTTAGGTTTTTTAGATATTTTCTTTCTCTTGAGTGGTCATTCCTTGATCTTTGGTGGTTTCGATACTTCCTTGTGTGGAGCTTCTAACCCTTTTTATCTTTTAAGTTAGCATTTCAATTCTTATTTTTGGCCTAGGTGACTTTATGACAGAAAGAATGGACAATATTGGTAAAGTATTGTCCCACAATACTGATAAATATCATCTTGAGTAGTATTGTGAAGTATCATCCCACAATGTTATGAATTATTGTTTGACTAAGAAATATTGCCTGGCTATTATGAAAAATATCATCTGACATTTCTCTAGAAATCTGTAAATCCAAACAATAGGTACTTCTTAACTTGTCTGATAAATGCTAGTAGATGATTTGGATACACTTTTGGTAGTTCTTTCTCCCTAGAGCTTGACAATTCACCCATGGGATGCGTAGGATTCAAATGTCATTTTTAGTTATCCTCTTAAAGATGTTAATGGTAAATTTAATTGTATAGATTAAACACTTAAGAACTTTGGATTTGGGTTTAAAAGGAACACCATTATCAAATTCTATTTAGCTAGAAATGAACATTGTATGTCTAATTAATATAGATAAGTTTTGACCATTTTGGTTAGTAGTGACGTTTGAAGATCTTTGGGTATGTTAGTTCATTTTAGTCTTCCGTTACAAACTTTGTGTGATTGATTTGTTTATCTTTAAAAAAAATATGTTGGCTTATGCTTATCCTTGTTCCAAGGATTACCAAGGGGGGCATCACAATTAAGATACACATTTAGTAACAGATTTATCATTATTTTTCATAAATATGTGTATTTTGTATGTATGCATGCACAAATGCATGTGTGTGTTGTACCATCCTAAAAAGTGTACACCCTTAGTAGGTGCTCATTTTTAACCCCATTTTAGCATTTATGGGTGCCACATTGATTCCATGCCCTTCTAGACCTTTTGCACCCTTCAAATCAACATTATTTGTTCAAAACTCTAAGTTGACTCTAATTTATATGCACAAATTTCCATTCATCCACCCACTCATATAATTCATTTACTGCCTAGGTTCTTTTCATACATTTTCAAATCATATGATTTGAATGGATGTCACACTTATTTTCCCTAAAATCTCTTCACACTTCCCAAACCATGAGACCATCTTCCAAAATTTGCCTCCTTGTGAATAGGTTGAAATCAACCTATTTTTCAAGAGGTGAATTCTAAATGGATCGATGCAAAAATGTTTTCTCCTTATTATTTTCTTAGGTTGGCCCTACTAACTAAAGCCCAAAAATTGCTACAAAGGGAGACCTCTTCTTCTTCTTCTCATTTCACACCTATAACTCATGATCAAAATGGTGTAGGAGCACCTAGGCTAACTCCTAGTCCTTGTTCCACACTTTGGTTTTTGGCTTGTATTGACCTTGGCCAACTCAATTGGTTGTGTTTGGACCTTATAAGGTCATGTGAGTTTACTCCTAGATGGATTTGACTAGCCTCAATCCATTCTAGATGTTTTTGCTTACCTTGTGTTTAAGGTTTTAGGAAGCAAGATTAGGGTTATGGGTCTTATACCCTAGAAGTCTTTAAAAAATTTGGATTTGAGTTTAATTTGTCTTATAAGATGTTTTTATATCTTTTTGCATAAGTTGGAGGTCATTTTTTTTCATTTGATGCAAAGTTGGGAAAGATGTCACAAAGATGTCAATTGTTGGAAAAGTTATCAATTAAGTAAAATTGATCCAAATGATGTGATTTGATGCTCTGGAGACTAAATCATGCTTAGACATCATAAAGGGACCATAATAGGCATGTTTGGAAGTTTCCATGGGTTAAATATAAAATTTTCTAGGAGATGCAAAAATTTGTCAATAATTTTGAAAAATTGCATGACCATTGAGAGCATTGTGACAAGTTGGGGTTGATGAGACATAAACATCCTTGTCCTTATGGGATAATTTGGTTTCAAGATGATCATATGGTAGAATTAGAAGAACACTTTTGGGCTAATTTCATCATTAGACCCTACTAGGATGAGGTATTATGATGTGGTTAACATGAGTACTTTCCATGTTTTTCAGGTAGACCTTGGAAATATGACGTCAATGGTATTCTTGATTGTCATAGGAATGTTGTGTCTATAATGAAAGATGATAGAAGGTTTAATCTAATTCATTTTAAGGGAGAAGGAAGAAAATATAAAACATGATTATGATAAGGACTTATACCTTAGGATATCAAACTACTTCATATCAAAAGTTTAAGGATTTGCATTAGGTGGATGAGAAGGTTACTGAGGTTTTATAGTTGTCGAGGAATCTAATGAATGGATTTGAACTAGTGGAATTGAAGGTTGGTGAAAACCATATGAGGTTATAATATATTACCAAAGGAGTGGTATTAGATTAGAAATAGAATCTTTTGAGTGGACTAGAGGGTGAGAAATTGTTGAATGATGTCAGAGGTGGAGTCAAGTAGAAAACAATAAAGTAGACATTGGTTATTATTTATGGAAGTGATAAATATAGAAGCAATTGGTGTAGACTAGAGGATGAAAAAAAGGTTTTGGAAATAGTAGTAGAGAAGCACCTGAGAGTGGAAGGCTTTCTAATGGACTTATGGATTTGTAGAGTCAGAGGAACCATTTTCCTTTTGATGAGGAGGATATGTGGGTTAAGAATAAACATGGAGTTTATGTTCAAAACCCTATCAAATATTCATAAGTTCCTCTTATGGAACATATTCGTATTCACCAAGGGTGTCTGATGTAGGAACATCTTTGGTTCGTTGCCAATCTTGCATCACCCAAAAAAATTCTTTTCACTTTATTTATTTACTATTCCAATTGGATTATTTCATGTTGTTTTAGGTTGTGATTTTCCTAGTTCACTTGTTATCTTAGGTGATCCTTATGGTATGGTCTAAGCATCATAAATATCCTATGTATAGCTTCATAACTCATTCTGATGTTTCCAAATGAAGTTATCTTAAGATTTTCCCAATCCTATATCTGGTTTTCTTTTCTAGTGGCCAGGGCGGTGAGATTTGGTTTGTAATGTTTTTATGCCTTGAATGTAAGGTTCATGTCCTAAATGTATAATATACACTTGTAAGCCAATTTGATGATAATTGAATATCTTTTTCCTTATTGGTTTGTGTTATTGTTGCTTTATGTTGTTAATTATATTATGGTGTTTCTATTTGTAAGATTGGCTATATCCTTTTGGGCACTTCTCTAACATTGATTGCATCAAAGTTCTTCAATGTGACCTATTTCAAATATGTTTATGATGACTTGATTAATAATGTCAAGAAATATAAGAAGAGCAATAATCTTAATAATTGGTATGTATGCATGATGCTTGAATGCAAGTAATATACAAAGTGAATGTGAATCTGATAAGAGAAGATGTAATTCATAGTATACTTCTATATCATTTATATATTGCATATTTTCAATACTAATGACTTCATTGCTAGATTAAAATCTCATTTCATATATATTCTAGTAGTGATCCTAATTGTATTGGTAGTGAGCCAGTTATTACTAGAAGTTAACCAATTTTGTATTTCTAGGTAGTTAGGCCATCTAGTAGTGAACCAAATAGTAGTAAACAAATTGATAGTGAGTCATCTATCAAAACCACCTTAACCAATTTTATTTTAAGTGATGTTAATTTTATGACATTTATCTTCTTCATATTTTTTACCATTCTAGGGTTCCACATAAATTATGGTACATTAGTAGTGTTGTTGTTTTTGTCCTTTGATGTTTATATAGATATTATACATTTCTAAATACTTTAATTATCTATCACTTCATTAAAAGTTCTTAAAATTATTTGTGAATAACTCATTCACCCCCCACCCTCACCCCTCATGTCCTCTCAATCATTTATCTTGTTCATCAATTGGTGTTAGAGCTTGATTCCTTGGTGAAGAGTGCAATTGCTCAAGCCAAACCTAATGTTGTACAAATTGAAAATTCTTATATTACTTGGATTTGAATAAAGTTTGTGAAAAAATAAGATAATAGGATATCTTATTTCAATAAATCAGTCTATGTGGAAGAATGTAGAGGCAAAATATGTGTTTCCTCAAAAGGATCTCAATACTCAAAATAAAATCACAACCAATGAGGATAGTGATAAATAAAGGTATGAAAACTATTAGTGCTTTATCAAAAAAATAAGTTAGCTATGTTGGAAAAGTAATTATTGCGAGGGGTGGGGACTTTAGTCAATTCAAACTTGTAACCATAAACATAATTGCAGTTCATATTAATCGATAGTACTACAACATAACTAGTTTACTGATATGGTGTAAAAGTAAATAATAATAAAACATAACACAAGTCACCTATACATAGCACAACAAATTTTGGTCTCACAAAAATGCTTGGTTAGAGGGAAAAATTGTAGTGTGAATGGTACCTACATGATCAATAGCATCTTGGGTGTAAGAGAAATCTTTCATTACCCAAAAATATTTCCTTTTTGTTTCTTTAATAAGGGTTGTCTCAATGTAGAGTTGTTGTCTATGAAGGCTTTCTACTTCGTAACTCAATCATACAAGCTTGGAATGTCCTAATTTTAGAGGTGGGTATTCATCTTGGATATATCAACCTGCCAATTGAGGCTCGGTGCCATATCATGAGTATTCGTGAATTATTGTGGATTTTGGTGTGCAATTTTGGTACAAAAACTTAAGGCTCAATTTTGAAGACCTTAGAGTCCCCATATGGGCTCTGAAATGGGGCCAACTGGAGCATAAGCGAGTTTGGCTCTGTAGATCAAAAGTTGAGGATTTTGAAAAGGGGTGATAATAGCCAATCATAACAATGGTTCAAAAGTTATGGTCTTTCAAATTTGGGTTGACCAAAATTTCTAAAATAAGTTTCAAAGGTGTATTGGGCCGACTATATATGTAATTTTAGGGTTACTCAGTCTCAAGGGTTAGGGTTTGATGTCTAAAAGCTTCTTGGGCAATGTAAAAATATATATTTTAAGGAATGTGTGTACATTGTCTAGGATAGCTCTGGGTGATAGTTCATAGTTCTATGTTGCAAATTATTGTAAGGAAGGCACCCATGTGGGTTTGCACATTGTATTTCAAAATTTATGTAATTTCACATTAGTGGTGATAATAAGAAGCCCATATTTGTTCTCACCAATTATTTTTATTTCTTTGTTTTTGTTATATGTTTGTGGCATTAAGGGGAGTACCCTTCATCAAGTGGTATTAGAACATGAGCTCTTGAGTGTGTAAACAAATCACCAACTGTGAGGCAGTTCCACCAGGACCATGGTTTGGGACGAGTGTGTAGATAGATCATTGAGTGTGAAGCAGTTTGCACTAGGGTTTTAGTAGAAGAACAAAAATGCCTCCATGAAAAGAGTGTGGTGGAAGAGTCATAGGTGTTACACATAAGGGTTTTAGAGTCCTCTAGAGATAGATGCAAGCATTAGAAGAACAAATGCATAGAGGAATAAATATTGTTGTAAGATATGAAAATGAGGATAAAGGAGAAGAAGAAGAAAATGTTGGAGAACTAGCAATTGTTAACCCAGAATAAGAGAGGATTTTTAGGGCCATCTTCAAGATTGGACAAAGACCTAAGTTTGAGATTCCTACATTTTTTGGAAATCTTAACCTAGAGGATTTGATCGGTTGGATCAACGAATTGGAGGAATACTTTGAGTATGAAGATATTGAGGATCCTAATACGATCAAATTTGTGAAGGCCAAACTGAAGGATCACACAAAGATGTGGTAGTAGGAGATTCAAGTGGAATGTAGTAGAAGAGGAAAAGATAAAATTAGTAGATGGGATTAGATGATAACTAAATTGAAGTGACACTTCATTCGTAAAGATTATGAGTTTGATCTACTACAGAAAATTGCAAGGGTTGAAGCAAGTGGTAAGATATGTTCAGGAGTATACTGAGGAGTTCTATCAAGTTCTCATCAGAACTAACCATGCAGAAGATGATAAATAGAATGTCACCCATTATCTTAATGGGTTGAGGCCAAGAGTTCAAGAGGAGCTAATTCTAGTCTGAATAAATAGTATTGAAGAGGCATACGATTTTTCCCTAAGAGTTGAGGAAAAATTGAACAAGAAGTTTGATAACAAGAATAATGGAAGAGGTCACGGTGGAAGATCTAGCAAATGGTCTTATGGAGGCTGAAACAAGGATTTGAAGAACAAGGATGAGGCTGACAATAACAATCAGAACTAGAGGGGAAACAACTCCAATGATTTCTATGATCATAACAATAGAGATCAAAGAGGAAGAGGCAGAGGGCAAGGATCTAGAAGAGGAGGTTTTTCATGGAAAATGCTTTCACTATGGAGAATAAGGGCATAGAGTATTTGAATGTTCCCAATGCCAAGGAAGGATAGATCGGAGAATAAAAGGCCAGGCCAAAGTTGCACATGTTGATAAAGATGTCAAATCATCACATTCTAAAGATGTTGAAAGAGAAGAAGTCCTACTTAATAGAAGAGTCTTGTTGAGTGGTGAGAATGAACTTGATCAAAGGAGGAGCTTGTTCACACAAGGTGCAAATGTGAAGATAAGTGTTGTGATTTAATCATTGATGGTGGAACTACTAAAAATATGGTGTTAGAAAAGATGGTGACAAAGTTAAAACTAAAGATGTAGAAATATCCACATCCATACTGTATTTTTTGGGTACAAGATGGCCACAAGGTCATGGTTAATGAGCAATGCCTAATGAAGTTCAAGATTTGAAGCTACTAGGATGAGGTGCTTTGTGATATCATACCTGTGGACATATGTCATATGTTTTTGGGTAGACCACAGTAGTTTGATAGGCATGATGTACATGATGGGCATGCAAATACCTACACATCGATAAAGGATGGGGTGAAACATAAGATGAAGCCATTGAAGGATACAGATGAAAAGATATGTAGCTCTATTAGGATATGTGTTGTTGATGGAAAGAAATGTATTGATGGTATAAGATGTGAGCATATGTTTTTTTCCCTAATTCCAAAAGATTGTAAAGAAGTAGAGGAAGTGCATGCTAAAGTTGCAGATTTGTTGGAAGAGTTTCTAGATAGTATGCTAGATAATGTACCTGATGGAATACCACCAGTGTGAAAGATTAGTCACCAGATGGACTTCATTCCAAGAAATAGTTTTCCAAATAAGGTAGTGCACAAAATGACACCAACAGATAGTGAGGAGTTAAATAGACAAGTGCATGAGTTATTGCAAAAGGGGTTGATTTGGGAGAGTCTGAGTCCATTTGTTGTACCAATAGTATTAGCACCAAAGAAGAATGGAGAATGGAGGATGTGCATAGATTCTTGAGCTATCAACAAGATCACAATCAAGTACATATTTCCATTGTCATGGATGGATGATATTATGGATTGTTTGAGTAGAGTTGTATATTTCACAAGGATAGATTTGAAGAGTGGGTACCATCAGATTCACATTAAAGAAGGAGACGAGTGAAAGAATTCCTTCAAGATAAGGGAAGGATTGTATGAGTGTTTAGTTATGCCTTTTTTGCTCACCAATGCACTAAGAACTTTCATGTGGCTCATTAATGAGGTACTAAAGAAGTTTTTGGGTAAGTTTGTCATTGTTTACCTAGATGATATTTTGGTATTTAGTAAGACATTGGAGGATCATTGATGCACAATTGTAAGGTGTTTGATAAATTTAGGGAAGAAAAGTTGCTAATAAATTTGAATAAGTGTAGTTTTGTGAAGAAGGAGTTGATGTACCTTGGATTTGTAGTTTCAGTGGAAGGTCTAAAAATGGACCCTGAGAAAGTGAAGGTTGTCCTTAAATGGCCTACTCCAAGGAGTGCGACTGAGGTAAGATCTTTCTATGGGATGGCTAGTTTTTACAGATAGTTTATGAGAGGTTTTAGCAATATTTAAGGACCTTTGACAGAAACAATAAGAGGAGATAGAAAATAATTTAAGTGGACTATAGGAGCATATAAGATTTTTAATCTGTTGAAACAAAAAGTTACAAAGCAACCTATTTTAGCACTTCCAAATTTTAACAAGGTGTTTCAAGTAGACTGTGATGCTATTGGTACTACAATAGGAGATGTTTTTATTCAAGAAGGTAGACCAAATGCTTATTTTAGTGAGAAGATGAATGATAGCCAAAGAAATTATTATGTTTATGATCAGGAAATTTATGCTATAGTTCCAGCATTGAAGAAGTGGAGACATTGTCTTCTTCCCAAGGAGTTTGTTTTGTAGACTAATCATCAAACTTTGTAATATTTGAATATTCAAGGAAATTTGAACCAACGACATTTGAAATAAGTTGAGTTTTTGAAGAGTTGTACATTTTTTTTGAAAAATAGGAGTGGTAAGTCTAATAGAGTTGCAAATGCTCTTAGTAGAAGACAAGTTTTACTGACAGAGATGTAAATTGAGGTCATTGGGTTTAAGGAACTCAAGAATTTGTATTCAGAGGATTTTGATTTGGGCTAAGCCTAGAAGGATTGTATAGTATCTATGACACTTGATAGGACAAAGTGGTTGTATTTCATAATCCAATATGATATGTTGATTAAAGTAATCTAGTTGTGCATTCCCAGAAGTTCTATGAGAGAGAATCTCATTAAAGAGAAGAATAGTGGAGGATTCGTTGGACATTTTGGTAGAGATAAAATCATTTCTTTGGTTTCTTAGAATTATACTGGCCACAATTGCAACAAAATGTGAAGAATTTTATACAGAGTTGTAGAGTATGTCAAATGGAAAAAGGAGTGAAGCAAAATACTGGGTTGTATCAGCCATTACATGTACTAGAGAATCTGTGGTAGGAGGTCAGTATGGATTTTGTTCTTGGTTTACCAAGGACACAATGAGGGCATGATTCTATAATTGTGGCGGTTCACATATTTTCAAAAATGACATATTTCATTCCCTGCAAGAAGACTAGAGATGTTATTCATGTGGCTGAGTTGTTTTTTAGAGAAGTGGTGAGATTACATGGTCTTCCAAAGAGTATAGTTTCAGATCGGGATACCAAGCTTTTTGGGTTTTTCTAGCATACATTATGGAAGAAATTGAAGATAGATTTTCAGTTTGGTTCCTCACATCATCCACAAACTGATAGATAGAAAGAGGTGGTGAATAGGAGTTTTGGAATCTTTCTAAGATGTTTGGTTGGAGATAAGCCAAAAGGTTGGGATCTAATTTTACCACAAACATAATTTTCATATAATATCTTATCAATAGAAAAACTAGTAAATTATCATTCAAGATTGTATATGGGAGAAGTCCCAGAAATCCTTCTAAATTTAGGTAGTTGGATAAAGGAGGAATAAGTAGTGTTGAGGAAGAAAATTTTATTTGAACATTTGAAGAACATCCATGAGGAGGTGAGGAAACACATTACAAAGATGAATATATAGTACAAGGTTAAGACTAATGTGAAAAGGAGGTATAATGAATTTTAGATTAGAGATGAAGTCATGGTTCATTTGAGAAATGAATGTTTTCCAATAGGTACATATAATAAGCTGAAAATGAAGAAGTTTGGACCGCGCAAGATAATGAAAAGGCATGATTATGGAAATGGTTGTGAACTATAGTTGTCTGTAGAACTAAATATTTCACTAGTATTTAACATTTCAAATCTAACAGGATATCATGAAGGAGGTGATGGAGATGAAGTTACAGAAGCACAGTGGATTATTCCAGTAGCTAGTTTGGCTACAAAGGAGCTTAAGGAGATATTGGCCCGTCGTGTTGGCAAAAGTATAAGGAAAAAAATATATGAACAGTACCTGGTCAAATGGAAAGGGATGCCAGTAGAAGATTCATCATGGCTAGCAAGGGAGGAAGTTAATCATCTTGGTTTTCCTCTTAACACGTGAGATGTGACAGGGTCACTTCTCAAATTACCTCGGGTGTCTGATGCAAGAGCATCTTAGGTGTAAGAGAAATTTTGCATCACCCAAAAATATTTCCTTTTTGTTTCTTGAATAAGGGTTGTATCTATGAAATTTTTTTGTCTGTGAAGGATTTCTACTTAGTAAGTTGGTAATACAAGCTCTAATTTTCCTAATTTCAGAGGTGGATGTTCATCTTGGATATATTAGCCTACCAGTTGAGGCTCAATGCCATATCATTAGTATTTGTAAAGTTATTGCAGATTTTTGGTGTGTACTTTAGGTACAAAAACTCTAGGCTCAATTTTTAAGACCTTAAGGGGCCCGAATGGGCTCCAGAATGGGGTCAATTGGAGCTTGTGTGAGTCGAGCCCTATAGATCAGAAGTTGAGGATTTCAAAAAGCGGTTATAATATCTAATTGGAGTAACAGTTCAAAAGTTATGGTCTTTTGAATTTGGGCCAACCAAAATTTCCAAAATAAGTGTCAAAGGTGTATCAGGCCCACTTTGTATGTAATTTGAGGGTTATTTAGTCTCAAGGGTTATGGTTTGATGTCTAGAAACTTATTGGACGGTGCAAAAATTTCTAATTAAGGAATGCTTGTAAATTGTCTAGGATAATTCTGGGCAATAGTTCATAGTTCTACATTGCAAATTATTATAAGGAAGGCACCCATGTGGGTTTTCATATTATATTTCAAAATTATGTAATACTACATTTGTGGCAAAAATAAGAAGCCTATATTTGTTCTCATCAATTGATGTTATTTCTCTATTTTTGTTATGTGTTTGTGGTATTAAGAGGAGCACCCTTCATCACCACAACTCTTTACTGTTGTAGAAAGAGGTGCCTAGTTAA
Source organism: Cupressus sempervirens (assembly GCA_028749045.1). Classification (NCBI taxonomy): domain Eukaryota; kingdom Viridiplantae; phylum Streptophyta; class Pinopsida; order Cupressales; family Cupressaceae; genus Cupressus; species Cupressus sempervirens. The sequence goes on along the minus strand of CM053784.1, from coordinate 683,156,877 downwards.
GAGCTTACATATGTCACTTTCTAGGTGACTCACCCAGTTAAGAGTGATAGATACATTGTTAGATGTATCTAATAGTCCTTCTAGGAACTACTTTGTTAAGAGATTTTATCACACTTGTACAATGATCACCTAGTTAAGGGATTTACAATAAGTTCAATCTAGAACTTCTAAGTCTTGTTAAAGACTATTGGTTGATAGATTTGCAATACCTTGTATAAAATATTATGTGTACCATTTAAAATTGGACACACCTCAATTTAGAACCTTTTAACTCCTCTTTAGTGTATCTGCCTTTCATAGTCACATTTTTAGCACACACTTCTCTTCTTTTCTTCTCCTCCTAGGTGAAACCAAGGTAGGACCTAACAAATTGTAGACACTAAAAATTGTCCCAAATGACTTTATTAATTTAATTAATAATAGTCACATTATTCTACTTATTTAATTTATTTATTTTAATTAAATAGGTTCATTTTTTGCCTAAGTATTTAAATTTAATTTAAATACTTCCTAGCCTTAATGTGTTAATTTAATTTAACACATGATCCTCCATTTATTCCCTTTTTTAAATAAATTTTATTTATTTAAATCCTCCATATCCTAATTAATTTCTTCTAGACCTAAAATAAATTAAATTTCATTTAATTTAATTTTTTATCCTAATCTATGAGCCTAAGAGTATGTGTACTCTTATGAGTTGTCATCATAAGGGTTTGCATTTCTTTTTAAACACATGGTGTCTACAACTTGAGAACTTTCTACACACATGTGACACCTCATCATTTTATCCTCCTAACCAAGGATATGAGATAAGGAGATAAGGTGCTTAATTGTTAATCCTTATCCTTATCTTTATCTTCTAGACACCCTCTAGATGTTTCCTGAGAATCTTTAAATAGAAGCCTTGTCTCAAGCATTGCATATAGAGGATTATTGGATTGCATTGACATGTCGTCGCTTTGAGTCTAGAATCACCACATTGAGAGCTTGCATTATAGGTACATTTCCATATGGAGTTCATAGGCTGCATCTTAGTGATTTGATAGTGGGTAAGATTTACATTTTTTATTGCATCTTAGTTTTTGTTGTGCATGCATATTTAGTTTACATTCTAGTTTTAGTTTTCATTTTAGTTATAGCTTGCATCTCTAGATAGTTTTCATAATTTCATGTTCGTTCCATCATAGAATACCTTTGAGTCTGACTTCCTCCAATAGTCATATCTTGAAAGTATCCTTCTTTTCATATAGTCTAGGATCATATTGCACATTCACTTTGCACTCACACTCACATTTGCACTTCCACACAAGGGATTTACTTATTGTTGTGTTTGTGAGAGCATACCAAACATACCCTCCATTAGAGATACACCAACAATGGCTACACATAGCTGCCCTTGTTGAGTATTAGAGGTGGTTGGAATTTTGGTTTGTTGGTTGCTTTTGTGAATTTCTTTTAAATTAGTTTGATTCCTTAGGCTTCCAGCAATTTGCACATTTTTCCAGCACACACAAATCCTTCTCAATTTCTCATATTTCTCACATATACACTAAATTTGCACTTAATTTATGAGTATCATGTTCCTGTTGGACTTCAAATCCCATATTGGATCCTTGATTGATAGTATAGAACATCTATCTCACCCTTCATTCTTGCTAGCTTGGAATCTAGAATTGGTAGACTCAGAAGGTTGATCTTATGCAATAGGTCAACCTAGGTTGACCTAGTCCAAATGAGGTTGACTTAGTCCAAACTAGGTTGACCCACATCGACCTGGTCTAGACTAGGTCGACCTAGGTTGACCTAGTGTAGGGGCTTCCTATGATTTTGGGCCTAGTGTTATTTTGCTCCTGTAGTAAAATCCTACTTGTGCAGTCAGCCCTTGCAGGGGTAATTTTACAAATATTCCAAAAATATAAATAAAAAGGCATCAACTCCCCCATTTTCACATGAGAGGAGCAAGAGGCAAGCATGTGTGGACACGTCAATCTTACATAGGGCAATTGCAAGATGAAAGAAAAGGTTGGTTTCTTATTCTTCATTACAAAGCAAGGTTATTATTCTTTATTAAGTGTTCAAAGGAAAATACATCAACATGGAGTAAAGATGGTTAGATTGCTTTAGCCTTAGGGGCTTGGTATGATTTACATATCATACTTCAGCTCTAATTCTTTACACCTTCATACATTTAAATTTTTTACACACATGCACACTTACATGTTAGGGTTTCACTCACATAGTAGATTCTTAACATTTTATCATATTCACATTCTAGATCTACACATGTAGCATACACACATAATGCAAAAGTTTTCCTAATTTTTATTTGTGGAGGTGGAAATCACTAAAATGAGGGATTTACTAACGTAAAATCCCTTTATAGCCACCCACACACACAAAACTTGTTATAGACTTGCAGGAAATAAATTTTTCCAATACATATCTGGAAACCACCCCTCGAGGGATTTCTAGAGAAATTTGTTCAATTTTGTTATAGTGTCATCAGACTATGTCAACTTTTGGGAAGAGGTCATTCTTCAAGTTGACCTAGTTCTTTCTACTTTTCTCACGAATGATTTATGGGTTGTGTTCCTCTCCTCAATTCTTTTGAGAATCTATTGCCAAATATTCAAAAATAGGTCCAAATTTACAACTTTTGGAGCTAAATTACATCTTCCTCAATGAATTTCAAGGTAAGTACCTCATCCCTTATCTCCCCTCCTAGTATATACTTACTTATAGATCTATATTGAGTTGTTTGTGTAAATTTCATATCATCATATTTCTTGTTTATGTTGTATAAAAGAGACATTTGTAGTGCACGTCATTTATAAGTCTCTAGATTTTGTATTGGCATCCCTTTGTCCTCTTTGGGTTTTTTTTAGTCAAATTTAGGACTTGTTGAAAGTTATGCTTGGAATCCCCTCTTTGTCTTGTATTGAATGGCTTAGGGAGAAAGTGTTGAACTCAATCTAGCTTGCATTGCTATCATTGATGTCATTTCCCCCCTGAACATTTGGTTAACCCAACATAAGCTCTCCTTTTGTTTATTCTTGGTAAATAGATCTTTCTCATGCATTACATTCGTAAACACAAAAATACAAAAATATCTTACATTCTTAGAATTTCTTTGCATTTAAAAGAAAACATACATTCATATATCATTTCTTTTTTGAGTGATTATTATTTTTCTTTAGAATTTATGATTTATTTCATGAATATTTTGATGGTACACTTGTTAGTAAACCTATAAAGGTGTCTAGTAGTGAAGGTTTAGATGAAAGGAATGAGCTCTTAATTGTATCTATTCCTCCTATGACTTCCTCTACACCTTTCATGACTAACCATCACAATAGGGTTCTATCATGGTTTCCTATGTGTAACATTGTTTGTAGTATTAAGCCTATGTAAATTTCTCAACCTCTTATCACTCTTAAAGGATGTCGACCCCAACAACCCATTATCACTCTTAAGGCAGTTCCTCAGGATGATAAACCTCTTATAGTCCTTAAAGGGAAACCTTATTATACTTCAATTGCTCACACTTATCGGACATGGAATGATCCTGAACCAACTATTCTGAAAGCTCCTGCATCTTTACCTCCTTCTCAACTAGTGCTTCCCCAAGCACCTCATTTACCTAGTTTCTTTTGAAAGGACTATGATTTAGTTGAGCAGTTATACACTACTCACACTAAGATCTCCTTAAGGGAACTTCTTGAACCATCCCCTACTTATCATGAAGCTTTACAAGAGTCTTATCTACTCTTCCTAAACCTCTTCCTAATCTAGATAACATTAATTCTTTCTTGGAGCATATGTATGTTATGCCTTCTCCTCTTCGGATTATGTTCACTAAAGATGATTTACCAACTAAGGAAGTTCAAGATCAATATGATGCTCTAATCATTGCAGTTCTTGTCAATGGGAATCTTATTTAAAGAAATTTAATTGATAATGGATCGAGTTTGAATGTTTGTAGTTTGGATGTGTTCAAGGCTATCAATGTTGATATGTCTACTATAAAACCATATAGTGTTCCTATTCATGGATTTGATAACATTGCTTAGAAATCTTAGGAAATCATAACTCTCCCTATTAAGTTCAATTTGGTTCTATCAAATTCTCCAATCCATGTAATGCCCAAACCCCTCAACTTCAACCTTCTTTTGGGAAGACCGTGGTTGCATAATATGCATGTTATTCCCTCTACCCTTCATCACAAAGTTTATTTTATCTATGATCATGTGGTGTACACTCATTTTAATGGTGAATCATCTAAGGTGCTTGAGCCTAGGGAAGGAAAAAAAAAAGATAAAACTGAAATTAAGGATCAAGAATGTTCCTCCTCTTTATTTGAGGATGAGTGGGCCACTTTGGACTTTAATCCTACAATAATTAGAGAATACAAGGTTTATGCTCTCTCCTTCATGAAAACATCTAAGCAACCTAAAGAGGAAAATAGTTTCTTCAACTCCTCTTTCTGAAGAGTTAAGTAATAATTTCATCGTTACTTCATATAAGGAAACTATTGAAACTATTAAACCTAATTGTCATGATGTGTTGACTTATGAAGCTCCTTTGACTATCTTTGATATGGCTGATCGTTATGGTCCTAGTTACTATTTTCTCACTGAACATGGTTTTTATGGTCAACGATGTGGAAATTTTGAATTGGGAATACAAGTTCCTCTATCTAATGATGATTGTGAGCATAGTTATGGTTTGGGATTTCATCCTTATAAGAAACCTTCTTTGTTTTCAAATATGAATCATATTTATAGTGTTCCATTGAAGCTATCAAACCTACATCTTATCACATTTGGTCAAAAACCTTCTTTGGATATTTTCTTCTTTAATGATGCTTTAGCTACTTTCTTGGGTGCATATGAGGATATACCTTCTTCCCATTATAATAAGAGGAAACCTTATTGTTTTGGATATTAATACATATTTTGGAGAAGAAATTGAATTTGAACCATTAGTTGATCCTCTTCCTTCTATGGAAGAGACACAAAAGAGTAACCTCTTGATCATTGAAATGATAGATGTGCTAGTTGATCCTAATGATTCTAAAAAGGTTATTAAGATTGGAAAATGTTTGGATGAAGTAGAACAAAAACAACTTACCAAAATTGTTTTGGAATTTTTTGACATCTTTTCTCAAAAATGTTCTAATATGTCAGGCATTAATCTTAAGATTATCACTCACAACATAGTTCTGACATATGATACTAAACCTATTAAATAGAAGATTCATAAAAGGAATCCTAGCATTGCTCTTCTTGTCAAGGAAGAGAAAGAAAAGCTCTTGGATGCTGGTTTTATACATCTTATAGATTATTCCTCTTGGATTTCTAATATTGTGGCTATCTCTAAGGTTGAAAATAAAATAAGAATGTGTACTGATTTTCATGATTTAAAAAAGTCTTCTTTAACTGATGATTTTCCTTTACCTAAAATTGATATGATATTGGACTCACCTATTGGGCATGCATTACTATCTTTTATGGATGGATAATCTGGGTGTAATCAAATTTTTATTCCTCCTTATGATTAATATAAGATTTCTTTCATTACTCCGTGGGGAACTTTTTGTTGGGTAATGATTCCTTTTGTATTAAGAAATATGGGGGCTACTTATGAACATGCTATGACATTTATTTTTCATGACTGCATGCATAAGATTCTTGAAGATTATGTGGATGACATTCTAGCAAAGTTTGTAAAACACGATGAGCATGTTCTTACTCTTAGGCAGATATTTGAAAGAATAAGGAAATATAATATGCATTTGAATCCACAAAAATGTGTCTTTGGAGTTGATAGTGGAAATCAACTAAACTTCTTAATATCTAATAGAGGTATTGAAGTTGATAGAGATAAAATTGATGTTATTCTCAATATGCCTTCTCCTCAAAATATCTCACAACTCCATAGCTTACAAGGGAATATACAAGTTATCATAAGTTTGTCTCACACCTAACAGATTGTACCAGTCCTTTCACCTCCTTTCTTAAGAAAGATCCTACTTTCTCTTGGAATGAAAATTGTAAGATCTCATTTGGATAATTCAAAACTTATCTTGCTAATCTTCCTATCCTTTAACTGAATCAACCAAACAATTTCTTCTTCTTTATACTTATGCTTCTTCTAAAGTTTTGAGTGATGTCTTGCTCGGCATGATCAAGATGGTAAGGATCATCCTATCTATTACATAAGTTTCATATTGATTGATTATGAAATACATTACAATACAATTAAGAATCAATGTCTAACTTTAGTTATTTCTTGTCAAAAACTCAGACATTATCTCCTCAATGCAAAAGTCAATGTTAATGTGATATATGATCCTTTAAAGCATCTCTTTTCAAATATAGATTTATCAGGGTGACTTGTAAAATGGGTCATGCTCTTGACAGAGTTTGATTTGAAATTCATTTCTAATAAAGTTTAGCCTTGACTAACCATTTTTTTGAGGCTCCTTCTCCTAGTACTACTTTAGAATCTGTTGATTTTCCTGACAAATTTGTGTTACCTATTGATATAGATGAGACATGGGAGTTATACTTTGATGGATATAGATGTCAAACTAGACCCATAGCAGATGTCATATTAATAATTCCATCTAGGAAACCCATTCCTTAATCTTATAAACTTTCCTTCTCATGCACTAATAATATTGTTGACTATAAATCACTTATCACTAGTTTGAAGGTTTCTTTTTTCTTTACAAATTAAGCACATTCATATCTTTGGTGATTCACAACTTGTCATACAAAATATTAATGACACATGTCAAGATAAGAATGATAAATTGACCAAGTATCCTAATCTAGTTATAGACCTACTTGGAAGATTTTCTTCTTTCTTTATTTAGAACCTACCTCAAAAAGACAATTGACATGCTGATGTTATGGCTAGTGCAACATCTCTTATTACTTTAGTGTAAGTTGTATTAGATTTTCAATTTACAATTCATACCTTGACAGAACCTATGATTACACGCAATACCCTATTATATATGACTTGTCTTAATTTACATCTAGATGGATTATATTCACATATTTATCAAAATCTAAAGGATGTAACATTCCTTGAGTTAGCAACCAAGAATTTTAGGAGTAGAATCCACAAGCTTGCAGCTCACTATATCATTCTTGATGATGTTCTCTACAAATGATCTTACAATGGTCTTCATATTAGATGCCTTACCAAAGTTAAGATCCATGTGGCTTTGCAAGAAGCTCATACCAGATCGTGTGGGGGGCATTTTGGTGGGAAGTTCTTAGTTAAAAAATTGCGTATGGGATATTATTGGGAAAGTATGGAGCAAGATTCCTTCACTTTTGTCAAGAAGTGTTCACAGTATTAGCATCATAACAACCTTATACATGCCCCTATGTGTGCTTTTCATTCTCAAGTTCTACCATGGCCATTTAGTGTGTGGGGTTTTGATCTTATTGGTAAGATCTATCCTCCCTCTTCTCAAGGACATACTTATATCCTTACAGTTGTGGATTACTTCATTAAGTGTGTAGAATTTATTCCTCTTTGGTCTACCACTATGAATGGTATTTTTTATTTCATCCTTGAAAAAATTATTGCTAGGTTTGGTATTCCTATGGCTATCATTCAACATAATGGAACTCAATTTAAAAACAAGGAAGTTAAGGCCTTTTTGGAGAAATATTGCATTCATCATCATTTTTCTTCTCTTCATTTTCCTTAATCTAGTGGACAACTTGAAGCTTCTAATAAGGTTATCAAATAGATCCTTTGGAAGATAGTTCATAAACATGCTAAGGATTGGCACACTCAATTGGTTAATGCTTTATGGGCTTATTGAACTAGTTTCCAAATTGCGACTGGAACATCTCCTTATAACTTAGTTTATGGGGTAGATATGGTGATGCCTTCAAAACCAAAAATTCCTTCTTTGAGAGTTTCTTTCAAGGGTATAATTGACAAGGATACTTTTTGGGAACAACATTTAGAAGATCTTATAATGTTGGACAAACAATGGATCAATGCTCTGGAACACATCATATCTTATCATAAAACCGTGAACAAAAGATATAATGGTAAAGTGATCAAGAATACTATTTTTCAATAGGAAATTTAGTTCTTTATGAGAATCAAAGGAATGTAAATGCCTTACTTGGTGAAAATGATAAGTTTAGTCCTAACACACTAGGTCCTTATGTTATTACATAAGTATATAGATCTTGTGCATTTAATATTTCTAATATGAATGGTGTGCCTTTTAAGGAACCTATAAAAATTATACATTTACGTTGTTATTATGTGTAATTATTCATTTCATTGTGTGCTTTAATTTTTCCCTTATTAGCTTCAAAAGTGATCTTTAAAATGTTAAGTACGTGTTATTTTCTTTAATTACCACATTCTCATGTTTTCTTTATTTTTATGTAATTAGTTATACATATTAATCATAAGAACGAATAGTAAAACATGTTCATCACATATATTTCATCATTAAACTATTTTGGTATACATAGTAGATACTAGATACAAAATGTGTCCTATATAAAAATAGTACAATTAACTCTCATCCATAGGATGGTGAGATCTTGATCTCTCTAGTCTATGATTTATTGATGGAGTTGTCCTCTGGGTAGTTGAAGAGAGGAATCTAGTGAACTACAATGAGATGGAATATCACTTAGTCAAAGGGAATAATCCCTCAAGACCAAGGGTCCTAACTCCACATCCATGCACTAGGATGCAAAGAAAAATAAAAGAAACAAAACTTAAAAAATACAACAAGGTGCTAGTACTAATAACAAACCCAAATCAACTGGTGAAGGAGGCCTTGTTGAAGAAATGTATCACCCACTAATATCATATTTGGAGAGATATTACAATAACATAAATGATGACATAATAAATGAAAGAGCAACATAGCTTCAAGATCTATCTCTACTAGCATGAAAGCAAAAAGAGAGAGAAGGGAGAGAAAAGTGATTATCTTGCCCAGTAGAGTGCCCACCCTATTGTGAATCACCCAAAGAGTTTCTTCAAAAGATGGTGTTCAATACTCTAACAGGCTAGTAACCTGCTAGTCAACCCACTAAAGTTTCATCTACAGATCAACTTCCTCTATATCACCACAACATGGTCCTATGTAAGAATTTTTTACTCATGTATGGGATTTAGCATGATGTGCTTTGATGTGTTACTTATATTGGGACTTAAAAAGTTGTTTGGCATTATCAATATATAAGATTTAGCATATATGTCTAGATGTATTACCCACAAATAGGACTTAGAAAATTTTTATGCATTACCTACAGATGAGATTTAGCATATGTGTTTGTGTGTGTAAAAGAGAGATGAAGTAACAACATCCATGCATTTCCTAAAATATTAAAGCCTTCTAACATGACTCCATAAAACAAAGAACTTAATGATTTTTGTACTAACTATATATACCCTCAAGGGCTACCTCTAAAAGAAACCCAAGCTAATCTACATTTGGTTGCAAATATTTTCAATACTACTAAGACTAAATAACTCAAACGTTTATGCACTGCCATGGATATTATGCCTACACTGACTAGTCCTTCATCACCTCTTCAAGAGCCTATCATGTGAACCCATAATACTACATTATCCCTAGAAGTGGGTCCATGTAAAGAGGATTATCACAAAGTTGAAGATAAGAGTGTCAAGAAAGATCAAGATCAAGATCTATATATACCATTTCAAGATGTCATTTCTCCATATCAATAACAACATATCCTTTCATGTCCTACATCTTCTATACCTCCTAAGAAAGATCAAGATACCACTTCCATTAAGCTTACTGAAAATCAATATAAAAGTTCTCTTCTTGTGCTATCCAAAGACATTTGTCAAGATCAAAGTGTCTCCTCATTGCCTATTTCTACTTCTTCATATCCAGCTTATAAATCCCCTATTCTGCTAAAGCCTTTGCATAATAATAAATACCCTCAAGCTTCAAGTGTTCATATCAAACACATTGCTCCTATCAAAGATATTTATGACCGTATAAGTATAAAGATGTGTCCTAAAGATGAGATCCTTGACCATGTTTCTCACTCTAAAGATGTTGATATTCCTATCCATTATCCCTTTGCATCTTCTAAATCTATCCTTATTCCTTATCCATCAAAGTTAAATCCTTCAAACCTTCTATCTATATTGGGTCCTTGTGTTCCTCCATCTCCTATACTTTTCACTCTTAACTTATCCTCCTCTTCTTCCATCATACCTCAAGATCAACAAAGGCACTCATCCTTGATAAGTTTCCATCCACCCACCCATCTAAACTTGCCATATCATCCTTATCCATCCATAAATCCCAAGTCTTTTGGAAGAAGTTTAGATATACAACATAAGAATAAACACAATAATCCATTTACAAATTAAGATCACTATGTTCATATCTAATCAACATGTGAATGCAAAGAAAGAAAAAATATTTGAGAGACCACAAAGGTTCACTAACCAAAAAGTGAATAAAAGAAAATATGGGTTCCTAAATCCATCATTGAAGAAATTCTTCCTAAAACATCCAAAGGAAGAGAAGAATCAAAATCTATATGGATTCTAAAGACTCTCTTAAAATAATTAAATATTGAAAATAAATCAAAGTTGATATTCAAGCTTTCAAAGGCTTCCACTCCATCTTCTTCTAGACATCTTTTTCAAAAGCTTCCAAAGCCCTCCACTCCATATTCCTCCAATACCACCTCATACATCTAAACCTCAAGATATTTTGTTCATATTTCCTCCATCATTCCACCACCCTTAAAGGAGTGTGTCGATGTTGATGTTCCCCGCTTTTTCTTCTACTCTTGTGAAATCCTTTCAACACCCTACCTACTATCCTTCCACTTATTATCATTCCACCTACTATACTTTCACTTACTATCCTCCCACCTTTTATCCCTCCAACCCATTTATCTCATCCAAAGCCTAAAACCTTGTCCTCAATATACCCTTATTTTCTATGTCATCTCATTTCCATCACCTTATCAACATCTTTGAGCATACATTTCTATGGTCTTGGATTATCATGACTTATTATTCCAATAGGATCATTATCTAAATTGGAAACAAAAATTTGAATTCTGTCTAAAAATCCAAATAGAAAAATTAAAAATTAAAAAAAGAGAAAAAGTGTCTTGGTGAAAACTTGGTAAATAGGCACCTACGTAGCAAAAGGAAAGATAAATAAATTTTTCCTATGATGAAAACCACTTCTTGTGGAACTTTGGATAAGTAACATGATGAAAACCTAGCAAGCATGTGTTGTGCATAATTCTTCCATAATCCATCCATTTCATCTTTCCTCTTTGATCTTGAAAATTTTGAACTATCCATGAGCATTGCTATCTTATCCATCAACTTCGATATCATGATCCCTCTTATCCCAAATCCTTTCCTCATAGCCTCTATAATGAGCTTTATCCTTCGCATTTTATCCTTGTCATGGTCTTATCCAATTGACCCCTTGGTCTTGGTCAAAAGAAGGAAAAAACATGATTCTTAAAAGTCCCATGACATGCCCACTCTTTTGGACTATATGCTTTCATGACATCAAGTCATTTATCCTATTTACTACCTCACTTAGTGGCTTCCATTGCTTATCAAAAGCATGCTTTGTGTGGTTATTTTCTCTTTCCATAGTTTGGAAAATCTTGAGGAGATGGTCCTTAAGGATCACATTCACCATACTTCATGCATCATTGCATATTCATCTTATCTATCAACTTGCTAATCCATCATGTCCTACACCTTGCTAGACATTAGGACCAAAAAATGTGATCTTTCTTGAGAACTAGTAATCTCTGAATCATGGTAGAAATAAATAAAAATCAGTTATAGTCCTAAAAAATCCTAAAAAGAATAAAATGTCCTAAAAATCTTATCATCTCAGTGAAAATATAGCAATAGGTGTTTGATGTATTACCAAAAAAATCAAATATCTAAAAAATACAAAAAAATTATAAATGACCTAGAATAAAAAAGCTATTCCAAGTGGTGAAAACCTGAAAATACGTGCTACTTGAGGTCTATGCGCCTTTATTTATTAGCTTATGTCTTTGACCCTTATCCATCTCACTTCATTACACCTTATTGTCTCCTGGTTTGGAATTGATCTTTGCCTAGGTCTAGGGGGCACAAAATGTCTCATCTCTTGGGTCTCTAGGATGTGTTAGTATTTAGCAGCTTCAGCACACAAATAGTTTTTCTCAAAACTTCCCTTTGGCACTTAGTATCTCGAGCTTACATCTTGTTACTAGTCTTGAATTATGATATTTCTAACTTGCACACATTAGTCCTAGAGAGTTATCGCTTGCTCTCTTTTTTTCTCTTTCACATTGCACTTAAACTAAAACTGACTAAGATATGCTAGAACTTTTTCTTTGTGTACTACTTGTGTTGATTTTTTGAGTGGTCCCTCCTTAGTCTCCCCAGGATGTCACTGAACTAGAGGATTGGGGGCATGGGACATGTTTTCCTTAGTCTTCTTCTTATGGTTGTAGCTTTGATGATCTTAAGTGTTTCTTTCTTCAAGCCCTTGGACACTTACGATATTTGGGGCATCATCCTTGACTGTTACATTGTGTTTTCTCATGCAAGACTGCACTCATGGATATCCAGGCCTTTATGCATTGGTACAAGTGTAATCTTGCAATATTTGATTTAGGGAATCTACCTTTGACTCATATTGACCTTTATATATTTGATGCTTATGTTCCCAAATTTAGATCAATGGTAAAAACAAGGACCTACTTAATTAACCCTTGAAATTTCACTTTGGATTTTCATGATAGCTTGCATTTTAGGGCTTCATTTCTAGTTTGCATATGAGTTGGGAGAGGGTCTCCTTCATCACTTTTTGGATGCATCATCGACTGGGCTTCATCATTATTTTCTTCTATCTCTTGATCATGTCTTAATCTCTTTCTTGGTCGTTCATCATCATTTCTCTTTCTTCTTTCTTTTCCTATCATTAAAATGAGTTAGTCATATCATCTTATCTAATCTATCCTTTTGGACCCCTTGTATAGCATTCTTGACCTAATTTGACCAAGTTTTAGAGTATTCCTTATTTTGCACAGTTGATTGACTTTCTGAGGCTTAACCTTGGTATCTTTTTGAGACAATCATTATTTTCACCATTTCTTCAGCATTTTCATCACTCTCATTACCTATCTCTTCCATTTTCATTTCATCACCTTTCTTCTTGCTTTAGCCTAATTGTATTGTTTCATTATTTCAGTCAAAATGAGGCATGTTATCTTATTTGTCATCTTGGACTTTATCTTATCTTGATTTAAACCATTTTGATTTCAGTCCCGAGGGGGCAGGAATACTACATTAACAATTCTACACATTGATTTTGACTACATCTATCTATATGATTTAGACTCATCATTTCTTATCTTATCATTATGGGTCCTGATTCATCTTGTCTTGTTCTATCTATCTTCTTTTGATCTATTTTAGTTGTTAGTGCTCATCTTATCTTTATTGGTTTTGATTCTTTCTTTCTATCTCTTTACACTTTGTTCGATCAGGTTTGAAGTCAAATCTCTATCATCTTGACATCATCATTATTTGACTTAATGTGTTCCCAGATCACTCACACGTTAGTCAAAGAGGGGAAAACGTAATCACTAAAAAATGGTCATCTAGAACATAAGCCCCCTTTCTATCAATTCTGCATAATTTATCAATCACTTATCTATGCTCAAATCATAATTTTATTATTTATTTTATTATAACCCCTGGTTTTAGCACCTTATCCTAAATCTTTATTTGATTAGAAGAACTTGCGCCCTTTTAAATTAATTAAAACCCTTTTATACTATGTGTGCACATGAAAAGTAATTTCCTAAATTAAAAAAAAAAAATTTAAAAAGGACTTTTTGTCTACAAATTGAATGTACACTTTCCAAGGCAGTGGAATATCTATTTTGCCTCTTATTCTCCTCCACACATCTTTTTCCTTTTAAACATAACTGTTAATCTTGCCTCTCAAGATTCTTGTGCACCAAATTCAACATGAAACTCATTCTTAACTGTAGATTTTGCTTCTTAATCTCTACCATCCTTTTTTATTTAAAAGGAGCTTCTCTCCCCCACTCTCTCATACCTTAGACACTATTTTTATGTTGTGGATTTCATTCTAGAGCACTTGGAACACTCACCATACTCTTAGTTTTCTAATGCGGGCACAACTCAAGACAAAATGAACATTATAGGAAAGGAGAATTTTATTATCAAAAAATGATATGCTATTAAATTCATTAAAGAAAAACAAACTCAATTAATTCTCTATAGGCTTAAAACATAATCAGATGCTAGAGAAAAACCCTTCCCACAATATCTTCTCCCAAACTCTGAAAAAATTACCTTTACAATGCAAGCAATGACCTTAAGTAACCTGAATTAGGTTTAGGGTTAGGAATAAATTTTATAATATTCCATTTGGAATCCATCACCAAATCAGAATGTTCTATAAGACACATAAAAATTCGATGCAAAATTAGAAGAATCTAGAGATGGTAGTCCAACTTCAGGGAGGCATAACTTTTGATTTGGGGCTCTGATTAACAAGCTATTTGCATTTTCAAAAATCTCTCTAAGTGCTCTATATGTCTATGGACCAAATTTTTTTGTTCCTTATTTTCCACACCCATATGAGGCCATTTAGTGCCTTAAATCTGACTTTGATGTGTTCTTAGGAGGTTTTTAAGAAAATTAAAATCTCAATAACTTTCAAATCGTATAACCTTTTGACCTGATTCTTTTTTTTTTTGGAGTGTTTCAGATTACAAGTACAATCATCCCTCCAAAGTACACCCTTTGGAGTTTGAATCATCGCAATTATTCAATTACAAAATAACCTATTTTCTACACAGGCACATATCTTGAGGTGCTCAGAAACACTAACCCAGAAAACTAATAATGGAACTGAGAGTTGGAATATCTATTTGGCCCAAATGGGTATCCAAAAATACAAACACATTAAATAGAAACTAATACTAAGCATATTTTTGGGTGATTCAAGATTGCCCTTACACCATTGGATGCTCCTGCATCACTTTCTTGCATTGTTGAAGCACTTTTGCACACATTTAAGCTTACTAATTATCATATATTATTTCATGCATCATAGACTAGCCTTTTATGTTCATTTTACTTAGATTATATTTACTTTCCTTGTATTACATCTTTCATACTAGCTTATTTTGCATTTCATTTAGTTAATTTGCATCATCATCTTAAAATCTCTCATTTCATGGTGCACCTTGCAATGGTCTCCTAACTAGGCTCATTTGATAGCCACCATTACATCTATTTTATTCTTACACGATGTGATTAGATAGCTATAAGCCACCATTCAAGACTCCATGTCCATTGGATATCTTGGATAAAAAGGCTTATAGAAGTGTGCTATGTTTTGTGCATACAATTATCCTATGTAAGATATTTTCCATTTGATCATATTCAATGAATTTTACTTTAAAATAATGAGTTGATCTTCATTGTAATCATATCAAAGTTCTTTATTTCTGATAACCTATAGTTTTTTGATAACTAACTCCTTTATTCTGATTAGACTTTTGCATTTTCTTCGCATCGATAACCATCTAGTTATCCAATAACTCTCTATCGCTTTTCCTTGTCTTTAATAGCTCTTCTTCTTATCAATAGTATACTCTATTACATGATAGTATATCACTTCTTACCTATTATATGTCTTCCTTTATGTATTGAACTAACTTCATCAACATGTATAGATATTTGGCATCAATGTCAAAAATTGACTCTAAAATCATCATCATCATCATATGCCAACAAGCTAAAGTTGTTTTATTAAATATTTCTTATGAAGCTTGGGAAAATTTGAGAGAAGCCCAAGTATCTACCAAGATAGCAAAGGTGAATTTTCTCCTTTTGTGGTTGAAAATCATGAGCAATTGCCAGAGAATAAGAAATCAACTAAAATATTATTGGATGGTCTAGTTGGGTTATATTATAGGTTTTATTTTCCCATAGAATAGTAGGAATTCCTAAGTAAGACCCTTCATTTCTCTATCTTTCTACCCCATCTAGAAATAAATTTTACCCAGTGAACTCCACCCATACTTTATGATGACAATGATAAAATTATGTTAAGAAGCTAACATCTAAACATCACTGTGAGAATCTAAGAGTGGAATAAGGTGAAGACATTATAATATGAGAGTCTATTAAGAGAAAGTGTGTGTACTGATGATCATGCGAGTAGATTCAAGAGAAAACTAATATATCATTCATATATTGCAAAGTGTTAGTGACAATGACTTTAGTGGTGGATTTAATTCTCATTTTTTGTTTCTGGTAGTGAGCCTATATGTATTGGAAATTATCCATTTTTGTATTTTGGGGTAGATATCCCAACCTATAGTGATCCAAACAATAGTGAGCTAACTAATAGCAAGTCATCTATAAAAATCACCTCAACTAGTCTCACCTTAACCGGTATTCATTTCATGAAAATTAGCTTCTTCGTGGCTTTTTCTAGTTTGGGTTTCCACATGAATGTTGTTGTTAATTGTGTTGATGGTTTTGTGCTTTCATGTTTATATATGTTATAATTTGTTTAATGCTTTAAGTATTTACCGATTTAGTAAAAGTTTAAGAAAGTGAATTGGAATATATGTTTCACCTCTTCTTATTGCTTCATCTTGTTCAACATCATTATCAGGTTGTGGTACCTTGTTTGGAACTCATAAGCCACATGGTGGAAATTTTTTTGAGATAAGTATATAAAAAGAGGCATTATACTTTTGAAATAGTTATTGAAGTTATAATTAGATATGGTAGTTACTTTAAAGCAATAAAATGAAGTTTTTCCAATTTCTTATACCATATCAGACCCTAATACCCCAACATAGACTTTTATTAGAGGAGACTTTATGAAATATTATATTGGTTTCACATTTCAAAGTTTTTCTAATTATAACCATGTCATAACTCAATACAATTCTGACACCATATAAGTTTCCAATAATAAAGAAGATGCACATCAGTCATAGATACACATATTCCATGATATAATTTCCAATGGAAAATGGGGCATCAAGTCTCATTGGTTAAAGTAAGAATCCATGACATTTATTGAAGAATAAAGTGTTTCTATTTACTGTAGTGATGTGACAAAATAATGCCAACAATTAATATGGAAAGAATAAAAAATTTTAAGATATAACTAGAAAGTTCAAAATTATAATTCTTCCAACAATAAAATGTCACATGTGAGAAAAACTCAAATGAATGATTCAAAATCATAAATATTTGCAAACAAACTTCATAATTTTTTTTGTATATTTAATGGAAACTTCTACAAGTTGATGATAAATGTCACAATTTTATGTTGGAAATGACCTTAAAAGCCATTGTTGACTATGGAACACATGTTCTCTAAAATGGCAATATTATAGTTAATTTGATAAAACAACTGTAAAATGATGGAGACATCCTCAATTTTTGTGATCTATAAAACTAAAAAATTAGAATACAAAAGAATCTTTCTACAAATCCCATGGGATATAAGATATTGGGTATTCCCCCAATCTTCTAGTATGAATACAACTAAAATTTCTATCTACAACGTCAAGAGAGATGATAGTGGAAGATGTACTTAACACAAGTCTTTTAAATTCAAAAGTATTTTTAATCAAAGAAGAGGTTGGTGAATACCAACTACCTTGTAAGGTTTCCAAATAATTTCTACAAAATTTTGGGCTTCAAAAGGTTCTTGATACTCCAATTACTAAGGCTGTTTTTACTAGCATTAATATTGGTGCAAGATATTATGGATTGAAACTTATTGTGGAGATTATGACATTCAATTTTTCTATGTGGGGTATTGATTACATTGTAGAGTTTGTAACTAAGTCAAATTATATGTTTGCAAGCTAAATATGCATGCCCATTATTTTTTGAGGACCAAATGGAGTTGGTGCTAGAGCCCATGTTTAACATTGTTATCATCATGTTTCATGGTATGGTTCTTGCCTAAGACTAAAAAAATTGGTTCCCTATTCATAAGAAGATTCTAATGGATTGTTGAAAGCTTTCATCCATGACCCATATCCTATTGTATTTTTTGAAAATTAATTGATGTACGATAAAGAAATTATGACTATATATTTTTAACAAAATTGTGCTACAAGGATTGACTATATTTCAAGAACCTTACCACTCGAGAGCCTATTAAGGATGTGAATGGTCATGATTTCAAAAACTACTATACAAAATGCATTGTGTGTGTGTGTGTGTGTGTGTGTGTGTGTGTGTGTGTGTGTGTGTGTGTGTGTGTGTGTGTGTGTGTGTGTGTGTGTGTGTGTGTGTGTGTGAGAGAGAGAGAGAGAGAAAGAGAGAGATTTGTGTAAAAAAATTCACCTTTTTAAGTTTCGTTAGATGTCTCCAATAGTGCCGGATAGAAAATTTTATGGCATGTAGATACAAAAAAACACACATACATCTACAAAAAAGTGTGTATGTTTATACGGGGTTTTATGCGTACATGTTAAGGCTTGTAATTTGGCTTAAATGACCAGCCTTTAGTTTGGGAGCTTCATTTCCCTCCTTTTGACGTGTTTTTCCCATCTAATTTGGATTTTCAACATACTCATAATCAACCTTACACATTATCAATTAAGTATTTGTAAAATTATCACCACAATTTCGCACATCTCTTGAGATTTTTAACCATATATACTTTATTTTATATTTGAACAATATTAACTTCTTGAACTTTAATTTCTTTTAACAATGTCTCTAGACTTCTCAAAGACATAAATGTAATATTATTTTTACAGAATTTTACCTATTTGTCCAATTAGAAATATATTAATATAATATTGTCCTGCATTTTATCATTCTCAATTTAAAAAATAGTTTTCTTACTAGTTTGGTGCAAGTTATAAGTGAAACATTAATAGGTACCTAACCTTTTAGGATATGCCCAGTTTGAAAATTTATTAAAACAAAAATACTCAACAATAAGTTGCAAAAAATAAAAATTCAACTTGTAATACTCACTCTCTACTATAATCTTGTTTCTAAACAACTAATTTTTTTAAAAATAAACAAGAAAGATTAAGAGGATTGCAATTCATTTTCTTTTGGTATCTTCAAATTTTGATCACACAAGTCCCAAATTGGTCCTCCAAGTTTAGGTTTAGTTGATTTCATAATAAAAGTGGTCAATTATATCACTATTTTTGCTCATCATCTTAGTGCACTTACCTTGACTTATCACATAAAAAGGTTAAAGACAATTAAAGACTTTTCAAACTTTTACCATGAACTATTGATCAAATCATTTTTTTTGGCCATGATTCAAATTTGAGTTAGTCAATCCCTATCAAGAATTCTGATTGTAGTACAACCATTCTCATAATGATACTTTTGTTCAACCAGTTATTTAAAAGAACTAGTTTGAAGAAATATTTTATAGTTACATATGATGACTATATAAATTTTTTTAATGGATTTAGGAAGATTCTTAATTTTTCATTTCCATCACACTGTGATGTAAGAGGATCGTGTTATGGGCAATGAGATTATGCAATGTATCACACTTTTTCAAGCTTCATATTTTGACAAGGATTGTAAGTCTATGAGCTCCATTTTTCATTAAGGCAATGAAGGAGATGCTTTGAAATGTTTTATTTGTCAAGTTATTTCATTTAGGTTCTCATTTTCCTATGTTTCTTTGTAACTACTCTTTGATGTTTTCTCCTTTGCATGAGATTATGTATATGTTCATTACATGATTAGGAAGTCCTAATATGAAATATGATTTGAATGGAGCCATATTTTGATTCTCTTGATTATTAATCCATGGTTGTTGAGTGAATGATTTGTGTGTCATTTCTCTTTATTCCCCCCATAGAACTAAGATTCTCCAATCACATTTTCTCATGTTTATGTACAAGTATTAATTTACCTATTTTTCTTTCTGGTTAAAAGCATACCCAAAATCATATCATACAAGAGAGCTACCTCTCTCAAATATAAAAGAAGACCCTTAACTCAATAGTGGTCTCTGCAACTATTAGCAAGTTTGTCATTGTACATTGGACACTTTTTGAGTCATTTCCCAAGATAAATCAATTGACCAATCTATTTACTAATAGATTTTTGGTAAATTATTCACTGAACTATGCATGAGTACTTTCCTCAAAGTCATATGCAAATTATATTCCCTTGAAAAGATTCTCAATCCTTAATTTCTAAAAGTACCCCCTGTATGCACCCTAAAATAGTCACCTAGATTATGGGAGCTCATTATTCAATTTATCAAAATTCCTGAATCAATAGTTTGCAATATTTTATTAAATCAATTCAAATCAATTTCTTTGATCAAATTGTGATTAATTTAATTATTTCAATATTTCCTAAAGTTTGATCCTTTTATCCTAAGTCTTATTTAATTAAAAGAAAACCTCTCTTTTAATTAAATAATTAATCCACATTTAATTAATTAAGAGAAAAACCCTTCTTTTAATTTAATTAAAAGAAATTGCTCCCTTTTAATTAAATAAATTCTTTTTTCCTCTACACTTAAATGCACATATCTCTAAGTGGGATTCCTCTTTTTCCTCTTTCCACTTTCTTCTCAAACACTCCTTTTCTCATTGGTGGAATTTTGTCTCACATGGGTCAAACTCTATTATCTCATATTAGTTGTGATAAGCCTCTTACCTCCACATTTACCTTTATAAGGAGCCCCCTCCTTCTCATTTTCATATAGAGATAAATATAGAAAGAGATATAGAGAGAAAGATAGAGAAAATAGTTTGTTGCTATAGTATTGTTATGCTACAGGTTTAGAGAGTGATTTTGGAGGAGTTTGAGCCTTAGGGTTCAGACATAGAACTTCATTGAAACTTCTTTCTTCTTGTCTTATTCTCTCTTGCATCCATGGCTTCCATCATCAAGTTTCATCTTTGCATTTTCATATTATCTTAGAGTCATATTTGTTTTCATAGATTAATATTGCATTGTTATTTCCTTTCATAGATTAGATTTCCTTTCTTGCACTGCTTTTCATCTATCATTTAGATTAACTTGCATCTTCATTTGCATTCACATATTGGTCTTTGAATATCTCATTTTATGGTGTACTTGCATGGGCACAAACTAGGTCAAACTGAGGGCCTCTATTACAAACCCTTGCACTCCATGAATAGAGAGCTATGAGTCACCATTTGAGACCTCATTCTCGATCAATCTTGGATATAATGACTCATAAAAGTGTTCTTACATTTTAGGCACACATATTTGGCACCCACCATGGGGCAACCCACCTTTACTTGTTGGTTTTTGATATTTTTGGAGCTAACCCTCTTATGCGGATTTGTTTGGAGATAAAAAAACCCTAGATCTTAAAGATTTGATCATATCTCCCAAATAGATTGGTGTTTTGCTCTTCTTCTTTTTTTTTGCAGGTTGCTAACGTATTAGAGAAGCTTCAATGAAATTTTTAGACTTTTTTGACGTATTTTCTATTTTTTATAATTTTTCCTTGATTTTTCATGAAAAATCATTTCAGGGCACCAATTAGCAAATTGTTTGGAAAATTCTACATTTTTAGAGAGGTATCTAAATTCAAAATAGGGTCGGTTCTTTGTATTTTGATTTTAGAGATCATATTAAGGCTCAATAATTCAATTTGAAAAAACTAGTCTGTTTTGACAAAATGGTTCCCTAGTATGACGTTTTTAAAAGTATGACATTTTTGGAAAGCTCTCTAATTTTGATAGGGGTCTCTTTTTTTTATTTAGGGTTTTGGATCGTAATTCATATCATATAGGTCCAATCTTGTTAAGCAAATCAAAAATCAATATTAAAAAAAGGGCATTTAATTTTCACATAGATCAATGCATGACGTGAGCTTTTATTTGGATTATTTTTTGGTTATTATCACTCTTAAAAATTAGATTTCCAAATCTAACCCTAGTTTTGCATAATTTGTATAAATATTTCATATCTTGCATTTGTTTGTTTTGCTTGTTGCTTTGTTCGTTGTGAGCAAGCGTTCAAGCATAGACGAAAGGTACAACAGAGAAAAGACGTGTTACAAGGATTACTATGTATTTTGTTAGATCTCTATAATATTTGGATTTGGAAATGAATGAACCCTTTCATGTGTTTGGCTTGAGTTCTTTTACATGCTTTAATAGATTCAAACTTCATTTGGTGCTCTAAAATTGGATCTAGATTTACTTTCACGCATATGTGTTTCACATAGTAATTTGTCCCTATGAATATTATTTGTGGAATTCTCGAGAGAATATGCCTCATTCACTTGCCTTACATTCGAAGCTCTTCTTGACGATAGATCCCCTTGTAGGTAGGGAAGGATTTTTGTTATTATCTCACTATTACACTTAGGTTTGTCCTCAACATCCATTAGTACATTCTCTTTTGAGATTGGTGGTGTTTTTTGTTGGCTTTTGCAAAAATTTGGTGACATGATTTCAAATTAGTGTGTCAACGAATCTTGTTTGCTATGTTTGGGTAAGGTGAAGAGGCTAGAGGAGTATGCTTTCTTCCCTTTTGGGCACATCAAAAACTTGGAACCCTTGAATCCAAACCAAGTCCCCATGTGGTACAACTTTGTGAGTCTTCCTTGATTGGAGAGGGTTAACCATAGTGGACATTCTCTTTATTGGGTCAACCATGTGGATGGAACCTCAAGAAATAATAGCCATTTTTGACATGGTAGTAGCAACTACTATATAAATGTCCTTGTGGGAGAAATCTTCACGGGTGTAATCTTTTGTTGGGTTGCCAAATCTCCTTAGTATCTCCAATTGATTAAATTCTTAGAATATGTCAAAACCTTGGTGCATTGGGATTGGATTTTGCCCACTCTAGATTGCAAAAATTGCAGAGTCAAGAACATTACTAAGAACGATAGTGTTGCCAAATTTTCTTTTTTAGGACCATGTGTGTGATTGGAAAACATTTTGAGAACATACACAGTGGTGGTTCTAGGGATTAGACTAATACTACGACACTATTCATGTTCAAGTGCAAGGTTGCTTTGTCCCTTGCTCATTATTTGAAGATGTTTGCTTGAAATTCCTTATCGTTGTCTTGTGTGCCTGGTTTATGATTCAAAATTTATTACACCTAATTGGATATTTCAAATAAATAAAATCTGAGTTCCTGAGTCGAGACTTCATGATCAAACTACTTTGCTATTCTGTTATTTCGAGTCTCCCTAGGTTGATCCAATTCAAATTAGGCTACTTACCCTATTGTTAGAAGCTTGTTTGTACCTTGGGTTATTGTGTTTTGACCCCTTGAATTAGTGATCTTTTATTTCACAAGTGACCTTGTTTGGAGTCAGTGATTTAGAGACTATCCTTGTTGAGAAATATATACCTTTGGATTCTTTGATATTATGCTTGTAGAGTCTTAGTAATCTCTTGTCCATCCACTTTCATAAAAATTCAATTTTAATTATTTATAATTTGGGTAAATCATCCTCCTACTCCATGTGTTAGGGTATTCACCCAAATTTCTGGGCACCTCTGTGGTAGTGTTGGTTGATGCCTATTGTAAAATTCTATCTTATCACATCTCTTTTGGACAAGTGAGTGTTTTTAATATCCTAGTTTGGTACCAATGTTTCTTAGGGTTATCCTATCACCTAGTACCTTTTCTTTCATGTCGATTACAACAAGATATCAAGTAGATCAAGGAAAGTGACCTCAAGTCATCTTTAAACAATGACCTTTAGTTCAAACTTGTCAAAGACATAAGGGAAAAGAACCTATGTTTGTTCAATCACCTAAGAATATTCCAAAAGCTTTGTTTGACCCTAGTAGTGAACTTATTGAGTTGAGTACACCCTTAGCATCACCTCACTCAGATATGGATATAAATTTTACAATGGCTCCACAAAAGAAAAATCAAAGTGGTGAATATTATGTTGACCTTTTGAGTGGTGATCTCGCTCATGAAAATAGACCAACCTCACCCTGGATTGAGGATAGATATTTGGATGCACACCAAAGGGCTAAGAAAGGTAAGCATCATACCTATCAAGAAGAGAAATCCCAATATAATGATCAAATTAGTGAGCCTTCTAGCAGTCATGTGAATGTAACATTTACTGGTAACTAGTTTAGATAGTCAAGACCATGTACACTACTCATGACACCTTTAGGTTATGCGAGTGACAAACTCAAAGTACTTGATCATGAGACAAAAGCCCTTCTAGAAGAACAAGCTAAGAAGGAAGAACAATTTAGATCCCTAGAGGAAGAAAGGCAAGTTATGATTGAGATAGAAAGGAAAGCCCATCAAGAAGCCCCAAACCTTCTCGTGGCTTCACAACTTGACAATAAATTCAACAATGTGCACATTGGTGGTGCAAACAACTCTCCTCCATCCACCCCTCCTAAGACTCCACAAAGTGGAAGACACTTAAGAACACCTTCACGATCTCCTAGCCCTAGAGGAAGGAGAGCTTCAAGACATGATGATTATAGGAGATCAACACCTCCTAGAGTTTCAAGATAACCTTCACAAAAAGCTCATCATGGTTAACAATATGGAGGTGGTAGCTCAAACTTTGACCATAATTATTATGATTTCATGGCTATGCAACGAGACCCACATTTTCAGTAACATATGGAAGCATATATGGCCCAAAACAAAGATGCATGCTTTCAACATTTAATCAAAAAGGGTGCTAAGGTCCCTTACAACTTTGATGTAGATAAAAGTTTCAAAAATATGATCCCTCTATGAAAGAAGCAATTGACCAATTGAAGAAACAACTGAAGCAAATATCAGCACCCAAGAGTTCTTTTTCACTTGATTTAGTTTTTCCTAATCCTTTTGATAAGAGTGTTGACATGAAATATTTTCCTAGAAAAATTGAGATCCCCTAATATGACAAATATGATGGAAATGAGGATCTGAATGATCATGTGCATTAGTTCTATACTATGAGTTTTGAGTTTAATCATGAGGACTCATACCTTATGAGATTATTTCCAAGGAGTCTTAAGGGTCAAGAAATGTAATGGTTTACCAATATAACTCCTCTTGTTAAGACGTTCCCTAAGTTAATTTAGAGATTTTTTCAACACTTTGCGTACAATCTTTCATGATCTGTCTCGCTATTGGACTTATGTCACACAAAGAAAAATCAAGGAGAATCCTTTCTTACTTTCTTGCAAAGATGGAGACGATGGTGCTCTCACTATTCTAGGACTATTCTTGAGAAAGAAAAGACTGAAATCCTCATTAGTAACATGGTTCCTAAGATGAAATATGAAGTTAAGAAGATGGTTTTTGAGTCCTTTGATACCATGGTTGAAGCCGCATTTAGAATTGATGATGTTTTGAGAAAGCAAGGTATTTTGACGAAAAATGGGAACAACAACAACAATGGTCAGAATAACAACAACAATAACAAGGATAAAGGAAAGACACATATTAGAATAAGAAAAAACAAGTGGTTAATGATGGAGTTGTGGATTCCTCTAAGCCTAAAGACCAAGATGTTCTTTATTTGGCTAGTTCCAATCAATAAAGGAACACGACAAGATATCAAGAAAGGCCTAAAGGAGAGAAACAAAACTTTACACAATTGGGTGAGTCATATGAAGAGACATTCACAAAGCTCCTTTCTTGTAATCTTGTGTGCCCTTATGATGCCGCAAAGTTTTGCATACCTGAAGTTAAGACATGGTGGTGGGATGAGAAGGCCTATTGCAAACTTCACAATGGCATTGGACACCATATTGAAAATTATGGAAGATTTAAACATATTGTTTGAGATCTTATTGAGAATGGAAAACTTGAAATAGATGGATTAAATACCAATGTTGATCACACATCATTCAAAGAGCCGTTGCCCAAGTATGATAAAGGGGAAGCTTCCCAACCTAAGGATGGCAAGGCTGCAATCAATTACATTTATGCAAATGTAGAAAATGTTGTCAATATGCTTAAGGTTGTAGAATAAATTGTCAACATGATGGAAGATAAAGATCCCAATGGTTATGATTTAAATTTAAGTTCTCCTATCCTTGGTGAAAAACCTATTTTGGTGCTAAGGGGAGCTCAGTCTAGAGAGTCATCTCAAGGTCCCCTTTTCATTACAAAACCCAATTCAAACCAGTCAAGTAAACCTAAGCGTCTTCCCAAAGTCTTAATGTTGTTACGCGAAGTCAAGATCCCCTTGTCATCAAAGGACCTAGTTTAAACCAACCAAGTAAGCCAAAACAAGTGCAATCAAAGTATGTTCCTTCAAAACTAGTGGTTAATCCTAGGTCAAATTATAATCTTGTTGATCAATTGTAAAGAACTCCCACTCAAATTTTGATCTTTGAGCTTTTAGAGTTGTCTTCAAGACACAAACAAGTCCTCGAGTACACTTTGTGCATGGAAAATGTCCCCAAAAGTTTAGATGTCAATCAATTCTAGAACATGGTTAATCATATGGTTAGCCATTGTTACCTTTCCTTTTTGGAGGAAGATGATAAATCTTTGAGTCATCCACACAATATTGCCCTTCATATTGAAGTCATGATCCATAGAACCCATGTTAGGCATGTGTTGATAGATGGGGGTGTTGGGCTTAATATTTGTTCTTTAAGTCTTTTAAAGAGATTAGGTTATTTTGAACAAGTTATTGATCCTAGAAGGAAGATTATTATCAAGTCTTATGATGAGTCAGAGAGAAGTTCAAAGGGGTAGGCCATCCTTCCTGTTAGGATTGGTCATGTTGAAAAACATATTTTATCCCAAATAGTTGATGTTGGACACCTTATGTACAATATTTTACTTGGTAGATGTTGGATTCATGATATGTGTCATCTACCTATCATCAGTGTGTTAAGTTCCCTTATAATGGAACATATATTTGTATACTTAGGGATAATACTTTGTCTATTAACTCAATTTCAAAAAGTACTCATGTTCCCCTCAATAGAGAAGTAGATGATTTTGATGCTACTTTAGCTAAATGTAAAGACAAGTTCAAATCCATAGACCTTAGCATGGGTGGATATCAACTCAACTCCCTCACAACATTACCAGTTTCACCTACGTCTTATGGTAAACCTTCATAAGAGATGAAACCTTTCTCTTCAGCTATGACATTATTTGACACATTTATACAATTGCCAGTGCCTATTCAAGATGAGAAAGAAGATGTGGTTGTTAGAGATTGGATTTATAGAGAAGAGAAGTATATGCACAATGAGAAATTCACTCCCTCTCCTAAAGCTTATGGAAGAGAGTATACTTTTGTTAAGAAGATGGGATATTATGGACATGGCCCTCTTAGTAATGGATTGGGTGCTAGAGCCGAACCCCTTGATCATGGTCTTTTCAAATGCAATTCTAAGTAGTCGCTTGGCCTAGGATATGCAAATCACAATAATGTTGCTCCTATCCTTGATAAGTTAGATAGTGAAAAAGAACAATAGTACATACCTAATTTAGAAAATCAACAAGATATGTGGTAAGATTGGGTCCCTTCTACTAATCTCCTTTGGGGAGATTCAGATAGTCCAGTATCTCATAAGAAAATTGCAAATTTAAAACAAGAGAGTGTGACCCTTGATGATATTGAGGATTCCAGATCCAAGTGTCCCAAGCCTTCATGGTGTAAGCATCCTAGTCGAGATTCAGAAAAAAATTCCAATGAGTATGAATGGGACTTCCTCTCGGAGCCTTCTACAATTGATATGGATATTGATGTTTTTCATACATATAGTTCTCAACCCAAGTTAGTCAAAAATTCACATGTAGGATCAGATGATTTGAACTCACATGTTACCTTAGTGGATGATTTTTCGCTTGTTACGATGAATCATGATTTGGGTAGTTTAGGAAGTTATATGATAGAGTCTGACTCTTTGGTCACCAAAGATATCATTCATATTCATAAACTTGAACCAGTCATTGATTTACCCCTTGTTCATCCAATTTGATTGATTGGTCCCAACGCAATCACGAACCTAAGCTTTTAATGTTTTAAAATGATTATGAGATAGCCTGCTATTTGAATGCCATTGAACCCATAGTCTCTTCCACCAGTGAACCAGCTACCAACATGACAAAGCCAAATATCAAGTACCTTAGTCACAAAATAAAAATAAAATAAAATAAAAAGAATAGGAGTTATGATGGTGAAAACCACTATGTGACGATGTTAGAACCAAAAAAGGTAAAAAGAAAGGACATATCCAAGGGTGAAAACCTCTTTGAGGCACCTGAGGATGAGGTACTTGATGGTATCCCTAGTTATTTTCAAGATAGAACTTTAGTTCTTATTGAACCAACACAAACAATCATTTGGGTACGGATGAAGCTCCACAAATGGTACATTTGGCTCAGTCTTTGTCATCCCAAGAAAAAGAAGCCTACACTAAGTTCTTACTAGAAAAGAAGATAAATTTTGCATGGACTTATTCAGATATGCCAGGGTTGGACACTAATCTTATTATGCATCACTTATCCATAGCTCCAGGTGTTAAAATAGTTAAGTAGAAATTGAGAAAGATGCATCCTCACATAGCTCTCCTAGTCAAGGAAGAATTAGAGAAACTACTTGGTGCAAAATTCATAAGACCTATTGACTATGTTAAATGGATATCAAACATTGTACCAGTTTTAACACATGACAAAACCATTCAAGTTTTGATGTAGTGTGAGGCAAGGGAGCATCCCTAAAGGAGATGTCCTAGCCCCTTACTATAAAACCATGCAACGGAAACACAATAACAGGAAGCAATAACACAAGATCTGATACCAAATTACAATAATATATTCATAAAATATAACTGATTACATGCAATGTGCCAAACTATAAGGCCTTCTTGGTTATGGCCAAATATAAAGCAAGTAATAGTTATGCAAGATCCCTCAAGATCCAATCCCAAACTCTAGCTAGTCCAGATCCACACTCTAGTAGAAACCCACAAGGAAGATCTCAACTTGTGCTCGCAATCCCACCAAGCTATCTCCTTATTTTCCAAGAAATAGCTACTAGCTCTACTCCAACTTCATCCAAGTGTAAACTGCCTCACATTTAGCACTCTGTTCATACATTCACAACTCCATCACAATCCTGCTATAAACTGCCTCACATTCGGTGCTCTATTCACAGACTCAAGAAAACTTTCTCTTCAACTACTCCCACACCCACTCCTCTTCTGAGTGAATGAATAATTACTAAAGACTTCCCCACAACCCCTACTTATACCAATATAAACCACAAGTTAGCCAAAAACACAAATTAAATGCAAATACATAAATTAAATGCCAAAGTCAACCTCCTACAACAATTAAATTCAAGAAATTGATGTCTTAGTAAAATTGCAATATCTCCTAGCTCTGAATGAATTAGAACTCAAGATTCGAACCATAGGTAGAAGTCTAAGCCCTCTTAAATATCTAAAAGTTTCATCTTTTAACTCATTGTGGAAAATTAGTTATATAGCTTGAAACAGACACCAAATTCTCAGACCATGCCAAGCAACCAAAGACCATGTCGAGCTCCATAGACCATGTTGAGTTCCAAAGACCATACCGAGCAACCAAGGACCATGCCAAGCTCCCAAGACCATGCCAAGCTGCATAGACCATGCCAAGCTCCCTAGACCATGCTGAGCTCCATAGACCATGCCGAGCTCCTAAGACCATGTCGAGCTCCCTAGACCATGCCGAGCTCTAAAGATCATGTCGAGTCCCATAGACCATACCGAGCAACCAAAGACCATGTCGAGCTCCCAGACCATGCAGAGCTCCATAGACCATGCCAAGTTCCAATCTTTGTTTGATCAAGTACCAGTCCAAACACCCTCCAAAGCAACTATGAGCCTCCTCCCATGAACTCCAAAGTAGTCACCAAGTAAATTCAAGATGCTCCTACATCAGACTCCCTAGGAAAATAGAAAAGTGTGTCCCACACTTTGATGCCCAAAGAAAGAGCAAAAACCAACTTCATCTTCACCAAAGGCTTCCACTCCAACAAGGATAAGAAAACTAATCTTCACATCATCCACATCCACATCATTCTGTCAAACACTAGAATCTCATCCAACCAATCATCATGCTCACTCCTAGGAACAAACTGAACATAATGCTTCATCAACAAACCCCCATCCATATCAACAACTAGTGAATCCATACCTCTAGCAACCAACTCCACATTAGTGACAATATGAAGATCTCCATCAACACATGCCAAACTCTCAACACCAACCATCTCATTGCTCATAACAAGATGCTTTGCAACTCACAACTCACCACCAACAACAACCAGATCATCCATGACCAAGCACTCTGCAATTTCCATGTCAGACTCAACCAACTGATCATGAAAACCAACCTCTATCCTAGTATCAACAAGGTTAGGAATATCTTTAGCAACAACTTCCAACTATTTGACAGGTTCTGTATCAGACTCCACAAACTGATCAAAAAAACCAAACTCTTCTACCTCGACCTTGTTATGCCATCTTCTCTCACAAAAAAGTCTCTTAACTAGCTAAACAAATCTCTTTCAAATTGATAGAATCCAACTCCACAAATAGCTACAGAATTCCTTCCTTACCCCATCCTTAACACAATCAGCCAAGCAAAAAAGAAAGAAGATCCAGTGGAGTATCTAACATGTGGTCCAGAAGAAGACCTTGGTAGTAAGAACACCTGTGGTGGATGTGAAAAAGAAAAACAAGGGAAAGAGTGTACAAGTTAAAGACTCAGAGGATATGTATGTGAAGAACCAGTTTGGGATTTATGTGTTGAATCCAAGAAGATGTTCTTCCAGTTACTAGAACATCTTTTTGAACCTGGGGTGTCTGATGTAGGAGCATCTTGGGTTCGCTTGCAATCCTACATGTTTGAGAGGGATTTTGGTTAAGGTTTATGGAGCTTGGTGAATACTGGTGCTCGACATGCTCTGGGAGCTCGACATACACTAGGAGCTCGACATACACTGAGAGCTCAGCATGGTCTATGGTTGCTCAGCATGGTTTGTGAATTCGCCATGGTCTTGGGAGCTCGACATGGTCTATGGTTGTTCAGCATGGTCTAGGAGCCTGGCATGGTCTTGGGAGCTTGACATGGTCTTGGTTTCTTGGCATGGTCTTGGTTACTCAGCATGGTCTTTTGCTGCTCGGCATGGTTTGGAAATTTGGTGCCTGTTGCAAGTTCTATAACTAATTTTTTATAATGAATTCGAGGATGAAAATTTCACAAATTGAAGAGAGCCTAGATTTCTATGTAAAATTCGAAGCATGAGTTCTAATTCATCTAGAGCTAGGAGATATCACAATTTTACTAAGACATCAATTTTGGGAATTTAATTGTTGTAGGAGGCCGACTTTGGCATTTAATTTATGTATTTGTATTTATTTTGTGTTCTAGGCTGACCTATGGCTTAGATTGGTATAAGTAGGGGTTGTGGGGAAGTCTTTAGGCATGATCATTCATTCAGAAGAGGAGTGAATGTGGGAGCAACTAAAGAGCGAATTTGAAGAAGAGCTAGTAGCTGCAGCTTGGAAAACAAGGAGATTGCTTGGTGGGCTTGCAAGAACAAGTTGAGATCTTCCTTGGGTGTTTCTACTAGAGTATGGATCTGGACTAGCTAGGGTTTGGATTGGATCTTTAGGGATCTTGTAGAACTTTTTTGCTTTGTATTTGGTCATAACCGGGAAGGCCTTATAGCTTGGCACATTGCATGTAATCAGTTATATTTTATGAATATATTATTATGATTTGGTATCAAATCTTGCATTATTGCTCCTTCTCCTTGCATTGTCCATTGCATGGTTGTATAGCTGGGGGCTAGGACATCTCCTTTGGGGATTCTCCTGCCTTGCACTATCTCAAGTAGTATCAGAGTGAAGGTTGTTCCTGAGTGTGTGGACAGATCGCCGAAGTTGAGGCAGTTTGCACTAGGACTTGGGTTGAAGAGGTAGATTTTGGTCGTGGATTTGTTGCTTAGGGTTTTCTAATAATTTTGAAGATGCCTTCAAAAAGATCAAACCCTAAGGAGATTGATGATGCTATGGAAGAAAGGCTCTTAGAGAAGATTAAAGAAGATTTCATATTTGAAATAGAAAAGTGTGTCCCACACTTTGATGCCCAAAGAAAGAGCAACAACCAACTTCATCTTCACCAAAGGATTCCACTCCAACAGGGATAAGAAAACCAATCTACACATCATCCACATCCACATCATTCTGTCAAACACCAGAATCTCAACCATCCAATCAACATGCTCACTCCCAAGAACAAAATGAACATAATGCTTCAACATCAAATCCTCATCCACAACAACAACTAGTGAATCCACACCAGTAGCAAAAAACTCCATATCAGCCACAAAATCCATATCAGTAGCAACATGAAGATCTCCATCAACACATGCCAAACTCTCAACACCAACCATCTCATTTCTCACAACAAGATGCTCTGCAACACACAACTCACCACCAACAGCAACTAGATCATCCATGACCACGTGCTTTGCAATTTCCATGTCAGACTCATCAATTGATCATGAAAACCAATGTCCATCCCAGCATCAACAAGGTTAGGAATATCTTCAGCAACAACTTCTAGTTGTTCTGTAGGTTCTGTATCAGACTCCACAAATTGATCAACAAAACCAAACTCTGCCACCTTGACCTTCTTAGCTTGATCAGCCAATCTAGCATACAACCGAGAAAACATCTTAGAAAAATTCCTCTCCACTATATCATGGAGTTTTGCAATCATCTCAGGGTCCAATCCTCTTAGAGCCATCTCCCAAGATCTTCAAAAACTCTTTGCAACAAATCCTTCCCACACTCCTTGTGAAAACCTTAAATTGTTTGCAAGTCAAATCGCAACCTACCACCTTGCATGAACAATCAGGAACCACATCACAAGTCTAGGACCACAGATTTGCAATCCAAATTTCTCTATGATCATGCTTCAACAAGATTATTCATCCATCTTTGCATCCATCGACCCATCTGTAAGCCCTCTGCAATTGCAAGCCAGAACCACAATCTACCACCTCACAACCAAGAGATCTAGGACTCTAGAAAGAAAATCCACCACCAAATCAAGATCAACTCAGATCTACTTCTCCAACCCAAGTCTTGGTGCAAACTGCCTCAACTTTGACGATCTGTCCACACACTCAGGAACAACCTTCACTCTGATACTACCTGACGTAGTGCAAGGTAGGAGAATCCCCAAAGGAGATGTTCTAGTCCCCAGCTATATAGTTGTCATGTGTTTCTTGGTAGACCTTGGCAGTGTGATTGTAGGGCTGTGCATGATTGTGTCAAGAATGTGTTTACAATTGAAAAAGGTGGTAGGAAGTTTTCCCTGATTCCTTTGCAGAATGAAGACCTTAGTAGGAGGAACCTGAGTATTGGCAGTCGAGTTGAATTGGCAAATTTTGAGAAAGTCGGGGATCAGCATGGAAATCAGACCTGTGGAACACCTGTGGTGGATGTGCAAAAGAAAAACAAGGGAAAGAGTGTACAAGTTAAAGACTCAAAGGATACGTATGAGAAGAACTAGCTTGGGATTTATGTGTTGAATCCCAGAAGATGTTCTTCCAGTTACTAGAACATGTTTTCGAACCTGGGGTGTCTAATGTAGGAGCATCTTGGGTTCGCTTGCAATCTTGCATGTTTGAGAGGGATTTTGGTTAATTATTATGGAGCTTGGTGAATATTGGTTCTCAGAATGGTCTTGGGAGCTCGGCATGGTCTTGGTTGCTCGACATGGTCTTAG
The DNA here is from genome assembly GCA_028749045.1 of Cupressus sempervirens. NCBI lineage: Eukaryota > Viridiplantae > Streptophyta > Pinopsida > Cupressales > Cupressaceae > Cupressus > Cupressus sempervirens. Next base: position 683,123,034 of record CM053784.1, on the reverse strand, counting down.
TTACTCGGCATGGTCTTTTGCTGCTCGGCATGGTCTGGAAATTTGGTGCCTATTTCAAATCGTGTAACTAATTTTTTTATAATGAGTTAGAGGATGAAAATTTCAGAAATTGAAGAGAGCCTAGATTTCTATCTACAGTTCGAAGAATGAGTTATAATTCATCCGGAGCTAGGAGATATCACAATTTTACTAAGACATCAATTTTGGGAATTTAATTGTTGTAGGAGGCCGACTTTGGCATTTAATTTATGTATTTGTATTTAATTTGTGTTCTGGGCCAACCTATGGCTTAGATTGGTATAAGTAGGGGTTGTGGGGAAGTCTTTAGGGATGATCATTCAGCAAGGAGAAGTAGAGGAGCTTGGAAGAGCAAATTTTGAGAAGGGCTAGTAGCCAAGGTTTGGGATTGGATCTTGAGGGATCTTGCAGAACTATTACTTGCTTTGTATTTGGCCATAACCGAGAAGGCCTTACAGCCTGACACATTGCATGTAATCAGTTATATTTTATGAATATATTATTATGATTTGGTATCATATCTTGCATTATTGCTCCTTTTCCTTTCATTGTTGCTTCTTGTTATTATCTTTCTACAACATGGTTATATAGCTGGGGGCTAGGACATCTCCTTTGGGGATTCTCCTGCCTTGCACTGTGTCAGGCCTAAGATCTTTGAAAATCCTCTGCAACAAATCCTTCCCATGCTCCTTGTGACAACCTTGAATTTTTTGCAAGTCATATCACAACCTGCCACCTTGCATAAACAATCAGGAACCACATCACAAGTCTAGGACCACAAAAACTCTCTATGATCATGCCTCAACAAGATCAAACTTCCATCTTCGCATCCATCAATCAATTTGCATGTCCTTCCAAGGTCCTGGTGTAAACTGCCTCAACTTTGGCAATCTGTCTACACACTTAGGAACAACCTTTTCTTTGATAACACCTAATGCAATGCAAGGCAAGGGAGCATCCCCAAAGGAGATGTCCTAGCCCCTTACTATAAAACCACACAACTAAAACACAATAACACAAGATCTGATACCAAATCACAATAAAATATTCATAAAATATAACTGATTACATGCAATGTGCTAGGTTGTAAGGCCTTCTTGGTTATGGCCAAATACAAAGCAAGTAATAGTTCTGCAAGATCCCTTAAGATCCAATCCCAAACCCTAGCTAGTCTAGATCCACACTCTAGTAGAAACCCACAAGGAAGATCTCAACTTGTGCTCACAAGCCCACCAAGCTATCTCCTTATTTTCCAAGCCATAGCTTCTAGCTCTGCTCCAACTTCATCCAAGTGTAAACTACCTCACATTCGGTGCTCTATTCACACATTCACAACTCCATCACAATCCTGCTATAAATTGCCTCACATTCGGCACTCTGTTCACAGACTCAGGAAAACTTGCTCTTCAGCTACTCCCACACCCACTCCTCTTCTGAGTGAATGAATAATTACTAAAGACTTACCCACAACATCTACTTATACCAATCTAAACCACAAGACAGCCCAAAACACAAATTAAATGCAAATACATAAATTAAATGCCAAAGTCGGCCTCCTACAACAATTAAATTCAAAAAATTGATGTCTTAGTAAAATTGCAATATCTCCTAGCTCTAAATGAATTAGAACTCAAGATTTGAACCATAGGTAGAAGTATAAGCCCTCTTTAATCTCTAAAAGTTTCATATTTTAACTCATTGTGGAAAATTATTTATATAGCCTAAAATAGACACCAAATTCTCAGACCATGCCGAGCAACCAAAGACCATGCCGAGCTCCATAGACCATGCTGAGTTCCAAAGACCATACCGAGAAACCAAGGACCACGCCAAGCTCCTAAGACCATGCCAAGTTGCATAGACCATGCCAAGCTCCCTAGACCATGCCAAACTCCATAGACCATGTCGAGCTCTCTAGACCATGTCGAGCTCCATAGATCATGCCGAGCTCCCAAGACCATGCTGAGCTCCCTAGACCATGCCGAGCTCCAAAGACCATGTCGAGTCCCATATACCATATCAAGAAACCAAAGACCATGCCAAGCTCTCAGACCATGCGGAGCTCCATAGACCATGCCAAGTTCCACCCCTTCTTTGACTGAGTACTAATCCAAACACCCTCCAAAGCAACTACTGAGCCTCCTCCCATGAACTCCAAAGTAGTCACCAAGTAAATCCAAGATGCTCCTGCATCAAGTTTGCACAGATTTTAGAGATGTTAATAGAGTATGCCCAAAGGATGATTTTCTACTTCCTAATATAGACATGATAATGGATATGACTGTGGGTTATGAGATTTATTCCTTAATGGATAGTTTTTCCAGATATAATCAGATCAAGATAGCTTCCGAAGATCAAGAAAAGACTGCATTCATTTTTGAATGGGGCACCTATTGTTGGAACGTTATACCTTTTGGATTAAAAAATGCAAGAGCCACCTATCAATCAGCTATGACAACTACTTTTCATTATATGAACCATAAAAACATGGAAGATTATGTGGATGACACCTTGGCTAAGTCTAAGAAAAGAGATACACACTTAGATGATTTAGAAGCCATTCTAGATCACATGGAATAATTTCAACTAAGGTTAAATCTTAAATAGTGTGCATTTGGAGTCACCTCTGGAAAATTACTAGGATTCATTATTTTAGTAAAAGCAATAGAGGTGGACCCTGAAAAAGCTCAAGCACTCATGGATATGCCACCTCCTAAAAACATTAGTCAAATGAGTCTTCAAGGGCATCTTCAATCTATAAGGAGGTTTATTTCATGGTTGGCAGATAGACCTCAACCTTTCAACAAGAACTTACATTAAGGAGTAAAATTTGTATGGAATGAAGAGTGTCAAAAGAGCATAGATCAAATCAAGAAATACTTGGCAAATCCTTCTATTTTAATGCCTCCTATTTGGGGGGAACCACTTATTCTATACATTTTAGCAACAGAGTCTTCCTTGGGGGCATTATTAGCTCAATTGGATGAACATGGGAAAGAAAGAGCAATATACTACATTAGTTGTACTCTTGTTTCATATGAGGTTAATTACACAAGTATTGAGAAAGCTTGCCTTGTAATTGTGTTTTCTTCCCAAAAGTTGCAACATTATATGCTTGCGCACACTATACACCTCATAGCAAAAATTGATCTATTGGAAATGATTGAAAAAGATCATGAGGGAGATTGTTGGAAATGACTGAAGAGATTATACATAAAAAGTAATGGAATTGGTAAAGAATGTTCTCAATCATTGTTTTGTCATTGATGTCAAACTTGCTACTTGTAGGAATGACAATTAGTTTAGTGATCCAAATACTATCAATTGGTTGATTGACAAGGAAGAGGCAATCAATAAGATGTAACTAGAGTACCTAGAGAAAGGTTGAAGTTATGATGTTGTAATGAAATACAAGGATCAGCTAAGCCATTGATGAAAAAGTGTATTGATGACATACTCTAAGACACAGAGAATGGGCACACTGAAACATATCAAAGATGTAAGGTTTTAGCTAAGTTATTTGTAAAGTCTAACTAAGTTCATTAGAGAGAGAGAGCCGAGTAAGCAAGTCAGTGCTGAACAGATTCTTAGTTGAAGCCAAGCAAGTTCACTTTTAGATTGTGCCGAGTAAATATCAAATGCCAAACAGAAAACAAGTGTCGAGTAAATATCAAGTGCCGAACAAAAAAAAAGTGCCAAGTAAATATCAAGTGCCGAACAGAAAACAAGTGCCGAGTAAATATCAAGTGCAGAGCAAAAAAAAAGTGTTGAGTAAACATCAAGTGTCGAGCATGAAAAAAGTGCCGAGTAAAGATATAGATGTCGAGCAGGATATAAGTGTTGAGTAACACAGAACAAGCCGAGTATTAGTAAACCAATAATGTCGAGTTGCTACATTATTTTGAAATCGAAGATTCGCTAGATCTGATCCGACAAGGTTGTTACCTAGAAGTTTTTAAACCAAATAGAAGATAAGAGTGATGAGCTGGTGGCACAGAACACCATGTAAAAATATTTTTAGCAAATACAACTGGACGCTAGACAAGGTTTCTAGATGAAGAAGAAAATTGGGGTAGATACATTGTATCCTACCTAATCCATTGAAACCCTAAAATTGGAGAGGGAGAATTGAGTAGGAAAGATATTTCAGATTTCTATTTAAGAAGTCATAAGGTCACGAAGCAGTAGAGTGGTGGTGAGAAAGTATGAAATCATGAGCTGCTAAAGAAAAGTGCTAAGGAATAAGAGAACAAAGAATACTCTATTTCACTGGATGACCACAAATATTATTGCATTGGTTTGATGAGTAAACAAGACTCAAGGAAACAAAGCTTGAGAGGAAGACAAGCTAACAAAACTGAAGTGATTAAAAGCCAAGCAAAGGATTGAACTAAAGTGTGATATGTAATCTACAAGTTATGTTGTAAGTTGAATCAGATCAAAGCCATTGTTGTTACTTTCTAACAATTGTAACAGTTAAGATAAAACCTATGGACTTAGGTTGGTTTAATAGCCATGTTGTAAATCCTTTAATAGGGTAACATTCCAAGTGAATGTTCCAAAGTCCTTTAACTAGGCCCATTCCTAACAGTTTGGTGAAATCCTCTAACAAGGTCACATTTAACAATGTGTTGTAGCCTTTATACATCTAACAATGTGTTGTAGCTTTTAACAGGGCAGGCTTTTCATAGGGTAGACCATCAAAAGTGGTTAAAATCAATTGCACAGTTATTTTGTGGGCATCATTCCCACCCCAGTTTTACCTTCTTATTCCTGGAGGGTTTCTGGGTTATCAAATTCTTAGTGTTATGGTGTGATGCATGTTTACTTTTCTTAGTTGTTTCAATATTTAAATTGCATGCATGATAAGTTCAGTTATGCACCATTAAGAATTTGTAGAGAAAATAGAAAAAGTTTTATCATGGCATTCAAACCTTGAATAACTAATTTACCCCCCCCCCCCCCCCCCCTCAGTTATTCTAAAGAATTATAACATGATTCACTTAAGTATCTACTAGGTAAGGCTATCCTCATGGGTAGACTTGCTAAATGGATGATAATCCTTTTAGAGTTTGACATAGAGTATGTTGAGTGTAAAGCAATCAAAGGGAAAGACATAGTAGATCAATTGGTTGATTTCCCACTACAAGATTATGCACCTATTCAAGTCGATTTCCCAGACAAACACCTCATGTATATGATTGAAAGAACATGGAAGATGTTCTTTGATGGATCCTTTATGAAAAATGGTTCTGAAGTTGGTTTGTTGTTTGTTTCTCCTCATGGGTACACAATTCCTAAATCTTACAAGTTATTATTTCCATGTACAAATAATATTTATTAGTATGAAGCTTTAAAAAATTGACTTAAGATGGCTATAGAATGGAGAGTTACAGAGTTACACGTCTATGGGGATTCACAGCTGATAATCAACCAAGTCAATGAAAATTATTTAACAAAAAATGAGAAATTGGTACTTTACAAGCAAATGGTTGATTCCTTGAGACGCTACTTCACATGTGTCTCATTTCAAAAAATCCCTAGAGTAGAAAACAAAGCAGTTGATGTTATGGCTACACTTGCTTCACTTCTTCAATTAGAGCAACATGGATCAAGATTTGAATTCCTGGTGGAAGAGCTACATCACTCTATCTATGATTCCCAAGAAATTCATGTTATTTGTACCCTTGTTGGTCGCGAGTCATCTTGTTATGATGTCATTTATTCATACCTTCATGATGAAATTATACCTAAAACCTTTAATTGATTTGAATGCATAAACCTTATTTGAAACACCTCTCGCCATTCCCTTATTTCTAGAGATTTGTATAGTAGGGGTCTAGATGGAACACTTCTTAGATGCTTAGAAAAGGAAGAATCTGATCAAGTGTTAGTTGACAACCATGAGGGTATTTGTGGGGGACATTCCAATGGTTTTTCCATGGCTCGATAGTTGCTTAGGGTGGGGTACTATTGGCCCATGATGCAGATTGATGCAATAGCTGTTGCAAAGTCGTGTGAAAAGTGTCAAAAGTATGGTAAGCTAATACATGCTACGAGCAGGGAACTCATTCCTTCTATCTCTCATTGGTCATTTCAGTGTTGGGCCTTTGATCTTGTTGGGAAAATTCATCCCAACTCATCATGTGGACACAGGTTTATTATCACTACTACTGATTACTTCACTAAATGGTTAGAAGTTGTCCCACTTTTTGTTGCCTCGGGCAAGATAGTTTTTCTATTTATTTTGAATCATATTATCTGTAGATATGGAATTCCTTCTAAGATTATCACTGACAATGAAGGCCAGTTTAAAAATAAGGACCTTAAATAACTTTGTAAGAAATTCAAGATAAAACAGCATTGGTTCTCCATTTACTTCCCACAAGGAAATGGTCAAGCAGAAGCATCAAATAAAACTATTCTCAAAATCTTACATAGAAAAGTTCATAATAATGGTACAGATTGGAACTTATAGATAAATCTTGCTTTGTAGGCCTATAGAATGAGTATTTATACTCCTACTAGGGCTACTCCTTTTGTCCTTACATATGGTGTTGAAGTAGTGCTATCTTTACAGGTTGAGATTCCTTCACTCAAAGTTTCCCTCAAAGGTCTAGTTATAGATGAAGACTACTATGCCATGAGACTTCAAGAGTTATAACTTCTAGATGAGAAGCACCAAGCATCATTTGACCATATGAAGGTCTATCAAAAGTGCATGTCAAAAGCATTCAACAAAAAGGTTCACCCTAGAGAATTCCAGGTGGGAGATCTTGTCCTACATGAAAATCCTAAGAATCAACATAATAGAGATCAAAAGGGTAAATTTGAACCTATTTGGCTTGGACCTTACATTATTTCAGCAACTTTTGGGTTTGGTGCTTATTTACTATCTACAGTAGAGGGAGAGCAGCTCCCTGATTCTATCAATGTCTTGCGCCTGAATAAGTTATATCCATGAAGCCTATTTTGTCTAGGGGCATCTTTGTACATATTAGTTGATCCTAAAAAAATATTTTTAAAATGATATATTTCAAAAATCCAAAAAAAATGATATATTGTCAAAATTCTAAAAATTGGAAAATGTCGTCCTGGGCTAGACTGGAGGTTTTCTTCTTCGTTCTTTCCTACCAATGCCTGTTTGAACAGAGAATTGTTGTTGTAACTTACTCATTTAAATTAATAAATATACTCAAGGCCTTGGCCATTTACTGATCCCAAAAAAAATAGAAAATGTCCTGAAAAAATGATCATCTTAGTAATAAGTGTTTTGATGTATCTCTTGCACCCCTATTTCTTAGGACGTGTCTTCGACACCTAGCCTTTCTCCATCATGCCTTTTCCTTGTTTCCTTAGTATGGAATTGGTCTTTGTCTTTGTCTAGGGGGAATAACTATGTTAGCTTTGGTCTCTTGGCTATGTTAATCTTTAGGATACCTCACAAATGGTTTTTTTCAACACCACCCAAATTGTATTTTCAATACAACCCTTGAAATTGAGTGTTTTTCAACACTTATCGGTTTGGTCTTACCCAGTTTCATCATGTGATCTTACCTACTTTCAAGCATTCGATCCTTATCCTTGGAACTCAATATGAGTTAACATACTTAAATTTTTAAACACAAATGCTTAATGCTTGAATTATGTCATGATCTTTTCTTTGTGTGTTGATTGTTATTGATTTTCATTGAGTGTCCTTGTCTGATAAGTATCTCCAGGATGCATAGCTAGAGGACTTGGGGCATGTTTTTACTTGTTTTCTACTTGTGGGTGTGGTTTTGAAACTCTAGAGTGTCTCTTTTTGTCCCCTTGAAACACTTAGGAGATTTGAGGAATCATTCTTGACTATTTTTGCACAACTGCTCTTATGGTAATCCTAGCATCTATGCCTTGATGCAAGCATGGTTTTGCTACATTAAATTGGGTAAGCTAACATCGAGCTCATCTTGACCTTTATGTCTTTGATGCTTTTGTTAGAATCTTTTCACATTCCAATCCGATATAAATCACATTCATATCTTCATAGTTGCACTTGTAATTAGTGATGATTGCGTGATTTTTGATGTTTGTTAATAATGGACCAATGATGAAAATAAGTTCTTTTACATTCTCTAATGAATGATGAACACAAAATCCTATGTTACAGTTGCTCTATTGCAAGTACACCTTTTCATTTTCATGTAGTTTGCATTATTAGACTTCATGTTAGTTTGCATTTTTAGGCTGCATTATGAGTTTGAGAGGGTTTTCTCTTCATCTTTCTTGTGGAATTTTAATCAACTATCGTCATGTTTTGATTTTCATTTTCTTATCCTCTTTCATGATCTCAATCAAAATTTATATCTTAAATAATTGATTGATTTTGGGGCATTCTATTTCTGTCGGAAACTTTTCTTTTCTTCTTTTTGTTTCTTTCTATATCTTCAAAATTTCTACCTTCCATTCACTTTCACCTCACTTATTTTCTTCTAATTCAACTTTGGGGCATAATATTTCATGCTTTTTGATCTACCTTTGTTTTTTTATTCTTATATCTTTCATCTTACATCAAGAACTTTATCTTTTGCTTGATTTGATCAAATTTATCAATTTGTTGTTTCTCCTCTATCTCATTTTGATTTTGATAACGAGAGAGTAGTACCTATCAACTTCAATCCTTGATTCAATTTTATCAATTTTATCCTCAACTTTTTTAAGTCAAAATTTATTTGTATTCTTTGTCCTGATGTGTTCCTGAACCAACCACACCTCTAGGTTGTTTTGTGATCCCAAATCAATCTCACACTTCAATTTCTTTCTTTGACTGCATGTGTTCCCAAATCGATCACACATTAGTCAAAGAGGGGCAAATGTATGCACCATAAAATGGTTGCCTAGACTATGGGCCCCCATTATTCAATTTATCAAAGTTCTTGAATCAATGGTTTGCAATATTTTATTAAATCAATTCAAATCAATTTCTTTGATCAAATTGTAATTAATTTAATTATTTCAATATTTCTTAAGGTTTGATCATTTTATCGTAATTGTTATTTAATTAAAAGAAAGCCTCTCTTTTAACTAAATAATTAATCCACATTTCATTAATTAAGAGAAAAACCCCTCTTTTAATTTAACTAAATATTTCCTATTTAATTAAAATAAATTGCTCCCTTTTAATTAAATAAAATCCCACTTGAAAAAAGTAAATAAGTTAAATAAAAATTAAATAAATTCTTTTTTCCTCTACACTTAAATGCATATATCTCTAAGTGGGATTCCTCTTTTTCCTCTTTCCACTTTCTTCTCAAACACTCCTCTTTTTTCATTGGTGGAATTTTGTCTCACGCATGGATCAAACTCTATTATCCCATATTGGTTGTGAGAAGCCTCTCACCTCCACATTTTCCTTTATAAGGAACCCTCTCCTTCTCACTTTCATATAGAGATAAATATAGAGAGAAAGATAGAGAGAGATATAGAGAGAAAGATAGAGAAAATAGTTTGTTGCTATAGTATTGTTATGCTATAGGTTTAGATAGCGATTTTGGAGAAGGAGTTTGAACCTTAGGGACATTGGAGCTTCATTGCAACTTCTCTCTTTTTGTCTTATTGTCTCTTGTATCCATGGCTTCCATCATCAGGCTTCATCCTTGCATTTTCATATTATCTTAGAGTCATATTTGCTTTCATAGATTAATATTGCATTCTTATTTCCTTTCATATATTAGATTTCTTTTCTTGCATTGCTTTGCATTCTTATCATTTAGATTAGCTTGCATCTTCATTTGCATTTATATTTTGATCTTTGAATCTCTTGTTTTATGGTGTACTTGCATGGGCACAAACTAGGTCAAACTAAGGGCCTACATTACAAACCCTTGCACTCCATGAATAGAGAGCTATGAGTCGCCATTTGAGACCTCATTCTTAAGCAATCTTGGATATAATGGCTCATAGAAGTGTGCTCACATTTTAGGCACACACCCCCCATAACTCCAACCATAATTACAAATAGGAATGGAGATAAAGAGTCTCATTTCCTCAACCTAATAATGGAAGAAAATAAACTACATAAAGAATCATTGACTGCTATGAATAATGAGGGCACAAGATACAAAATTCAATGATTTCCAACCATGAATTCTTAAAATCAAATTTCATTATTATAACTATTAAAAAATCCCAACACTCTTCTCAAAACAATCTTAATGGAAATATGTCATAATAAAATAGATTTATGTGTGTGGGTTGTCTTCAAAGTTATGATATATTGCATATGATCTCCCTCTCTAGTTTGAATTCATTTTACTCCTATAAAATGATCACTTTCAATGTCTCCTTTAACTAGTTTGCATGGGCTTTGGTTATAAAATTATATATTGGATTAAGAGAAAGATTGAAAAAAAATATATGGAAGAATAACATTGACAACTTTTAAAAACTAAGACAATCACCATTTCTTTGATGTTTTTGACACACCTCTTACTTTTTAAAAAATATTTTATTGAATTCATTCTAATGAAGGACCAATACACCGAGTAGAATTTGGTCAAACACTCATCTAGTCTAGGAGCTTTGCCAAAGCTTAATTGAAAGGTCACAACTCTAAATTCTTCGAGTGCATAAGGAGCATTCAATAAACTATCCATCCCATTGTTTATGCAAAGGAAAATATTCTCAAATATAGGATAAACCTAATCACCAATCATGAGTTTTCTATGCTATTAAATCTAAAAATTACTTGATCAGCTTTGGTATGATGGAATTTATATCATTAACAACATTTTGGCAGGGTCTATTAATTATATTTTCTTAGTTCCTTCCTCTACATTCACACATGGATGAGTGAAAGTACTTGGTGGGTGCATCACTTGTTGCTGAGCAATTTTGCCAAGCCTAGTTCTTATCTTTATCTTTCTAGAATAGTTCGATTCTTTGTGAGCCAATAGTTTTTTATAAATCATCTTTATCTCATTTTCCATGATATTCCATGCCTACTTACTTTCTCATATAAAATATCCAATTTGGTCTCCTTTTTTCCTCCAAAAAAATATATTTTTGAAACACATCTTATTCTATTTTTTAACTTATCTTTAACATGTGATATTTTTTGGGGTAAACATGTATCTTATCACCCTCAAGAATAAATATACCTCATTTCCATTCCTCCCAATATGTCCTTATCATGCCACCCCATGATCTTGAATTGTAAAGATCCCTAGGAGGGTTTTGGTTTGTCTTGAAATCCATCATAACTAGAAAATGATCAGATATAGAGATAGGAAATATGAAAGATTCTATGTAAATGTCATTGATAAACCATCCTAAACCAATGAAAATTTTGTCCAACCTTTTAAATATCTAGGTAAAACCCTCTTTATGATTAGTCCAAGTAATCTTGTATTTAGGAATGTGGTCCACCATCACAATATCATATATTAAATTACTAAATGTAAATTATCCCCATTAGTCTAATTAGGCCGCCTGCTACTTTTCCTAGTAAGAATGAGGGTAAAATTACAACCACCGCCTGATATTGTTTGACTTGCATTTAGGTTCTACCATCCTAGTAAATCTACATTAGTTGAACCATCTTTAAATCCTCCTCACTATAATTAGAGACCCGTGTATTCTCTTCCCAACCAATTCTAAGATCATGGCCACCTTTACATGTTTGGGCAATCTCACTAACCTGTGTTGTAGGCTACTTGTTTGAAGTTACTATTGTCATAAAAGCTTGCACCCTTGTCCAAATTTTTTACCTGAGGACAACCTTGTGAGACATGGAAACAACCTCCAAGTTGTGGGACTTGAACGATGAGGTTGAATCTTCGGAGAAGGCCAACTTCCTTTACTATTAGGATGCACTTAAACTATTCTCAAAGAGAAAATGGAGAAGGAATATATGAAAGGAACTACCTAATCTATTCTAAAGAGGTGATGCACCAAAATAGGGTGTTCAGATCAATCTTTTCCCATACATGCACAGTACCATTATAATGACAGTCCAAAGATATACGAATTTAGACTTACTTTAATCTATTAACCACAAATAGATCAGACAACCACACGAGTGACATAAGGAAATATGCTTCACTTCTTATCATTCACGAGCCAATAGAGATACATAAATGCAAACTATAGATATTCATAGTACATCTAAGAGAGGTAGGCAAAGCTTGCACAGTACATCGATGGCTGAAAGAGATAAGATAAGATGTCATATAATTAAGAGGCAAAGAGGGAATTTATAGTAGCATGCCAAGGCAATACTAGAGAAACAAAGAAGATTTGACTCTAAGAAAGAGTACAACATTTTCTTTTATAGTGCAAGCATAACTTAGATAACTTCCATCATAAGACAAAATTCAACCACTACAATCAAATCTACAGACAATAATCACTATAAAACTAAAAAGATCTGATCACAATACGAATCCATACATGAGAAGATCACTTCTTCACCAAAAAAAACTTTGAGAGGTCAGGAATGATGTTCATTTACTACTGATTGAATGGATGGATCAACAGGCATTGATGAAGCATCTCTTTGCATTTATCAGACCTAGGGAATGATGAAAGTGGTTGCAAGAGATCAAAAAGATCGAGTTCATCATTAAAGAGTTGCTTCCACTATCATCGACTTGCCAAACTAGCTGTGTTATTTGGTCAACTAGAATTATCCATCAAGCCTTGCCATGTGGACCAAAATTTGAATTTGACTGCCTGTGATCACAACTTCACTACCACCTTTCTTAAATAACATTTTCTTCTTACAAAATTGTGACCCATAGGTTAACATTGTTTCACAGCCCGCTCTTAGCATTCTTTATTAAATGTCACAACCTTGCGAAGGCTAAGATCTAACCACATCCACACCATCACCACCTTAACTTGAGGTTCCTTTCTAATCCTTGAAACCAAGAAAACCAAATGGAATCGCTAGATCACAACTCAAACCTTAGCTACTTCTTAACCTATTGTGATCATGCGTTGATTGTAGATATGAAGATCTAACAATGTAAGATGTATCTTTAAAACACTAAAAGCTTGCCTTTTTCACGTTGTCACGACTTAAACCATAGCGTGTTAATATAACAGTGTGATAAGGTGAAAACAAAACAAGCGCGTCTTTGCCAAAGTGACCTTGGTTAAGTCAATATACTCTGCAATGATGCGAACATAAGGTAATCGCACCTTCGCCATCTTGATCCTAGTTAGCACTTAACCAACTGTGAATGTGCGAATTGCATGGTCGCGACTTAAAACATTCTAAGTATAAGATGAAATATAGCCAATATTAAATTAAAACCTTAGGTGATCGTTAAGCAGATTACTATTTGAATTCAATTTTTTGGTGGGAGGGCATTTTGGTTAACATTTTTGGTGAATCAATGGGGATGCAAGCCTACTTGGCATATGACTAGTGACCATCAAAAGATCCATTGGGCTATGGAGTCTCTAAAACCACAAAATTCATCAATTTTATTATTTTTGCCACATTCTAAGCTATAAAACATGCCTTTCTTCCTCCAACTTTGGAAAAAAAACTAGAACCAAAACTCTCTGTTACAAAACAAAACATGTTCCTGTGCACTTCTTGGAAAACAAGAAAGAACAAAAAGAAAACTAATTAACTATATAGATCAACATTTAATTCCATCAAAAATAGGGCTTGAGATATATTCTATTGACTGGATTAGGCAAGATTTCACCATTAGGCCTACCCATCTAGAAAGCATTGGCTTGCTTGCAACTGATGATTACATAGGGACCACTCCATAAGGTATCAAATTTTGAGTGCCTCCCTACTTTTGCTTTGTTTGCATCCCACTTCAACACAAGATCACCTTCTCTAAAATTTCTAACCTTAGCCTTCATATTGAAGCTCCTCTTCATCTATTTCTGATGTATTTCTAAGGTTTGTATCACTTGACCTCTTTTCTCCTCTAGCTCCATCAAATCTATCATTCTTACAGACATGACATCATTTTCAATTAGTTCTAACTAATGAGCCAGCTCAAGAGTAGGAAACTCCAATGAGATAGGAAGTTTAGCTTCCCTGCCATATACTAACATGAATGGAGAATTTCCTATGGCTCTCTTGGGTGTTATTCTGTCAACCCACAAGCCAATCTTCAATTTATGATGCCAACACCTCTGGTTATCTTCAATAGTCCTCTTGATGTTTCTGATCAAAATTTTATTAGATGACTCAACCAAACCATTGCCTTGAGGGTAGTAATTAGAAGATGTGCTCAAGTAAATACCATGATTAATTGCCCATGCACAAATCTGAGCTCCTACAAATGATTTGGCATTATTTGATATTATGGTAGAAGGTGCACCAAACCTTGTGACAATTCTATTAAGGAATTCCACAACTGAAGCTTTTGTAGAATCCTTCAAAGCTATTGCCTCTGTCCACCTTATAAAATAATCTATTGCAGCCAAAATCCACCCGTGACCAGAGCTAGAAGGTGGATTAATAGGACCAATGAAATATAATCCCCACTGAGCAAAAGGTTGATCAACCTTGATGGGGTGAAGTGGAAGGGTTGCAAGTCTCTGTTTACCTAAGAAGAAAGCACACTTTTCACACTTCCTTACATGTCTGTGTTAGTCATGGAACAAGGATGGCCAGTAGTAACTAACTCTCATGATCTTCATTACAATAATTATTTTTGAAAAGTGGCCACCATCAGGACCATCATGAAGCTCCTTAATCATTTTCTTTTCTTGATCTGTGTCAATACATCTTAGCAAAGCTCCATTGAAGTCCATCCTAAAAAGAACATCATCAATTATAGCATAAGAAATTGACTGCAGTCTGAATTGTCTCCTTTTAGCTTTATCCAACCCTTAAGGATATCCATTTCAAGCTAAGAAGGTCTTCATTTCATCTATCCAACTCCTTGGATCATCATTTCTTGCTTCTTGTTGTTCTGTCAATACCACAACAACTTCCTCATCAGTCTCATGAGATGAGATCATTTCTTTAAAAAACCCTTCCCCCTTACTAATTTGGTAATTTGGATGTCCACATCATACTCCATTACCTTAGTGATCCATCCAACCCTTTTCTCACTAATGTCTTTGCTCAACAAGAAATCCTTCATACTTGCGTGAGGGACCAACAAATGGATTTTGTTATGAGACAGAAGGTGTCTAAATTTCTTCAAAGCTCTGATAATTGCAAGGGCTTGCTTCTCCACATAACTATACTTTTTTAAATATTATTTCAGCCCTTCACTTTTGTCATTTAATTGAGTCAAAACAACATAAATGCTTGACTCACCTCCTAAGGTGTAAAGAATCAAATCTTTATCAAAATTTGGATTGACAAGAGTAGGTGTTGAAGCTATGGCCACTTTGATCTCTTCAAAACTTGCTTTCCCTTCCTTATTCCACGAGAAGGCCTTATTATTTTTGAGTATAGCTGTAAGAGGTTTCACCATGGTAGCTAGATTAGGAATAAATCTTCTCACAAAACTTATTCTACCAAGAAAAATTTGTAGACCTTTCTTGTGACTAGGAAGAGAAAGGGCAAGTATTGCCTTTATTCTCTCTAGATCAATAGTTAGACCATTCTTAGATACAATATTTCCTAATTATTTCCCTTGATTAGTGGAAAAGACACATTTTCTTGGATTCAAAGACACTCCATACTCTCTACATATTATAAACACTTGTCTGAGATGACCGAAATGTTCTACTACATCTTTTGAATATACTATGATATCATCAAGGTAGACCAACACAAACCTTTCGATCATATTTTTGAAGGCCATCTACATTGCCTTTTGAAATGTGGCACCTACATTTGTTAGTCTAAAAGGCATTTTACTATAGGCACAGGTGCCCCATTTGGTAGTGAAAGCAATTTTATATCCATTAGCTTCTTTGACTGACACCTTATTATAACCCAAGAATCCATCCAAGAAGGAGAATCTCTCTGAACCAATAACTTTGGATGATATCTATTCCATAGAAGGAAGAGGTTGATGATCTTTAAGGGAAGCTTGGTTAAGATCCCTAAAATCTACACATAGTCTAATCTCTCCATTCTTTTTTGTAATAGGGAAAAGGTTTTCCACCCAAGAGGAGTGCTAAATAGGAAAGATGATATTGGTCTCAATTAATTTGGACAACTCATTTCTCATTAGGGGCTCAATCTTGAGATTTAGTGGTCTTTGTTTTTGTCTAGCAGGCTTGACATTATCCACTAGATCTATAGTATGTTGAAACAGACTAGGGTCAAAACCCTTTGAATCATCATATGTCCAAGCAAATATATCATTAAATTCTTGACATAGATGGACAAAAATTTCTTGCTCGGTTTCAGAACATACCTTCCCCATGTTTAATGTTCTCCCATCAACAATTGTAATTGGTATACGATCTCCTTTGTTTGTAGCAAGATTCATGCCTCTATCCCTTGCTTGGTCATCAGGATTGAAGACACTCTCTAAGGTAATGAGACCCTTAGGCAACTTGTTGGAGTTGAGGTTGATGATTTGATCACCATATTGGTCATGCAATCATGACTGATTTCTATCTGACAACTCTACTTCATTCTGCAAGAAATTCACAATTTGGGCATCAAATTCAAATACATTCCAATTGATATCATTATCAGGGACAGTAGGTCTGACTATTACTTTAATCTTCTGCTTCTTCTCATCTTCGAGGCTCCTTGAGACATCATAAGATGCACCCACTGTGGCTAGTCCATCAACATGTCTATTTCCTCTCTTAAGGATGCTTTTAATATTAAATGCATTCAAACCTTCAAGCAGATCCCATTCTCTATGTTTATAAGACTTGAGAAAACTATTCTTAGTAACATTTTGATTCCTCACCTGATAGATCACCAACTCACTATCTCTATATACACTTAATGCTTGAATTCCTCATTTTTGGAAAAGTAAGAGACCTTGAATCAATGCCTCATACTCGGCCACATTATTAGTACAATTGAATTGAAGCCTAAATGAGAAGTAGTACCCTTCTAGTGTAGGAGAAAACAATATCACACCAGCCCTTGATCCATTTTAATTTCTCGATCCATCAAAATACATATTCCATATCCCACTTGTATCTTCTTTAGTTTTCATTAAGTTGGGGACAGGAGCATTCCTTTTTGATATACAATAAGTGCCCAGAGCCGTCTCCAAGGTTTTTGATATGGAATCAAATTGATATGCATTAGCCACTCATCCAAGAGGAAATCAAGTGTATCAACTAAAGGAGTGGCGAGCTCATTTGTTGTATCATGATCATCTATTTCTAGGATGATACAATTCATATTGATGAGATTAGGAATGTAGGGTTCAATATGATGGATAGCTAATGGTTTTTCTCTGATCGAAGCCATGGTTCCATATCTAGTTCTAAAAAACATATATGACCAATCAGAGGATATGTAACCACCTATTTGAGCAGTGAAATCTCTTGAAAGACAAATGGAAAAGTGTGGTTTAACCTTAGCAATTGATATATCTTGAACTGTAGTACAACCTGGGCATGCATGTAAGGCCATTTCAACATTTATAAGGATTCCTATAGTCTTGACATTCCTACCATCCAACTGCAATACATCCTTAACAATGGGTTCATGTTTCACTTCTAAAATATCAGCAACACATTTGAGCATTGCTGAACTACTAGCCCCTAAATCAATCATGCAGTTGTGGACTAGCTTATCTCCTATAATCAGAGAAACCTAAAATGGAGGAGGTCTAATATTTTTTCTTGTTTCTATCTCCTTTGATGGTTTTACCAAACTCACGACATTCTCCATGATAGGTGGCTGATGTTTGAGTTCAATGCTTTCCAACTCTTGTTGCAATGACCTCCTTTGTGATGGTACAATAGTTACAACATCCCACATAGAAGTGTTCAAATTGGTCTTCCTCATTTTATCTACCACACTAAAAGATGCATTAGATGTTCTGGTAGAAGCCCTAGGAGTAGAAGCTTGAGGTGGGATAGTCTACAGGTTATCCACATTATCTCTACTTTCACCTTGCCTTTTCTATCAAGGGAGATTAGCAGACTGATTTGCATTTTGTTGCTGGCAACTGCTTGTACATGTGGCACTACACTTGATGTCAAAGTCTGATTAGGAGGTTGAGGAGTAACCTCTTCCATAGCTCTTCTCTTGCTTTTAGTATTGTAAGTGCAGGAATCTTGGTTTACATTACCATGCTCTTCCACTAGACAGTTCATGAAAGAACAATCACCTTGTTGAAAAGTATCAACAGGTTGATTAGCATTGTGTTGTTGGGCAACTGCTTGCTCTAGTATAGTCAAAGCCAAGTAAGATTCTGCCTTCTAACACATGCAATATCCATAAGAGTAGTTACAAGAAGGGAAAAAATCTTGATCTTGGGAAAGGTTGTTCTAAGGGACTAAAGCCCTATTTAGGTTGGTGTTTGAATATTAGGGGTGGTCGATAGGTCTATTCTAATTGTGAGGGTGGTTGATAGGTCTATTATGATTATAGGGGACATGACTCTGGTTTGAAGGTCTACCATGAATGGGACCTTGACTTAGGAGTTGGGGAGGCTTTTTATTTTGAGCTTGTTGCCTCTTCATGGTCACCAACTCATTTCCCATCTTTTGTACTATTGTACTATTCTCCTCCATCCTCTTTTCTTAATCAAGCATCCTCCCATCTACATTATACATCAATGTCTGCATCATGGCCTCAATCCTATCAATTCCATTAGAGGATGTAGAGGCTATTGGGACCACAACAAGAGGCTAACTTATAGAGGAAACATGAATAGGGGCTACAGTGGGTTGATGATTGGGCAAGTTGGGGAAGAAAGGCATTGGGGGTCTTGGAGCTAACTTCTCTCCCTGTATAGAAATATTTTTAGCTCTTATTGCAACCTCATAAGCATTTGGTAGAGTGTCCCCTCCCATAGATTGCAGAGTGGTAGCAATATCATTGTTGAAGGCTTCGAGATAATACAAGAATGCATTACCAGGAGAGGGCTTCATTGGAGTAGATATTATGTCCCATGTCTTCTAAAATATATAATTAAAATTTGTTATACATTCATGGGGGGTCCTCTTGATAGTTGCTAGTTGTTCTAAGAGTGACAAATGATCACTTTTGTCTTCAAAATGCTTGCATAGGGCTTCCCCTAACCCATCCCAATCAGTAATAGAGTTATGAGACAAACCTCTATACCATTGTAGTGTCTTTCCTTTCAAGGATGAGGCCAAAAGCCTGATTACTACATCATCCTTAGTGATACTATGAATATTTCAGACATTAGACACCTCTTGAATATACTCAATAGGGGAGATGGAGGTTTCGCCAGTAAACTTAGGTATACTTTTAAGAGTTGATACTGACATGTCATGCCTTTGGGCTAATAGAAGGGGGCTCGCACCATTAAAGGTGGTGAAAGTGTGACCTCTAGCCATATAAGAAAATTCTATTGATATGAACAGATGGTATTCTAGGTTGAGACCTAACAATATGAGGAGTGGAGATAGATCTTGGAGGGGTATGTGTTACTATTGCACTCCTAACTAATGATAGAGATACTCTAGCCTTTCTTCTTAGATTAGAAAGAGAAAGCTCTTGGTATTGGAAATTACCTCTAGAAGATGCCCTCGTGTGTTTCTTAGGCATGAATCACAACAACTTTGGTTTGGGAACCAGATTGTGCTTGAAGCTTAGAGTCGCCAAGTACTTCTGAACAATGAGCCTCTTGAAGGCTTTATACTGAAGGTAGTACTATCTCCTCAACGTGAACATGGAATCCTTTTTTGACGTCAGTGAACTTTAAATATTTAAATATATTGTCCCACTGGGCGTGCCAAATTTTTTTATCACAAAATCTTGCACCCTTGTCCAAAGTTTTTACCTAAGGACAACCTTGTGAGACATGGAAACAACCTCCAAGCTATGGGAATTGAACGATGAGGTTGAGTCTCTGGAGAAGGTTGGCTTCCTCTACTATTAGGATGCACTTAAACTATTCTTGGAGAGAAAAGGGAGGAGGAATATATGAAAGCAACTACCTAATCTATTATAAAGAGGTGATGCACCAAAATAGGGTGTTCAGACCAATCTCTGCCCATACATGCACAATACCATTATAATGATAGTCCAAAGATATACAGATTTAGACTTACTTTAATCTATTAATTACAAACAAATCAGACAACTACATGAGTGACACAAGGATAGGTGCTTCACTTCTTATCATTCACGAGCCAACAGAGACACATAAATGCAGACTATAGATATTCACAGTACATTGAAGAGAGGCCTACAAAGCTTGCACAATACATCTATGACTAAAAGAGATAAGGCAGGATGTCATATAATTCAGAGGCAAAGAGGGAATTTATAGTAGCCTGCCAAGGCAATACCAAAGAAATAGAGAAGATCCAACCCTAAGAAAGAGTACAACATTTGCTTTTATAGTGCAAGCATAACTTAGATAATTTCTATCATAAGACAAAATTCAACCATTACAATCAAATCTACAAAGAATAATCACTGCAAAACTAGATAGATCTAATCACAACACAAATCCATACACAAGAAGATCACTTCTTCAACAAATAAAGCTTTGAGAGGTCAGGAACGACGATCATTTACTATTGACTGAATGGATGGATCAACAGGTGGCAGTGGAGCATCTCTTTTTATTTATTAGACTTAGGGAATGATGAAAGTGGTTGTAGGAGATTGGAAAGATCACATTCGTCATCAAGGAGCTTCTTCCATTATCATCAACTTGCCAAATTAGCCATATTATTTGGTCAACTATAATTATCCATCAAGCCTTGCTATGTGGACCAAACATTTCCTACCATTCTACCATTCTGTTAGCAATTCAACTTTATAGTTCACTTTTGACTACCTGTGATCGCAACTTCGCTACCACATTTCTTAAATAACATTTTTTGCTTCTAAAATTGTGACCCATAGGTTATTGCTATTTTGCAACCCGCTCTTAGCGTTCTTTATTAATTGCTACGACCTTGCAAATGCTGAGACCTAACCACATCCACATAGTCACCACCTTAACCCAAGGTTCCTTTCTAATCCTTAAGAACAAGCAAAACAAGGGGAATTGCTGGATCCCAACTCAAACCTTAACCACTTCTTAATCTACTGTGATTGTGCTCTGGCTATAGATCTAAAGATCTAACGATGTGGGATGTATCTTTAAAACACTAAAAACTTGCCCTTTTCACATTGTCGTGACTTAAACCATAGCATGTTAATATAACCATGCAATCAGGCAAAAATGAAGCAAGCGTGCCTTTGCCAACCCGACCTTAGTTAAGTCAATATACTCTGCGACGATGCAAACATGAGGCAATTGCACCTTCACCATCTTGATCCTGGTTAGCACTTAACCAACCGTGACTGTGCAAATCACATGGTTGTGACTTAATACATTCTAAGGCATAAGATGAAATATAACCAATGTTAAATTAAAACCTTCGTCAACCGTTAAGTGGATTACTATTTGAATTTGATTTTTTGGTGAGAGGGCATTTTGGTT
The DNA here is from genome assembly GCA_028749045.1 of Cupressus sempervirens. NCBI lineage: Eukaryota > Viridiplantae > Streptophyta > Pinopsida > Cupressales > Cupressaceae > Cupressus > Cupressus sempervirens. Next base: position 683,101,483 of record CM053784.1, on the reverse strand, counting down.
AACAGTTACATCTATATCGACTTCTAAATTGCTTCCAAAGTTCTTATCTTTATAATTATCCTTTTCTAGATCCTTCACACCATCCAATTCAAACTGACTATAATTCATATTCAAATTTAATGCAAAAGGTAATTTAATGATCATATGCACATTGGTACCAATCAAAATTGAGCCAATCTCCATGAATCAACCACAATTTGAATTGGTCAAGATCATATTATCCATGATCTAGGCCTTAAGATCCATATTATTTTGATTTTAAATTTCCTTTTGCACAAATTCTCTTGGTTATCCCTTCTACAACAATTTGAAATTAACATCCTTGTCTCTTCAACTTTAATGTATTAGATCTAATGATTATCGTCTACACATAGTTTGATTTCCTTTGAAATCTATATAATCATTGTGATCTATAATTATCTATATAAGCACAACTTTCCTTCTAGGATGTCTTCCCTTACATCCATCAAGGTGCCTAGAGATAGATCATTTTTTCAACAAACTATTTTAAGTGATATTTAATTGGAAGATTGTAGAGTTTTATCTAAATAATATTATTATAAGGAATTATTTAAACTGGATTAAAATTAGGAAACTATTTCCACATATAGAGAAAATATTATCCCATCGTTTAGAGAGCCCAATGCAATATTCTTTATATCATTTGCTAAAACAAACAATTAAAAAACTTTCTAGAGGAACTTCACAATCTCTTGCATTTTCCAACTCTCTAGATCTATGCCCTAATCATCTTCCCATCTAACCTATGTCCAATGAATATGCATATAATCATCAACTCCTTGAGCATCCCCACATCATCCTATATATCCTTAGTGTGTCATTGGTAAAAAATGATGTCTTGCATTCTACCACGCATTCAAATATTTGGTATAGAAATAGAATCAACTTTAATCAATAGGTAATTTGCGAATATTGACCTCTAGACCTTATTTTATCTTTTGACTAAAGCTTATAAATAGGCTACAAGGAAATTTAGATTGACGTAGGCTCATGATAATACCTCAAAATTCAAGACACTAGGTACTTCTAATGCAACAAGGAAGACTCGACCACATACGCCATAATGACATATGTTCTATGTGATTGTTTGTGTTGGACTTGGAATGACATTCAATTGATTTATTTTCTATGTCTATAGCCCTCTCTTGGTAATGTTGTCCATCACAATTTGAGAGGATAAAGTGGATCTTGCATCCATATTAATAAACAACGATGATAGTTAGTTTTTTAACATACATGATATTATAAAAAATTAATTGAAAATACTTATCATTATATTTCTTTGAATATTAATAAATGACAATCATATTACATATTGTACATATAACATAAAATTCATCTCTGTAAAATATGTATTTTTTTTCTCATTCATAACATTTTTAATAGAGCATAGACTTTATGATTTGAATCCATATAGTTCGCATAAAACAAAGCATTAAAATTCTTGACACATACTGCAAGTTTTGCAGGTCTCTAAGTATCATGTTCCTCAATTGTAGATCTAAAAGCTTGAACGATATAAAAATGTAGCTTTATTAAGAAAACATATTGAAAATAAATTTTCCTAAGACATTGAAATGATAGAGAACTATTACAAGTTTCAAAGGCATCATTTAGGGACAAAAATAAGTTGCACAAACCAAAAATATATGAAAAGAAGAAGAGAAATGTCATCTAAATTGGCAATCCTTTCCTAGACTTAAAGGGTTTTTCCTTTGTTAACAAATCTAAGGCATTTGCATTCTTATTGATACTTAAACCATGCTCCTGCCCAAGAAACAAAATTCACATCTATATCAAAACTATCTTTGTAGAAAATTGCATTTTTTCATAGCAAACATTACTAGATGGACATGAAATGCATAACATTTGAACCTCTCATTCGTTACCTTTTTGAAGAAGATGTTGTCAAGCTATTCATCGATGTTAATAATATGCTTTGTTGACCCTTGATAGATGTTTTCATGCATACTTATGACCTAGTTTTACCTTCAAGAAGATAAACTTAGATCTAAATATTCCTCCTTAATAGGGCATCTTGACTCTAAAACATCCACCGGTTTTGAATCCAAATGCTTAAATCACAATCACTGCTTTTGAACATATAATTTTTTTTTGCACTATCATGCATTTTTAATTGCTCATGTTTTCCTTTTCCATGCATTTGTAATTGGTTAAGTTTTATATTCTCCTTTGCCACACATTTGTAACTACCCATGTTTCATATTCTCTTCTGCCATACATTTTTTTTAAGACACAAAAATGACTATGTTTTTTTTTTCAAAAGACTAAATGTTTACATTGAAGCTCCTTTCTAGGAAATGACTCGACTTAATAAAACAACCATTAATTTTTTTTGCACAAGGCTGAATGTTTACAATGAAGTTTTCTTCCTCAATAGGATAACCTCTTGATATGATTAATGTATCTCTTTTGTAAAATAATACTTTCTTATAGATTGTTTCAAACTTCAAACTAATAACATGTGACAACTTCTTTAACTTTTAAATTTACATTAACATATTATTACTATAATTTTTAAAATTTTTTTTTACTTCTTACTATTATTAATTTTTTATTATTAATTAATAATTTTTGTTCATCACGCTTAACTTTCCAAACCTCCTTTCCCCAACCCTATAATAATGTATGCTAACAAAATTCCATAGATCCAAAGCCTAAGGATTAGTGAACTCATAATTTGCCCACCACAATCATTGTAAGGTCTAAACTTCGAGTTTCTAATATTTTTTTAAAGACATTTACGATAAAATTCATAATGGGTTAATCAATATGAGCTTTTTTTTTTTTTTGATGAATAGTCATTTTCAATTAATAAAATTTACTAAGATTACAATTCACAAAAAAGGGGCCGGGGGATACAGGATCACCTCGCGAATGAGTTCAAACGGCCGAAGCCGGGTTAAACAACATGGCCTCAGCTAGAAACTATAAACTATTCATAAAAAAAAAAAACACTTTTAACAACCTCAGGCTACCAAGGCAGTACCAGCAGAGGGAGGAGGATCATCTTTATAAGGAAATCCCCACACATCAGTGGGATTGTGAGGCGGACTGGGAATAGTCCAGCCGTTAGCAGCATCAGTAGGGTTTGGGGTAGTCGCAGTCTCCGCATCCTTCTTGTCTGGCCGCACAGGAGAAATTGCCAAGGCCAGCCGAAAAAATTTGCTAGAGTGCGCCCGTCTAGGGGGAGGAGCCAAAGACCAACCAGAAGCCCGCCCAGGGGGGGGAGCCGGGGACCAGACAGAACCACCATGTGGTGGGGAAGCGGAGCGGCGCCTCCAACCGCCATGACCACCACTGGGAGAGCGATGGCGGGGACCTTGGGAGCACGGCGTGTGTGAATGGCGGCTAGAGGACTGGCGTTGGGAACGGCGACCGCGAGACGAGGAGGCATCGGCCGAGGCATCCAAAGGCACTCTGGCAATGGTGCAAGGAGCATTGCCCCAATGATTTAACAATTCCTGTAAGTGTGCAACCTCTAGGGCAACTTTATTAACTTGCACTTGTATCTGCATAATGACATTGTTACAAATGCATGCCTTAGTGTACATTGCAATGTTAACATCCAAAAAATTGTGAGTGAATAAAACTGCATTCCTATCTTTCCATAGAGAAAACAAAATTTTCATCCTAAAAGTATGCCAAATCTGGGAGAACTTCCGAAGAAATCTGGGGGAATCACCCAGCAGGATCATGTGCCATGAAAAAGATTCGGGCCTAAAAGGCTTGAAAAATCATGAATCTAGTGCCAATAATTCTGAGCACGCTTGCAAAACCAAAAAATATGCAAAAAGGACTCAGGTTGGCCACAGAAGGGGCATCTGGGATCAGGAACCCCAATGTGCTTGAGCCGAGGCCCTAGGGGAAGACCTTGGAAGGCAAGACACCAAGCAAAGTGTGCAATCTTAGGTTCTCTAATGGCACTCCAAATGGTGTCGAACCGTTTTCTCCATTGAGAAAGCGAAGAATGCAAATGCCCCCGTTGATTAAGCATGTCCACCATCGGAAGGTGGGGCGAAAGCCATCTGTATCCCATATTGGGCTTATAATTGGTAAATGGAGTGGCAGGAAACCACTTCCAATCATACCACCAAGGACAAACAGACTGAATCCCCACTTTATGAAGTAAGTGCACAGGGATGGACGACAACAAAAGGTCATAGGTCTGGCGACCGGCACAAACAAGGCGGTATTGAACTTGCATATCCTCCCATGACCTGAAATTCATGGTGACTCTTGAAAAAATGTCCTTGGTAGTGCGGATGCCACATTTAAAGAAACACAAAGCACTGGCACCTTGAGTCTTGGCAAGAGGAGTACCCTGGAAGGCAAACAAGGGAGACCACCAAATGTTCTGTTGATTTAAGGACAGCCCATTGCGAAACTCATCACTAGCCCAACGAAGCCAAGGTTTAACAGCTTCCCAGGCTTTCCAGATGCTCTTAATAACAAAAGAGCCCTGTATGACCACTGGTTCACGCATAGTGAGAAGGGTCTGAAAACCAATCCCCTTCCACGCCGGTCTGAGATGCAATGCCTAACAAGAATTTTCCAGGCTTCATCTCCAGAAATAGCGCTGATAATCCATTTAGCACAGAGGGCAAGGCCGTGCTTTGGAGCTTTTTTATTGAGTTGTAATTACTTTTTAACGATAATTTAATTTGGTTCGAAATTTAAAGAAAAACGAAAAAAGCTCATAACAGGCCCACCAGATAAATGTAGAGCGTTCGAAGAAGATCATTTGAGAAAGACTACTTAATAACTTGTACCAGAAGATAAAACATTTGCTTGTCGTTATTTTGAAAAAATTCAAAGAAAGCGTGCTGCATACGAGCGCGGGATATATTTGAATACAGAAGAAAGCCCAGTAATGTAGATTCTTCTTCTTCAGTCTCAACCCTGTCTTCATTCATCAGCATTGGTAAGTCGCTCTTCGACACCGTTTGTCCTGCAATAAAACATCCGTTTTACTTCCTGGACTATCGCATATTCATTCAACATTTTTTTCATAGACCAAGAATTCACGCAATGCAAGAAAGTAGTTAGCCAATATGAATTGTCTGATATCATTTAGTTCAGAGAGTTACACGCAAGATACGCAACCCAAGCGAATTCCTTCTCATGTCAATACAATGCCCAAGTTTTTGGAATGATTTATCATGCTACACCAAGTACTTCGGGCTTATAAATATTGCTGCGTTATTCACTGCAAAGGCCAGTGCAAATTACTTTGCGGGGCTGATGCCTGGGCCTATTCTATTGGAAGAACAATCCAGACATTCTGGATTGGGCTGGTAGCGCACTGGCAGGGCATCCCGCTAATGTGATATCAAATTTTCAAGTCCCGGATGGGCCATAGGAAAGAACATAATTATGCCTTTATAAGTAGAGCCCACGACGTTTTGAAGCACAGGCGTATGGCTTGATCCATTTTGTCCCTTTCTTCAAATTGACCTACGGGAATAACATAGGGAATCACAATTGCAAGGTCAATATTTAGAGGTTCACACAATTATGCATTATAGATATCTGAAGCAAATAAACATTCAAACAATAAATTCAAAAACTGTGGGTATGCATATATTTGGGCATCAGAGGCTGTGTTTTGGAAGCGAAACAATTAAGGCCGTACGACTGACCGTTTACTAGAAACTTGCAGTTTCTCATTGGACGCCAGAGCAGATCAGTCTATCACTTCAAAAATAATAAAACTATGTGCACTTTACACTGCCTTTTATAAGTTCATATGTCAATGATATTGTATTCAGTATTTATGAGTTGAAATCTATGTTCCACAGAGTTTCTGGGAGGGGGATGGCAGTCAGGGTTAGGCCCAAGTGTGGCTGTCTACTCCCCTTTCCTTTTGTTTTGAATATGAGACTATTTTCCTTAGATCAATGTACATTTAAATAGGGTATATTCATAATTTCTATGGGAACCCCTCCGAGTTCTAACTCTGAAAACTCAATTTGACATTTGATCAAATGGTTAGCATTAAATTTTGATTTCTGATAGTCTTTGTGTTGCTTTGTTTGTATCTGAAAGGTTTTACAATTCCAGACATATACCAATGCATGAAATTCAAATTACAAAGCAAATTATCTATGAAATAACTATAATGACAGTTGATATGCAGCTACATTTATTCAATTGGAAAACTTTGGAACCTGGAGTTGATTTGTATGCAATCATAGACTTCCAAATATGGGATTGTAGCCCTTGAAGATAATTATAAAATATCGCCACAGCATGTAAAACCCAAATGGAGACACTCTTTAGTAAAAACGTCCATCACATACACAAATGCTGCACCTGGAATATAAATTGCACCTTTCAGGGGACTGCCGTTTCTTCCTTACTAACCTGCGGCTATCTTCACTATGAACGCTGGACTCCAAGAATGCAGATCAAATTCCAGCCTCTGTGATTAAGTGATCACCATTGTAAGATTACTCCAAATCAGGACCTTTTATTAATTGCAAACTGTAATATGCCTGATGTCCCTCAATTTCTAGTGGCAGCTTTCAATTCCAAATGAAGCCTTTCATATAGTTGCTATCTGCATTAAATTAACACTCCTTGACTTGCAAACTGTATCTGAAATGAAACTTGGAGTCTTCTTCACAATTTGATTACCAAATTAAACACATTCATAATTTTTGGATGCGATTATCACCAATACAATTCAGTGGCTGAGATCAACTGATTCAAAGTGCATAATACTTAGAAGAATTCCCAATTCTCAATTCTTCTAGTTCCAATTGCTCAAACCCTAGGTACAACTCAAACACCAATTTCACAAAATCAAAATGCACAATAGATTGAATCCATTGTTACGTGGGGACGCGTCCCTAGCCTAAAACCTCCCATCCCTGACCAGAAACGTTTCTGGGACTTGGGGATGGCTAGGGGATATCCCCACCCATCCCCTTTTTGTGAAAATTCACAGGAATTGTCCTGGAAACTCGGGGGCTTCAGATTTTTTTCCGGGGATGCCTTGGAAGTTGCCCAAAATGGATGGGCATTCCTGATGAGATAGGCAACGCCAACAATTAATTTTTTTTCTTTAATAAAACTCTTCCTTTTTAAATTTGAATGTGGGTCCCTCCCAAGTTCATCTTGACATGCTTATTATTGTTTGGTAGTTAATTCCTGCTATTTGGGGTCCTCTAATTAGTATTTGACAACATTACTTTAAGAAACATGAAATTAGGAATGTTGTTACAATGTTACATTCATGCTACACGCTACGAATAATATAGCAAACTCTTTGCAAGATGTTGGGAAAGTCTGACATATTGTAGCAATACATCTGTGCTGGGTTGGATTTGGGCTGATTTGGGTCCTTTTATGGTGCATATTGGAAGTTGCATCAAGGTACCATCTTACTGTAACAGACCTGTATCATGATCAAAACTGTATAGCAGACATTTTATATTAAAATCAGTCCACTTACAATGAGTTGGAGCTGTAGTTTCATAATTAAATGATAGTAGTGTTTTCAATTTGGAAGGTGGGTTATTGTTCTTGTTGCTATTCACAATGAATTCTGAATTATATTATTGGGTGTCTTATTATTTTAATATTATGTGCACATTGAGAATAGTTCCAAATTATTAACGCATATTGAACATTGAGTTTGACTATTGAAATGGTGTATGTTAAGGTTCAATGATTTTTAAATAATAAGCTTTATACATGTTCCAATGATGTTTAAATAACAAGCTTTATAGATGTTTATATATGTGACTTTCCCTATATATTTTATATTTTCCCTATTATATAGCCATTACCCTCCCATAAACTTGGGGTAACACTGAGTTCTTCCTTTGAAGTTATGTATAAATCTCCAAATACAAGTTGAGCTTGAAGTTTGAAGGTTGAAGCTTTACACCTTGTATAACTTATAATATGAGCTTTTGTTGTAAGTTTGGAATATAATATTTTATTATATTTCCCTCTATTCCGTGTTAACCCAAATCGACCTGTAGCTTGAAGCTCACACTTCATGTAGATTTAAACTCCATATGCATTTCAAATTTTCAATTATAATAAATTATTATTAATTTCCTCCAAGCCTTTAGTATGACAAATTAATTTCAGTAACTAAACATCAATGCACATATCACACTTTATAATAAGCTTTAAATTAACTATTAATTAGTTACAACTTGATTAATAATTATTAAACAAATAAAAAACTTATTAAATCCTTCATATGATCAACTTTGAATGAATGATTTTAATAACGTCCATGAGGCCAAAGCAGCCTAAGGGACCACCTAGAAAAGCACACAACCCGAGAGGACCCCAAGTTTTATGAAATTGCTTCTTTAGGTCCATTCTTCTACAATGAATGTTGATCATTAAATTTTCTGTCCTGTCCAACTGTGTTTCCTCTAATATAGAATCCAAATTGCCGATTGCTAGGATATCGCTGTAGCTGGAGCGGATGTTAGTGTACGCTGGGCATTTCATGATACATATCACACTTTATAATAAGCTTTAAATTAACTATTAATTAGTTACAACTTGATTAATAATTATTAAACAAATAAAAAACTTATTAAATCCTTCATATGATCAACTTTGAATGAATGATTTTAATAACGTCCATGAGGCCAAAGCAGCCTAAGGGACCACCTAGAAAAGCACACCACCCGAGAGGACGGGAGGACCCTAAGTTTTATGAAACTGCTTCTTTAGGTCCATTCTTCTACAATGAATGTTGATCATTAAATTTGCCGTCCTGTCGAATTGTGTTTCCTCAAATATAGAATCCAAATTGCCGATTGCTAGGATATCACTGTAGCTGGAGCAGATGTTATTGTACGCTGGGCATTTCATGATAAAATGTCGTTCTGTCTCCACCACTCCCATGTTGCAAAATAAACATATTCTCTCCTCCTATTCTTCCTTTGGTAGTGTCCACCTACCCGTTTCACACCTCAAGTGATGGGAACCCATTCTATGTTGAGCTATGAGCATTTTTGCTTTCCAATTGATATTTGCTCCTATGTATGTTTTCTCCACGTGCTCCCTCTTTAGATTAGAATCTTGATATATCTTGCCAAGGCTAGACATTTGAGTGCCCTGCCAAGAATAACAAGTCAACATAATTGATTTACTATAAATAGTCAAAGTTGCATGGACACAAATATGGGTACGGTATTGGGTATGGATATTAAGACACTCAATATGGATATGGCTAGATGAGACATTAAGAAAAACACATACACATATATTTAACACAATTTTCGAAGTTATTAGAGGAGATTTTCATTACTTCAAAAAAAATATAGGCACAAATGCTAAATAAATAGTTATAATTTTATTTAAGACTTTACAATATACAAAAATAGTAGAGTTGCACTAAAAGATGACCCATTAAAATGGGGCATTGAAATAGAAAAACATTTCCTTTGTCTTTCTCATTTGGTACTAAGAAGTTTTTTAAAATTAAATTTGGGAAGATTCACCTCAAATCTTAGAAAATATTGTCGTTTGCCAAATTCGCTATAAATTCGTTGAAATTCCGCCCGGGTTGGGCTGACATTTAACACATTTGCCACAGATTCCCCCAAATCGACTAGGGGTCAAAATATCGAATCTGCAGGGAATTTTGCAGGCAACAAACAAATTTGATAAGACTTCAAACTGACTACGAATTCCAAGGAATCGAATGTCGAATTTGAGGTTTTTGGAGTGAATTCGACAACTTAGAATTTAAAGAATAATTAGATATATTAAAGAGTTAATTAATATGTTACAAGATATTCAAATAATTTATTATATGAGAAATTTCCAATTCTTATAGTGCCAGTGTAGAGATTGTGCACATTTCTATATAAATGGCTTTGTGCTACTGTAGGGTTGAGATTGTATCTATATGAATGACTAAGGTGGAATCTTATAGTTCTAGTACAGGAAGTGAGATCCTCGTATAAATGGCTATTATGCCAGTGCGAGAGATGAGTAACCTTGTATGCATGGCTAGATGAGAAATGGATAATATTGTGTCAGCCCATTAGATTGACACCATGGAGATTAAGGGAATCTCTATCGTGGGGTATGTGAGGTGTTAAGGTCTCCATTTGATTACCATGACTAGGATTAATAGACAATCTCCATGCGCTAGAATGTTTAGATGATGTCAACATATGCATATGTGATTGGGTTTGGATAGAGGATGTCCCGTTCAAGAAGAATCTTGAAGGTCACGCTTTACGGAAGATGGTGGAATAACTAAGGGTTATGAGACCCGATCTGGAGACGCCTTTGAGGTTGGGGTTTAAGATAGAGGGTAGAATAGTATAGTTAGATTTATTATTGTTCAAGTTCTAATGTTTATTTTGTAAGTATTACTTGTCCCAAACTAACCCAAATAGTAGGGACATTACACATTTGCATACAAGCATCTTGCGGCATCAATGTCGGCAATTTCCCTACTCTAATTTTGAAATGCAGTTTCTAGTGGTCCCTTTCTTTTGTGTGGAAGGGGTGCTTCATTTTGAGAATTAGGGGCAACTGAGGTAGTATAGAAGGGGTGATCTTCTATCACAACATCTGGGGTGGATTTCATTCCTTTACTTTTTTTAAAGTTTTATTACCATCAATGGTGTTTTGCCTAATTTTATCTCTCTTCTGCTTCCACGTACTCTTGAATATATTTTATCACTAATAAACTTGGCACAAGTGCATTTTTTTCTAGGACATTTCTTGACTCCTCTTCCAGGTTATCCACACAAATGGCCCACCACACGATAATATGAACCATTTTTTTCTAACATCATAACCCTAACGTTTCCAACGAAAACCACCACCTCTTGGAAGAGGATGTACAATATCACATACTTCCACAAGTGAAAATGAAATTGGAGTTCTATTCTTTGTTGGGTATTGACATTGCTTACTGAGCAAGATGTAGATCCCATTGAAGTTCCTTTTCCTACAGCAAGAAATTGTATACATATTGAGAATACAATTTTAGGGAAAACAATGGCTAGATCTTATTGGCAATGAACGATAATTAAAAAAATAAAGAGCTTAAACAAAACAAAAGGAAAATGAAACAAGGACTTGCTTCTTACTGCCAATGTAAGCTTCCAAAGATGTAGGAATGAGACACAAACACTTCAAGATTGCTCACAAACCAATCTTCCAACTACTCCTTGCACAAACAAGCTCTTGCTTAACCACCTATTTGCTCTTGCTCAAGGCAAAATAACCTATTTGCACACAATAAATAGGTGATTGAAGCCAGCATAAGCCATTTTCATTCACTTTTTAGGGGTTAGGAACTCAGAAAATAATAAAATATGCCCAAAACAACAACTTAAACACTGTCCAGGGGGCCTAGTTTGACGCAGTTCTCTGCAAATTTGATCTATTTTTAACCAATTTGCCCGGGTTCGTTTTTACTTGGGACCAGTTTGAACTTGATTGCCTCAAATAGAACCCGTCATGTTTTTTACGAATTGGACATGAACCAAGTATTGGTTCAAACCTAGACCTGGTTCGAAGGCCATACCAACAAACCAGGGTAACTAAGGAAATTTGAGTTAATGAATCTTGAATTTGTAGACACATTATTTATGCCTTTCTTATATTAAATTTTAAACTCAAAACCTTGTACCATGCTTATGCGCTTTGCTTGCTACTTGCTCATGTTTGAATGTAGTAAAAAATGGTATAAAAATTTGTTGGTTTGTCCCAATTGAGTTCTTCAAGCAAATATTGCTTGAGTTTTTCTAGAGATTTACATAGATGGTAATATGTATTGACCATGATAGATTATAATTTCTTGTTATTGGTCAATTGTTTGCTTTCAAATGTGACCAAATTCAATGCTTCATTAGGTTAGCCCCTACAAAGGGTTTTTGAAACATAATGAATTTGGTTTCAACCTCCATTCTCTTTAAGTATGATTCTTGTCTGTGCATGGAGTGAGTAGAGATGTGCTAAAAGCCAAGGGCACATCCTTGGTGCACTACAGTGGCTTAGTGATAGTCTTGAATGCAACAACCAATAATAATCTTAGGGCTTGTTTGGTTGCTGGCATAGGAATTGGAAATTTAGAATTGTGAATGGGGGTTGAGAATGAGAATGGAAAATTACAATTCCAAACCTGTTTGGTTCATGCAGAATTTGATTTAAAATATGTAATTTCGTGTTTGATTGTACTGGAATTAGAACATGGAATAGGAGATCTATAGCTCTAATACTTAGCCAATCTGAAGATGAGCACCTGGGGACTCTCGGGAAGGCTTGGGACTCTCGTCTTCCCATCTTATGCCTGACTGGAAGGATTAGGTGAGCCCGACAGCCGGTTCTTCTTCTCTGCCAAGGTTGGTGTTTGCATTGCAATAAAAGGAGATCAACCAAGTGTGGCAAGTCAAGTATTTGATGAGGTGGACACAGTTAAAATGCAGTATTTTGGGGAGGAGTTTTGTATGGAACTGAGAGAGATACAAGTTGGCTTTTAGATGATACCTTTCTTGCGGAATTTGCCAGGAACCCACCACTGCAAATTGTATTTGTGATTGGCGCTTGTGACTGCCAGCGATATGATCTCCCTGTATAGCTGTGACTTCGCCATCTCTGCCTATTTAAACTCCCCCCTCCTCTACTTGTTTTCACACAGCCCTTCCACACTGCATTATACATTAAATGTTTCTATCACTGGTAATAAATCCCACTACAAATGGCTGTATTATGTTCTGGAAAGATTGTCATATCCTTGGTGTTCATATGTATGGTGGCATTGTCCACAATGTATGCTGCAGCTTGGCTCCTAGTTTCCCAGTGGAGGAAGCACGGTGTGCAAGAACAACAGTAACTGACAACACCATTTGTGAGCCTCACTACAATTTATCCCATAACCTGCCTAAGCACGGATCTGAAAAGATTATACAATTTGGAAAAATGAGATTGGGAATAGGAATAACTATTCCAATAACAGGTTTTTTTTGGAATGGACATAGGCTCATTTTAGGGGCAAAATGGGAATATGTATTCCTATTCCCTATTCTGATTTGGCGCACCAAACAGAGAATGCAAAACATATTCCTAATTTCCTATTCCTATTCCAGCAACCAAATGGGCCCTTAATGGTTATATTAACTGTTATATGTCAAACCATTAGCCTGAATTACTGCCGGAATGAGATTTAGAAGAGTAGAACAAGGCCCAAGAAATCTTTTTGTTGTGAACTCTGTGTACTCTGGTAGGACTAAGTCTGCCAAACATTACTTTTGATTCTGTCAGTGGCTTTGGGGATAAACCATCCATGTCCATCTTTGCTATATGCATGTTCTGTAAGTCTGATCAGGAGATATCCATTGCTGTCCTGTATAAGAAAACCTAACATTATGCTTATAAATGACATGTTTATTTTATCTGTGAAGATTCAGCTTGACCTATTACTGTTCCTACTTAAGCATGGATGGCTATGATTAATGTGACTAGTATGGCAGACAAAGAGTGTTAAAAACATGACTAAAATTTTCAGAATCATTTCTGCTTTGTTATATTCAAGATATATGAAAACAGGTACAATAGAATATTGTTTTGTCAATGTCTTGATGCTTCTTATGTGGCTTGCTGCCAATTGTGCTGGTACTAAGATTTCTATAAGATCTTCTACAGTTTTAAATATGTAAATAGTTTGACTTTCCTAGGATCGATACATAGCATTTCTGAGTGTGATATTAAAATTGAAATATCACAAATAGTAAGGCAGGCACGAGGCAAACAAATGTTTATGCTTGTTAATGGTATGAATATTTTATACATGGAGGTTCAGTTTGATCAGTCACTTTCTATACGAAAGACTGGAGAGCCAAAAGTGGTTTACTGTGAAATGAATATAATGTATAATTCATGATTTATTCATTCATTTTGTGTTAGAATCAAAACTTATGACTGCAGGAATGCTAATGTACCTATCTTACAGTATCTAGATAATTTCTGTGTTTCTTCTTGTCTATTTTGCAGGTGCGCAACTTTCTATATTATCTTCTAAAGGCTCAGACATGTACAATGATTAGGCTTGGTTGGGATGGATGCAGAACATGTCTGAAAACATTTCAAATTTGAATATCTTCATACAGGAAGGAGTCATCATCCTTTATAAAAAAAACTGCGGTGGGGGAAGAAGTTTGATTTATAGCACAGTACTAAAGTTGTTCGTATATAATTTATGATAAAGAGGTCATCTTGTCCAACAAAGGAGGTTTGGAACTCAGTATACAATAAACAGTAAGTTACAGCTGCTGAAGATTCCGTCGTGGTCATTCCAAATTCTAATCATCGTCTCCAGTTTTATGTGGTACATTTCAAGAGGGAAGTGGGTGTTAGTATGGCTCCAGGCAGTTTGTCCTCATTAGCAAATTCATCAGATAAGCAGATAAATGATCAGGAGAGGGCTCGTATAACAGCGAATTTCAGGGCTGCAAAAGCTCTTCTTGAACGTAAGCGACCTCCTCAACCTTTTACTAACCTTGCGTATTATCAGACTCCTCATAAAAAGCTTAGCGCAAATCCTACCTTGGAAACAACACATGGATGTTCAACCAATTCATCCAACTTCAGGTACTGTTTGCTATCAATCAAGGACTCAGACATTAATTTTTTATTTTATTTTTCTTTTATTGTTCAAATAATTCTTCTTTGCTTGTGGAGCTTATCCTGATCACTGCTCATAAATTTGTATTTTGACATCAATGTCAGTATCGGCATTAAAGCAGGTTTTATCTGATTTGTGTCTGATATTTCTTTTTTTCCTTTAATGAATTAAATGATCATTATCATAAAATACAAATTCTGTGTGCTTTATTTGATTATTCTCTCTGATTGAATCTACTTAAATTTTGGCTGTGCTTCATCTATGTTTCATTGTTTATATCTTCTAATCTTTCCGATACTTTCTACAAATTAGTGGTAAACTTGCATTCAGTTATTTATTCACTTCATTGTTCAATTAATATTTTGGGTGTAAATTTATAATGGGGATGAGAGCAATGCCAGAGACACACAAATTAATTAATGGCTAAGTTAGGATTGTATATAAGTTAATATTTAACCAGTTTAAAAGACATGTTGTGTTCTTTATGTTAGAGTTGTGATGTTTGGTTCACATTGGTTGTCTCATTAAAAAGGTCAGTGGCTTCATTGTGAGTTTAGTAGCTATCTGGTTCAACTGTAACAAATAAATTATACTGTCTTCATTTGATGATGTTGAATCCAATGCTGGTTGGCAATAACTGTTGACAGTTATTCTCAATAAGAGAGTGGTTAAGAAGGTTAAAAGTTAAAACAGAATGCAAAGCAACTAGTTCTAACACATGGATGGGTGCAAGAGGATTTTGATTCCTTGCAGTACCTGCAAAGGTAACCCAGGTCAGGTTGAAGTCATCATATGTGACTACAAACTCCAATCTCTGTTATCATTGTGGTACCTAGAGGGTCTTGGGATGTAGTGTAATAATGTGGCATAAGCCATGGAGATTTGGCAAGTGTTATGATTAGAAAGAGAAAGCATTTGACTAATTTGGGATTGGTAGTTGAGACAGATTCATAAATTCTTATCTAATGCCACCACCTTAAATTAAAACTTAAATTAAAATTATTTAGAAATTGTAATGTTCCGAAGGCGAACTTGGCCTGAAGGCGATTATGACCCGAATGCAATATCAACCCGAAGGGGATCTTTGTTTGGTGGCAATCTTCACCCGAAGTGAATCTCTATTTGGAGGCAATCCCAATCCAAAGGGGACCTCAATTTGAAGGGGAACTTGATTTGAAGGGAGTTTTGGTTCGAAGGGGAACTTACTCCGAAGGGAAACTCAGTCCAAAGGGAATTTTGACCTGAAGGGGAACTCAATCCAAAGGGGAACTTGGTCCGAAAGGAATCTTGACCCGAAGGGAAACTCGGTTTGAAGGGAATCTCAACCCGAAGGGGAACTTGATCTGAAGGGGGACTCGGTCCGAAGGGGATCTTGACTTGAAGGCATGATTTCTCGAAGGGGATCTCGACCTGAAGGCAATGACTTCCCGAAGGGGATCTCGGCCCAAAGGCAATTGCTCTGTAATGTTCCGTTCTTGGTGTCACTTCTAGGAAGATAAGTTTGCCGTATGGTAGTGTGTTGTGTATAATAGGGAGGCCATACGATATTGTGGGAGAAGACAATGCACAATGAGAAAGGGATTGCACGGTTTGTGGTGGAGCAAAGGCCGTACAGTGAGGGTTGAAGGTCATTGGAAGGGCCGTACGGTTGTGATTGATTGGCTGTACGGTGGTGGGAAAGAGGCAATACAGTGGGGGGCTGAAGGTGTGCGGTGGATGTAGAGGATGTAGCCGTACGGTTTCAAGGCTGGAATGGCGATCGTATGGTAGATAAGAGTTGTTTGTACGGTGAGTGTAGAAAGTGGAATTGTACGATTCACACGCTTGAGGGAGTTTGCCAATGACGAAAGATATGTAATGAAATTTGGTGATGCCAACACGTAGTGAATTGTATATGATATATTGAACACAAACAACTTGGTACATATGAGAGAGAGAGAGAGAGAGAGAGAGAGAGAGAGAGAGAGAGAGAGAGAGAGAGAGATTGCGTATATATGCAATTAATCCCCAAATAGTAATTATATTTGCAAACAAAGATGGTGCGCGGATTTGCCAGATCCAAGCAAGTAATATAGAGATGGAATAGGGTGAGGGTTGAATCCCACCGAAACTGGAATAGCCAAATAGGGAAGATCATTCACTTCCGAAATGACGAACAATACTGAACTCCAACAAGAATTCACAGTACAAAGGAATAATCCAAATCGTATGCCAACTATTATCTGCACGCTGTGCTTAAATACCCTTCGGAGGAACTCTCGAGGGTTTACAAAGATAGCCGACGGCATCACCTACGGAAAGAATTAAAATAAAAATGGGTTCGAGATATACTAAATTAATCGGAACCACAAATACAAATATTATTAACTTGAGCCCCATATTAATTAATTAAAGTAACTAATTAAAGGTCCTTTTATTATATTATTTAAATTCTGGGACCAGTTAATTAATTAATTAAATTAAATCATAACATTAAAATTTGGGAACATGACAGAAATATCAATAATTTATAAGGCAGTTAAAAGAGATGTAGTTGTGAGCAGCCACTACGGGACAAAGGAGATTAAAACTGTTGATAATTGAGGAATTCGTAAGAGGATATGAATAAAGATAAATTGTAGTCAACCATAACAGCAAACACAAAAGACACTGCAGTCCTTTTTCCAAAGTGCTCGAAGACAAATGTTTAAGGGCTGCCACTAGAAGAAAAAAGTTAAAGGCAGCCACTAGAGCATAATACATAAATGACAGCTGCTTGGATTGAATTGCACTAGAAACACTCGGTTTGAGCAATATCTCAGATTCTCAGCAGGCCCAAAATTTATAAAAACTTGAGGAAAAACCCATCAATAACTAGAACATTTGAAAATACATATATTTAAATTTTTTATTAGAAAACATATATCTATACTAAATTTGCAGAGCATGCTGAATTTGTAAAACATATTATTGATTTCCATCATATATAAATCAACATTTCAGTTTAATATATATTGTAGACCAAAAACAAGTTCAAACTCTAAATACATATGAACTTACTGCATTTTTTGGTTTCAATGAAAACTGTAAATCATAAATTTAATCTACAACTAAAGCTCAAAAGAGTTTGTTACTGCTGTAGTAGATGATACAGTTGCAATATACTCAATAGGGGCCTTAGCATGTGCCTCATCCATAGAGATAGGATTTAGCTGTGTGTTTAAGAAACTTGCCTCTGACAGTTGACTACTTCTGCTTCCATTCAACTGCCTCCCTTTCCAATTCAGGTAAGTTATCATCGGTTAACAATGGATCCGCACCAACATCATCAAGTTCACCAATCCAATCTGAATATGGATAATGTGATCAAGATTAAGTACTTCATGTGAACCCTGCCATTGCACCTTCTTTTCATGCAACTGAAGGTTGTATAACACAAAAACAAGGTTATTCAAATGCTTTAGAGTCAATCTATGCTTCTTTGTGCTAATGGCTTCAAAAACACTTCTCTTGCTCACAACTAGAAACATTACAAGTTTGAGACTTAGTTATTAGTTCAGGTATGGGTGCATGCAGGGGAATCTGAACCCGTTATATTGGTATGACAATTTTTTTCCTTGGGTACGAGTACGAGTATATATATAAATAATTTATAAGAGCAATGATACTTGTAATTGCCAATAAATAGAAAATTTAAATAACTTATATTTTATATTAGAATAGATTAAAAACTGGATACATCAGGTTCATATTGAACTGTTCATCATAAACTACCTGAGCAACAACCACTTAAGCACTGTCATATCAAAACTAAGCATGACTTACAGGGTAGTCAGCCCATATGTATCACATAACAGCTATTCAAAACAGTATCAGAGATATTCAGATAAACCAGAACTAGAGAAAAGTTGTTCCGATAAAACAAGCTGATCAAAATTGCCTAATATCAAACTATGAAAAACTAAGAATTAACATTCGGACCCCAACCATCATTAGAAGCCAGAGATTGAAGAAAAGAAACATCAAACAACTCATCATTCCATCCTGCTAGAACAAAATCACTATCATTAGCCAGCTGAACCTGTTTACCAATAGAAACTTTTGCAGCAGATTGGTGAGTGCTATTAGAAATGTGTAGATCCTCCATCATCTTAACAATTTGTTTTATGTCTTCCGAGTTCATCATATCCTTAAATTTATCAAGGTATTTGAAAGCCTTGATTACATCCTTTTGAATAGTTAACATACCATCCCTGACCAGTGTCATGAACTGAACCATAGAGATTTCCAAAGATAGTGAAACCTGTGACATAATGAAAAAATGTGTGAGTTAAGTCCTCTATCCTTCTGCTGAAAAACCTCTTCATTTCTTGCTTTCCAAAGGAACCATAAAATTTCACAAGTAAGAGCAGACAAAAAAGAGTTAGGCTTAGAGTCAAAAGCTTCAACATATCTAGCTAAGATGTCATTCCATGAGAGACTTGGCTTTGAATTCCAAACAATAGGATTGCCCAAAAAAAATTGACCATATTATAACAGCAAAATCACATTGAAAGAAAACATGCTCAAACGACTCAACCGAGTCACAAATTTTAAAACAGCCAGAAGAAAGACCTAAAGACTCTAGGTTAAGTCCTATGGCAAGTTTTTTAAGCAACATAAGCCATTTAAAACAAACTTTCTTGGGTTCCACTTTAGCCTGCCACAAATACTGGAAAAAGAAAGACATTTCAGAAAAGGGAGAACA
Source organism: Cupressus sempervirens (assembly GCA_028749045.1). Classification (NCBI taxonomy): domain Eukaryota; kingdom Viridiplantae; phylum Streptophyta; class Pinopsida; order Cupressales; family Cupressaceae; genus Cupressus; species Cupressus sempervirens. Next base: position 683,082,086 of record CM053784.1, on the reverse strand, counting down.
CAAACCCCACCCTTGGATCACTTTTTGAAAAATCTCAGGATCAGAAACAAGCATAGAATATAACTGCTTAACTGAAATTTCATTAAAAACTGTACCATCTTTCCACAGCAATTGATTGAAAAAACTATCCGAGTCAAGAGTTTTTGAGAAGTTACTTGAACCAAGTGCCTTGCAAATTAGAGTATATGTTTTTTTCTGAGTTTGTGGGATATCATATCTAACTCTAAAATCATCCCATGTAGCCAACTGATTATCAATCACTAAGTCCCTAATTAAAGAGATTCCCATCACATTCCATTGTTTTGCTGAGCAGCTTTGTGTGAGTGCCAAATGTTTACCATTTAAGTATAACCCCCACCAAATTGATCTATCTGTGACAACAAAGGATGGAGAAAAGCCAACAGCACTCCTAACTAGTAAGAATATCCTTGACTGGGTCCAAGCCTTCCAAAGAATATTAAAAACATTGGAACCAAAAACCTTGATCTTAAACTCTCCTGAAAGCAGATCACAAAATGGAATGTTCTTCCAATTTTTTCCTTTGGGAACTATAGAACACTGAATGTTATTTCTGATCAAAACTTTCCAAGGCTCATTTCCATGGACGGCCTTAACAATTCATTTAGAAGCAAGAGCAGAGGCATGCCTTTTTAGATCCTTCAAACCCAGTCCACCATATTGTTTGGGTTTAAAGCACCACTGCCAATTGACACAATGTCTTTTTTTATTACCCTTTTCATCAGACCACAAAAGATCTTTCAATTTTTTTTCAATTTTATCCATTTGCTGGTTATTCATTAACCAGGTAGAAGCAAAATAAAGATTATGCGAAGGCAAAACTTTCTGCACAACTTGTACTTTTCCTGCCAAAGAAAGTGAGTCTGCCATTTCACATGTTTCTTTTGAATTTTATCAAAGATCCACTCCCACATTGCTTTAATCGAAGTACTAACAGAAAAAGGGATTCCAAGGTATCTAACAATCTCATTAGGTTCTTTCCATTGCCAAGACATCGACAGAACCCACTTGGGAGGAGAGTCCGACCACCCTAAGACTGAAGATTTATGAGGAGCAATTTTAGCTCCAAAGGCTAAACAAAAGAATTCAATTCTATCCAAGGTATTATGAAAGTTAAGTTCCTCAAGTTTCAAAAACAAAGAAGTGTCATCAGCAAATTGAGAGATGAGCAGAGAATCATTGTTAGGAAGAAGGAGACCTTTCACAGGAGGACCAAGGGAGGGCTCTTTGAGCACATAGAATAAGGCATTAGCAACAATCACAAAAAGGGCAGGGGCGATGGGACAACCTTGTCTAATTGATCTCCCTAGAGGAATAGAGCTGGAGAGATTGCCATTCACATCTATGGCTGTGGAAGAATCTTTGATCAACACTTAAACCCAACTGCATAAAAACTTAGGAAATCCAAAAGCCTGTAACATACCAATAACAAAAGGCCATTCAATTCTATCATAGAGTTTTTCAAAATCAAGCAAAACTATAGCCACATTTTGCTTACTCTCCTTACCCCAATGCATTGCTTCCCAACTAGTAATTAGATGTTCCAAAATATATCTACCTTCAATGAAACCTGTTTGTGTAACTGAAATGAAATTATTGAGCAAACTCTCAATTCTTTTAGCCAACAATTTAGTAATAATCTTATAAGATATGTTCAACAATGTAATTGGCCTCCAGTTTTTAACTTCAGCTCTGTCACCAGCCTTTGGTAGCACTTTGATCATGCCTTTATTAATGTTTTTGCCTAGGGATCCTCTATTAAAAGAATCATCATAAAGTGCTAAAAACTCATTGGAAATCCAATCAATATTAGCTTTATAAAAGTTTCTGACAATTTTCTATAACAATCTTCTTCTGACAATTTTCTGGGAATCAGTTGCAGACATTTATCAAGTGCCACATAATTAGCATCCTCCATTTCAGATGAAAAGAGTTGAGAATAGTAATCAAAGAAAGCTGACTGGATTAGCTTTGGATCCGATGATTTATCACCATTAACATTAATGTGCTCAATAAGCTCTCTTTTATTATTTGCCTTAATGATGTTGAAGAAATACTTCGATCCCCTATCCCCTTTAATATTCCAATACAATTTGGATCTGGTTCTCTGCCCTTGAATCTTATAGGTTTGAATCTTCCTTAACGAGTGCTTAGTCTTAATCAACTCAGTTTCTAAATCCAAGCCTTGAATTCTGACCTGCAAATCTTTCTTAACCTGATTGAGTTTGATCTGAGTCCTATTTTCTTCAACATTTAAATCCATACTTTTTTTCTTACCAATAATCTGAAAAATCTTTTGCCATGCAACAACTAGTCCTTCCCACATGTCTCTAGGTAACATAACACCGCTAACCAATTTAACCATTTCAGTGACCTGCCTGATAGCATTAAGAGTATCCTGATCTTTAAGGAGAGAAAGATTAAGTTTAAAAGGCTTGATAATCTTAGCACTAACACCTGGAGCATCACCATGCAACCCAATTCTTGCAGAGATAAGAGAATGGTCAGAAAGAGAGGCCGGAGTAATTGAGATAGGTGAATGGCTAGGGTCAGAGACAAACCACAAAGGAGAAGAATTTGCATAAACTCTATCCAACCTACAATAGACCCTTTGAGATCCCTTTTGATTATTACACCATGTATACCAAATATCTTGAAATTCTGATTTCCTATCCTCAAGAGGATCTAAAACATTAAATTTCCTTTTGAATTTGTACCAGAAGAATAGTTCATTACCTTTCCAACTGAAAGAATTACCTCCAGCTTAATCCTCCCTATGCTCCACCATATTAAAATCACCAATAAAAATCCACCTGGTGCTAGGAAAATTACTTGAAGCTGTAGACACCTAAAAACCTTTAGAAAATAAAGTATTTTTATTTTCTGAAAAAGTCCTGATGACATCATCATTTATTAATTAAATATTTAATTAATTAATTAATTAATTTTTATGCCATTAAATCCCTTTATCTTAATTAAAAATATTTAATTAAGGAATCCCTCCCAAAAATGTTTAAATCTTATTTAATCATTATTTCCTTATTTATTAATTATTTAATTAATAAATTGACCAAAAATCCTAAAATAAATAAAAAATTTATTTTTTGCCCAAAACTTGGCCAATTTCCTTATGACCAATAACCTCTTCCAAAATCTTCTAATCCTTCTTTAATTTCGATTAAAGGCTAATCCCATCATTTCCTACCCCTAATCCCAACTCAAAATATTTAATTAAGATTAAATATTAATCCTCATGTTTATTAAAAAAAGTTTTAATAAATATCTCCTCAACCCAAACCCTTAAAATAAATAAAACTTTATTTATTTCCTAAAAATCTAATTTATCCTCATCCTAAGAAGTTCTAGACTCTTCTAGAAAGTCTTCATCCTCATCCTAGGAAATTCTAGACTATTCTAGAAAGTTTTTATCCTCATCCAAAGTCTAGACTCTTCTAGAAGATGTCTTTAAACCTAATCCTAATCCCCTCCTAACCTTGTCACATTCCCTAAACATGGGTTAAGAATTACTAACCCAAGCCAAAGTTAACAAATATCTCCTCCTTCACCCACCCTCATTAAATGCCATCCACTTGCCTATCCCTAAGCTAATCCTAAACTATCCTAATCCATCCTCTAATCATTTGCACAAGCCTAAACAAGCTTAAAACCTTCCTAATCAAGTCCAAGTCGAAATTGCTCTCATCACCCTCAAAATATCTCAACCATAAAATTTTATGAAGTCCACTAGGTCATAAATGACTCTTACAAGCCCTTTTATTGCTCTTACAAGTCATTATGAGGGTCTTTATGAAGATTTTATCCTTTGAGCCTCCTTTGTTGACTCATCCTTCCCCTTTCCTCCATCCTCTCACCATGTGACATGTGTCACTCCTTGATTGGCTATAAGGAAGCACAATCCATGTGCTCTCATCTCATGCAATTTGAGCCTTCCATGAGCTTTTTCCCATCCTTGCATCTTAGCCCTTGATCCCTCAAGCCTCTTGCCTATAAATTGGATCCTTCGCCTTTGCAAAATAACACAATCCATGAAGTAAAGTTATAATGCTATTTTGAGAGCCAAATCCATACTAAAGCCATCTATCCACACCAAAAATCCACAATCATCCATTGAAGCCTTTGGAAGCATATTGAGCATACATCCTATCCATTTAGATAAAGCCACTCAACAAGAGAGCTTCTCATTGAGAGAGCCCATTAATGGCTCATATTTTCAATTGAGAGCTCATCTTAGTCTATCTTGAAGTTTATGAATTTTGTTTAGTTTGTAGAAGCTTTTATTTAAATTTGGTTTCTATTAGCATACTAACATTGCTCATATACAGAAGCCTGTTCCCACAATTCAGCTCGGTCTCTATAATCATTAGGTGCATAAAATTTATACAATCCAAAGCTCTGAGCATCTTTAGAAAATACAATCCATAGGGCCCTATGACAGGGAGAGACACCTCTATTCACAATTTATTAGCAATTCCCCCCTTACCTCTTTCATGATTGGAATAAAATGTAGTAGCTTGACCCCATAGCATTTTAAAAATAGTATGGGCTTGAAACCCAACAACTTTAATTTCTTGTAGATAAATAAAATCTTTTGATTTAAGATTACTGCACCATCTTCTGACAATATACTTCCTATCATTCATCTCCAACCCCCTAACATTGCAGCTATGGATGTGGATCATTTTCATGGTTTTTAGAGTTATTCTTACCATTGTTATACAATCTATTAAAACAATTGGTTATATCTCCCTATTTACTTTTGTAACCACTAGAGTTGGTTAAGATCCGATTATCATTACCCTTTCTTTTCTTATTTCTTTTATTCGTTACGTCAACAAAGGGGAGCTCATTATTAATTTGAACTAGAGAAATTTCCATCCTGGAAGACTTCAAACCATTCAAGTGCATACTCTTATTAGTCAAAGTGTGATTGGCATTTTTAACCAGCTCTGCCCTCTCAGCTAGAGAATTAAGAGCAAGTTGCCGAGCATTAAGTTTGGTGGGGGTTTCTACTAGAGGTACAACTGGGATACAATCATTAGGGCAAATAATAGATTTTAACTGGTTAGAACCACTTGGGATGATCTTAGAATTAGAAATGTGATCACAAGTAGGAGTAAGCTCAATGTCATACAAGGGATTAAGAATAGTCTCAAACTCCTCTCCTAGACTATCATTAACATCTTTATTAGACTCAACATTTACGGGCTTCTCTATCCTGGAAGAGATTTCAGCCTTCCTTGAGGAAGGTGCCGAGGGATTCTCGGATTCAAAAGTAGAAGCTTTATTAGCACTATCTTTTGAAACCTCAAAGTTAGCAGTTTGGGGTTAAATAATTTTGGATAGTCCTTTCTTGCATGTCCATTCTTTTTACAGTGAAGACAAGCACCTAAATTACCAAGACGAGATATTTTCCATGAAAAGGCTTCAGCATCAATATTAAGAGAGATATTATCAAGGAAAATAATTCTAGGTTTGAGAGCAACCAAAACCCTAGCTCCTAAATGTGGGAGGGTGGTCTTGGATTGTTCAATTTGCAGAATCGAGCCAATAGGCTTCAACAGCTGATGGATAAGGCCAAAATTCCACATTCAAGTTCTCGATTTCTACCCAATTTGGTAAAGCCTTAGCAGACACTTCTTCTACATTCCCATTCGGCGACCACGGGAAGGCTTTGAAAATAGATTTACCCACATTCCAAAATTTCTCATTAAGTATTCTTTCTTGTATGCTATGAGTCTTGACAAAAGCAACAAATAGCTCTCTTTGAACCATTCTACTGAAAGTCACATGAATCCCAAGTTTTTTATCCCAAACACTAACCATCCATTCATCAAATTTTTTTCGAGAGGGTAAGAATCCTTTATCTAAACATGCAAAAAAAACTGTGACATTTTTTAATCGTGATTGCTCTGACTTAATGGCTCTTACCATATCCTCATTCGGTGAAAGTGAAAGGGTCTTTAGTTCATGGGGTGGGATCTTACCTTCCTCATTTCCTCCATCGCTACCAGAGTCAGACTTGCCTCCATCCCCGAGTCTATCTCCATTGGTTGCGGCTTCGAGTCCATCGTTTCAAATTCCATCTTGATTAACCTTGTAAAATTTACTAGAGAAGAAAGCAGTTGACGGGCAAGAAGTAGAAGACTCTTCCACCACAACTTTATATGATAATTTCTCCAAAACTTCCTTCGATGGGACATTAGATTTATCATGCTCAATATTGCAGACCTCATCAACTTTCATCATATCTCCAGACGCATCTCCTCCATCATCTTCCATAATTATAGATCCTAAACTGCTCACGAGTGATCTAGGGTGGGAGAATGATGGTGGGATGGGGTATGAGAAAAAAATCACACAGGGAAACCCAAATGACACCCAAAGACACAAAAAAGGATACTCAACAAAGAACACCCACAATGAGGAAACATATGCCAAAAACAGTAAAAACAATGAAAATTAGGGCATAAAAGGTAAATAGGTTGCAGAGAACACATAGTAGGGTACAAAAGCCGAGGCACATAGGTGTCTGGCTGTCGTACAAGTTGGAGAGCTCCTTTCTCATTTTCAATATAAATACCTTGTGTTCATAATTTGCAAAACTTAAAATACTTGTCGATCAGTCTTATCATTTAAAAAGTTTCAGTATGGGTTTACTTGCTGCCCCTGTTTACGAGTCGTGAGAGATAAGTAACATTTTTCCTCTAGGATTGTGCAAGTAGCAGATTACACAACATTGTTGTAGTTGTTGATTGAAGGATGTTTGGAACTTCATATGACAATGAACATTTTAAGTTTCCTTAAAGACAATTAGTGACTAGATAACTTGAATTTCGAGGTAGTGTTAAAAGAGGTAATGCACATCCTTTTCATGTTACAATAAAAGGTTTAGGTGTATTTCATGTACATATTTCTTTCCCATTGGGGGCTCCTATTCATACTAGTACTAGGGTTACTGCACATGAATGAGTGCTAGTGCATTCACCTTAAAGACAATTAGTGACTAGACAACTTGAATTTCAAGGCAGTTTTACAAGAGTTAATGCACATCCTTTTTATGTTAAGAAAAGGTTTAGGTGTATGTCATGTACATATTTCTTTGCCATTGGGGGCTTCTATTCCTACTAGTACTAGGGTTACTTCACATGAATGAGTTCTAGTGCATTCTTCCTCTACTTTTCCAACTAGTTCAAGGCTAATATTGTCTAAGGGGAAGTATAGAATGAACACTAATGATGTTGCAAACATTGTGGCAGAATTATATAATGTGCAAAATTTGGCCAAGGCAAATGATGCCAATGGAAATTTTTTATTTTCTAATACCATTCCATTCCACATGGCTATCTCCTATTGTTATACTCAGGCTATGGAAAAAATAATAAAATCAAGTTCATCATATTCCAATAGTATTATTTTAGATGTACCATAATCATGGATGGATGGATAGATATTACAAGTGTTTCACCACCTGTTGAGGATAGGGGAACAACAAGACATCATAACGGGGGGATGGAGGCTTAAGTTTGGGGACAAAAGGAGGGTGGTGGTCCTCTATATACTATATACTATACATATAGTACTTGAAATGCTAGTTAATTAAAAGAATAATGCACTCAAGGACATGAGCAAATTTAGATGGATCAAAGAGGTGTTTACAATGTTAGAGATATGTAGATGTTTATGGATAACCACCATTCTTTACACTCTTTAGGTCCTTCCTAAGGAGTTTTCGAAACCTTTCCGGACTAGATATGTATCATACTTCATTTCTTTTTGAAGAGGATGCTTGAGTTGCAAAAGAAATTGCAATTAATGGTCGTGATAATAGAGTGGAAATGGCATGGGAGAAAGGTGGAGGAGGTGGTGAAGAGTGACATTTTGTGGGCTGATGTGAGATACATTTTTGCATTCATCACTCCAATCTTCAAAATTATTAGATGTGGGGATACAAAAGCGCCTAGCCTTGGAGAGGAGAGATTTATGAGTGGATTAACAATAAACTTGGCCAAATGAAGACTACTATACAAGAGAAACACCTAGTATTACAGTTCTAAATTGAATTTATTCAACGACTTATTCACTGCTTGTGGGAGTAGCTCAACACTCTCTTGCACATGTCTATTTATGCACGTTGTTTGTATTGAATGGACAAAATTTGCCACTCTTTGTGGATATTCGAAAGAGGCCAAGACAATTAAGGGGGCTATAGAATAAGAGGATACAATTGCATGGTCTTGTTTTGTTGGCAACACACTAGCCACTCATTTTCTATGGTAGGTTTCTAGAAGCATCAGAATCGAAATCTGACAACACTAGAGTGATGCTGATGAAGAAAGACAATAAATGGATCTAACAAGGTGACTTACTATTAATAGATGCTCCCTCCAAGATTCTTGGAGCCCAAACTAGAAGCCCAAAATAAAAACTAAGAGCGTCACTCAACTCCTCTAACTCAACTAAGCTCATTTGAACCAACAGTTGACTTACTATAAATGTAAGTTTCTCAAATGGAGCCAAATCACACCATAGGCTGCTGGAAAGCCTATGACACCCCAACTGAGACCCTCAAATCCCATTGTCACCTCATGAGGGTCGCGATGGTGAACTGACCAGGCCAACTGCAGGAACCTGTTAAAAATGGGGATATTACATTTGACATCAAGGACTAATACCAACCTATATTACTGAAATGGGGCTCATAAACTATGACAATGAAAACTCCGGTTGAGTCAACTTTAATTCAAGGATAAAGTGAAATCACCCCCAACATCCTATGCCATAGCCAATCTTCATCTACTTGAATCAAACAACAATTTTGGTTATTGATATCATCAAGAATGTACAGATTGTTAGCAGCCCCACTTGCATCCGCAGTATGTTTACCTTCTTTACTGATTTCGCAACAATTCGAATTGAAAACTAAACCGTGCCCTTGATCACACATGTGACTCACACTTAATAGATTATGTTTCATATCTTCTACCTATTAAAAATTCCCTACTTCTCAGCATCATCCAAAATAAGTGTACCTTTACTTTTGACTTTTGCAGATGCATTATTGCCAAATTTCACCATACCTCCATTAGTCCTTTGGAGTGAGAAACTTGCTCCTATCTCTAGTCATACGCCTAGACCATCCACTATTAGTATATCATTTGTCTTTTTCATTTTGTGAATGAAAGGCTATTTGCTCAATCAACGACTCCACTAAAACGTCTTTCTTCTTTTTCCAAACCTTAGCAACGTCTTTTACTTTGTCCTATTTCTCAACCTTCTTGTTTTTCTTGAGAAGTTTGCCACACCATGTAATGGATTGTATGTTGACCTGTTGTTATCACTGAGATGGATAGACTTCTAATTGGCTGTCACAGTCAATATAACCTTGACCTGGTCCTATTTGGATTTTAATATCCAATTACAAATACTTCTTTCTTTCCTGCAGAATTAGATTGTGCACAAATTCTATATTCTAATTTATAAACTGAGACTAGAATTTTCAATAACAGAGGGATATATAATTAATACACAACTTCCACTTATTTTAATTCAGTTTATAAAGCAAATGCAAACTTTCATATGCAAGATTGTATCTGGAAAAAGCATGAATCATACTCAACAAGAGTGAACTGCTGAGAGGATAGCATCATACAGGAAAAGCACCTATTGGGATTGAAGGTCCTTCTGTTAGCTTGCCTTAGCACACTTCACTCTTAGTTTTGATTCAAATTACCATGCAAACATCTAACTCTAGTAATTTCCACCACAGTATTGGAACTGTTACTAGTGGTCTGCTCTAGGAATGATGGTCTCTGTGCATGCAGAGTTTGATCACCTAGATGGCTTGCTCCAATCATGATGCCGTCTAGAACTAATTTCTCCTTAATTCGACAAATGCCAGCCAGTTCCAGTATGTTCTGTTGCAATTTTGATTACTCAGCGCCTCTTCTTCCTGTTATGTGTCTTCAGACCAAACACAAGCAAGGGATACTTCAAATGTTAGAAGATTACAATGCCTGACAGTGTTACCTTTAACTTGTGAAATGGAAGTTCCCTTTACTGGTTCTGCTGTGTCTCCTATATAAATGTTGCCAAGAATCAACCTGAAATGCATACGCAAGCTTTGAAATGAGTTTGTCTAATTGCATACTGGGGTGCTGTCTAGTATGCGATACTAGAGGGGTATCGTCCCTCGTCTTGGGAATTGCTAAGATAGCAATTGCTGTATACTGAGTTGTTTTCTTCTTACAGATCTTCCATATTCTCTAGAGGGAGAGTAATGTCTTCTGGAAAGGCAGGTGTTACAAATATGCCAATCCCGAACATGATAACACACTTTGCTATCAAATGGTCTACTATCAAAAATATGCTGCCTTTGCCCTGTACCCTCGATAGCCCTGTGATAAATTCCATGTATATACTCTCCCATTTATGCTCAGGAACTGACAAGGGCTGCTCTGAAGTCACACAGGCCCTAACATGTTGTAGAGTATCATCCTTGAGGCCCTTCCGTGAGAAACACTCCCTAATCTGTCTATATGACTTAAAGCATCTTGGGTGACCAACTACTAGACTATCATGAATGACTCGCATAATTTGCTCCTTAAGTTTGGATCTTGGAACCAAGTAGATCTTGTTTTTGTAATAGATAATATCATCTATGACCCTGTATCTATCATCCTGAATTTTCCCATCGATTACCTCACATGCAAAGGTATTCTTGGAGTACTCAACTAGCAGTTTAGACATCCATTCAGCTGAGATTTACGACATCGGACAAGTAGCACTAGTTGGTCTCCTGGAAAGTGCATTTTCTACTATGTTGTTCCTTCCCTTGATGTACTCAATATCAAAATTGTAGGCCTGAATTTTGCCGATCCACTTTTGTTGACTTTCATTTAGCTCCTTTTGTGCCAAGGAGTGCAAGCTGTTATGATCAGTCTATACTACAAAGTGTCCACCCACCAATACTGTTTGACTTTAGCTAGAGCACGATGGCTAGCATCTCCTTGTCATAGGTGGAATACAACTTTTCACGATCTTTCAATTTCCTGCTCTCATATACAATAGGATGGCTATCCTGTATCAGTATTGCCCCTATTCCGTCACTTGAGGCATCAAACTCCAAATTAAATGGCTTAGTGAAATCTGGTAATGCTAGGATTGGGCATGTACTTATTACTTGCTTGACACTATTAAATATCATCTCCAAATTTGTAGACCACATGAAAGCACTCGCCTTTGTGAGGTCTGTGAGTGGTGCAACAAGTTGAGAGAACCCCTTGGCAAATCTCCTATAATAAGAACACAATCCAAGGAATTCTCTCAAGTTTGACGCATTCTTTAGTGACGAAAAATCTAGTATAGCCTGTATCTTTTCTTGGTGAACTTTGACCCATTAGCTCCAATAAAATGTTCGAGTTATAGGATGTCCGTTAACTCAAACTCACATTTGGATCCTTTAGCAAACAGTGAATGCTGCTCGATGATACTCAAAATCTCATCCAAAAGCTGTAAATGCTCCTCTTAGGTTCTGCTAAAAATCAGAATGTCATCAAAGAATACTAGCACAAACTTGCACAAATGCTTATTAAATATATGGTTCATGCATGACTCAAATGTAGCATGCACGTTGGTGAGTCCAAGGGCGCCACCAAACACTTGTAGTGCCCATAGTGACATCTAAATGCAGTCTTATGTACATCCTCCTCATGGATCTTAATCTGATGGTACTTGAAACGAAGATCAATCTTCAAAAAGTAGACAGCCCTATGGAACTCATCCAACAACTCATCAATACGGGGTATAGGATACCTGTTCTTAATAGCCCTCCTATTCATGGCTTTGTAGAGTTAGAGCACATCCATAGAGTCCCATCCTTTTCTTAACCAAAACCACTGATGAAGCAAATGGGCTTGAGCTCGATCTGATGTGCCCCATGTCAAGCACCTCTTGGATGGTCCTCTCTATCTCCTCCTTATAGTCTTTAAGGTGATGATAAGGAGTCGTAGTGACTGGCTTGGCACCCTCTTTCAGCTCTATCAGATGGTCAAATTCACGGTCGGGAGGTATCCCAGGAGGGATATCACCAAAGACTCCCTTGTGCTTGTCTAACACTAATTGAATATTGATATGATGCTGCTGTCCTACATTTGAAACAGACTTAGTGGAGATAAAACAATGTGCTGCCCACTCTATATTCTCATGTCTCGAAAGGGACTCTATCCTATGAGCTGAAACGATCTTGGGCCCCTATCAATCATAGCTTTGAGAATACTTTGCTGATCTCCTGTCACAAACTCAATCTGTTTCTGATCATGGTCAATAGTGTATCTACCAAGTGTTTGGAGCAATTTGCATACCCAAAATAACATCCATCCCACCTAACTCGATCACATAAATATCTGTTGTGAGAGTGTAGCTACCTAGGTGAACTTCATGCTGAGAAACAATCCTTGATCAATTAAGATCTCCATCAACAACCTTGACATCAAAATGTGGAGTAACATTAATTTGCAACTTTTGTTTTGTTGCTATACTAGTGCAATTGAAGTTATGTGTTGCCCCTGTCTCCAGTAAGCAAACATTTGGTGCCCTTTGACTACTCCGTTAAGTTGAATAAGACTACTTGTACAAACTCCTGAGAGGGTAACAACTGTGGGTGGAAACCTGTTTCTCCTCCTCCAATTGGGGCTGCTCATGAACACCATCCTCATCACTGTCATCAAACTTGTTACCATCATTTTCATCATCCGAATAGTGAGCCTTACCCTTTATGAGGCATCTATGCTCTAGTGACCAAGGTTCCTTGTATGTAAAATATAAATTCCTCCTTAGCTCATTTCTTGACTCAAAATCATTCTTAGGTGGGTTACTCTTATTCTAATTTGAAGATTTTAGGATGGTCTTGGGTCACTTAAAAGTAGTGTCACCCGGGTGCGTGCACCTGGGTCAAAAACCCAACGCACCGGGCGCACGTACGTCTCTGGTGTGGGTACGTTGCGCACCCGACTACCCCCACCACGCAAAAACCGAGGCCGCATTGATTGGAGCACTCGGGGCGGACGCGGGGACGTAGGTGTGTTTGAGGTGCGGGTGTGCACGCTCGCGTGTGCGTGAGGTGCGACCGACATGTTGGCTAAAAAGTAAAAATAAACAAAAACATTTTTTGCAATTGTTTTTAACTGTTTCTTTTAGCAAGGGAACCCTAATTTGGTGTGCGTCCCATGAGGTCTATTTCATTTTTGATATTCATATTTGAACAATGAATCGTGAATCTTTCATCTTTGTCATTTGATAAATTGATAGTCAATGGTTGACTTACATGGTACTATGTGTGGTTTATATTTATCATTTATCATTATCATTATTATCATTATGTTTAAAAGTTTTAGCATTTTACTAAGTTCAATGGTCATTGGTAATGGTTATGAAGTTTCAAGTTTCAAGTTTGAACTTCTGGTTCGTGAATCGCATTTTAATTTTCTATATTCAACTATATTTGGTATGTTATATTGAAGTATCATTTCATAATTAACATTTCAGTCATATATATACACCTATGTTCCCCGGGGATGCGTACTTGGCCTAAAACCCGACGTTTCGGGGACGGGGGGACAGGTATGGGACGTCCCCCAGCCGTCCCCAAATGACCTTTTTTTTCAGGGGACGTTTTGGAAACTTGGGGACGCGGGGGGGACAAAAAGGGGACGACCAGCCGTACCCAGAACGGAAAGGGGACGTCTAGCCGTCCCCTGATCGTACCGGGTACGATCAATCATCCCCCTTTTTTGTATGCACATTACTTTAAAAAAAAAACATAAAAAAACCTTTTAAAGCCTCCCTCTTGGTTGGCTAGTGGGCGCCACTCCTCCAAAAACCCTAAAATGTATATAATTCCACACATTTAAGTTGTTTTAACAATTGTTTGGTTTTCATTTTATGTTGCAGTTGGCTGGAATTTTCAATTCGCAAGTAGAGGAGGTAATCTTTTTGCTTCCAAGAGCTTGAATAAGGGTTTGATCTTCTATTTTGTCCACTAAGTAAGTATAAAACTCTTTGTGCTTCCATCTATCATTTTTTTAATAAATTTGCAGCTTGCAAAGTCTGATTTTTTTTTTTTTTTTTCATTGTTTAAGCTCATATATCTATTCAATTGCATATTTAAACACAATGAGCAGCAGTGGGAGTACAAGTAGTAGTAGTGAAGAAGAAAATGTAGAGGTTGATGTTGCTAGTAGTGACACTAGGCAAAAACTCGATCCTAAAGCTGATTTGTTTAAATGTCTTTCCGCCATTATGAACAATTTTGCAAAGGGTCTTTTCAATAGGAAAAAACCTCTTCACCAATATGTCACACCTCGGCCAAAAAATAAAAAGAATTCGAGAGGGACTAGGGTGTGGGATTGTCATGTTTGTCTTGATGATTTTAGGGGCAGCTATACAAGAGTGAAGTCACATTTTTTAGGTGTTTCATGCCAAGGAGTCAAAGCTTGTCCTAACATAACTGATGAACAAAAATTAGAATGCCAAAGATTGCACTTAGGGGCTGAAATGGAGGGACAAAATTTGACAGTGACATCACCATCCATTCCCTCACAATCATCTAGGCATATTTCATCCGCCATTGGTACTAGTGGCAACCCTAGTGGGTCCAGAGGGAAGAGAAAGATGAGTAGTGGTGAGAAGGGCTCGGTGAAAAGTATGTTTAATGCACAGGCAAAGGCGAAGTGTGAGGCATCCATTGGTAGATTCTTTGTTGCTAATGGGAGCCCATATAATGCAGCCTGCTCCACTTATTATAAACAAATGCCAATGGTGAAAGATATTTTGAGTATGAATTCCTTATTTGTACCCCTCGGTGAGCATAAGCTACGAACCGCTATCCTAGATGAAGAGTACTCAAAGGTTGCTTTGTTATTTGAGGATATGAGATGCAGTTGGGTTAGGACAGGCTGCTCTATTGTGATGGATGGGTGGACCGATGTTAGACATTGGCCACTCATCAATATCATTGTCACATCCCCTACTGGCTCTTATTTTTTGAGAGCCATAGATTGCTCAGGAAAGAAGAAGGATGTAGAATTTCAATTCACCATTTTGGGAGATGCCATAGAGGAGATTGAGCCCTCTAATGTTGTACAGGTTATCACAGATTTTGCACCTGTGTGCAAATTAGCTGGTTTGATGATAGAGGGTGCTTATAGGCACATATTTTGGACCCCTTGTTGTGTTCATTCCTTGAATAATGCATTGAAGGACATAGAGAAGATTGAATGGGTGAAACAAGCGGTGCTAGAAGCTAGAGAAGTGCAAATGTTTATTAGCCACCACCACACTTCACTTGCTCTATTCAGGTCCTCTAAGAATGAGTTCCTCAAACCAGCCGAGACAAGGTATGTCAATTTTAATTATAGTTTACTTTTAATTTGTTTTAACTTTAAGTTATTTAAAAAAATTATTTATAAGTTTATTTACATCAGATGTGATGCTTTTAGCTTTAAATTTAATCATTAATGTTTAAGTTTAAATTTTTAATTTTTAATTGTTGCTATAGGTATTGCACATATTTAATCTTGATGGAGAGGATGATTGAGGTGTATGAGGCCCTTCAATTGATGGTGGTGAATCCAGAGTGGGGACGATGGTCTCATTCTAAGTCCTCTAGAGGAAAAGCGGTGAGGCAAAAGATCCTTGATGAGAGTTGGTGGTCTACAATGAAGTAAGTTGTTGATTTTTAAATTTACTATTAGTCTTTTGCTTGCTGATTTTCCTACTAATAATCTTAAAATTCTTAAAATTCTAATTCTGATTTTTATTTTTGTTGGCATCTTGATCTTGCAGATATATTTGCTCTATCATAGCACCCATTGTTGATGTCATTAGATATGCTGATACTGATGCTCCTAGTTTGGGAGAGATCTATGAGACTATTGACAACATGTTGGGTAAGATGAAGAGAATTGTTGTGGCAAAGGATCCTACATTGAGCTTTTATGAGGAGCATATTAGGCCTATTGTGACGCGGAGGTGGAACATGATGAATACCTTGCTTCATATGGCAACCTTTGCTCTAAATCCCAAATGGTATGCATAGTTGGGTGGAAGGAGCCTCCCATGTGATGATCCTGAGGTTTTGGATGGCTTCACAAGAGTAATTGATAAGATGTATTCAGCTCAAGATGCCTCTACTCTTCGTGCACAGTGACTTGACTTCACCAACCTTCGTGGCCCAAACTTGGGTAAGCCACAAACAAGGTTGGATAGAGTTGTTTTGGCACAGAGGGATCCTATTGGATGGTGGACCTGGCATGGGAGAGATACACTTGAGTTAAAGATACTTGCCAGTCGCCTCCTTTCGCAGGTTGCTACTTCCTTAGTTGCAGAGAGGAATTGGTCCACATATTCATATATCCACTCTATCAAGAGGAATAGACTTACCTCTAAAAGAGCGGAGAAGCTAGTGACAGTGCATCATGCTCTTCGACTTGCCAATCGTCAGACTCTAGAGTATAGGCAGACACCAGCTTTGCGATGGGATGTTGAGCCTGAAGATGTGGCCCAAATAGATGAGGATGACACAGCACCAGGACTGGTTGGGGTTCCATTAAATGAGACTACGCTTCCTATGGAGGATGACAGTGAGGAGGACTATGATTTTAATGCCATGGCAGTAGAGGCAGAATAGGAGCAGCAGTCTGCTTCATTTTCTATGTTTTGCTTTTTATTTTGAACATGAACATGATTATGATACATTGATAATATGATACTTATTACTTTATGACAACCCTCTACCCTTTGGGCCTATAGCTTTGGGCATATTTTGATTTTGATTTTCAAATTTATCATGCTTATCATTATGAGTCTTATGATATTGACAATTGTTAATAACTTAATGTTCATTGTTCAATGTTCTCTAATATTGTATTGATATGCTGAAAGATCCCTGATGAATGCTCTTGCCGATCTGCTGTAGTTTTTAAATTAATAAACTATATTTTCCTGTGATTTCTTTGATGGTCTTTGAGAATAGACAGAAGTTGCAGAAGGTTTTTTTTTGTTTTGTGTTTTTTGATAGTTTTCACAATAGTAATGAATAATGAACAATAAACATGAAAGGAGACTGAAAATAAATAAGAGCATAGAGCCAAATCAGAATTGCTATAAATCGTACTAGGCAGATTTTTGATTTATAAAGCCAAATAATAAATCCAATGCAGTTCCAAAGAGCTTACATCCAACAATGATGCCAAATTGGATGGTGAATAATGAACATGAATCAAGGATACATCTAAGGTTGAATACAAGCATTCCCTATATTCCATGTGGGGTGTACCTGTTGCAAATGACAGCCCTAAGATTGCAAGGATCACGTCCCAGCTGAAAGAATCAATTTGCAACATTGAAACCATAAATCTGCAACCTGAATCCACAATAAAGAATGGCGTACTCTATCCCTGATAGCAACACACACTGTCTGAAGAATCCAATGCCAATAACTGTTAAGGGCTACGTCCTAGCCAATCCAGAACTTGGGGTTTGCATCCCAGATGAAGAATTACTCTCTCAGAGCCAATTCACAAAAACAAGTTTTTCAATATGCAAAAAAAAAAAGAAATTAGGTCTTCATCTCCTTATATCCCCTTCCAACTGTAAATCAAACCCTAAAGGGAAACTACACTTTGCCCTTTAAATAAAATATAATAAAATAACATTTTCCCAATTAAAGTCGTCCATGCTATAGGAAAAACATTACTTTATTAAAATTCCATAACTGAAGGCACCAAAAAGTCTACAAATAGTAAAAATCATGTATAATAATTCGAGACCTTTCCAACGAGCTATAACACATAGGTTTACCTGATCAACTGAAGCCAGAATCCCCTTATTACTCCAAAATGGTTATATTATTACCCTTATTTTAATTTATTTAATCACCAACTTAGGAAATATTTAAATATATTAAAATATTTCCCAAATGGTCCCAAAAGGCCCAAAATGACCAATCAAACATGAATCTAACCTTGTCACCTGTCTGTGACTGATGCCGGACAAGATGAGTCAACTGGCAGTCCATCCCTAAAATCTAGGGATGCTCCTAAAAAGTAGGAGACAACCCCAATCAACCAAAATTGAGTCCCAATGACTCTCCCCTACTGTGTGCACCTCTGAGAGAATTGTCACTGAACTGGGAGTTCCTCCTAAAAAATAGGAATGCCTCCTAAAAAATAGGAGATGCACTTTAAGTCTCCAAAACGTTCGCCGAGGTCTCCAAATGCCTCCTAGAACACTCCTAGTCAATCCCTACAAATTAGGAATCCCTCCTAAATTGTAGGAAACTGTTGTCTACTGCTCCAAACTACTTGGGAAGCTCATGCATGACTCTCAAAGCCCCTAGGTTGGTTCCCTCTACGCTCTGCTAGCCTATGGGAACCAGATAATAGACCAACCTTGCTAGAAATGTTGTCACTAAGGAAGGGTAGAAATTGGGGACATGGCATATGCATTTTGACAATTGGGTACTAAAATAGTAAAATCAGATATTATTTCGTAGATGGCATTCAAATGTTGTATGTTATGGTTCTATAATGTTTAAATGACGTGCTTTGTGCTTAGTTTCATATGAATGACATGTATATTTACAAATTTCAATGTATATTTTAAAATTTTTCTATATATATATATATATATATATATATATATATATATATAGCCGTCCCTGTTTGCCGTCCCCCCCCTCCCCAAAATTGCCAAAAAAATTTGCCGTTCCAGAAATCCGTCCCGCCATCGCCCATTGTCCCCCGCACTGGAAACTTGGGGGAACATAGATATATACTATGCAACCCCCTCTCCCCCCTTGGCCACCACACCTTGCAGTCCCCAAATCGAGGCCCTAATTTTTCTTGCACCCAAAACTCGTCCCAATGACCCCCAACACTGCTGTGCTAGTCTAACACGGCTTAAAAGGCATTTTTGGATGCTGAACCTTTGAAAATGAGCCATCCAAATCAAGTGCCATCTTGATTGCATCCTGTAGAGTAGATAAATCCCTTGAACGTCTCACTCAAACCTTCCACAAACAACACCACCTTCCCGCTTTCAGTCATGTTGGGGACCATGATGGATATCCATTGGAATTCATCAATATAGGTGTCCAAAGCATTTCTATGCTTTAGTTGAGCTAAGTTCCTATAATAAACTTCTATATCCTTCCTATCAAATCTTTTTATCAGCTTGTTACTGAACTCATAAGAATTAATCGTGCCATGATCTTGAGAGACCAAGGCATGATGCCACCAATCATAAACGGGCCCATCTAAATGCATAGTAGCAAACTTGATTGTTTTAGTTTCAGACAATGGTTCGAGAGTAAGAAATGTATCCAACTTATGTATCTACGCCTCGGCTGTAGTTTTATTGCTGTCATTTAAAAATTGGTATGGTGAGTTTTTGCATAGCATGTTTTAGATCCCTGTTTGGGGCCCTTGGTCTCCTATCTTTTCGTCCTCTACTAGTTCCCTTCATTGTCCCATGTACTGAACAATGCTTAAGATTGCCTTAACATTGTTTGGAAACAAATCCCATTTAGCATATATAGCCATGACATCATCTGGAATGTCTTGTACAACTCCAACATTAACAACCTCAGCCTCATCATGATGTTCAACAAAACTAGCATTAAAGGCCTGTCTATGGTTCGAGTGGGTGCTCCTAGGCCTCGTGGTGCTGTCCAGTATATGAGACCGGAGGGGTATCATCCTCCGTCTTGAGAATCGCTATGATCACAATTGCTTTGCTATGAAAATTGTTTTCTTCTTACAGATTTTCCATATCATCTTTTCTCCATCCACCCTCGTCATAACACTCCCGTCCAAACTAAAAAGGATCCATTACTCAAGGATGACATGCAAGATGGAGGAGGAAGAATCCACAGAGAGAGGGAGAGAGTAATGTCTTTTGGACAGGCAAGAGTTACAGATATGCCAACTCCGAACATGATAACACACTTTGTCGAAATTGTCAAAGATTAGGCAAGACACCATGTGCCAACCTAGAGCCCACGATGGATATCCATAACCACTCATCCCTTTCACCTGCTCCCTAATTGCCTATCGAAATGTTTGATAGGCTAGGAGATGCTCACATGTGTTGGAGTTGATGAAAGCCAACTCCGAAGACGCCCAAGATCACCTGCATACGAAAACCTGTCAAAGAGAAGCCAAGGAGAGGAAGAGCATGGAGCAAGGGAAAAACCCTAAACGGACATGAGAGACAAATATGCAAACACAAGAAGAAATGTATTTACAATATGCACAATGTCTTATGAAAATACAATGAGAGAGCCCTCATATAAAGAGCTCATGGAAGCTTGTAAAATAAGCTGGAAGGTGGTAGAAGATAAGGATGACAACTCAGCACACATCCACAAAAGGTGGAACATGCTAGAAGGGAACAAACTCCCGTGTTGTCAACAACTAAGCACTACATGCATTAAATACAAAATATTAAGTAAATGCATTTACCTAAATAAGCTTAAGTAAATAGAATAAATAATTAATAATTAATTATTTACTCTAACAACATGGTTCAAACTGGACTGGGGGACATGACACACCACTTCTACAAACCATTATAGTGTGACCAAAGTTATTGCATTTATAACATATTACATTGCAGTTCCTTGAAGAAGCAAAATAGTTCCTACTCATAAGTCTAAAATTATTTCTTCCAAACAATCAACAGTTTATTCCCTTGTGTCCAAGATGATTGCAAGAGAAATGATAATAATAAAAGAAATAGTTGTTAAACCTGGTCATATGTGCTTGTCTTGCAATAGGAGGCCTTTTAAAAGCACTATTTCTGATTTTTGATAGTGAATCATTTGTGCTATCATTAGATCTTTATGAGTCAATGACTTTGTCCAAGGACATGATTTTTTTCTGATTTATCTTCTCATGATTCAAATGTGGCAAATATTTATCTAACTTTCCAAGTGAAGCAGTTTCAGCTGTGTGTCTGTCATAGTTTTCTTCCCTGAGCTTAAGCTAATTTATAATTTCTTCTTTTGAAGCTTGGGATGTCTTGGTTTTCATCTGATTCCCTTCCCACCTCAGCAACTTCAGGTTTTGATTTTTCTTTCTAAGTCCCTTGATTTCATTTAGAGCACTAATTAGCTCCACTTCAAAAATTACTTCTCCTGCCTCATCAATATGATGTTCAAGAGAACCCATGTGTGCAGTCAGGATCATCCTCCAAGCATTTATGCTCTTTTTCCAAAGGAACGTTGCTGTGATACCAATTGAAGAGCGCACATAAAATAGTGGAAAGGGAGGTATGCATTTGTATTTCGAACACTTGAAATCACATAAGCAAAGATATAGAATAGAGAGCAAACATCAATAAGGAGAACACCAAATTTCACGTGGAAAACTTTGTCGGGTAAAAACCTTGGTAGATCACTAGCTTTCATTTAACAAATGGGCGCCAACCCAGATTACATAAGTAAGCACCAACTCACAAAGAGCACCAAACCTCCTCGAAGCACCAACTTCATTCAGTTGAAGCAACAACTTCAGTTTTCACACGAACTCTAATGCACTGAAACCTATGTTCCCCGGGGACGTGTACTCGGCCTAATACCCCCCGTTTTGGGGACGGGGGGGACGGGTATGGGACGTCCCCCAGCCGTCCCCAAATTCCCTTTTTTTGCAGGGGACGTTCCTAAAACTTGGGGACGTGGGGGGGACAAAAGGGAAAGGGGACGTCTAGCCATCTCCCGACCATACCGAGTACGGCCGGCTGTCCCCCTTTTTTGCAAGTTCAAAACATTAAAAAAAAACATAAAAAAACATTTGTTGTGTCGTTTTTGGTCGGCTAGTGGGCCCCACTCCTCCAAAAACCCTAAAATGTATATAACTCAACACATTTAAATTGTTTTAACCATTCTTTGGTTTTCATTTTATATTGTAGCCGGTTGAAGTTTTCATTTTGCAAGTAGAGGAGGTAATAGTTTTGCTTCCAAGAGCTTGACCAAGGGTTTGATCTTCTATTTTGTCTACCAAGTAAGTATAAAACTCTTTGTGCTTTTATCTATCATTTTTAAAATAAATTTGTAGCTTGCAAAGTTTGATTTTTTTAAATTTTTTCATTGTTTCAGCTCATATATCTATTCAGTTGCATATTTAAATACAATGAGCAACAATGGGAGTACAAGTAGTAGTAGTGAAGAAGAAAATGTAGAGGTTGATGTTGTTAGTAGTGACACTAGGCAAAAACCCAATCCTAAAGCTGATTTGTTTAAATGCCCTTCCGACATTATGAAGAATTTTGCAAAGGGTCCTTTCAATAGGAAAAAACCTCTTCTCCAATATGTCACACCTAGGCCAAAAGATAAAAAGAATTCAGGAGGGACTAGGGTGTGGGATTGTCATGTTTGTCTTGATGATTTTAGGGGCAGCTATACAAGAGTGAAGTCACATTTTTTAGGTGTTACATGCCAAGGAGTCAAAGCTTGTCTTAACCTAACCGATGAACAAAAATTAGAATGTCAAAGATTGCACTTAGAGGCTGAAATGGAGGGGCAAAATTTGACAGTGACATCACCATCCATTCCCTCACAATCATCTAGGCATATTTCATCTGCCATTGGTACTAGTGGCAGCCCTAGTGGGTCTAGAGGGAAGATAAAGATAAGTAGTAGTGAGAAGGGCTCGGTGAAAAGTATGTTTAATGCACAGGCAAAAGAGAAGTGTGAGGCATCCATTAGTAGATTTTTTGTTGCTAATGGTATCCCATATAATGCAGCCCGTTCCACTTATTATAAACAAATGGTGAAAGATATTATGAGCATGAATTCCTCATTTGTGCCCCCTAGTGAGCATAAGCTACAGACCACTATCCTAGATGAAGAGTACTCAAAGGTTGCTTTATTATTTGAGGATATGACGCACTTGGGTTAGGACAGGCTGCTCTATTGTGATGGATGGGTGGACCGATGTTAGACATTGGCCACTCATCAATATCATTGTCACATCCCTTGCTGGCTCTTATTTTTTGAGAGCCATAGATTGCTCAGGAAAGAAGAAGGATGCAAATTTTCAGTTCACGATTTTGCGAGATGCCATAGAGGAGATTGGGCCCTCTAATGTTGTACAAGTTATCACAGATTCTGCACCTGTGTGCAAATCAACAGGTTTGATGATAGAGGGTGCTTATAGGCACATATTTTGGACCTCTTGTTGTGTGCATTCCTTGAACAATGCATTGAAGGACATAGGGAAGATTGAATGGGTGAAGCAAGCGGTGCTAGAAGCTAGAGAAGTGCAAATGTTTATTTGCAACCACCACACTTCACTTGCTTTATTCAGGTCCTTCTCTAAGAAAGAGTTCCTCAAACCAGCCAAGACAAGGTATGTCAATTATAATTATAGTTTACATTATAATGCTTCAATTATTTATTTATTTTATGATGCAAACATTATAGTCTTCGTGTCCCAAAATTTGCTTGTCCTCAAGAAAATGCAATGTCGAATACTAAAGAATGTGTTCACCTACCCAAGTTGGCTCATCCAACAACAACTATTTCCAGTGTACCAAGTTTTCCTTTAAGGTATGGTTCCACAAGAGTCTTCTCCCATTCATTGAGTGTTAGAAGATCTGTAGCTACTATGATGTTTTGTCCTGTGGCTTTCTTCAAGTAGGATACATTAAAGACATTATGGATGTGACTCCCTTTTGGAAGTTCTAGTTCATAGGAAACTTCACTGATACAATGAGTTACATGATAAGAACCATAAAATTGTCGCTTCAATTTTTCTTTCCCTTTTTGCTTCAATGAGGATTGCCTATACAATTGGAACCTAAGATAGACTAGGTCTCCCACTTCAAAAATTCTCTCGATTCGGTGTCTGTTTGCATAGATATTTTCTTAATTTTGTGCCTTTGGTAATTTTTCCTTCAAGAATCTCATAATGTCTTTCCCATCCTAAAGCCAGTCCCTTTCCCTAGGTGTGCAGTTGTCACCTAGGACCATGTCGATAAATGCAAGGGGTTCATAATCATACAATGCTTTTAAAGGCTGCCATCCCAATAGATATGTGATAAGTTGTATTGCAACAGTATTCCCCTAGATGCATCCATTTGACCCATGTATGTTGTTGTGTTGAAACGTAATTTTGGAGGTAGCCTTCTAACCACTTCACAATTTTTGTCTATCCATCTAAATCTAAGGGTGTTAGCTAGTACTTGGTGACAATTTTGTTCCTACCAACCAAAATATTTATGTCTAGAAAATACTGAGAAACTGACCATCCTTGTCACTAACAATGTTTTCGGGTAACTCGTGTAGACAAAAAAATTCTCTGAAAAATAAGTTGGCTGCTTATGCGGCCTAGAAATCTGAGGAGATGGTGAAGAAGTGTGTATACTTCATCAATCTATCAACCACAACAAATATACAATTCTTTCCATTTACCTTAGGAAGTCTAGTGATGAAGTCATAGAGATACTTTCTCACTTTTGTTCTGGTATCGACAAGGGTTACAATAGCTCAACAGGTAAAGTGTGTTCGAATTTGTTTTGCTCGAAGACTATGCATTCCCACATGTACTACAGAACATCATTTTGAAGTCTCTTCTATGAGGAGAATGCACCAAGTTGTGGTGCCAAAAATATGACACCTTTTTTTTCAAAATTTCCAATAGTGCGCATGCAAGGCTTGTGGAGCCCAAGCCATAGCGCGTACATACGCTTTTAGAAATCACATAAAACAACAACCACCCCTACTCTCTATTTATTCCTCCCTCTCTCCCTACCCTATCCTCTCTCTCTCTCTCTCGTTGCATCCTATCCCATACACTTTCCCTCATCCCCTTCTGTCTCTCTCTCTCTCTCTCTCTCTCTCTCTCCATCCTTCTCCCATCCCCTACTCTAAAATCCCTTTCTCTCTTTCTATGCATCCAATCCCATGTACTCTTTGGAACTCTCTCTCTCTCTCTTCCTGTCTCTCCTTATCCATCCTTCTCCCATCCCCTACTCTCTCTCTCTCTCTCTCTCTCTCTTTCTATGCATCCAATCCCATATACTCTTTGAACACCTCTCTCTCTCCTCTCACCCCTCCTCTCTCTCCATATCCATCCATCTCCCATCCCCTACTTTATGTCCCTCTCTCTCTTTCTATGCATCCTATCCCATGTACTCTTTGAACACCCACCCCCTACTCGCTCTCCCTCTCTCTCCCTCTCTCTCCCCTCCTCTCTCTCCCTCTCTTATAACCTACTCAATGTCAATCTCTCTCTTTCTATACAACCTATTCTATGTACTCATTCATACCCCATCCCCTAATTCCTCTCTCTCTCTCTCCCTCCCTCTCCCATCCCCTACTCTATGTCCTTCTCTCTCTTTCTATGTGTCCTATCCCATGTACTCTTTGAATCCCCATCCCCTACTCTCTCTCTCTCTCTCTCTCTCTCTCTCCTCCCTTTCTCCCTCTCCATCCCCTACTCTCTCTTACTCTCTCTCTCTCTCTCTCTCTCTACGTCCTACCCCATGCTCTTTCACTATCCAAGCCAAAGGCTTGGATTTTTCTTGGGGGTCCAACCCAAAGGTTTGGAAGCTCTAGATTGGTTTGAGACATATTTTATAGCAAGCATACTAAAAATTATTGATTTTTCTTTTGTGCTCTCCTTCAAGTTTCCTTGTGGTTGACTATTGATAAAATCAAGTTATATGATATTGTAGATCTCTGTGTTAGCTATATAACCATATAATTTATATTGAATTCATATTATTTCAAGCCTTTAAACTATACTTTCTTTTGAAAATATGCCATTTTTCTCTCAAAAACCAACACGTACTAATTGAGGTGTAGATTTTAGCTTGTTCATCAAATTTTGTAAAAAATTGGTTTTTTAGAAACTAGAGTCCATTATACACACTTTGAAAAAATAATAATTTTGGATTAGTTTTCAATAATCCTTATGGGGGGCACACAGGTATTTCACATTTTTGGGATGTGCCCACATATAAATTTATTTAAAAAATTATACATTATAAAATTACCCAAGAAATCTAGGATAAGCTACACAGTGTTAGGTAACTTTTGACCGTTGGTGTAAATAAGTATTTACTTATTACACTTACTTAAGTTTTACTTAGGTTAATGCATTATTTAATTATTTTGCATTATTTTATTATTATTTTAGTGAGACACTTAGGAGTTTGTGAACTCTCATTGAGTTACACAACTCTAATTATGCACATGGTGTCTACAACACATGAGTATGCATCATTCACTGAGTTGTCATATTGATAATACAATTATCTGCACTCCTCATTTAGCACATGTTGTCTACACCATTGATTTGCGTGCTACACCATTGTAGGCTTATCTTCACATCATCGCACTTAATCTCATGCTCAATGGAGGATAACCCATATCTGGTGGACATGTTTCTAGTTGTATGACATATCATGATGCTAATTTCTATGCATTCTAGAAGCTCTCCTGAGGCCTTTATATTCAGGCACTCCTAGTGTACTCTTGAATCCAGTTATTGAATGAATATCATCATTCTGATCATACTCTATTTATTTTGGTCTACTATGTGCTTGTGTTGAGTTCTTTAGTTCTTGGGTGAATTCTGGCCTAAGCCAAATTCTTACATGGTATCAGAGCCAAGGGAGATTCTCATCACATAGCCATTCAAGACCGTTTATGCTTTAGCACTTCGACACAAATTCGGAGGATCCGCCAAAATTGGGAGCGTCTAGAGCCAGATCTGACCTCACCGTTGCATTTGGAGCGTCGATTCGGTGAAGATTGACTATAAGCTTGCCTATGTTGGGTGAAAGTTGATCGTGAGGCAATTTTTTTTTGCAAACCGACACCCAAAGGCACGGATTTGCAAACTGGGTATGATTATTTTTGGAGCTACTTTATTCGATTTTCAGATCTGAATTATTTTATTTCTCTACTATTATCTAGGTATTTATCAGAATTATTTTCCTAAGCATTTTTTTCGAAATTATTCTCTGGTCAGAGAAAATATTTTTGCTGTACTGTGTCATCACATCCAAGCCCGCAAATTATTTAATTTACTTCGCGGGGACCCCTTTATACTGAGGGCTGATTAAATCTACGACCCAGCCAGCCAAATCTGGACCAGACCTCAATATCTGGCATCCGCAAAGCACTTACCAAGCGCAGTGCCCAAACTTCCGGCGGGCTTACTTCACATCTATTCTCTGCAGCACTCTGTATTTAAATAGCGCTTATTCCGCGCCCCCACCCATGTGGGATTAATCTGCAAATCATCAACAATAGAAAACAAAGCTCTGACAACACAAAGAGAGTCTCGCCTTCTCGGGGAATAAATCCGGCGACACCCTGTGCAAGCTGCCACGCGGCAATATTTGAACAGCCTGACCATTCCACGGTGGCAACACAGTCCGCCTCTGACGTATGCCCTGTCAGCATCAGTAGATGTGACTGGGCAACACAATCATCATCCGACTGGATCGCCACGTCACTTGACACCCAGGAATGTTTTGTGCAATTCCGTACAGTACGGAAGGCCACACCAGCAACCACGTCATCCAGTGGGCATATTTTCGCTGATGTCATCATTTTCAAGATTAAATTTGACGCTCGTGTGGACGTCAAAATAGGGCATTTTACAATTGCTGCGATGCCTGTATGACCGTCAAATTTCACCTCACATTTCGCTGATGCAACCCCTCACCAGGTTCATTTTCAATTTTGCAGTCCGACTTCAAGAGGCCATAACTCGCACATCCGGACTCCAATTCAGGTGCAATTTTTTTTTGAAATTGGGTAAACTTTTCTAAATTTTTCAGTGGTGTAGCTATTTTCTAGTTTTGGTGCACGAATTGTTCACAAATTGCATTTTTTGGCGTCTGTACCTAGATAATCCTACTTTTTGTAACTTTAAACGGTTTGTATGGGCACATTTGGAGTCGAAAGCAGGTTCTATTTTTTTTGAAAGTGCATATTTTTTTGTCTACTTTCTAGATCTGGCATCAGATTGTAGTTTTGTGTGGACAAAATTGTCACTTTCAGCAATAGGGCCTTTCTTTGTTTTGTAATGCTTCAGTATTGTAGCACATTGTAAAGTTTCAAATTTGTACTCCATTAAGAGGTTGTAACAAGAAAAATCAGAATTCCATGAAGGCCAAAATTGGCAAGTGGCCCATTGTAATTGCACTATTGATAAAGTGCCCAAAGCATCTTTTTTGGGGGGATTTGTTGATTTAGTGAAAAGGGGGGTGTTCTTGGTGTTGTGTTCTCTCTTTTCTGTAATTTTCTTTCATTTTATGCATTATGGGCAACTTTAAGTTTCCTAAATTAACTCTTCATAACTATGCTTCGTGGTCAATCAAAATGTTGTATCACTTAATGCATAATAGAGTTTCACAATATATAGATGCTACTCTTTCTAAACCAGCAGGTGATAATGTATCAATAAGTGAAATTTCAGATTGGGTAGTCATGGATAGAAAAGCCCTAGGTGATATATGTTTGGGGGTAGATGATAAAATCATGTATCAAATCAAGAAATGTACTACATCCAAGGAAGCTTGGGATACCCTTGAAAGCCTTTATGGTAAAGTGTCTGAAGAGGATGTGTTTAAGATTGAAGATGAGCTTGTATCCTTAGATCCTAAATCGTATGACTCAATACAAGACTTCATCATTAAGGTGAATGAATTAATGACAAAGCTTACTGATTGTGGGAGTTCTATCAAAGATGACAGACTGGTCTATCTCATACATAACAAGCTACCGTCTAAATATTCCACATTTGTATCTTCTTTTAACACCTCAAAGACTACCTTAGGGTCTGCCTACAAGAAAGTCACTTTTGATGAATATGCAAAAGTGTTGGATGATGAAGAAAAGAAGTTGAAATCAATGGGGATTCTCAAAACACCTCAGTCCAAAGCATTGGTGGCCAACAATGAGGGTTCTCAACATTCAACTGCACAATCTTCAAATAAAGGAAAGGGTAAGAAGAAATGGAAGAGCAAATTTGAGGATGCAGAAAAGACAACACCACAATCTAATCAACAAGGCAAGTCCTCGAATTCCAACAAGAAGGGGGACAATAATAAGGAGAAGAAGAAGTGTGCTTATTGCAAGAAATCGGGTCATGAAGAGCATGAGTGTTATCTTAAAAAGATTGATGAGTTAACCAACATCATGAAGAAACATAATGTTCCATTGCCTAATGCTTACAAGGAGAAGGGATCTTCTTCAAACTCAAAGGGCAAAGGACAAGCATTCATGAAAAATTCAAACTCTTCAAAGGAATGGATATTTGACTCAGGTGCCTCATATCACATGGGTTCTTCAAGAGAGGATTTTTCTTCATTGAATCACTCAAAGGTACCACACATCTTCATGGGGAATGATAGCAAAATGGAAGTTGAAGGAAAAGGAAATGTGGAAATGGAAAATGGATAGTTTCAAGAGGTTCTCTATGTTCCAAACCTAAGTTCAAATCTCCTTTCAATCTACCAAGTCACTCACTGCGGAGATGGACATAGAGTTGAGTTCCTTCCAAACTTAGTTCAGGTGCACAGTCTTAAAGATAATTCCTTGGTTGCAGTGGGAAAAGTGAATGATCACAAGAGGTTGTACTATTTCTCTCATTTTGTGCCCAAGTCTTCTTCAAAGGCCTTGTTATCACAATCCAATTCAAACATGCAACTATGGCATGAGCGGTGTTAGGATAAACCAAGGACAAAAATAAAAACTACATGCAAATATAACCGATAACAGAAAATAATAGATCACACAAAAATGAACACAAGGCACCAAGATTTAACATGGTTCACCCAATCCCTAGGCTATGTCCACCAAACAGCAAGTCCGATCTTATTACAATCCAGTGATTACAACTTGATTACAATTCGTAATCCCTTACAGCTCAATACTGCCGCAAGAACCAATTTCACATCACAACATAATGAAAAAAATACCCAACCTTAAACCCTTTTATACAAGTATTAAACCGCTTTAGGGTTATAACATGTTGGCTATAATTAGCCATAACTTTAGTGGCGAATCTACGAATGGCGAATAGTACCAAAAGAATTTTTAGAAATGGCGAATAGTACCAAATTTTTTTTTTAGGGTGATGCCCCAAACCCCACTAATTATGAAGTATGTACAGTACTTTCCTGATCAGTCACCACAATCTAAGAAGCGGTATGGTCATCTTGACTATTGCTATCTTCAACAACTTTGTACATACCAAATGGTGAAAGGTCTACTCAAATCAACTTTTCTAAGGGTGCGTGTTCAAGAAATTCAGTGAATATGCATCCAGAGGGGAAGTTACAAAGAGGGAAGTCTTCTAGAGCAACTGGTGTTCTACAAATGGTTCACATGGTATTAGCAGGTCCTTTTGCATTAAGCCAGGGTCACTACATACTCACTCTTGTTGATGACTTTTCAAGGTTCACTTGTGTCTATTTTCTTCATAACAAGAATGAAGTGTTGGACAAGTTTCTAGACTTCAAGGCTCATGTAGAACAGAAATCCAGGAAAGCCATCAAAGTACTCCTAATGGACAATGGAAACATGGATGTGAACAGAAGACTTAAGGACTTTTGTAGACATGAGGGAATTGATCTTTAGACTCCACCAGCATTCAGTCCGCATAAGACAGATGTTGTAGCATTGAGGATTAGAACTCTTAAGTCTATGGCAAGTTGCATGATTCATGCCAAGTCTCTAGATCAATCATTAGAAGTCGAAGCAATCTCAAGTGCCACTCACTTTCTTAATCGTTCTCCTCATCTAGCCTTAGATGGAAAAAATCCTTTTGAGGCATGGTGCGGCAGAAAACCTATTGTGACACACTTCAAAGTCTTCGGTTGTCTTGCATGGGAAACAGATCTTCTAGGAGATGTAAGGCACAGTCATCTCGACCTTGTACCTTCATTGGTTATGAAGACAGTGTGAAGGCATATAGACTTCTAGATCCTGAGACACATCAGATCTTTGTGGAGAAGGATGTATACTTTGAGTAAAGTTCTCCCAGCTTGTCCTCTACTCCTCTTCGCAGATCATATAGTGTGGATACTGATAGTGACTCCAGCGATAACGCTTCAACAGATTCAAATGCGTGGGGTTCTATCGACAAATACAACGAGAGGTCACTTCATCAGTTCAATCCGCATGCATACATTGCCACAATGATAGGTCCAACATAGTAGGGTACATCTAATCTTCCAGATACAGGTTCAGTGACAGATTTGGGGGACAGTGTTCATGATTTGCCTTTTCTTCTTGATGCAGAATTACCTTCTTCAGTTGTCACGAGGGTTCCATCCGACTCTCTTGTTCATTCTCTACATGATCGATCCTCATAGGTTGAAGTGATTGTGGATACTTATGATCAATAGTTGCAACAATGTTCTTCATCAGTTGTAGAGACAGACAATTGTTTGGAACAAGTTCTTCAACCAGTTGAGCAAGTTTCAGAGACATCACTTATCCATGGGACTCTTTCCATGCACAGTGGAGGCATCTCATTTGTACCCTTGGCATTGTTTCTTCCTAAGGGGAAGAACACCATTCTGCAGTCTTGGATCAGCTTCTTCATCGGAGCAGTCACTGTTCGGTATTCTTCTTTGGGGGGGGGGGGGAGCCTATCCTGTCTCTCTACCTCTTCTCATCATTCTCTTATGTATATACCAGATGTATGTCATAATGGGGGGTCTTGATTACTCCATCCATCCATGCATCCTTCTTTATCTCTCTTTTTGGGGGAGGGTTTTTCCCATGAGGTTTTCCCTCTTTCCCCGCTTTATGGGAGATTGCATATCATTATGTACATGGGTACCTAACATGGCCTAGTAGTTGGGACCCATATTGCATATCATCCTAGATTTCGTAAGCTTAAGGGCATTCCCCTAAGTTGCACTTAAGGGGGGGTGTTGGTGTAAATAAGTATTTACTTATTACACTTAAGTTTTACTTAGGTTAATGCATTATTTAATTATTTTGCATTATTTTATTATTATTTTAGTGAGACACTTAGGAGTTTGTGAACTCTTATTGAGTTACACAACTCTAATTATGCACATGGTGTCTACAACACAGGAGTATGCATCATTCACTGAGTTGTCATATTGACAACACAATTATCTGCACTCCTCATTTAGCACATGTTGTCTACACCACTGATTTGCGTGCTACACCATTGTAGGCTTATCCTCACATCATCACACTTAATCTCGTGCTCAATGGAGGATAACCCATATTTGGTGGACATGTGCCTGGTTGTATGACATATCATGATGCTAACTTCTATGCATTCTAGAAGCTCTCCTGAAGCCTTTATATTCAGGCACTCCTAGTGTACTCTTGAATCTAGTTATTGAATGAATATCATCATTTTGATCATACTCTGTCTATTTTGGTCTACTATGTGCTTGTGTTGAGTTCTTTAGTTCTTGGGTGAATTCTGGCCTATGCCAAATTCTTACATTGACCAAAGCGATTAAAGAATTTTTTTTAAAACTTAAAATTTTAAAGGGGGCACACTTTGCACTATGTTATGTTTTTTTGAAAAAATAGTACTACTTTTTGTGGCCCCCTTTTTTGAAGGCCTAAAACCAAAACATTTTGAAAAAAAGTTACTAGTTTAGAAACTAGATTCAAAGGACTAGTACTTTTGCTTTTGTTATATCTTAAAATTTTGAGCGTAACTATCTTCAAATTCTTGTCGAAGTTCATAAATTATTGATTTAAAAAAAAAAGTAGCCACTTATACCCCCCTCTGGCACCACAAATTTTTTCACTTACCCCATGAGAACCTCTCCTTGAGCTATCTATATGTTTTGAGAAATCCTGGATGTTTGACCAAGGGCGAGGCATGTATTTCCTTAGGATTTTCTACTTCAGTTTGGATTCAAGCACTAAGTATATCTAGTCCTTATAGTAAATGATGTCATCCACCACCTTGTATTAGTCATCCTAAGTGTCCTCATCCATTAACTTACATGAAAATGTATTTTTGGAATTTTCTACCAATAAGTGTGGTTTCTATTCAGCTAAAACTTGAGACAGTAAGTAGATGGCAAGTTTTCTTGACAAAGCATCTGCAACCACATTATTCTTTCCCTTCACATATTCAATGTCAAAATCAAAATCATGAATTTTACTCACCCATTTTTTTGCCTCTTTTTGAGATCCTTTTTATCTAGAAAATTTCTCAAAATAATATGATCAGTATGGATGACAAACTTGGCACCCACCAAATATTATCGAAAATGCTTAGTGCATGCACAATGGCCAACATCTCTTTGTCATAAATGTAATATAGGCACTCAACTTGTGTAAGCTTCTTACTCTCATAGGCTATAGGGCATCTATCTTGTATCAATACCACACCAATGCCCTCTCTGGATGCATCACACTCTAGAATGAATGATTGAGTGAATTCAGGTAAGGCAAGATTTAGGAAAGTTCTCATTACTTCTTTTAACTTAGGCTAAAAGGGGGTGGAAGAGTGTCATAGGTTAACCTATGACCACCTTCAACCCATTTCATCATGACATGTGTCCTTAGGGATCCTAGGACCCCAAGGGACATATCCTAATTGATCATATGGATCAAAAGGGGTTGTAGAATAACCTACAACCCCCTTTAAACCATTTCATCTCGATATATGTTCTTAGTGGTCTTAAGACCCTTAGGGACATATCGCAATCAATCATATGGTTCAAAGGGAGCTGTAGGCTAACCTCTAACCCCCTTCAACCCAATTCATCATGACATGTGTCCTTGGGGGTCCTCAAACCCCTAGGGACATATCGTTATTGATCATATGAGTCGAAGAGGGTCATAGGATAACCTATGACCCTCTTCGACTCATTTCATCCCAACATGTGTCCTTAAGGATCTTAGGACCCCTAGGGACATATCATAATTGATCATATGGGTTGAAGAGGGTTGTAGGCTAACCTATGACCCTTTTGACCTATTTCATCATGACATGTGCCCCTGGAGGTCCTAGGAACCCTAGGGACATATCCTAATTGATAATATGGGTTGAAGGGATCATATGATACCCTACGAACCCCTTCAACCCATTTCATTATGACATGTGTCCCTCAGGGTTCTAGAACCCCTAGGGACATATTGTAATCGATCATATGGGTTGAAGGTAACCTACGACCCCCTTCGACCCATATCATCACAACATATGCCCCTAGGGTTCCTAGGACACCATGAGACATATTGTAATTTAATAAAATACATACTACTATGTAATAATTTATAATACAATGTTAAAATATATATTAAATAGTAGTATATTTATTAATGTATTTTAATATTATATATAATAATAATATATATGTAAGAATTTTCCTTAGGGAAAAATTTACCCAAGACCAAAGAACTCAAGCACAAGCACATAAGTAGACCAAAAGAGTATGATCAGAATGACGATATGATATTCATTCAATGTGTAAGTACACTAGGAGTGCCTATATACAAAGGCCTCTAGAATGTTTCTAGAATGCATAGGAATTAGCAACACAATAAGTCATACAACCAGGCACATGTCCACCAAATATGGGTTATCTTCCATTAAGCATAGAAGTAAGTGTGATGATGAGAGGATCAACCTACAAAGGTGTAGCATGCAAAATAATGTTGTAGACACCATGTGCTAAATTAAGAGTGCAAATAACTATGTTGTCTACATGAAAAATTGGTTAATTATACAAACTCTAATGTTGTAGACACCATGTGCTGAATTAGAGTTGCTTACTCTAGTATTGTCAGCATGACAACTCATAAGAATACACAAGCTCTTAAGTGTCTCCCCTAAAAAATAATAAAATAATGTATTAACCTAAGTAAACTTAAGTAAAGTGTAATAAGTAAATACTTATTTACACCAATACCCCCCCTTAAGTACAACTTCGGGGAATGCACTTAAGCTTATGAAAGCTAGAATGAAATGCATGACGGGTCTCAGCTACTAGGCCATGTTAGGTACCCATGTACATAATGAAATGCAATCTCTCATAAAGTAGAGAAAGAGGGAAAACCTTATGGGAAAAACCCTTCCCCAAAAAGAGAGATGAAAAGATAAGATGCATGGATGGATGGAGTAATCAAGACCCGCCCATTATGGCATACATCAAGTATATACAATAGAGAATTATAAAATTTGTAGATCAAATAAATGATTAAACCCAAGTTGCAAATCAGGCCTTTGGGTCCCAGTTTGCTAAAAAAATTACCTCAAAATTGACTTTAGCCTAGCATACATGAATTTATAGTCTATTTTCACCGAATTGACATTCTGAATGCAATGGTGAGGTTCACTTTGGCTCTAGATGCTCCCAATTTCTAGGGATTCTTCAGATTTGGGTCAAGGTGTTGAAGCAAGAATGGTGTCAAATGACTATGTGAGCAGAATCTCCCCGAGCTCTAATACTATCTAAGAATTTTCCTTAGGAAAAAATTCACCCAAGACCAAGGAACTTAAGCACAAGCACAACAGTAGACCAAAAGAGTATGATTAGAATGACGATATGATATTCATTCAATGTGTAAGTACACTAGGAGTGCCTGTATATAGAGGCCTCTAGAATACTTTCAGAATGCATAGGAATCAGCAACATGATAAGTCATACAACCATACACATGTCCGCTAAATATGGATTATCCTCCATTAAGCACAAAAGTAAGTGCGATGATGAGAGGATAAGCCTACAAAGGTGTAGCATGCAAAATAATGTTATAGACACCATGTGCTAAATTAGGAGTGCAAATAATTGTGTTGTCTACATGACAACTCAGTTAATTATGTAAACTCCAGTGTTGTAGACACCATGTGCTGAATTAGAGTTGCTTACTTCAATGTTGTCAACATGACAAATCATAAGAGTACGCAAACTCCTAAGTGTCTCACCTAAGAAATAATAAAATAATGCATTAACCTAAGTAAACTTAAGTGTAATAAGTAAATACTTATTTACACCAACAATATAGATAATATAGAATACTATATAATAATATATAGTACTATGATCTTAATATACTATCTAATCATATTTAATATCATATATAATATTATAACAATAAAATTTATTATATAATATACATTAATAAAAGTAAAGAATAATATTATTCAAATATCATTTTCTTAAATGTAAAACATATTTAAATATTTTTTTAAGCCTTTTGGTTTAAAATGTACAATTGGTTCCCATTATTTAAAATTAAAAATTTTGTATTTTGCTACCACATTTCAGGTACTCGATTTTGTATCAAATACTTGATTAGGCTTTATATTTACCAAAACTATTTGGTCAACTCAAAAACCATGTGTGAGCCATGTTTTCCTGACATTCAGACTTTGACTGGCCATCTAACAATATATTTTTCATCCAAATTCAATGAAACGAGAAAGGGATTTTTGAGATGTTACTTAAGATTTCATCGATATAATTGCTATCAAATTATGAGTTCAATAAGTATTTATTAGTTAATTTCTAATTAAGATGTGTATAAACTGCTTATTGACACATTGATTGAAAAATAAATATAACTTTCAAACGGTATAAATTTTTTAAAATCCAACAGTTGTGTCACATTCTATGCTTTACCTAGTATAAGGGGAAAAAAATAATAATTAGTAATTTTGTATATTTTTTAATTAAGGTGGTCAAACACTGGATTTTTTTTATTCTGAAAAAAGTTATTGTAGAAAATTCAGATTTAATTATTTACCTCAAATAAAAATACTCAAAAATATGCGTCACATCGGCGCATGAGTCTACTTTTTATATCTATAATAATATTAAAAAATATTAAGATTTGATTTTGATTAAGGTGGTCATATATACACATACTTTTTATTTTCGCCCTGAAATTTTTGTACTATTGCATTAAAATCCAAAATTTTGAACAATCAAATAATTTTCCTCCATATAAGGCCTAGTAGTCTAGAAACTAAATTCAATTTCCTATAGAATCTTTTCTTACAAATTTTTTTAATATAAATTCCATAACTACTTTAAAATTATGTGTCAAGTTGACATAACTCTGATTTGCTAGTTTTTCACGGTCACTTAAGGCCATAGTTTGGTTGACCATGATCCTACACATACCCACGCACCTCATTTCTTGTGTCATTTAGTGTTGTATATAACAACATAAATCATCTATAAATCAATTTATTATTATCTTCCACAAATCTCAAACTAAACTATATTCATTTTGAAGCCATAACAATTAAGTTTATAGTCAACCATTTCTTAATAAACAATGAATGTAGTCAAACACTCAAACACTATGCATTGCACCTAGAGATTTTCTAATCCTTAGAATTTTGTTCTTTAGGATTAGATATCCACCATTGCAAAAAATAAACTAGCTAGCTCTAATTGTATTGGATTCGGTATGGGAATGAGACCACAAAAATCTTGTAAAAGAGGGCATCATTCCAATTGAATAGCCTATAGAGCAATTCTAGTGGTGATAATTTTTAAATTTGAGTTGGTGTGAATGAGGGCTTAAAATCACTCATGTATTTCTAATATACCCAAGTTCATGTATATAATACATGTATGGAATAATGACATTTACACAACACCAAGCGTTCTGTGTGACCTCCCCATCTTAGTCTAAAATTCTAGGGGAAGGATAGAAACTCATGAAAGGAACAATATCCATTATAGTAGGAATCACAATGAGTGCTACGTAAGAAATTTGGGAGTCACTATGCTCATTACTAGAATTGATTGTTAGCTATGTATAAATAATGTTAGGCAAATCACTCGTCATATCAATTAATTCTTCATCACTACTAACATGTTCATCATTAAAAATACCTTCCATATCTAGGTCAATAGAATCTAAAATACCAATAGAATCATCATGTTTATCCATATTCATAGTATTACCTTGTTTAGCTTCCTCTAGAGACGCATGCATGGCTTTATCAAAGGAAGGTAAAGGTTGAGATGAAGATGTAGGTTGAGAACAAAGAGAACGATCTGTAGCCTTAGCTTTATCTTGATGATTCTTCTGATGCTGACAAGAATTTTGATTATGAATAGCCTTAGAAGATATAGTAAGAGGATTAAGATTAACTACCATAGGTTTCAAAGAAGGAACATCAATAGGTTTAGATATAGTAGCTAAGTGAATAGATATTGAACATAAAATAGGTTCAAAAGTAGGAGCATATGAACTAGTAGGCAAGACAAGCACATGTAAACAACTCTTAGGAATACTAAGTTCCATGATCTTGTCTATTTTATATTTTTGTTAGTTTTTATAGTGATGATTAGGATAAGTAGGTTGTTTTGTGGGACATGATGGCCACTAAAAAATCAACCTCAACATAATAACTAGGACATAATGGTTTATAAAGAGAATGGTTAATAGTAATAATGTTTCCATCATGAGGAATTTTAAGGCATTTATGAATAAGAGAAGCTATGAATTGCATGGGAGAAAGCTATGGAATACCAAGATTAACTTGACATTGATTGAAAGTAGGAATAATAACAAAGGTAGTATAAATAACTTTCTCTAAAAGAGAAACATGTAAAGTGATAGAAACCCCAGGTTGATAAAGAAAACTATTCAAGGTTTGAATCCACATAGGAGTTGAATCATAAGTATCTTTATGCAATATTTTGTTAAAAATATTTTCTTTAGTGATAACATTCATAGTAGAGAAGGATCAACCAAATTACCATGACAAGGAATATAAGAAACTCTAGTAGTGATGTAAAGAGGACTATTAGGTGTTTTAAACATATTAGAGTGACTAAAGCTAATAATAGGTGTCTTTTTAGGTTCAAGTGGAGAAGAAATAAGAGGTTGAGGATCCAAATCAACTTGATTTTATTCTTGCATCTTCTCATCATAATAAATATGGTGATCAGAATAAGAAGGTTGATTAATAACATTCGATGAGTGGGAAGGTAAAGGATTAGTGTAAATATGCAAATTTTTATTGGGCACTATAATAGATTTATTTGTGTTATTAAATTGAGCATCAATAGATATAGCCATAGAATCAATAAGTTCCTAAATAGCATTCTTCAAACCACAACACTTTTGAGTATCATGACCTAGTTGATGGTGATATTGAAAGAAATCATTTGGGTCAAAAGACATAGGTAGCGACTTACTAGGATCAATAGGACAAATAGGAGGAAGGTTAAGAAGTTGAGCATGGATCAATTTAGTCACCACCTTAGACAAAGGTCTAGATAATTGAGTATACTAATGATTAGGATGATATACTAAGGAAATAGTTGCACCTCTAGATGTAGTAGTCACTTGATCATCAATTGTATTTGTACACTTTATTTTGATAAAAGTATTGGGTTTAGATGAGTTGTTTGTATTTCTGACGACATCACTCTTATAACTAGAAATAGTAGCTGTTAGAGTAGTGCTATCAAGTTGACTCACTTGTAACTGGTAATGGTGAAGCATTGCACATAGATGTAAAAATGAGGTATACTTAGTAAAGAGAATATTATCCCTAATGTCTTTTTGAAAATTAGAAATAAAAATACAATGAATATCATGATCAAACAGGATAAGAAATCTAAGCATATAAAAGTTTAAATCTACCAATAAATTTAGTAATTTTCTATTTAAATTTCTTCGTGCGGTGCATCAAATCACTTAATGAAATTTGTGGACCAATATTATTATGAAATCTTTAAATGAAATTATTAGCAAGAGTTTAAAGAAATAATAGAATAAGAAGGTAGAGAGAAATATCATTGTAAGGCTCTATCCCTAAAAGTACATGAGAACAACTTAGCCATAAGCCTATAGTCATGACCAAAATCACTACATGTAGTCAAGAAAGTTTTAACATGAATTAAGGGATCTCCCTTACCATTATAAGTCTCAAGATGAGGTACCTCAACATGGTGTGGGATAATAGCATGAAGGATATCTAAGGAAAGGGGATTGACAACATCACATGTAAAAATCTTGTGCTTTGATTGAGTTAATTGAGAAATTTTTTGTAAAGTAGTGAAGGTTTGAACATGAATACTAATGGTAGGATCAGAAGAAATGCTAGTAGGCATAGTGATACTAGACTAATTGGGAAAGTTATAAGAAGTGGAAGGCATATGCAAAGATGTTAGTGGAGGGTGAGAAGGAATGGGTAAATGGTTCGAATAGGTAAAAGAAACCACATTATATGAATGTAATGAAGGAATGGAAGTAGAAGGAAGACTTACAAGAAGTGAAAGGCTAGGAAGACCAGTACTTAAAGGAGCGGACACCTGTGTAGAACTAATGATAAGAGGTGGTGCATATGTAGGTATTCTATAAAGAGTGGTAGAAATTAGAATAGAAGGTTCAATAGTTATGGAAGGAGGAGGATATCCTAATGCTTGGGAACATTATGTCAAAGACTTATCATGTGTATTAAAAAGGTGAGATATACGACATAAGATTCTTAAGAGCTATAATAGAAGCAACACTATTGGGATTATGATTTCTTGAGCAAGCCATATTTTTAGTTTATCGAATTCATTATAAAGCTTATCAACTTGTAAATGAGGAACACTTAAAGCATCATCTTCATCATGGGATTAGTGAGAAGAGTTATGCTCCATTATAGGATTAAGGTCATGAGAAAATTTGTGAGTATCATCATGTGTCCTAAAAGGAAATTCATGATCAAAGGAGCCCATGAGTCTATGGCTTCACCTAACATGAATGCTATAGGTTAAAGTTCGTGTGATTAATCTCATAAATGAGGAGATCACAAAAGGAAAACGTAGTGAGATCTAACCATGTAGATGTAATAAAGAGCACAAAGAAAAGAAATTACTCAATCTAATTCCAAAATAAAAAGAGATGTAAAATAACTTAAAACCAAAATGAATGGGGTTTATGTCAAGTTCACCAAAATATTCATGGGGAAAAAGAAGGCACTTTAATAGGACTATAGGTCTCCCTATTCTAAAGTCCATTGAGCCATTCAAATAGATATGTGAGAGAAACAGGAGAATTTGCAAATATGATTGCACTTATGATCCAAATTAGATTAGCTAGAACCTAAAGAAAGAAGGGTGCTAATACTAAATTCAAATTATAAAGAAGAATGCAATACAAGGAAATACTCTCTTTGGCCCTTGATAGGATGATGTAAATGTGAAATTGAACCATTCCTAAAATAATGTAAATTTCAATGCTATGTGTATAAAATTAGCCCGATTAAGATATAGATCCAAGGTAAAGATATGAAAGGAAATAAAATATGGAAGACTCACCTTGAAATGCGTAGAGGAAGAGGTATTTTGGATCCAAAACTCATAGTTTTGAACTAATTCTAAAGTTCTAATTGCGGATCTCAAAATAAAATGACGAAAGGAATATAACCCATAAATCTCCTTGGAAATAGACACTAAAGGTCTAGGTTGGCTTGGAAAGTTTCCTTTCTACAAGGTTGATATTTTTTGGTAATCTATAATTGATAACTTTGATTTTGTCGAAGGTACCAGGATGGAGCACATGATGTACTTTGATCCATGATGGTGGATGTGCAAGGAGGGGATTATTCCCTTGTTCATTTATGTGGCTACATATTGACCTTATGCAATGTATACAACAAGTGGAAGATTGTTGATATAATAGGTGTTGCACATATTGCATAATATTGTTATATTATATTATTTATTTTATTATGTAATGTTGCACCTAGATGGACGTACCACATGTAAAGATTCTTATGAGATATACTTGATGAGTTGTATTGTATCATTGTGATAATATTTTATGTAATTATTTAATATTGGAGAAAAATAATTAAACTTCCAATATTAAAAGTGGGGTTAGTGGTTTAGGTAGCATATGGTTTTAGCACATGGTTTATGTAATACCACTTGGTGGTTTTGTGGGACTTGCTACTATATAAGCAACCACAAGGGTAGTTGTTGTTGTAGTGAGGAAGTGAGAAGAAGGCAAAAAGGGAAAGAGTCGAGCAGGACAAGGCTTGACATGTTAGCCAAGGGAGCATTTGTGAAGGTTGGAAGCATGTTATGGGATGTGTGGATTCATGCTTGTTCACATAGATTGTTCAGTTGTGGCTATGGCTTTGAACGCTTCCATGGTTGTATTTCAATAGTGTTTTTGTTAAATAATACATGGTGATGGATGCTTTTGGAGGCTAGGTTTTTCCCTCAATGAGGGTTTCCCAGGGTATATCTTGTGTCACAATTTTTGTAAGTATGTTGTTTATTCTCTTGCATGTGGATTTCAATTGCATATTTATTTCAGATCTATTATGGGTTATGTAGAAATGGCTATATTCTTTGTTGCAAGTTTCCTTACAAGTGGATTTAGAGTTATGGTTGTGTTATTGTAACCCTAGATTGAATCCATGGGAATGCATGAGAGGATAAAAGAAAGGGTAAGATATATGAGATTTTATTTGTAGATCTGAGTGTTTTGAGTTTTTTATTATGTTGGGATATTGGTAGATTTTGGGCATGTGAAATTTTTGGACAAAAGTTTTTTTGCTTGTTTTTTTTCTCGGATATTTCATTTAAATGAGGGTTTTTAGGGGATCTTGCATAAATGACCTTCTGGGTAAAAAACAACCTCACCATTGGATTTGAGTCGATGTTTTCATAAATTTTGATATATAATATGTCGTATTTTGGCCATGTTAAA
Source organism: Cupressus sempervirens (assembly GCA_028749045.1). Lineage (NCBI taxonomy): Eukaryota > Viridiplantae > Streptophyta > Pinopsida > Cupressales > Cupressaceae > Cupressus > Cupressus sempervirens. The sequence goes on along the minus strand of CM053784.1, from coordinate 683,039,329 downwards.
AGGAAGTAAAAGAGTTTTTTTAGTTTCAACCTGTGATGGCCATCAAATTTAATCCGATTAGAATTTTTTGTCACAAAAAAGATTAAAATAGAAGTGAAAATGGTAAAAAGACTATCTTAGTAAAATGACCATAACTTTCTCTCAGGATATCAAATTTCAAACTTCTTATAGGCATTCGAAAGCTAATTTAGAGCACTACAACTTGGTGTAAGTTTGATTTTTGTGATTTTGAAAATTTTATTGGTTTTAAGGCTCAAAAGTTAGATGTTATTTATTTTGGGCACAGATTAGGGCATAATTTCGGTACATGGATTCAAATTTTGGACTTTGAGTAGTCAACAGAAAGCTCTTGGAGAGCTTTACACATTGGTTTAGATTTGGTGTAGGTTTGGTATGGTTTATTTGGTGATATATTGATCTAAATAGTTTATGATATTGATTGACTATGGTAACATTGTGAGTTTATGACATTGTATGTTTAAAAATTTAAGATTTGATGTCATTGTATACTCAGTTCATATTTTAGATTAGTCTCATGATGGTATAGTTATCAATATTTGGTTTGGATATGTATGATGACTTGTTGGGTCTACAAGTTGTTTAGTGTTGTAAGTGGTATATGCTTACAAGTTGCATTTATGGCTTGATTATGGGTTGTTTTTTCTCATTGATCTTTCATTATTGATGCATATTCAAATTAGTGTTTTGGTGAGTTGTCTATACCCTAAGTCACATGATTTGCTAATTTTTCTTCATGTAGACGGGATGAGATGTTGTTACTAGGTATAGTCATAGTAAAGAATTATGGCTGACTATTTTATGCTAACAAGTTGGACACTTTGAGAGTTAATTTCTCAGTTCATTTATGTGATCATGGTGCCATGGATTTTGGCTTGACATGATTGGATATATAGGTACATCCATGATTTTCATTGGTTTGGATTCCTAATTTGGTTATGGTGATATATTTTCTTGGTTGAGTATCATGGTTCTATGGTTTTCTTTTGAGGAGCTGATGATGTGCACTGTGAGTTCTTTGATTTTTTGATGCCTTGGTCAATTCTCATGGATAGAGGATGGTTTTTAATCATTTTTTCATGGATAGCTTGAATACATGGTTTAGTGGGAGCTTGTGGCAGTGATGGAGTGACAGTGTAGGATTAGTTCCTAGTTTGGTTTATATCTTCTTGGTTTGGAGATCTTGGTTTCACTTGGTGCTAATAATTTGATTGTGTGAGTGTAGACCTAGATAATTTTCATGTAGGAGATGGATTTTATGATGCCATAGGTGACTTGGTACCATGGTTGAGTGGGAGTTATTGGCATTGATATATTTGTTGAGTGTTTTTAGATGTTGGAGATTTGACTTAGATCCTATTTCTATACAAACATCTTTGACATTTGCATAGTGCACTTTTTATCTTCATGGTGTGTGAAGATGGTTAGATCTTGAGGACTCATGGGGTTCTTGGTTATCTTCATGGTGTGTAGAGATGGTTCTTTATGGTATGTGGAGATAGTTTTCTTCATGGTGTGTGGAGATGGTTGCATCTCAAGGACTAGTGGAATTTTTGGTAAGGTGTGGTTTGTGCTTTCATTTGGCATGTTATCCTTGGTGTGAGGATGGCTTCGTTATTATGTCATGGTATACTCTTGATATGTGTTTAAAGTGTTGACATGTTATAGTATGTTCATATGGAGCATGGTATCTCTTTGGTTGAGATGGTTAGATCATGTTGTCATGTTTATGTTCTTGAGGCCATGGTTTGAACTTTGACATTGATCTTGGTTTAGTTTGTTGGTATTGAGTACATTGATCATAAGCTAGATACTTCATGATATTGTTATGTTGCATTTGGAGTTGGCATGTATTTATTGGTTACAAGTTCTCATGGATACTTAGAGACAGTGGTGATGCTGATTTCTCTTGGATTAGAGAAGTATTTGTTGGGACAGTTATTTGGTTTCAACAGGAAGTCTAAGGGGGATTTGCCTGATATGGACTTGAAAGGAGATTGTTCTTAGATGAGTCTTGGTTGGAGACTTGGATATCTTGATGAGCATTCTCACTCCTCAATGTTGGTCTACTTGGTGGTTTGATACTTAAGAGGTATAGCCCATTGTTTTTCTTAGGTGTATTATGTTTATACTTGTCTTTCATGGATATGGATATTGAGCTATGGTACATGAGTTAGTTATGGAGGGTTCATTTGAGAGATGATTTAGCATTGGTTATCTCCATTTGCATATGTTGTTATGCTGGTTGAGGTTGGGAGATAGTTTTATATTGGGCATATACCTTGGATTAGGAATGGTTCATGAGTGTAATATTCTTGTGAGAGGCTTACATCCATGATTAGCTATATGGGTTGGGTGTTGTTGAGGCTTCTTTTTGGGGTTTTATGGAGAAGATCATACTTGCACAATTTACATTTAGAGGTGTGTGTAGAAGGACATGATATAGGTTATTATTTGTATGGTTTCTCTCGTCTTGGTTATCTTCCTAGATGTTTGGATTTGCTTACATTGGATTTTAGATTGGTTAGAGATTGTTATCACTAGTTTGTGCTCATGTATGTCATGTGAGAGATGACATGGCTATTTCTTTATCTCTTTCCTTTGTTGGTTATGGAGAGCTGGGAGAATGTTGGAGACTTGTTATGAGAGTTATACTTGCAGATTATTGGTTTTTATGTGTTGTGGATGTCCTTGAGACTACATGGATTCACTTCTTTGAGATGTGAGTAGATTGGTTATAGATTTGACATTATCTTTTGTAGTGGAAGCTTCTTAGTATATATATGGTAGGTATTACTCTTGAGGCTTGTGATTGCAAGTTATAGATTAAATATATTGATGATGTGAGATTCACTTGGTATACCTTTGGAATTATGGATAGTTAGATGGTTTTGGCACTTGTTGTTGGTGTTATTTCAACTATGGATATTGTGAAAACTATGGATACATGTGATTACCTTTGAATCAGGTTTTTGTACTTTCCATTTTAGTTGGTACAAGATTTTATGATCTTCTTATGTGACAAGTTGGGTGGCTCTCTCTTCAGGTGGCTTCTATGTATGTCCAGTGGCAATGTTCATATATGTGGCTACATATTGACCCTATGCAATGTATACAACAAGTGGGAGATTGTTGATATAATGAGTGTTGCACAATATTGCATAATATTGTTATATTGTATTATTTTATTTTATTATGTAATGTTGCACCTTGATGGACGTGCAATATATAAAGATTCCCATGGGATATACTTGATGAGTTGTATTGCATCATTGTGATAATATTTCATGTTACAATTATTTAATATTTGGGAAAGAGAATTAAATTTCTAATATTAAATGTGGGGTCAATAGGTTAGGTAGCACATGGTTTATGTAATACCACTTCTTGGTTTTGTGGGACTTGCTACTATATAAGCAGCCACAAGGGTAGTTGTTGTTGTTGTGAGAAAGTGAGAAGAAGACAAAAAGGGAAAGAGTCGAGTAGTACAAGGCTTGATAGGTTAGCCAAGGGAGCATTTGTGAAGGTTGGAAGCATGGCATGGGATGTGTGGGTTCATGCTTGTTCACATAGATTGCTCAGTTGTGGCTATGGCTTTGAAGGCTTTCATGGTTGTATTGCAATGATGTTTTTACTCAATAATACATTGTGATGGAGGCTTTTTGAGGCTAGGTTTTTCCCTTAATGGGGGTTTCTCAAGGTATATCTTGTGTCACAATTTTTGTGGGTATGCTGTCTATTCTCTTGTATGTGGATTTCAATTGTATGTTTATTTTAGATCTATTATGGGCTATGTGGAATTGGTTATATTCTTTGTTGCAAGTTTCCTTACAAGATAACAAGTAGGTTCTAGATCTTTAATGCTTTTCCCTGCCAGCCTGCAAATCAACATAGAAAAGAAAGGTTTTGCAATTAGAGGTTTATGAAAGATTGTCATGGTCAAGCCCAAGGTTAAGGAATTAATCATAAATGACTAAAAAATATATATAATTAGGCTTCACCTTGCTTGAAACCCTTGTTCATAAGGATTTTTTTATGTAAATGTATCATAGATCTTGAATTAGGAATTTAGGGCATCTCCACACTTTGTAATGGACTAATCCCATCATGGTACCATGGATATAAATGTGCATAAATGAAGAAGATGAATGATTCAATGTACATCTCTTCCTTTGATGACCAACAATAAGCTAGACTTTGTAGAGGAAATACTCACAAAGGAATCTTCAATGCTTGATAGATATCTTGTTAGTTGAATGCTTGAAAATCTTCAATACTTGAACTCCTTGAATGCAAAAGGCAAAAATGTGGACTTGAGATTAAGAGCTTGAAAATATGAACCTTGATGTGTGAGTGTTACATGATATGAAAATTAATCCTCCAAGTCTTCTTATATGTGATTTCTTATGTAGGAAAATAATACGAGCCAACGAGAGAGCAAAATAAAACAAATTAAGCCTCTGAGGCCTTTTGGTCCATGACCCTCAAAATCACTGGGAACTAGGTTGACCTAGTCCTGGTTTAGGTCAACCTAGGAGGACTATGTCAAGTAGGTTGATTTAGTCTAGATTAGGTCAACCTAGTCTTGGAGATTAGGTGAAGGGATCAATAAGAAGGTGAGGTAAATACCAGGAGAAATATGATAGAAAATGGGAGAAAAGAGGAGAAAAGGAGACTGAGCATAGGAATGTTTGTGGTATAAAGAAGGTATTATGGATAGGGAGTTAAAATGTCTTAGAAAGGAAAGTGCATCCATTTTATGATAGTACACAACCAAACATACTCTGACTATGGTCGACCTGGTCTTGGAGATTATGGTAAGGGAGCCACATGAAGGTGAGGTAGATACTAGGAGAAATATGATATAAAATGGAAGAAAAGAGGAGAAAAGGAGACTAAGTATAGGAATATCCATGGTAGACAACCAAATAGGAGAAAGGAAAGTGCATCCATTTTATGATAGTAGACAACCAAACAGGAGAAATAGATTAGAAAATGGAAGAAAAGAGGAGAAAAGGAGATCGGGCACAATAATATCCATAATGTAAAGAAGGCATTATGGAAAGGGAGTTAAAATGTCCTAGAAAGGAAAGTGCATCCATTTTATGATAGTACACAACCAAACATACTCTGATTGTGGTACAATGATTTTCCTTAAGTTTTTCAACCAAAGGCAACAATAATTGTTTCTTTTCATCAACCCAAATAGTATACTAATTCAATCTACCATCATGTGAAGCTTGTCTATCATACTAATAAGGTCTACCCAAAAGAACTAACAACAATCCTTAGGCATAATATCATACAAGACTTCATCATCATAATTCCCAATTTTGGATTTAACAAGACATTGCTCACTTACAAGTAAACTATGCTCCTTCTGAATGCAAGCAACATGGTAAGGTCTATGATATCTCAATCTCTATAATTGCAACTTGTTAACCAATTCCTCAAAAGCCAAATTATCAGAACTTCCACTCCCAATTATTAATTTGTAACATTTTCCAATGATCTTACATTTTGTTTTAAATAAACTCTTTCTCAAAACATATTCTTCATCAAATTTTTGATTCCACAAGATCTGTCTCAGCATTAGGTTCTAACTATGATCTCTCAATCTTTATAACTGCAACTTGTTAACTATTTCCTCAAAAGCCAAATTATCATAACTTTCACTCCCAATTATAAATTTGTAACATTTTCCAATGATCTTACATTTGGTTTTAAATAAACTCTTTCTCAAAACATATTCTTCATCAAATTTTTCATTCCACAAGATCCTTCTTAACATTAGGTTCTCACCAATTTGAGGTTCATTAGGTGTTTTAGAAACTTTTTCACAAGCCAAGGTGTTTTTGCTACTATCTCCAATCTTCTTTCTATAATTAGTACATTTAATAGCTCTATTTCCTTCTTCTCCACACTTGAAACAAGTGCCCTTAAACCAAGATATTTCCTCTCTTTCCACTATTATTATTCCCAGAATAACCAGTGTAACTACCTCTAGTGCAACTACCACTTTTTTAGTAGGTTCTTCATTCCATTCTATCTTTCCTTTATCTTGTATTTCATTTTCATATCATCTACTTTCTCCATAGGTTATGCCTCTACTTGTTTGAAATCTTCCACCTCTACCTCATTGTCTTTACTCATGTTTCTTCACCAAACTTTCTTCAGCTTTCAAGGTTTATTGATATGCTTCTTCCACACTGGCGAACTTAACATAGCAAACTTCATCTCGAATTGATGTCCTCAAACCATTTAGTTATTTGCTACCTTTTCAACTTCATCATCCACATGTTTAGATCCAATGTCCAATTTGTAGAACTCCTTAGTATATTTTTTTCACACTCATGTCCTTTTGCCTCAAATTTTGCATCTTCCTCAACAAATTAACTTGGTAATCTCCAAGGAGAGACTTCTTCATTTTTCCAACAAATTTTTCCCATGTCTTGATATTTTATTTTCCTCTCTTTTTTCTCTCAGTTTGTAAATGATCGCAGCAAAGTAGAGCATGACCCTTCAACTTTGTGACTTCTATATTTACCTTATTTTTATCAAGAGTTCCGTCATAATAAAAGTACTTTTCCATCTCAAAGATCCATTCCAATGCATGTATTAGTCTTAATTCTCCCATCATAGAAATAAAATTCAATAAGGGGTCTAGGTATAGCATTCACCTTAGACAAAACTCTCAAAATCCTTTCTTCATTTTGTTCAACCTTGGGTTCAGGATTAAGATTAGGTGTTGCTTCATCATTATCACTAACATCTTCAATATGTACACCTCTTCTCTTGGTTATTTGAACAACTTCAAATCTCATTGCAATCTACCTCAACATGTCCATTATAGCATTATTAGAGTTTCCTCTACCTCAAACCATCTTGACAATAGTTCCTACAAGATCATAACCTTCTACAAGTTATAGGTCATATTTCAAATCGAACACCCTAAAACTAATCCAAACAAGGTTCTCGATGATCTAATCCACAAGAAATAACTCTTATATGATACTACCTTATGCAATTTATAGGTTGAATAAGGTGGAAAAAATCCAAATTAAACCTCCTAACACCCCTTGCTAAGAGTTATCTACAAAAGCTTTAATCAAAAAATCAACAAGGAATGAGAGGCCATAAGTAGCATTTCAACAAGTGTAATCATTTCACTTCACATATACAAGAAAAACATGTCTAGTTGTGAGGCCTTCCAGATTTTGGCCTTATAGAAATAAAATTACAAAGTCATTTTCTAAGCTCACATCTTCTATCTTCTTCTTTCTAAGATCTCTAAGGTATGCCTCTCCTTCATCTAACCAAGATTATTTTATATGCAACTAAGCCACAAGTTTGCAATTTAGGCCTTGAATTACATTATAGGTCTAGTCTTGGAAGAGTAAACCAAATCCCAAGCAAAGGACAACATAAGATCATGTGCTCTTAGAAATAGGTCCAAAGAGAGATTAGGAGTTGGCTCCCAACTACACAAGATGCCACATTAGCATAGAAGAAAACTAAAGGAAAAAAGGCTATAAAGAATGGTATAGATTTTGAAAAATATGAAACATTAGAATATGCACACTTAGGACAAGGATCTAGGATAGATCCTTGACATGATATCAACTGTGCACAACTTGAAACCAAAAGAAGAAATGACTACTCCACAAATAGAAGAATGTTAGGGAAAATAAGAAATATTTTTTGGTTGATGCAAAATTTCTCAAAGACCCAAGATTATCTTGCATCACTTTGGGATCCCAAAATAGGTCTTGAATCCCCAAAATTAGGCATAGAGTCTAAGATATAACCATTTTAGTGTAGAGAGAAAATTCCAAGTGGATAGAAGGTGACAAGGCATGACATAGGAGGATAGATCACACCTAAATATTAACACCATGAAAATAGGAGCTTTAAAGAGGATCTATTAGGTTATACCCCAATTCTACCTAGGAGAAGGGATTGAAAAGGGAAAAAAGAAGGAAAGGTGTAAGGAGATTGATGATCTCACATTAAATAGTTGAACTAAACCTTCATTAAATTGTTGTGCATCCAATTTAAGATGGTATTTAAAGATTATTTTAGGGATAGGATCATTATGTGGTGTATACATTAATATTGGTTTGTTGGTTTCATTTGTGACTAATCTTACACTAATGTATTTAATTTTCCAATGATCTCCTATGTAATTTTTCATATACTCTTATATAGTTTCTCTTTATTCCTTGTATATATTTTTTTCTATACTTTGGAATATAGATAAATATTTCATCATTCTTTTTCATGTGGTATAAGAGGCCTTGAATTTCTTTTATTCTTGTAACTAGGAAATAGTCATTTATCGGGAATTAGGAGTTAAGACATGGATTGTGCATGATATATTTGTTTGGGATTTACTAGACACAAGTTCTTTTATCCATTTTGAGATTGAGTTTAATGTTGATGCATACCAAAGAAGGATCTTATGAAATTAAAAATTATTAATCATTGGCTTTGTCTGAATGTTATTCATGATGCATACCAAAGGATAGTAACCAGATTCATGGATAGAATGGACACAATAGTGATTAATATGGTAGGGGGCAATAGATATTATTTTCTAAATTGACATTTCATTAAACAAATGTTTTTGTTTTGATTATTACACTTAGAAATCTAAACATAATAAATGAATAAGAATTCAAGGAAAACAGTATGTGGAAAAGAAAACTTATGTTTCTAGATGTAAGTAAATTGATGGATTAAAATAGCATAGATGATAAAAATTCTATTATTTATATTGATCTTTGAGAAATTAGAGTTTACCATATAGATTTTAGTTAATCATCTACAATTTTTTGGGATAATTTAAATAAATTGTTTAGAAAAAAAGTTTTCAATGCAAAGTCTTCAATTGTTTAGGTTCTAAACGATAGATAGAATCACAATCTCAAATCATACAATAGATTTGAGATCAATTATTAGGTAACTAGTAGAGGTTAACACTCTAATAAATTTTCATGATGGCAAGGTTATCCTGTTAAAAAAATACCTTTAGAATACAATAATACATGATTTTTACACTCAATCAAATCACTTCACAAACTCTAAAATATATGATTTCAACTCGTCATCAGAGAAAAATAGGATGAAGCAAGATATAAAAGAATATTTTTAATTAGATAAAGAACTATATGTTAGAGTAAAAGATTGATTTCATTTCATTTATTAAATTACCTCTAATCCCTTCTTAATATTTCCCTTTATGCACCTTGCATTTACATTTAATAATTATTTAGTAATTATTAAATGGATTTTACCTCTTAGGGTTTCCCTTTTAGGTTTTTCAATCTCCTTCTATAAGGATTGATCTTTCGTAATTATCTATCATCTTTTGAGTTTGATAATATAGTTCTCATATTTTTAGAGCAAAACCCTTGCCTTTTCTTTTCTTTTTCTTCTCTTTGACAAGCTATTGCATGCAAGTGTGATTAAGGTTTTGTAGATTTGTATTGCTCAAATTCTTCATGGTATTAGAGTCTAACCTATTGTAACCTGTTCAGTATTTGGAGAAAAAAAGAATGAGGTTTTGACTAAATAGATATGACATTTTTTGGGTATTTAATGTGAAAATAGGGGGTTCTCTCATTTTTAGAGCACTTTGAAACCAAATAGACCTCAGAATTGAAATCAAAAGGCGTCAAAACCCCTAATTTTATATAAAATTTGTCAAACTTGGACACAATTGAAATTGGAGGCAAAATAATATTGCTTCTAGATCGTGAACATTTCTTGATGCAGCAATTTTCTAATTTTTGGCATGCAAATCAAAAAAATTTGGCTTAAAAATTGAGATTTTTTTAGCATGTTAGAGTAAAAGATTCATTTCATTTCACTTATTAAATTACCTTTACCCCATTCTTAAGATTTCCCTTTATGCACATTGCATTTCCATTTAATAATTAATTAGTAATTATTAAATGGCTTTTACCTCTTAGGGTTTCCCTTTTAGGTTTTTTGATCTCCTTCTATAAGGATTGATATTTTGTAAGTATCTATCATCTTTTCAGTCTAATAATATAGTTCTCATATTTTTAGAGCAAAACCCTTGCCTCTTCTTTACTTTTTCTTCTTTGTGACAGGTTCTTGCATGCAAGTGTTCTTCCGGTTTTGTGGATTTGTTATTGCTCAAATCCTTTACCATATTCACAAAGTAATAAAAAGTTGTTAGGTAAAAACAAAAGAGACAATACAAGTCTTTATTATCAAAAAAATGGAGAAATAATAAAGTTTTGTAAACTTAGGCCAATGATCATCTTAAATAGAATCTCATTGATGAACTAGATGTAGGAATCTTTTTTTCATTATGGAAGAGGATACATATTATGATAAAGAATTCAATAATTATTCTCATTCTCCTCTTAATTACATATTTTCTCTTTGAGCCTCATACTTGGACATTGTATGCACTAGAAGGAGGAAATTCTACTATCAAGATCAATTATCACTTTGAGATGGTACTTCTATGAGAAGAATTTTGGCTTTTCTTTTATGTATTTAAAAAAAACAATTGTGTCAATGTTGATAAATTTGAAGAGCACATGAATTGTATAGATTCAATTTGGAGACAGGTTTAGGGTGTGGTGAAGTGCTCAAGTATGGATGCTTGTCCAAAGAGTTAACAAGATTTTGATCAAGAATTGTCACCCTTACAATTAAGGGACAACTTGGAGAATTTCATCTAGTATAAAATTCTATGTTTGTAATCTAAGAGTTTAGGACCAAGAGCTCAATGATTGAGCTTAGGAAAACACCTTTATGAGATTCAAAAGCAAACTTGGGGAGATCCACTTTACTTAAGATTTTGGGATTCCAAAAAATATTTTCTCAAAAATAAATATTCATTTATGTAATCAAAATTATTTATTTACGAAGCCTTCAGACAAACCTTTTGATTCATATTAAGAAAATACTTGTAAAAGGAATAAAAATATATATATTTTAAAACAAACATGTATTTTCATTTTTGAAAGTTTTTATGGAAGAAATGAAAATAGTACAAGTCCATTTAAATCTTTTTTTTCCGTTACTTTTACCTCAATTTCATCCATTCAAAATTTTTAACCTTTAAACTAAGGCACTTAATTATGTGCCTAATTAAGGTTTATAAAATTTTCACCTTCATTCAAGATTAAAAAAATGTGATCCCAATTTTAGGAATAATTATTGTGGAATCACCTAGCTATATCCAATAGATTAAAAAATCTCCTTCTTTTTCTATCAAATAGAGTAGTAAGGAGGTTTTGCATAAGGTAAATAAGGCATTATGAATATAGTTATGATTCGTGACTTTAAGAGAACTTATTTATGATATCAAGAGGAAGATAAGGCTTATGGAATAAGATGCATATGATAGATTTAACTAGAATTACTTGAATACATGTCATCAAATATGAAGTTTACATTTTCTTGAAGCGCTTTGACCAAAATCTAAGGTTTTTAGTCTAGTTTCTTTGTGACGATTGATGGAATCATATCCTATAATTTTCTATTATTACATGGTTAGATCAATTGGTAATAATATCATGTATTTGAAAGCCAAATGATCCCTAAAGATTTATTCACTTCATAAGAAAATATTTTGCTCACCAAGAAATTATTGATGTTTTTATTTTTGTTATGTGTTATGTCATGTCTAGGAGTGTAGAATTCTCAAGGGGTTTCATAGTGATTATGAGCATGGCTTGGGTTAAAATATTAATGGAGATAAATTTATAGTATTTTTCTTTGACGGTAATTTCTAGGAATCAAATTTTTTCTATAGACACATGTATTTTAAGAGAAAATAAATTCAAAGTTCTACCTAGTTTTCTTATATTCTCGTGGAAATATAACTAGGTTCTGGAAAGAAAGGTAGATATAACAACAATATATGACTAAATAAACTATTAATAAATGTACATATATGACCAATTTTGATCACGTGACAATTGGTAGTTTATTGTCAGTCATTAATATCAAAACCAAATTTATGACTAAACTATTTTAATCATTAACTTGGTCATTCATTTGGTTGTTGGTTCTTATTAAATAGTAGTTTGTTTGGTGGTTTATTTGGTAGTTTATTATTATTAAATACTAGTTTATTTGGTAGTATATTTGATGGTATATTTGATATTATATTCGGTACTATATTTGGAAGTATATTTGGTAGTTGATTTGGTAGTTGATTTCGTAGTATAGTTGGCAGTTAATTTGGTAGTATATTTGGTAGTTGATGTGGTAGTATATTTGGTAATTGATTTGGTGGTCAAATTGGTAGTTGATTTGGTAGCATGGTAGTTGACTTAGTAGTCAAAATGGTAGTATATTTAGTAGTTGATGTGGTACTTGATTTGGTAGTTCACTAGTCATTTATTTGATAGTTAATTTGGTTATTTATTTGTTCATTTCCATTAATTAGTACTAAATATAGTTATGAAATGAACAATTTATTCATTACCATAATTTTTAAAATACAACCAAAAATATGATATTAGAGTTGAACTAAAACATTAAAGAAAATAAAATATTATACATCAACAACACTAAAATTAAAAGATTGATTTAATAACATCAAAAAAAAGGTAACTTGGGATAAAAAAATTAATGCAAATATATATAAGTTATTAAATTTCAAAATTGTCTAAAGAGTATACAACTAAATATGATAAGAAGTGTCAAAATTATTTAAGAGTTTCCAACTCTTCCAAGTTCACCTCAATAATTGAAATATTTAAACAACACACAAAATACAACAATATAAAGTAATGAGGAAAATTTTCTAAAAAATAACACATTGATCAACTATGTCATTTTCCCCAAATACTTGAGTGGCTACTGTGTGAATGTTCCATCTTTCCCTTTGTGATGAACAACTCCTATTTTATCTTCATAAGTAGGCAGTACATTGCTTGTGACATTTATAATGTTTACATTGGAATCTCCAGTTCCATTCAAGTTTTCTCCATGTAAAATAGACAAGGAGTGAATAATCCCAATACTAGAAACATGACCATCATATGGACCCAAAACTTTAACTTTATCCTCTTCTTTGATTTTATTAAAACATTTTTGCAAAAAAAAAAAAAAAATCATATTAGACTACATAGGTAGTGAAAGGCCAAAATATAAAATACAATTTGAATGTAATACTTATGATAGCGATTCATTTTTTATTTCTAAAGGTCAAATATTCTTGTAAAAATCAAGGACTCACAAAATGTTAAATAAATTGATAATAGAATTTTATATTACGTGTACCTTTCTCTAGTATAATTTTCTATGATTTTTAACATTTTAGTCATTTTCTTACTATCAATATCTTGGTATAATGCCTATAGCCAAGGGGATGGGGAGTCTTGAAGTTAGCATGATGCTAATTGTAATGAACAATTGTTGGTGGACTATAGAAGTGCTCTAGAAAATAATGATGCTACATTGGCCCAACACAAGTTCTCAAATTCATCCAAATTGCATGCATTGGTCCATCTTCAAGTGAATATAGTGACAGAGGTGTTGTGCATTCATTTTGCATGAGGTCAATGGCAGGAATCCATTGCGTAATTCCTCTCTTGAAAAGAAAATCTTTTTAAGGATCCACTCCAAGGTTCAGTATTTGTCTTGCGACGTACCAAAATCCACTTAGTAGAAGATAAATGTGAGTGTTCACAAGGAGGCTTTTGCTGGTTCTAAAACTCTTTTATCTCAGAATCGAAGTAAATCTGTCTACTGTCTCAAAATATCACACCAAAAGAACAATATTTTTGTATTTTCTATTTTTCAATGAATGCAACTCTAACAATGCAGCTACTATGAGGTCCTATTGTAACAAGGGGTTAGCAAAGAAAATAATGAAACTGAAATAAAAATAATGTGAAATCAAATGACTTGAAATTGAAATTCATAAATGGACATAAGCTAAAGAACACAACATGCTGCGAGTTAAACCTTCGAAGAAATCGGTAGGAAACCAATGAAAACAGGAGTAGCGCTTCCTAGAATCCACTGATGCAATCGTCAATGAGAATCTTTAACAAATTGAATGATGTTTCACTCTTCATCAAATTGCAAGGCCATGAAAAGTGCACTCATGCGAGACAAAAAGCTATGTAGACACAAATTGGGTGATCTCTTCTCAAACTCGTTATGTCAGCAGAATTCATATATCTATAGCAAACACCAAAACTAAAAGATTGCACAACTAGAAAAAACACAATAAACCTTTTTCTCAATCACAATCTCATGAATAAAATCCACAAAACAATGACACATTCAGGCAAGAATAACTACACTCTGAATGCTAGCACCAAAAGCATAATTTTATTGCATAATTGTAAGGAAACTTAGGTGCGGAAACAGCTTCCTACACTAATCTCATAAGGAAAATATGATGCAAATCCTATTAAAATCTTCTACACTTACAGATTCAATATCATGTAAACAACAATATTGCAGCCAACCATGCATACAGAAAATAGACAGAAAAAGGAACACATAACACAAGAATTTGCCGGTGGGGAAAAACCTTTCGGTAAAACAACCCCACCCCTTTAGAACCGTTTTAGTCATGATCTCCTTACACACAATTCAAGATGTCGACACATCAACGTTATTTGCAAGAAATACATTTTACAAAACAAATAATAAGAATAGGAATTATACAAGGTTGAGACACCTTATTCCTAACAATAATAACAGCGGCCTTGAATACATATTACAATAGGGTATTTATAAGAAATCGTCTCCTCAATTTGTGTTGAGAGTGAGAGATATATTCATGCAATAAGATGCTTCTAAACTAATAAAACAAACTAATTATATACAAACTACCTATCTAACTGGTGCTTAGTAGGACTTCATCCATTTTATATTTGTTAATTGGATGCATGAGCCATTACATGTTAAAAACCAAAGAAATTATGAGAGAAAAGCATGCAAAAGCTCCGAGTTGAAGTGGAAGTGTCTGGAGATGCCAAAATTAGAAGTTGATCCTTCACAAAGCATTAGTTGGAGCTAAATTGCTGTCAGAATGCATTTTTGATGCATGGAAAGCTCCATTTTTGGAACTAACAGTTAACTATCGGTATAGCTCTAGAATTGCAGAGCTGCAAAGTTGCTAACTTGCGTATTTGTGAAGCTACAGACCTGCAGACCTAGATAGCTATGGAGCTGTGGAGCTGCGAACCTCGACTGGGTGAAAAAATCTCAAAATTTCACTAAGTGTCAAAACTGAAATTCTGGCATCTGGGTTTTGTTCTTCTTCATCCCGAAGGTATATTTGGATGTTTGCCCTTGAATTTCTCTATAATCTCATTGATTTTGGCCACATCCGGAAAATCTAAAGCCTCATATTTGTCCTTGACCTTTTGTCTGTAATTGTCTACCTTAATTCGAGTATCAGCAAAATCCCCAAGTTTGGTATCCAATTCCAACAATGCTTCCTCAATTTTGAAGGCCTGTCGGATGTCCTCCTCATCATCAACTTCCACAAAAATCTTCTTAAAATTCTTGAATACATCTATAGGTAGCAATCTCTCGCGTTCCTCATCTTCAAAAATATCCAAACATGCATCACTATAGTGCCTCTCTACTTCCAAAATTTTCTCTCGAGCTTGATCGTTGAGTTGATGAATTTCATCATGTAATGTTTCCATTACTTTATTGCTATCTAGTATCTTTTCTATCTAGTCATCAATAATATCTAATTCATCTCCCGTATATACATCAATCAACACTCGGTACCTTTGCCCCTTTATGGCTTGTAGAGTTTGTAAATCTTTGCTCTAGGCCTATACTTCATCAAAAATGCTGAAGTCCTACTTCAAAATTGCCACCATTTTATTCACATTTTCTTGAGTAACATGCAACATCTTCAAGTTTTCTGTGATAATCATGACTCCTTTCTCTTCAAAACTTTCCCACCATTGCTAACAGGCGCTCAAACATGGATCCATGTGGACTACTCCCCCTTCTCTAAGAACAATATTCAAGGTCTCCTCAGGGCACTTAGGATCAAGAGGACCAATGACTTCGGCCAAATATCCCTTTAGGATCTCAACCTGCCTTCGAAGTGCTTGGATTTCCATCTCATCCTCCCCCATGTTCTTCATAATTTCCTTAATTCCCATGGTCACCATTAATTGGGATGCATCTTGTGTGGGTTTTCGCAACAAAACATTTTTCAATTCATAATCCTTAGGACCAAGGCTTTCTACGTTTGTATCCCCAGGAGGAACAACTGCTTGTGCAAACAATTTTAGGCTATTCTGTGCAACTGTAACAAATGCCAATGGTATTGCCTCACATGACGGGGACTCAGGTTTATTCAAAATTTCCACAATCTCATAAATGTCATCCTCTGAAGCTTAGAATATAGGTCTGGCACTTCTTATCACTTCCTTTTGTAGCCACCTTGGAGTGTGTTTAGCTGGAGGTCTTCTTATTGAAGATGAGGGAGTATGTTCTACAACTTCTTGCCCCTTATTGCTCTTCCTCGAAGTTGTTTCTATCTATGAGGGCTCTCCTTCTATTTTCTTGATCTTAATGGACCCGATAGCCTGCACCTCAGTGTCTTGGTTAGGTGATTGAGAAAAATTGACTATTTGTCCCTCCTTTGACACTTCATCGGTTGCCCTTTGTTCTGGTATGGGATCATGTGGAAAAGGCTGCTTGAGCATGCAAGACTACAATCTCAGGTATGGGATCAAGTGGAAAAGGCTGCTTGATCCATTCCTTCGTCATTCTAATCACATGTCTTGCTTGATGATCGATATCATCACCCTCCTCCTTGTCAACTTCTGCATTCATAATGGGTCTTTCTCTGATTTTGTCTAAGTTGAATAGGGGGTCCAATAGCTCCTTATAATCTTGTTGGCTTATTTCCTCTGGAATATTGAGATTGAGGGTCTTCTCTTCCAGGTACAAAGTCATCCTACAATAATCTCATATGAGGATATTGTAGTCATTTGTTGCATTCATCCAATGATCTTTAATAGCATCTTCATGATGAAACTCTTTACCTGCCATACTCTCCACCTTCCTGACATTATCAAAATGTATCCTAGGGGAATTGTACTCCTCAAGGGGATAATTCTCCCATTCCCACTCAAAAGTCAAAATGTCTTGCTTCCACTTTACCTAGTATGGTCCAATGATGAGAGGCCATGTCCAACAAGGTCTTATATGTCTTTTCACCCTCTCATATGCTGATTCAATTTACCGAGAAATCTCCAGTAGCACTAGTTTGTCACTTAGATATTTGGGGAGCTTCTTGGGATTGATAGTGGCACCACCTACCCGCAGGGATGTGAATGTCTTAAACTAAATGAAATAGGCCCTGAGATTTGTTATCTGTGCTTTTGCTTCATTAGATAGCCTCTTTTCATAATCTCCTTCAATGAATTGAATGATCACAAAAATGAACACATCATTCACGATTCTATATTCCTTGCTTTGAGCAGATAGTTTCTTCTTCACCAGTTGAGGGTAGACTATGTAAGGCCAGGCATTGGGATCCTACATACTACCTCTTCTATACAACCCAAGGTAGTCTGTTGCTCTCTCTACAAGAAAGTATACTATGTAGGACGTCATATAAAACTTCTTCTTATCCTTTACCATCCTCAATTGCTCACACAAGTTTTTACTAAGTGTGGTGGCCCAGTCCAATGGTATCTTTGATGTTTTGATGGTTTCAATGAAGTTGATCATGAAGGTATGGAGGTGGCTTGCTATAGATAAACCCATGACTCTACTCAAAAGGATGATGGAGTAACCAATATCCTCCTTCACATATCCTCGAGTCATATCCACTTTGCCTGTTATCCTTCCTTGAGGAGGCCCCTCAATGAGATAAGATGATTGGATGATATCCATCACCTGCTTCATATGTTCCTTGTACCATCTCTCTGCTGATTCGTAGGAGAGTCTAATGAATTGATCCACTCTTGGGAGATGGAAGACCCTCTCAATCTTGTCAGGTCAAAAATCAAGGACCACTTCTCCTATCACACTTTTCACCACTCTCTCTTTAGAAACAAAATGTTGCACCAATGTCATTACTAGTTCTGCTGATTGCACTGATATGGGATGTGATGCTACATTCACCAACCTAGAACTTATCAAGGACGAAACTAGATCTGATCTCTTGGTTGTTTTATTATAGTTTTCAAGAATTCCCCTAAGTTAGTGTGTCCCAGGTCAGTATCTCAGATCTCAGCATAATCATTGTGAAATTTTGATTTGGATGGTACGCCTTGGAACTTGAAGACTATAGGCTTGGGTACTACTCCAAATGTGGACACCATTTGATTACCTGCACGACACAAGAAAAATTGTTATTAGTTCAAAGATAAAATGTAAAAACTATTAAATTAAAATAAGCATAAGAAAAAGAAAATCCCCTTTGGGTATTTTTAATATTTTATTTATTTTAATTTATAAATTTTTTTTTGACTCTAATATTTCTGACACTAATACTAATTTGTTCTCTCAACTCTCGAATTGTGAGTTTGGGAGTTAAAAAAAGTAGGGGGTCCCCATTCCTAGTGAGGAATGGGGTGTGTGTTGTGGACACCACAACAAGAGAAAATTTATTTTATTTAATTATTTTAGTGCTAAAATTTTTCACATTATATTTGGGTAGTGAGAGCTTCAAATTGGGATGGATTCTCATTTCACCAAATAAGAACCCCCTTATGCTCATTATTCTAGAAATAAGAAAACAATTACATACTATCACATTGTTATCTTCTTAGGGGTGGCTAGTTAGGTTTGGCCAAGTGCTCAATACACTTATTGTGAGGCTAATGGTGCTTCTAGATGGATTTCCATGATGTGGAATCTTGATAAGGCATTAGGAGTGGTTATCTCTGCCCGCACCTTTTTTTTTGCCACCAAATTCACCAACCAAATTGTTAGCTAGATTATTTTAAAATTTTATGCCCCTAATACCCATAATGGTAGGCTTGATGTTTGGGATGAGGCCACCACTATGGTTGAGTCCATAAGACTAGGAAATATCTTAATTATGGGGGATTTGAACACCCCTTTGCGCCCCTTAGAGAAGATGGGGGACAGGAGGATTCCTTGGATAGTATGTAGGATCTGGAGGACTTTCTAAGAAGAAATGATCTGATAGATATTGATCTCTAGGGTTTAGCATTCACCTGGTCTAACAATAGACTTGGGAAATACTTGATCCAGGTCAGGCTTGACAGTGCCCTCATCTCTGCTAGATGGAACATTCTTCAACATAATAACCTAAAGGTTTACCTAGGACCATATTAGACCATTCCATGCTACTTTTCTCCTAGACATAAAATTTAACCAAATGGAGGCCTTTTAGATATGAGATTATGTGGCACTTGCATAATGATTTTAAAGAGTGGATTGCACATTGGTAGAATGACCCAGTGGAAGGTACGATCATGTTCTAAATTTCCAAAAAACTAGAGATAATTCACAACGAGGTTAAGAATTGGTAGAAATCATCATTTGGGAGCTTAACCAAAGAAAAGAAGGATACAGAAAATAAGTTGGTTGAGTTCCAAAATCAAATCACACAAAGTGGAACTTAGGTGGTGCAACAATAGGAGGAGAGGGAGTGTCGATAAAAATGGAACTCCTTCCTGAATAAGGAGGAAGTCTTTTGGAAATAGAGATCTAGGGTCCAATGGTTAGAGGAGGGAGACAAAAATATGGCATTCTTCCATAGATCTGCCTCAAGGAGAAAAAAGTAAAACACTATAAACATGTTAGAGGATGATAATAACTAGGAGGTCACTGAAATGGACCAAATAGAAGAAAGAGCCAACTCCTATTTCTAGGAAATGTATAACCCCCATTGGCTCAAGTTGACAGTAACCTATAGATTGATATCCTATGAACATTTCAACTAGTGATTACTAACTAAATGAATGAGGGGATTATGTTTAACATCAAAGAGGAATAAATTAGAGGGGTTCTCTTCAGTATGAAATTGTACAAAGGCCCCAGCCTCGATGAGTTCCTCCCTACCTTCTTCCAAGAATTCTAGGACATTGTTAAGTATGATGTTATTCATGATGTTGGGGACTTTTTCAAAATAGGGAAGCTATTGAAGGAACTCAATCAAACCTTCATTTTTCTCATCCCTAAGACTGAGGACCCCCGAAGGATGGAGGACTTTAGACCTATTAGTCTTTGTAACACTATCTACAAGATCTTTGCTAAAGTTATGGTGAATCCCTTCAAACCCCTCCTGGACAAATTCATTAGTCTTCATCAAAATGGCTTTGTTCCTAGGAGACAGATTCTTGACATTATCATAACTACCCACAAGGTGATACATTCTATGGATAAAACTAAAAAACTAGGTATGACCCTTAAACTAGATATATCTAAAGCCTATAATAAGGTTAGACATGATTTCCTATTTGCTATTCTCGTCAAAATTGGATTTAATGAGAAGGTTCTAAAAATTATAAAGAATGATGTGACTTTTGTTAATTTCAGTGATTGTTATCAGAAGGTGGATTAATGTAGATAAAATAAGTCCCCTAAGTTATTGTAATCTCTATATTATCTCTTCTAAATTCTTCAAAATTGATCATGTCAGACTTCCCTCACTGAGGTAGTATGGACCAAATTGCTTGAAACCTATAGTGCCAATAGCTCAAAAAGAATTTAACAATTATTTTTGGTTTAAAATATAAGGTGCAAATAAATAAAAAGAGAAAAAGGAACACCCCTAGCAAGGTTGTAATTGTGAAATTTAGTGTGTGGTAATATGATTTCCAATCTTTCCATTAGGACTAAAAGAAAAAATCCCAATCTTGTGAACCATACTTGGTAGAAAAGTGTCAATAACATTATTTTTGTATGAATTTGAAGTCCTAATTTTACAATCAAAATTTAACTTTGGGTCGAGGGAAAGAAAGAAAGAAATCCTCTTTATAGAAAAAAGATTCCTAATTAAAAGATTCTTCCATTGAGAAACCTCAAGGCATGACATGGTGTAGCTTTTATATTGTGTTGTTTAAACCATTCCATTAGATATAATCTGTCCTTCAACAATACAACAGATTAAGCTTTAAAATGGTTAATCAACTTTTTAAAAAGTTAGTCAACTTTTTTATTTAAGCACATTTTTAATGTAAAAATGAACTATTAGTATGTATTATTAAAGTCATTCGATTAAGTATAAACTATCTCTAACCAGTGAGTAGGAATATCTTTTTCTTTAATGCTTCTTCATTGAAGAAGATGAGGTTGTTTAAACTATTATCTTGTGTAGATCAAATGCATTGACCCTAAGATTTACTGTGAATCAGGAATAAAGGTTGTGGTTTTAGATTTCATACAAAACAATCAGATGGATTTTGTGTTGCACTCTCACACTTTCTCAGAGATGGTGCAGCCTACAAAATCATCTAAACTTGTGAAGATGGGTATTGTGGATGCGAAGTACAATGGTGAGTAAATCTCACTATTTTGAAATTTCACCATGTGGGTAACATGAAGTGTTTCAACTTACATTAAATTTTCTTTGGGCTGCAACATGTTCCAACTAAATATATAATTTAAAATATTTTAAAGAGGAATGGGTCTTTTGTAGTGGCATTTTAGACGAGTATGAAATTTTTTCTAGAATGTGTGAATAGTAATATTGTTATTAAGATTTAACTGTGTAGTTTTTGAATCAAATTCAATAATCTATGTTTCATGTGTAGTATTTTATAAGAATATATTATTCATGAAAATGAATATAACATTTAGCATTTATTGCATCCAAGTGATGTTCACAGAGGTGAAGCACGAGGAATTATTGGGTCACCCATCTTAATGCTACTCAAGCTAACCTATGTATAACTATATAGTTTTCTCCAAGGATAAACCCATTTTTCTTTCTTGCAAATTAGATCGAAATAAAAATGGGCTTAACCTTGAAACAAACTTTGTGGTTAGGCACACTTGATATGGGCCAGTATTAGTGGAATGGATGACTTCTAAAATTCTTTCCCCAATGTTTTACCTCTGTAGGCATCACCTATTCATTCATTTTTATAAGAGAAGTTCTTGTAAATCATTATTCATAAAACATAGATCAATGAATTTTGATGAAAAAACTACACAAACCAATATCACAATAACCCTTTATTTTATAAATATTAGGCCCTAATTAACCTCTTTCTTCATTTACATCATATCTCCCTACTCCCCCTTCTAAATTTATTCCATCTCCCTCCCCTTCTAACCATTGCTTCTACCTAGATTTACCATATATATCTTAGCCTCATGTCTCTTAGTCTCCTAAATATATACATACATCTCTCCAACTATAATATATCTCTCTCTCTCTCTCTCTCTCTCTCTCTCTCTCATAACATCTTCCCCCCAATTATCCTCTATATTTACCTAATGTCTCACACCCCCATCTCTCATGTCTGTTTATCTCTAACAAAATATGTCTCTTTTTTCTTAATTTCAAATTGTAAAGCGATGTGTTTATGAAAAAACATCTCTGTGACAAATAACTCATCACATATAGGTTCATAGACAAG
The DNA here is from genome assembly GCA_028749045.1 of Cupressus sempervirens. Lineage (NCBI taxonomy): Eukaryota > Viridiplantae > Streptophyta > Pinopsida > Cupressales > Cupressaceae > Cupressus > Cupressus sempervirens. Next base: position 683,016,752 of record CM053784.1, on the reverse strand, counting down.
TGTCATAATAAGTGAATTATTAAGAAAAATATAAGCATGTGTGTAAATGGATATGATAGACTAGTTGTATATGATAGTGCATTTTAAAGTGATAGAAGACTAGGGTAATTATTCCTATGGAAAGCTTAGTAATTTAGGCATCAATTTGAGGGTTATAAATCAAACTCATGTTTAAGTGCGAACATTGCAACTTAATACATTTTTTTCATATTTAAAGGTAGCAAAACTATGATCATAAATAGTGAAATCAATAGAAGAGAAGAATATCAATAGTGAGACATTTGATTTGGTTCAATAAGATTGTTTTCCAATTGAGTCAGTGTAAGAATAATCAAGGATAATTTTGTATGGGAGGGAAAAAACACTAAACTAAGACCTAGGTGAGCATGAAATTGTGTGTGCATACAATTTACGATGCTACATTTAGCCCCTCTTTCCTGTGAGTATGAACTTCCATTCATACTTTCAATAAAGGAGAATCATTTTTTTTCAATGTATTAAAGAGACAAGAATCAAGAAGCCCCCAAATGACTTAGGATCTTATGATTCTTCTAACAAGAAAAAGGAGCAATAGGTAAATAGAAATGGAGAAGAAAGTATGACTATTCTAGCCTAGTAAGACTAAGTTTACTATGAGCCATGTAGAAAGTTTGGTGCAAAGAAAAACCAAACAAAGCATTATTGTAATGAAATTTACCAAGAAGAGATTGCAAGAAAAATATACATTTTTCCAAGCAAGTTAAAAAATTATGCGCAAGATTTTGTTGTGTTGTGTGCATAAAGTGTAACAAATAGTATATTGGATGCCCTACATTAATAGGATTTCATATGACTTCCTAGGAGAAATAGTTTTATGCTAGTATACAACCATCCAAAAGATAAGTATGAGCTACCAAAACATTATACTTTCAAGTAAGGAAAAAATCAAGGGTGATGGAGCACATGAAAAAACACAGAGAATATAAGTGATCCACTAAGTAACTCATGTGAATTTGATAGCTTCTAGATATCAATTATAATTGCATTAAATTCAACCTAATCCCCTAAAGGTAGTAGAACTATGAGCACAGTGGAAGAAGATCACATAAGATAAATGGACAAGAGTCTTTTGGGTCAACATGGTAGACTAGGATGTTGACTAGGAACTGATTATTCCTCTACTCAAGGATTAGTATTAGTGTTGACAGCTACATTCTCTTCTAGAATATTGTTTTATTATCTTGACCTAGGGATGTCTAAGTTGAAATGGAACAACACTTTATATGCACTAAACACCCTAGTTGGACATGGAATCTATCCTAAGGATTATCTTGCCTAAATTAAAATGATTTGGAAAGAAATTCTAATCCTACTACTGTAATATAAATAAATCTTAGTTGTAGGGATAGAAAATCCTACCCCAAGTGGTTGTAGGAACACAAAAAAACTTTATAGGTTTGTCTACTACATGAACATTCACATTAATATGCTAATAAAATAAGAACCAAAAAAGAGGAACAGTTAATCTAGTTGGTCGAATTGAAAGAAAGGAAACTCCCTAATTGGGCCCCCTTAGGTAGTTTCTTATGAATGTAACATATTAAAAAATAAAGCTCAAAAAATCTTTAATGGTATAAAATTGCATGTACATGATACCCTTCACTAAAATGAGACTGACAGGGAGGTTGGATGAACAAATCACAAGTTCATGCTCTTAGTCTTCTTGGAAGACTTCTAGGGTTTCTTCACCACACCACTTGTCACCTATAGGACCTTTATTTTCTAAGGATCCCTTGGTCTTTCTATCCAACCCAACTACCAAGAAAGACTCACCAATCAAATCAAAACTTGATGCATTCTCACTCCACTAACCATAGCCCTTAAACCTCCTTATAGGCTCTTTAACCTCCAAATCTTGAACTTAGCCTTGTAAAGGTGTGGAGGTATCTCAAATTACTTCAATTCAACCAACTAGGGGTGTTAAGAGTCCCACTTGGTTCAACTTTTCATCTCATTTCATCAAATTTCTTTATGAATGGGCCTGAAAGGCTACTAGCCTCAATTAGGCCTCCTACTCCGAGAAAATAGGGATTTTATCCCAATCCTTACAAAAAAAACCTATAATTTTTATTAGGATTATTGGATCATATTTTAACCTCTCAAGTATTTTTGGGGCTTCCATATAGTACCTCAATTCAAATTGAGTGAAATTAAGGGTTTTTAGGTTCTTACTAGTTTCTCTACAAGTTAGAAAGATTTAGGATAAAAAATGGATTCGTATGACCTCTCTCTGTTGACCAGATCTTGGAAAGAATCCTATTTTTAATTTCCTAAATGAATTTTGACTCTATCTATTCACCTCTACAAGTTATGTTGCTTGCAATTTGGTCTTCCTTAACTGAACTCACCACATGCTCACCTAGGGAAAGGTATTAAAAATAGATTCCATGCATTTGAGGGCACAATATTATTTAAAATGTATGTACATGGAGTCTAGTCACTATTACCAAGAGGCCATTCAGAATGGATGGTGGGAAAGTGAGTTAGAACCCCATCTTTCCCAACTGCCTGGGTAGAACCAGTCACAGGGCCAAAACAAGAATATTTACTAAAGGAAAGAAAATATGCACAAAATTCCTAACTAATACCACACATAATCAAGAAAAAATCTAAGCTACTCACAACAGGTGTTATAGTACCAACTTTAATCCTCTAACTACCCACTATCATGGAAAATACACAGAAAATGCTCAAAAATCACTTACAATGCAAATATTCAAAACTTCTCTCCATACAATGCGTGTCCAACCCAACAATCTATCAAGTATTATCTTATGTATGGTGGTTAGGCATTTAATTACCACTTAGGGCTCCTTTTCATCTATTTGCAGCACTTGGACAATGTTGTCCAAGCAGTTTTTAAAAGTTGCAAAGTTGCACAATGCAACTTTTAAATCTTTTGGCAAGTTTTTGGATAACTTAACTAAATGAGCCCCAATGCTTCTTAAACCTCACCAAAGAGCATAACTATGGTAGAAACATTATTCTAACCCATCCCTGACCCTACTAACCTCATACTAGCATCATCCTTAGCATTGTACAAATCAGGTTGTATCACTAGTTGAAGCCAATTCTCATTTATTTCCAAACCGTTCCTTATATATCTCTTGACTCTTCTAGTCGTAGCTTGAAGGTTACTAGGAGAATGAGACTCTTTCCTTTGTAGACATATTTTCATGTCTTCCCACTAAGCTTTGCTTTGAACTAAAAACAATGAAGGTTTAAATTTACAATCATATGGTACTAATCAAATACTTGCCTTCTAAGAGGTTCTATGTGTGGTTTGGCCGACTAATTAGCCCATAATTTTTTCCAATTAAAATATATCCTCTACTCTTTCAATAATTCATTCCTAACTAGAAGATGATTGGTGGCCTTTGCGTATTTAAAGTATCAAATTCCTTGCCTTTAGTGATGTCATTTTGGATCCATGAGATCAAAGCACTAATATGGACATCACCTACATAACATAGGAGATTCCATTTAGTATCTTGTGCAACAAAAAGGTTATGTAGGTAAAATTCAAAAAGTAATTGTTTAATGTGATCAGTTGAATCTCAATATGTTTCATAAAACTCATAATGAGTTTTCAATGAGGGATTTTTCTGTTGCGATAACCTTATCATTTGAAAATTTAAATAAAACTCTTTATGGTACATTGCATATACTAGAGATGGTGATATACATTCAAGTATTTATGAAACTAACTTGATTACCTGATCAAGCTTGTCTTTGAGATTAGAAATTTCCACATCTTTATTGTTGCTTTCCTTCTTTAGTTTCCTAATCTACATATTTTATGATTTTTTTTGATCAACCATCTCTGTATCACACTCCATCCCTACAACTAATAAAGCTAGTTACATGAAGAGAGATTATGATATTATCTCTCTTTTCTCCTTCCTATATTTCTTCCTAGCCATGTGTTTCTACTTGTGCCCCAGAGACTACTACATCTTCTTCCTGAATTGCTTCAAATCCACCAACATTCTCAAGTCACATATCAGCCTCAACAATATTATCATTTAGTCCATGCTTCCTTGGGAAGTTTAGGGACCACATGCACCAGTTTAGCAATAGGTGGTTATCTATCAAGTGGCACTTAAGGTTCTTGTACCACAAGAAGAGGTTGTTCCTCATTTAATATTTTATTATTCTCAAGACCATTTCATGTGTCTCTCGACTCCTCTTGCATAAAATTTTCATCTTCAATCAATACTTCCCCCTCCTATAGAGGCTTTTTTGGAAATTTCCCCTAAAATACTTCCTATATTTTTTCTATTGTTTCTTCCTACATTTTTTATTGAGTTTGTTCCAAATTATTACTTCTATCTCAATAAAAATTTCTATTATTATAACTTCTGGCATCTCCTAGATTCCTTCCTCTATAGCCTATTGTGTTTATCTCATTGATTCTTTGCCAAAAACCATTTGTTTCTCAGTAGGTAATTGTTTTTCTACTATGGTTGATACTCCTTTTGTAGTTTCATTTTCAAGTTGTTCCATTAATTCTTCCTAAAATTTATCTCTTTCATCCCTCTATTATTCACCTATTAGTTCATCTTATACTTGTGTTGTGATAGCTACCAAATCCCAAGTCCTAACCCTAAAAAGGTATCTTCACTCCCAGGTTGCTCTCTTTCCTCTTGTAATGAATTAATAGAATGTGAGGCAAGGATTTCCAATCTCCTAACTTGAGATAGACGGAATAAGAAATATTGTTGATGAAGGGTGGCTACATGAAGTAGATTCTAAAGGATTGGACTCTATATGCATAGTGGGTCACTCTTGGCTTAGCTAATGTTGAAGCCTAGTACTTCTTATTAGAAAGATAGAAGTTAATTTCTTCTTTATTTATATAGTGGCTATAGGAGTAGAAATTATTTTATGCTCCTTTCATTTATCAATTTTTTGGGTAGATGTGGGAGTGTTTATTTATGGGGTTTCTCTACACATTTTATCCTTCCCTTTATGGCTAGAAGTTCTAACTTCAAAAGATGGGTTTTTCATTATGGCTCTCTTCATTCTTTCAAAAAGGGGAATATTATTAGAGTGAGGGGTGTTAGAAGTGGACTTAGAGGCTTGAGTTTAAAGGGTTTAGATGCAGAGGACTCAACTTTTGGTTTAGAAACTCTATGTTTATGAGTGAGTGGTTACCCTCTAGTGCCAACTATACCATCCTAAATTGGAATCACTTCAATTTATGATCATTTAGCACCTATCCAATGTAATTTAATGATAAATTTGCATTTAAATCTCTGACCCATCCTCCTCTTAAATGGGAGATAGGACCTTATAAGTCCTCCTTGGTATTCCTATTCTGCAACACATAAATTGAGGTAGAATATATTTATCTAAGTCATCCCCTTTCCTTTCACTTCAATCAACATAACTCCTTTCCACATTGAAATAAGATTTCCTTAGAATCTGGATCTAATTTCTAGATTTTGGGACCTATTATGGCATTCCAAGTCAATCTTAGGGGTTTTTACACCTAATTATCATGGGAATATCTCACTCTTGACCAAGTAGGGGTGGAGTATGCTCATGATGGGACAATTAGGGGCACAATGTACCCTTTATATGGTCCCATTTTGGGTCTTGATAGTTACTTACTTCTCAAGGTTTGGTCGAAAGTTAGGTTTTGAGCCCAGTCAGCCTACAAGAGGAAATTAAATCTAAATTCTATATAAAAACCATCAATTACTTCATTTGGAACATATAGATGATGTATGTGGACTATCAAGAAAGCAAGAATACTTAGGTTCAAGAAAGATCTGCCAAGGATTTCTTATGTAGACTAGCCATTGTGGACATCCCAATTTGTCTTAGCAAATTTCCAAGGTGCAAACAAAGAGGCTTGGAAACATTCCTTGTAGCAAGAGAGTTCTTCATCTTCCTCTTCTCATTCTACTATTTAAGCATCAAGATTCAATCATAGAGTAGCAAATACAAATCTCAGGGGATTTGTATGCTTTCTAGGTTATCCTTAGATCTAGGCATAGTTATTTCATCCACATTCAAACATGTTTCTTTATTCTAGGGTTCATATCTAAGGATTTGGATCCTTTCATTTGCACATATAAAGCTCATACATGAGAATCACACACATTACATTTTCAAATCAGCTATCCATGGAGGTGGGAATCACCAAAACATTGGGTTGACTATTGAAGACCCCTACAAAGCCATCTAACATCCCAAAATTTAGATGTTATCATATCTTGAAAGGAAAAATCAATTGTGGATCATAGTATCTTTTTCATCATCTATCAAAATAATGAAATTAGAACCAACATTGCACATCATTCATTAGGGGCACACTACACCCTTGATGATCCATTTCAACCCTAAAGATCCATTTCACGCATAACAGATCACTAAAAGATTTATGGGTTTTGTCTCCCTCATAGTTTTAGGCTTCTGATCATTTTCTATTCACTCTCAATATCAACATAACACACAAAAATCAAGGTTCAAAATCTCAAGATAAGTAGCTTTATTTCTCTTTGTCAATTTAGCATTTCACATAAGCATTTGGTCTAGTTTACTTTCTTGATACTAAAGGCAATCGTAATATTATTAGTTAGTGAAAAACACTTAATCATCAACTATGCAAATGTTGGTCAGTCATCACTTTGATTGAGCCACTATACAGGCCAAGCTATTCAGTACTAAAGTGAAGAAGTTTAGTTGGTGTCAAGGTATATATATTTTCCAAGTGCACATAAGTTTCGCTGAATATTTCAGTAGTTATCAAGTGATTTAGAAGGAAAGATGTGCTGAGTAATCCAAAAGGTAAAATCAGTTATAGTCAAGTGTAGTTCATACTGAGGGACAACATGTTAGAATAAGAAAAAATGAGTGTCAAAAGATATATGAACTAAGTAACACAATTTGATGTATTTGAGTTTGGAATGGCACAAACTCATATGTAAACCATTTTTTCAAGTTGGAAGTGTGTTTATATGATTGAGGATTCAATGATAGATGTAATTATACATATAATTGTGGATCATTAATCCCTTTGTTATGTGACTAGACAATCAAAAAATGGAAAGGTCAAGCGATAAAAGAAATAAATTGTGATCATTGATCAAGATCTAGAAGCTTCATCATATTTCTATTTAAGGAGAGTTTAAGACCTAATTTTGAGTTATTAGGTTATTGAGGTATTGTTAAAGTTGTAAGAGAAAGGATTGTATAGTTGAAAGTATTATAGAGGTTGAAGGACAAAGATGGTTGAGTGGTGCAAAGAGGAGATAAAGTATATTTGTCACATTGAGGTGATGGCTTATTGGAAAGAGGATCTATCATCAGTAATTAAGTGTAGACTGAAGGATCATGGTACTAATTTCATTTTAACCAGTGAATCAGATAAATCTCTTAATAGAGTAGTCCTAGCAGACCTACTATAAATCTCCTAATAGAGTACTCACTTTATTATGATGTAAAGTCCTTTAATCAAGGTAGACTTAACATTTTGTTAAGGTCTTATCATGGCATACCCCACATAGGGTAGATCATCATAAGTGATCAAACTTTGTAACCCTAATAGGCACACTTTATTGCTGTAGTAGTGAAGATTTCATGGGTGTATCCCCACTATAGTTTTACCTTTACCTTGGAGGGTTTTTGGATTCCCATATCTAGTGTCATGTGTTGGTGATTTCTTATAAATGTTATTCATGTTATTAGATGTTAGATCTGATATGAAATGCTGATATAAGATGTTGAATGTTAAAGTTTAAAGTTAAGGAAGAGATGTATGTAGTAAATTAAGTATGAATTTGATTCATGTTGTAGTGGTGAAAGCATTATAGATCCCAATTCACCTCCTCCCCCCCACCCCCCTCCTTAGCATCTTACTTTCCCTATTATATTTCCAACAATTGGTATCAAAGCTAAGTTCTCTAAGGAAGAAATTCTAACTACTGGAGAGTCAAAGATCTTGGAGATGGAAGCCTACAAGTTGGGAAAGGTTATTGAGAATCAAAAGATTGATTTTCAGCTTTCATTTGAGAAACTCAAGGCTACATAGGAGGAACTGAAGAAATCTCTAAAGAGAAGGAAGGAGGTGACAATTCAGAAAAATCACACATAATACATAAAAGAAAGCATTGAGGACCTAAGTGATGAAGGTAGATTTAGTAAAACTGATGTAACAATAGAAGATCCATTGGATAAGAATAACATTTTGGATTAAGAGGTAAGAGCACTAAAAAGAGAACATGAAATATAGTTAGTAAGACTATGTGAAGTTACTGAACAAAAGAAAAATGTTGAAGAATATAAGGTAATGGTTGAAGAAGATAAAAGACAAGTGACTACAAGTCTTGATGAGAGAATTAATGAGGTACATAGGCCAAATCACAATCAATTTGACATGGTCAATCAATTATTAAGTACCAATCATGAGATCTATAGGAAGGTGGAAGAAATTGCAAATATGATATTTGAGAATAATCAACTAAAAAATGAACTGAGAGGGGATAATCAAATCATTGAGAGAATGAACAAACCCAAGGAGGCCATAAGACTACTTGATGAATAGATAAAATTACAAAGAAGACCTCATGACACTTTTGGGCTAGGTTATATTGAGTTCATATCATCTACCAAGCAAGGAGAGTCATCAAATTATGAAGAGTAAAGAAATGATAAGAACAAGAAGCCTACCTACTATCACTATGGAAAACTAGGTCATACACCAAATATTTGCAACGAAAAAATTGGTAAGTCTAATCCTAAGCTTAAATTCAATGGTAATTGTTTCAATTGTAACAAGCATGGACATCAAACACATGAATGTAGATCAAAGACCAGTAAGAGACAAGCTACATCTAAATTTGAAGGCTATTGTTACACATGTTAGAAGTATGGTCATAAGGCACAAGACTGTAGATCTAAAGAAAAGAAGAACTTGACACCTAAAGGTCAATATAAAGAAACTAGGAAAGGAAATACTCTAAATTAGGATTACAATACTTGAGTCAATTGTCAATTTTGTGGAAAATATGGAAACATTGCAAAAAAGTGTGCCAGGATACATCTTTGAGGAAGATTAGGAAATTGGAGGAATTTTGCTCAAGTATATTTTAATTGTCAGAATGTTAGTCACCTATGTAGAAACTACATGAACTAAGCACCAGTAACAAATAATAAAGAGAACAATGGAAAGACAAAGGTTAATGGTAAAGAAGTGACAAGCCAGATGAATAAAACATGGAAAAAGAAAACAAAAAGAGAAAAAAGTGGAAACGACGAAGTTGTGATCACCCAATCCAATGGATTAGGCGATTCCCCCACCTAAATCTAAGGAAAATGATATATATGGAACTATATTCTAATTTGCTAAATCTTACCTTAGTTCCTAACATTGTAAGTGAAAAAGTCCAAATCTACATATTGTTAGTTTTATAAGGAAAAATTTGAAGCTAGAACCAAGTAATGTGTAGAACTAAATTGATAAGTTAGAGATGGCCAAGTGTTAGTATTGAAGGATAAAAGTGTTAAGTGACCAAGTGTGATTGTTAGTATGGATTGAGTTGTGGTACCAGATGAGTTAAAGGAAGTGCAAAGTTTGTTTTTTGAGTTTTGTAGTGAAGGCAAAGATAGATGTCATACACCCACTATATGTATGAAGCATTTAAGAGGCCATAAAAAATCAAATTTTGACCCTTATAATGAACTTTTTTGAACATTTTGAATACCTTGCATTTGAGATTCTAGTGCAAAGAAGAGTTAGAGCAATTTGAGAGCAAAGCTAAGTGATTTATGTGAGGATTCTATAGTGTGTCATTGATAATTACAGAGATTTGAAAGCTAAGTTATCACTGAGAGAAGTAGAGTTCAATTTTGAAACCCCAAATGCAAAAATTACATCAAGTCCTACAATCGAGAAGGGAAAGATATTGAAGGTTGTGATATGCAATACATTTGTAATGAAGCTATAAAACCACCAAAGTTCAAAGCTTATCCTCATATTACATTGAAGGGTGATGCATTAGGTACCATGTTATCCATCTCATATTGATTCATCATGTTAGGTCATGTTACACATGTAAGATTTGTGAGATAGGTTATTTTTTAGTTAAGGAATTCATATGATAGGTTATGCATTGATTGGAAGTTAAAGGATGAAAACAAACATGTTATCGAGGCCAGACTAACGCATGCCCTAGATTTCCCAAAAAAAATTAAATTTGAGTGAATAAATATTTTCTTAAGTTGTGTACATGAAATAAAGCTATGGCTTGAGGGTGGACTAGTGGAAATCACAAAGAAGATTATACACCAAGTGACTGGTTACCCTACCATTGATAAATTAAACAACATCAGATGCCAAAGAAAATATGTGATTGAGGCTAATACATTGGCCATGTGGAATAAGTGTGGTATGAAAATCTCTACTATTCAAGACGTCGAGACAAACTTTGCTATGAGGGTAATAGCTCACAAGGGTAAAAGTACAAAGTCGTGTCACCTTTCAGGATGACTTATCAAAATGTCTGAATTTGAGTATTTCTATCTTAAAATATATTTTCTTAAAACATATGATCTAGATAAATTCATTATAACTAAGTTATATATTATCTGCCACCTTTCCAATTAGAAATATCTATTAAATGCATGTTTTATACTAGTTTCTATCCAATTACTAAAGAAATAAAATTATTTCAGAAAACTGATGTTGCAATAAGTCTTACCATTTTTATGATTTTTTTTATTAATATATATAAAGAATTTTATAGAGCTCAAAATCAAGAATATTCTTATATAGAGTCAATAGTGTTTTAATTAGATATAGTAAATTGTAATTAAAAAATTCTACAAACACATATTTTAAGACACGTTTGAGAAAGAAAAAAATATTAAATCACATTAAAAAAAATTAAAATTATATGGCATTCTAGAAGAGGAATTCCTCTTTTAGAATGTTTAACTCTTCTTCTTGTTAGAATAGATTTGTTCTAAAAAATGTGGTGGGAGATGAGAACTATTCATTTCAGGTGAGATGAAATTTGAATCATTATAAAGAGAAAATATAGGACTAAATCAAATTGTGGTGTTCCTACACAAGTATGGTATGGTCCTAAAATAGACGTTTTAAAAAGTGGTTTTCAAAGATCCATACCAAAAAAAAATCTATTATATGGGTACAAAAATTAATTACATATTCAAAAAGTGGATTTTGAACACTACAATTTTCATTTCTAAAGTTTTTATATATTCAATCTCTAAATGCATCAATTTTGACATCAGTTTATAGGAAATTCAAAAATAGGAAAAACACTTCCACTTTTTGCCCAAAAGTGAGACCCAACTTCTTGCACTTATCCAATAATTAAAAAATTTAATCCTGAACATCCATTTCTACACATTTAATTAGTTTACTTCATTTTTAAATTCTAACTAATAATACTAGTTTTATGTCATTGAAGGTGAACAATTATACTTTTGTTAGCCTTTTCCTTTACAAAAGAGTGACATATGTTTGTTCTTTTACCCACAAGTCCTATCAATCCAGAAGATTAGATAGTGTTCCATGCATTTTGGTTGATGTTGCTTTGAAAATTGTGAAGAAAGGACATTTATACACCCTAGTTGAGCTTCAATTGCAACAATTGGAAGAAAATTTAAAGAGTATCAGGAAGGATAAGAATACTATGCGTATGTTTGGTTCTTTGTTGATTGAATATTTTTCTACGTGCAAAATGATTTCCCTGCTAAAGGAAATGTAACTTGGAGTAAGAAGAAGTCATTCACCAAATAAATCAATCAATTTATCAATTGGTTGGGAGATGATTTTGAGACTTCGATGAATCCAAGCATAATATGAAGGAAACATCTAGGATCCTAAGTTTTTGGTTGATAAATACTATGAAAGCATTTTTTTTTTGGTAGATAGAGATCATATCTAAATCCAAGTGGACATACCTAGAATTACATGGCTATAGAAACTAGGATATTAAATCAAAATTGATGAAGCAATTGCAGCAATCACAACATTTTTAGATGAACGAATAGATAAAGAAGTCAATCCATTTGGAACATATGAAACTACAAAGGCTAAGATCATGATGGAAACAAAGGTTCCTAAGTTGAATAGGAAGATAAAAGGGATGATCAAGAATCTAGAAAGAATTTTGGGTGAAGGTGTTGAGTAGGAGGCATCCCTATAGATCATTGAAGGAATAGGATACGACATGTCCAGTGATGAAGAAGAAGAAAAAGGAGATGTAAAAGAAGGAGGTCAAGAATAAGAAGAGTGTGAGGAAAAAGGAAAAGAGATAGTTGTGGTCAAGCCATAGATAAGAAAAGGCAAGAAGAATGAGTCTAAGGCTACCCCTGAAACATAGAGTGTGACAAGATAATGAACTAAGAAAACTTCTACTACAGTTGTCAAGCCACAAAAGAAGGGACTAATAAAAGAGATAAAACCTCTTGAAGGAAGGAGTGCAAGAAAGAGGTGTTAGAAATGCTTTAGAATAACTGAGATGGGGGGGGGGGGGGGGTGGTGAATTAGTTATTCAAGGTCGAAATATCCTATACAAACTTTTCACTAAGTATAGTGAGCCCATTCAATCATTTATTCATCCAAGCTTTAACTTTTCTAATCAGCAAGTTATTGTAAATCAACATGCAAGCATAACACATAAGAAATCAACACATAACATAGTGATTTATGTGGAAACTCAATTTGAGAAAAACCACCAGTAACATGCTACTCAATTCTCACTCTTCTAAAGTGATGTCCTATGAAAGGTCTTTCTTGTTAAAGGCTTACAACCCAATGTTAAATGTGACCTTGTTGGAGGATTTAACCACCCTGTTAGAAGTGGGCCTAGTTAAAGGACTTTAGTACATTCACTTGGAATGCTACCCTGTTAAAGGATTTATAAATGGTTATTAAACCAACCTAAGTCCATAGGATTTTTAGATCTAATACAATTGCTAAAGAGTATTAGAAAATCTTTGACCTAACTACAACATACAACTTATCTTACAAATCTTAGATCACTTTTAAGCTCTTACTCTTGCTTGGCCTTCAATCTCTACAACTCTGACAGCTTGCCCTCCTTTCAAGCTTAGTCTCCTTGAGTCTCCTTACTCAATGTACCAGTGCAATCATTTCTTCTTGACCACTCATCGAAGCACAATCTCTGTGCTCTATTCTTCCTTCTCCTAGATGTCTTCTCCTTGACACCCTTCTAACTACTTTGCAGATTTGGGTCTTCAACAACAATAGTATCAGCAGCTCTTTGCTTCTTGGTCTATGAATTCTTAAATAGAAGTCTTGGAGTTCTTTTTCCTACTCAATTCTTCCATTCTTTAATTTTAATTCGTATGGATTAGGTAGGATTCATTGCATCTAACCCATATTTTATTTACTCTAGAAACTTCTTGAATAATCACTTAGAATTTGCTAAAAAATGGTTTGCATAGATTTTTGTGCCAATAGGTCATCATCCTTATCTTCCAACTTGTTCAAAAAATTCAAGGTAACCACTTTGGTGGCTCAGATTTGGAAAATCTTCATCATTTAAAATAATGTAGCAACTCAGCACTATTGAAATACTAGTGCTCGACACATACTATATTTTTCTTGATGCTCGACACCTGAAGATCACTCCGCACCAAATAAGAATTTTTTGATGCTCAACACTTAATCTTCACTCAGCACATGAAGATCACTCGGCACACACTAGAGTTTTCTATTATTTGGCTCCAATTGAGAATTTTCTCGGCTTCAACTAACTTGCTCGACACCCACTAATGATCTTAGTTTAAGCTTTGCAGTCAACTTTGTTACAACTTCTTCCTCTAATGTTTCTAATTGTGACCAACCTTTATATCTTTGATTTTATTATCAATACATCATTTAACCATTGTCTTAACTGATCCTTGCACTTCATTACAACATCATAACTCAACCTTTTCCCTTAGGTGCTCTTATTACATCTTGTTGATCAAATCCTCTGCATCAATCAACCAAGTGATAGTACTTGGATCTTATAAGAAAATGTCATTCCTACAAGTAGTAGGTTTGACATCAATGACAAAACAATGATTGAAAACATTCTTTTAACAACAATCTCCCTCTTTGATCTTCAACAATGAGCTTTTCAATCAGATTTCCAACAATCTCCCTCTTTGGCAGTGATGGCAAACAAAACTGATCAACCATTAGACTAAACTATTCAACCACAAACTAACTTGGTTGGAATAGTAAGTCAAATGCCAAAAAGTAAACTGTAACTTCACATCTTTCTGATTGCTTCATTTCTACTTCTCCCTCTTTGTTGTTGTATCCTTATTCTTTGTCTTTCTCCCTTTGTATTGCTCATCTTCTATTGTTCTAATCAACCTTTGATTATATCTATCAATTTCTCTCTCTATCTTCATTTGATCAATTTTCTACTATTTCTCAATCTTGATCCTTCTCTTGTTGATCAATTTCAAACATCTTCTCCCTCTTTGACAACAATTCCAAAGACATATTAGCATCTTGGTATGCAAATGCAACTCTTACAAGTTCATTTAATTTCTCCCTCTATCACCTTTCTTGTGATTGTTTTGGAACTTTAGCACTTCTACTACTTTAGGCATAAATCCCAAGGTAAACATCCTCTGCATCAATATGTAAAATATTCAACAATCAACTCATTTGATGCAGGGTATTCTTGCTTTTGCTTCAAGTAGCCTTTGCTAGGGGTATCAACCCTAATTTACCTCCAAGATACTCAAAAGAATATTTAGGTAGTGCTTTTGTGAAGATATCAACAATCTGTTCCTTTGTGCTAACATATTCCATCTTCACTTGTTTGTTTTCCACCAACTCTCTTACATAGTGATACTTGATTGCAATGTGCTTGGTTTTTGCATGCATTACAGGGTTCTTTGATATGTTAATAGCACTTTTATTATCACAATAGGGTTCCACAAGCTTAGTTACCTCTTCCTTCATACCTTGCAGAAAATGTTTGATCCATACAATATTGGTGCAATTTATAGTAGATGTCACATATTCAGCTTCAACAGTGGACTGTGAGGTGCAACTTTGCTTTTTGCTGGTCCATGTAATCAACCTTTTTCCCAAGAAAAGTGTTCCTCCACTGGTGCTTTTTCTATAATAAATGTTACCTACCCAATTTGCATCAGTGTAGGCTCTTAGTTTAAACTTTTCACTCCTCTTGTAGTACAAACCAAAGTCATCATTTCCTTTTAGGTATCTTAGTATTCTCTTTACTGCCATTATGTGATTTTCTCTTGCATTTGCAAAAAATCTTGCCACTATTCCAACAGCTAATGCAATTTCTGGTCTACTATGTACAACATATTGCAACTTTTCAATCATTGACCTCTACAATGTCTAATTTACTTCAGCAGACTCATCATTCTTGGATAACTTATGTCCAGTTATAATTGGTGTGCTCACTAGTTTTGAGTCTTCCGACCCAAATTTTTTGAGTACCTCCTTGATGTATTTTGATTGGGTCACAAATATGCCATGTTTCAATTGATGTACTATTAATCCAACAAAAAATTTGATCTCTCCAAACATTGACATCTCAAATTCATGCTTCATTTGATCAACAGAATTTTTGCATAGAACATCTTTTCCTCCAAATATTATATCATCAACAAAGATTTTTGAAATTAAAATATCTTTACCTTCTTTAGCTTTAATGTACAAGTTGTTGTTGTCATCTGTTCTCTCAAATCCTATCTTCACAAGATATTTATTCAACCTCTCATACCATGCTCTAGGTGCTTGCTTCAATCCATAAAGTGCTTTGTGCAGTTTGCAAACCATATCCTTGTTCTTCTCATCAAAAAATCCCTCTAGCTGTTCTATGTAAACTTCCTCTTCTAGTATACCATTCAGAAAAGAAGACTTCACATCCATTTGGTACACTTTGAAACCTTTGTATGCAACATATGCAAGTAATGTTCTAACTCCTTCCATTCTTGCAATAGGAGAAAATGTTTCCCCATAATCGAGTCCTTCTTCTTGTGCATAGCCTTTGCAAACTAGTTTGGCTTTGTTTCTTGTTATCTCACCATTCTCATCAAGTTTGTTTCTAAACACCCATTTGGTACCAATTACATTCTTAACAGTTGGTCTCAGAACTAGAGACCATGTTTTGTTCTTCACAATCTGAGCTATCTCTTCTTCCATGGCTTTATACCAGTCATCATCTTGTAGTGCATCTTTCACTATTTTGGGTTTAACCTTGCTCAACAGACATGATTCATTCTTGATTCTATTCTTTGTCATTGGTCTGGCATCTTTGTCACTATGATTTGATCTGTAGGGTGATGTTTTCTCACATAATTGGCTAATCTTGGTTCTATCCTTCTTGCCATGTTTGATACTTTAGCTTCAAAGTCATTTTGTTCTTCCTCCTCTAGAACTTCATCATTCCTTTCATGTATACTATTTTAAGAATCAGAATGTGCATTTGCTACATTTTGTAGCTTGGCTTCTAAATGCAGCTAGGCATTCACTAGCTAAGATTGGGCAGATACTATTTGTTATTGATTCCCAACTTGATTTGCAACATTGTCTTCAACACTCATTCCTTCATAGAAGTACACAAAGGATCTATAATCTTCTAATTGCTTGGACTCATCAAAATTTACATTTGCACTCTCTAGAATTTTGTTAGTGTTAGTATTCAAACACTTATATTCCTTACTTCTAGTGGAGTATCCAAAGAATATGCCTTCATCACTTTTTGTATCAAACTTTCCATTTCTAGTATCTTTTAGAATATAGCATTTACAACCAAATACTTGAAATGTCTTACATTAGGTGAATGACCATACCACAATTCAAAAGGTATTGTATTTATACCTTTCTTGACTTGAACTCTATTCAGTGTGTAGACTGTAGTACTTACAGCTTCTCTCCAATTCTTTAGTGTAACATTTTTCTCCATCATCAAGGTTCTAGCACAGTCAATCACTACCTTATTCCTTCTCTCAGCAATACCATTCTATGGTGGAGTTCTTGGTGCTAATGTCTACCTTTTGATGCCTTTGTCATTGCAAAATATTCCAAATTCTTTTGATGTGAACTCACCTCCTCTGTCTAACCTTAGACGTTTCAGGTTCTTTCTTGTTTCCTTCTTAACTTTGGAAAAATACCACTTAAACATTTGAAATGCATCATATTTTTGCTTTAAAAACATAGTAGTCATCATCCTAGAATAGTCATCTACTAATAGCATTATGTATCTATCTCCTAGGTAGCTTTGCACTTCTATTGGACCACATAAGTATATATGGACTAACTTTAGTACTTCATTAGAAGTGTATGCTTTTCTTTTGAAACTAGACTTAGTCATCTTTCCTAGTTGGCATTGTTTGCACATTGTGTTTTTAGGTTTCTTCAACTTAGGCAACCCTCTAACTTTGTTCTTTTTGTTGATGTTGATTAGATTATCAAAGTTGACATGACACAACCTTTTATGCCACAAGCACACATCATCAAGTCTAACAACAAGACATGTTACATCTTCCATATCTAAGTAACACAAATTACTCCTAGTTTGTTCACTTTTTCCTATTAGGTTTCCATCAATGTCATAGATCTTGGTAGTTTTGTTTCCAAATTCTACTTTGCAACCTACATTGCCTAACTGTGATAAAATCAACAAGTTGTAGTTCAATCCTTCAACATAGTATGCATTATCACATTAAATTTTCTTTGTGAGCTTAATAGATCCTTTCCCATTGATTTGACATGGAGCATCATTACCAAATCTAACACTATTCCCATCATATTGAGTAAAGGTAATGAACTTACTTTTATCTCCTGTCATGTGATGTGAGCATCCACTATCAATCATCCATTTGTCATTCTTGTTCACACAAATAACCAATGTTGTTGCTTCATCTTCATCTTCATTTGATTCATCCTTCATGGCTACATAGACTACTTCATCATCATTCTCATTAGAATTTTCTTCAACAATGTAGTGTCTTTTTCCTTTCTCCTTGTAGTCTTTGCTATCATCTTCTCTTTTGTTCCTATACTTGTTTCCTTCTTTGTAGTTCTTCTTTTGTGTACATCTTGCAATAATATGACCTACTTCATTGCAATTGAAACATATGATAGGGAGCTTACCTTTGAATTTGCTTTTGCCTCTATGGAATCTCCTAGCCAGTAGTGCTTGTAACTGTTCCACATCTTCGTCATCTGTGTTGCTATCACTGGATGTATGTTTTCATTTTTTTCTTTTTTTTCTTGATGTTTCCTCCTCGGTGTCTTTTATTGTCATCTTGGCCTTGAAAGAAGATTCAAGGTTCTCAGGTATGTAGTTATCAAAATTGGACAATTCAAATGCAATAAGTCTTCCCACTATTCCTTTAAAGGTTAGTGTGTTTACTTGTACACACCTTAGTTTTTGTATGGTTGAAAGTCTAATAGCATAGATAGGGAGTAGAGTTGTTAAGTATTTTCTGATGACAATTTCTTCTTCCAGTTGCCCACCTAGACTTCTTATTTCACTTACCACTTGTTTCATTCTTTAAGCATATTGAGCAATATTTTCACCTTCCTCCATTTTCATGTCATCAAACTTTCCTCTTAAGCTTTCTCTTTTTTCTCTCTGGACATTTTGATCTCCTCCATAGATATCTAATAGGGCTTTCCACATCTTGAATAGTGTCACAATCCTTGATGTCATCATATTCTGCATAATTGAGTGCAGAGGCAATTTCCAACATTGCTTGATTGTGCTCCTTCTTTTTGTTCAAATCATCTACAATAAGAGGTCCTACGAGATTCACATGCTTTATTCCAATTGAGATTTGTGCATAGTCACCTATTGATCCAAGGTGCAATTTCATCAGACTCTACCATGCAACAAAATTATCTTTCTTAAGCTTGGGAACTTCTCTCTTGGACATCTTGATCTTCCTACTTCTAGTACTTTGAAACTAAATCAGTAGATGGCTTTGATAACAATTGTTAGAAATTCTTTAGAATAACTAAGAGGGCGGGGGTGAATCAGTTATTCAAAAGCATTTCTAACAAGAGGAAGGTTAATTTTGAAGGGTTCAAGACAAGTGAAATAGTAAAGAAGCCGAGAAGAAGACTTATAGTTGAAAGAGAAGATGATGAGGAGGACAAAACATAATTTGAAGATACAAGCCAATTTAGAGTGGTTGTGCACAAGAATCCTAAGAAAATTGATGATGTATGTGAAAATATTAGAGGTAGTGCAAGATTGTCACAACTGAGAAAAAGAAGGAAAGTAAAGACCCTATATGGACCAAGTCAGTATCAATGCCAGCTCATGATAAGTTGTTGGGCCCCAATCCTATAATTATGCAAGTAAAATACTATCCAAAGATTGGTGCACAAGAGTCCACACAACAAGTACAAACTATACCTATTATTCCCACAGTTCCCATTTTCAAAGTCAGTCAAGAACAAGGCCAAGGGGAAGGTTAGGCTGAGCAACAAGATGTGTCAATCAATTAAGAAACAAATGTCCAAATGACAAAACAAAACAATGATACTAGTGAGGGAAATGTTACCATTGAGGAGAAGAATGAAAAGAGCTAGAATGATCAAGTGGACCAGTCCACTACAAGTGAGAGATCAAGTTCCTTAGGACTCAGATTGAGGGAGAAAAGGAGGCTAGACAACCAAGTTCTATTGGTGAGCTCACTAGACATGATGAAAAGGAAAAGGAGGATACACCTGAGAAGCAAGTGACTACTATTGTTGAAAATCAAGCAATAATTGTGGAGTATATAAAAACCATAGAGACACCTAGACAAAGCATAAGTATACAAACTAAATTATGTAGTTGACTATGGAAAGCTCCAACACCCTAGATTCAAAGGGGAAGAGGATAAACAAAGTGATTTGGATCCCCAATTGGGATACATAAATTTTGACTCCAGATCACTTGAAAACATTGACCAAGTTGTTTGCAAGGAAGACCAAAAAAGAGAAAATGAGGAGAAAATATCAGCAAAATTAGGTACTACATGAGATTAAGGAGATATTTCTTGAAATTATTAATGTTGAGAGTCTGAATGAATATACCCTAATCATTGAATAGATGGTTTAGATTGTGGAAAACTTGAATGACCTTGATATTTATACAAGAGAAAATCTTATGCAAAGGTTAGAGATAAAGTTTGAGAATAAGGTAATGGAGAAAGTTGAAATGGAGATTGCAATTAGACAGGTTGAACTTTCTTCGCTTGTAAATGATTTTGAAAAGATTTTACAAAATGTAAATACATAATTAATGAAACTATGCTATATTCTTTCATTTACAAAAGAAATAAGAGATCATATGGATAAGATTGATGTTAATTTACAATAGAGTGGAGACACACTGAGGTTGAATACAAGTTCAAGTTCAATTCATTTTTCTAAATTGAGATTTTTGCAAGGCAAGCAACCTAAGTTGCTACAGGAAGAAGGAAAAATCAAGGCAACAATCATAACAGTTCAATCTTTGTTGACACATCATTTGGAGGTCACACATAGACACCTGAAAACTACCAAGGATTTGATTCAAAGCAATTAGAATTTATCCATTGCAAACACTATGGTAGATTTAGAAATAAGATTAGAAATTGAGTGCCATATTCTTGAGAAAATAAAGAATAATTTAGATACCACAATAGATCTCATCTTGCAATGGCATAAACCATTTTGACTAATTATGGATTAATTCCCAAACCCCATCTTACTATACAAAGGAAATAAGGACAAGAATAAGGGGAAATATATAGATATCAGATTAGAAGAAGAGCAAAACTTTGTATACCGAGGAATAAAATCATGTATATAGTTACTAAACCAAGGTATGGATTATATCCAAATGGGGGAGTTATATTTTGAATTTTTGAAATTTATGAGCATTTTTTATAATCATAAGTATTTTTGCCACTAATGCCAACGGGAGATATTGTTGACTCTAAATATAATCATAGTATCGTCAGTTAGTGCAAAACACTTAATCCTTAACAAGGCAATGTTGGACGGTCATCACTACAACTAAGCCACTATACAAGCCAAGTTATTTAGTAGAAAAGTGAAGAATTTCAGTTGGTGTTGAGGCATAGATAGTTGTTGAACACATATAAGAATCACTAGGCATTTCAGTAGATGTTGAGTAATTTAGGAGGCAACATGCACCGAATCATCTAAGAGGTAAGATTGGCTATAGTCGAGTGTAGTTCATGCCGAGGGACAACATGTTAGAACAAGTAGAGCCAAGTGCCAAAAGCTATATGAGCCGAGTAACATAGTTTGATGTTTTTGAGTTTGGAATGGCACAAACTCAAATGTAAACCATTTTGTCAAGTTGGAAGTGTGTTTATATGATCAAGGAGTCAATGATAGAGGTAATTATACCTGTAATTGTAGATCATTGATCCCTATGTTATATGATTAGCCAATCAAAAAAATAGAAAGGTCAAGTAGAAAAAGGAATGAATTGTCATGTTGAGGTGATTGAATATTGGAAATATGTTGTGGTTTTAGAATACACACCCCATTACCCCTAGAAATGGGAAAACCCTAGTAAACTTTTTGTCTCCCAGACCCCTAGTCTAGGGCCTGGGTCATTTTGGGAACTCCACCTAGAGTCTAGGTCAAGCCCTAGTCCTCTAACTAAGAAACCTAGAGGTCAAAACTAGAGAATTTGAGTGCTAAAGGGTGATTTTTAGTGCTAAAGGGCGCACTAGCACACCTAGTGTAGATGTGCACCCATCTATGGTCCACCGGTGCACTATATGTGTAAGTGCACACTTTACTCCTTTGGAGATGTGCACCTTGCTCATGCATAGATGTGCACCTCCAAAGGGTGTGCACCCCCATGCCCCTTTCTCACTTGCACAAAGTGCATAGATGAACATCTACACAGTTGTGCACATGTGCACCATGCACACCTTGTCAAGATGGGCATGTGCGCTAGTGCATGACTATACACTTTGTCAAATTTTGTGATGCAAATTAACACCCTAGTGCACCTTCCAAGGTGCGCTAGGTGTGTTGGTGTGCAAAAACTAGCTTATTGGGGGAAAATATCTATTTTGATTGGTTTTGACCCAATTTTGTCAATTTTAGTCCTAGGGAGTCCTCGTTTGGGTCTTCTAACATGAGATAAGTAATGTTTCCTTCTTTGTGTAGATCAAAAGGCATTCTCAACTTGTCAAGGTCATAACTTTTGACCTAGAGCTCAGAATTCAAAACCATTTACACAATTGGAAAGAAGAATTAAAATCTAATTTCAGTCCCTAAAATAGGGGGGCTTTTGCTACCCATTTTTAGGGACTGATGAAAGTTTCAATTTGAAATTTTGAGCAAAAGGCCTCTAAAAAAGCCAATTAAAAATTCTTAGAAAATCCTGTTAAAAAATATATATGAAAATTTTCAAACATTTGATCATTTTGGATAATCTAGATCACCTGGTCTCTGACCATCTCTGACTAAGAAGTATTGGGCAATTTGCACTAAAGATCAAAGATACAGAGGTTGGACACATGAACCAAAATAAGTTTCTCATCTTATGCAACTATTAATGACAAGATTCAACATGAGTGCCTTGGAATTTCAGGTAGAAGAAGTAGAAGGAGTTCAAATATATGAAAATGTTTGGATATAAAGAGGGTATAAATCATCAAAAAAGGGAAAAATAAGTACACTAGAGTACTCCCAGACTTCATTTGAGAAAAACCCAAAAATCATTTTCAAAATTGAGAATTTTGATTTTTTGGCAAATTGACCATCTTGCAAGCTTCCAAGGTGCATAGGTGTGCTAGGTGTACCTCTTTTGAGGTGTACTTCTTCTGAGATACACTAAAAGTTTTTGAAGATGTTAGATGTGCATTGATAGTTAACTACTAGTTCTAAATTTAGAACTTTTCATGCACCGAAAATGCATTCTAACAGTAGTTTAACTCCTACAAACATCCAGTGAACATTAAGGTTCTATTTTTGGCACCTCCAAAGACTCCTAGATCATCTAATGCCTTTCTTCTTCTTATTTTCTCATGCTTTATTTTTTTTAAGACATGTAAAGGCTCATGTATCTATTTAATGATATAAATAAGGATGGTGTCCTACTTAGCACTAGTTAGAGAGTTAGTTTGTACATAAATAGATTTGTTTTATTAGTTTAGAATCATATGTTTCCATAAATAGATCTCTCATTTTCAACACAAATTGAGGAGAAGATTCTTATAAATTTAGGAATGTATTATGTATTCTAGGCTATTATTTTGATGCAATAATATATGCTATTGGTGCTCTCATTCGAAGTGTAGTTATTCTTGCCTGAGTGTGTTATATTTTGTGAATGTATGTTCATGGAATGTAATGGAGCCAATAGTTTTATTACATTATTTTGATTGAATGATCTTTTAATTCTGGTGTTTTCTATGAGTTTACAAATTCTATTGATGTACTTAGTTCGAGAAGAGATCACCCTATTGTTCATATGTAGCTTTTTGTTTCGCATGAGCACACTTTCCATGGCCTTGTGATATGATGAAAAGGGAAACATCTTACGGTTACTAAATTTTCATCAATGATTGCATAAGTGGAATTAAGGAAGCATTCTTCCTATTTTCATTGGTTACCTATCGATCTTTTCAAATGCTTAACTCACAGATATGTTGTTTTTGTAGCTTATGTCTATTAGGGATTTACTTTTCAAGTCATTTTCTTGAACTTCTTGTTACCTTATCTTTGTTATTTTCTTTACTTACCTGTGGTTCAATTAGGAATTCATATAGTTGCATTGCTAGATTATATTCATTTAAAAATAGAAAATACCAAAAACATATTTCTTTTTGTGGTTAATTTTGAAATGGCAAGTAGATTGTTATCTTATCTGAAATTGGTTTGAACCAGCAAAGGCCTCCCTATGAACAAATACATTTATCTTCAATCAAGCAAATTCTAGTAGGTCACAAAATCACCCTGAACCCTGGAGTTGATCCCAAATCAACTTTTCAAGAGAGGCATTCGAAATGATTCCTGTCATTAAGCATCCTGCAAAATGATAGCTCAACAAAAGAGAAGATATTTCATCAACAATTAAGTGCAGACTGAAAGATCATGTTACTGATTTCATTTGATCTAGTGAATCAGGTGAATTTCTTCACACAGTGGTCCTAACAGGCCTATTATAAATCTCCTAACAAAGTACTCACTTTATTGTGATGTAAAATCCTTTAATCAAAGTAGACTTAATAGTCATGTAAGCTCTTAATAGGAAAAACCCCTTACAAGCTAGATCATCATAAGTGATCAAACTTTGTAGCCCTAATAGGCACACTTTATTTTTGTAATAGTGAAGATTTTGTGGGTGTCATCCCCACCCTAGTTTTACCTTCACCTTGGAGGGTTTCTACATTACCATATCTGGTGTCATGTGTTGATCATTTATTATGCGTATTATTCATGGTATTAGATGTTAGATCTGATATTACATGTTGATATAAGATGTTGCATGCTAAAGTTTAAAGTTAAGGCAAAGATGTATGTGGTGAATTAAGTGTGAATGTGATTCATGTTCGTAGTGGTGAAAGTTTTAAATATCCTAATTCACCCCCTCCCACCCACTCTCTTAGCATCTTACTTTCCCTATTAGATTTCCAACATACATTGTATATCTTGCATAGATCTAGAAGCTACTAGTTTAAATCTCAAGAATGATTGGTATTTTTTTTCTTACCTTCATAATCATTAGATCTTGGCTTTTGTTGATTCTATTTTATCCCTTGGATTGTATTAACCTAATTAGATTTGACATCTTTGTGGGTTGGTATGAAAGAATATATTTCCTTGGACTCCATCCTTTTGAGGTGTGTGTGGTTATCTGATGAACTTAGGGTTAGTCTCCTTAATTAAAATTTGTCCCTACACGTCAACATTTTGGATTTATGGCTCAAATATCCTACAAACTAAAAGATCCTTTTAGGACATGAGAGAAATATGTCTTACAAAAATCTCTACTAAAAGCTTAATTAAACAATGATATGAAATAGAATGAAGCATTCCTCTCCTGTACTCAATGGAAGCATTTGAGAGCAGATTATACAAGAAATTAGGGATATTCATTAATCAACCTTGGCATAAATGAGATATCAATTTAAAGTGATGGGAATGAAGAACTCCATCAAAGATCAATAAAAAATAAGAGATATATGCTATCATTTTTTTTTCAAAGCTTATACAAATGAATCCAATGACAATGATTTAATTGCATATCAAAAATTTCATGATGGGATTGATTACAAATTGTGATATTGGTGCACAAGAGACATGCCATATGCTACAAAAATTGCCCCTTGTAATTCGTAGTCAAAACTTTAACTCTTTGAATGTTAGGAAAAAATCCTACATTGAATCAAAAATTCAAACAATGAAGAAGAATTGAGCACTACTTATATCCACTCTTAAGCTAAACAACCTCTTGAACTAGATTCTTTGTCACTCATTCAAATATCCCAAATTTACTCATTAAAACATATGAAAAATCAAATGACAATAGAGGAAAACAAAAAAAATTGTCAATGTCTAACCTCTATTCAAAAACATTCTAGACAAAAGCAATGATAGCTTTGAAACATTTTTCTTGATTGAAGTCTTACTATACAAAGCATTTCGACATATCACAATAAACATTGGCATTATAGAATATATTGGAAATCACTAAAGTCAACCAATTACTCACCTTGGCACATTAATCAAGCTCAAAACATGTCCATGACATAGCGAACAGATGATAGTGACAATGATGACCTCCATAATCAACATCAATCAGAGTTATATGAATGGGAGTTATTATTCCAAATGGCTACCTCACATAATTTTAACATTAATGAGCTTGATGTGCTATGTAAAAGAGACATTTACATTAATTACTCATGAAATTTCAACATTTTCCAAGAATTAAATGATCAGCTACAACCTTCATCCCAAGAGGAAAATTATAGACAAATTACATAATATTGCATGCACAAAAAACACATCCAAAGTTCAAGATGGGCCAAAAAAAACAATTTGCATTAGTTGTCTAGCCAATATAATACCCTTTTAGCTACAAGATTAGACATCCTTCACTACCAAAGTACTATTTTGGTCTCCATTAAATGTCAATCCGAGAGCGTGAACTTGAGATGATGTCTGCAAAGTATATGCTCTAATTCCCACTAAAAGCCACTACTACTTTGAATGAAAATACTATTGAGAAAATTTATTTTACCAATAGAAAAGACAATTACTAAATGCTTAGAAAGAGATCCTAACTACTTAATCATTCATCTATGCACCCATTGCTGCAAAAATAGTAACTGGTTCTATTTCCAGTGGTTGCAGGAACACCAATTTTACACTTAACTTAGGAAGCTAAATAACTTCTGAAACTGAATAACTCCTAATGACTAAAATAAACTCCACCTTTTGTGTGGGCCCCCATGAAAGAATGAAGGAAAGATAAGCTCAGATAAAAGTGTAAGAACTCAGTAAAATCATATATTCATTCAAACATGAAGTGGTACACAGATTTGGAAAAAAACTAGATAACTAGCAATCTATCCTTCTATTATTCTCCTATCTTCCCTCTTGACCTTTCAAATACAAATAGGGTCTTATTTAAAGAGAAGGAAATAAAAAAATCCTAAATTTATGACTTCCTCATGAAGGATAGTCTGTTACAACATGCCAAAGCATTAACTATTCCCTTGAATTCTCATTAATATAGAGCACAACGGATGCTAGATTTGCTCCTCTTTTTGACTTAAACCGTCCTCCAGGAATCTAGGTATCCATAGCGACTCCATGCATGTTTAACTAACTGCTTCAATGCTTACTTTCCCACTCGTTTTCTTTACCAGGTCCCGCTTATCATCCATGAAAATAGGTCCCTTCTAGTTTTTGCCACCGAGTCTCATTAACACCAGCGCTTCCTCAATGTGAGTCTTTCGTGGTCATTTGGTTGATTCCCACCCGACTTAGATTCCTATGGACATCAATGATACATACAAAACTTCTGACAACATCTATTCATATTCATTAATTTATAAGAAAAGCATCAATTATTCAACTAACGGTTTCACAATCTTTTTGACTGTAGGAAAACCTACCCATGTTAAGCATACATGAAGAAAGACTTAACAAAATGAACCCTTTTTAGAATAATATCAACTATCATTTTCATGCTGTAATTTCACACTTTATACATTAAAAGGTTCAAAATACTAGGCTTAAAAGATGATAAGTTTCAACAAGATATAGAAAAATGTTCATAAAAAGGGACAAAAATCATCTATTGTTTTGTGCCATCATTTCCCCCCCCAACCACCCTAATGCTGGTCCCTTCAGCATTCACAAGTTCCTGATTCGCATCTGCATCCTGAGGTCACTAGGAACCTTCTCTCCTAACTCGTGAGCCCTGTAGTTGAAGTATCCATGGTTCTGTTTCAATCTTTCCCATTTCTGTTCCTCATGGTTCAGGTTGTAATTAGCAAATGATTCAATTTTTCCAAGCATGGGATGTAGCAGAATAGGTGGTTGAAAGTGAAGAGGAACCCATACCTAGGCATTCTGTAAGTGGCCAATTCCAAGTTCATATATTCATAGCTTAGATAAAAGTGTAAGAATTTAGCAAAATCATATATTCATTCAAACATGCAGTGGTACACAGATTTGGAAAAAAACTAGATAACTAGCAATCTATCCTTCTATTATTCTCCTATCTTCTCTCTTGAATTTTCGAATACAGACAGGGTCTTATTTAAAGAGAAAGAAATAAAAACCTCCTAAATTTATGACTTCCTCATGAAGGATAGTCCGTTACAACATGCAAAAGTATTAACTATTCCCTTGAATTCTCATAAATATAGAGCACAACGGATGCTAGATTTGCTCCTCTTTCTGACTTAAACCATCCTCCACGAATCCAGGTATCTAGAACAACTCCATGCATGTTTAACTAACTTCTTCAATGCTTACTTTCCTGCTCATTTTCTTTACCAGGTCCCGCTTATCATCCATGAAAATAGGTCCCTTCTGGTTTTTGCCGCCGAGTCTCATTAACACCAACGCTTCCTCAACGCGAGTCTTTCATGGTCATTTAGTTGATTCCCGCTCGACTTAGATTCCTACAGACATCAATGATACATACAAAAAATATGACAACATCTATTCATATTTATTCATTTATAAGAAAAGTATCAATTATTCAACTAACGGTTTCGCAATCTTTTCAGATGTAGGAAAACCTACCCATGTTAAGCATAAATGAAGAAATACTTAACAAAATGAACCCTTTTAAAGCATAATATCAACTATCATTTTCATGCCACAAGTTCACACTTTATACATTAAAAGGTTCAAAATAATAGGCTTAAAAGATGATAAGTTTCAACAAGATATAGACAAATGTTCATAAAAAGGGTCAAAAATCATCTATTGTTCTGTGCCATCATTAGCTATCATCATTAAACATCATATGAACCAATTCCAAATGACACCATTCTTCATGATTATCCAAGGTACAACTAGTATAGGCAAAGCATACTTGGTTCACTGTATTAGACAAAGCATTAACACAAGTGTGGAAAAAAGAAGAGTCATTACTAGCATTAGGTCCTACAAGTGCTACTACATATAATATACAAGTAACAAAAATCTACACATGTCTTTGGATTCTAATCAAAGCTATACATCCCTTATAAGGCTAGTCATTAAGAACACTTCAAGAAGACTTAAAACATGTTAAATACATTCTAGTTGGCAAAATGAGCTTCTTAGGACCAAAACTACTATTAAAATTTGACAATTGTTTATGTGAGGCATTTCTTCAAAATAAGCATGAACTATTTGGTAGAATCTCAATCATTCTTGTGGGTGACTTAAGTCATCTTCCACGAGTTATGGATAAGCCAATTTATGTCTCACACTCAACATCCCTAATGTTTTGGCACACATTCAATATAGCAATCACATTGGATACAATTTTCTGCTAACAAGGACAAAGTGATTCCCAAAGATAATTTCATAGAATGCTACATAATATAAGAAATATTGTATTACTAAAAGATGACTCAGATAGGCTCATGACTCAAACACAAAAAAAATTAAGTGAAAATCAAAATATAGACTTTTATAAATCCACACATCTATTTGTAACCAATGACTTGGTAAACATGTATAATAGAAAAATGCTAAAACAATTGAACCTCCTAGTTGTTTTGTAGTACAACTAGATTTGTTGCACAAAAATCAAATGAATGAATTCAAGATGATCAACTTCAACAAGAGGTACTCCTATGTGTAGGCCAACAAATCATGTTAACAACAAACTTATTGATACAAACTGGACTTGTAAACGGATCACTGGGACAAGATAAGTCCATTATTTATGATACAAATTCATTTCCTCCAGATCTACCAAAATATTTCTTTGTCAATTTTGAGAATTACATCAAGTGACTTGGAGATGCACAAAACTCAAACAATGCTCTCATCATTCCAATTACCAGAGGCAGTCGTACACAAATTCCACTAACTATGGCTTGAGCTATTACAATACACAAATCTCAAGCACTCACAGTAAATAAAGAAACAATAGAGATTGGAAGAAAAGAAAGGCAAGGATTGACATTTATAGCAATATCAAGGGTCAAAACCATTAATATCCTTCGAATTGGCCCACCTTTTTCTATTGAAAGATATCGTAAAATAGAAATTAATAATTATACAATAGCCAGGAAAAAAGAGAGAGCATGTCTAGAACTACTATCACCAAGTTCACTGTCCTCACAAGCCAACAATAAAACTATGGAGGTAACCACAAAAACTACCCTTAATTTTTCATAAAATAAAAATTGGCTCCTAAATTTTAAAAGTCTATATAATTACAAATGTGTCTTCACTCTTACTTATTAAGTTTAAAAAGATGTTGCAGGAAAATAATACAGAATGATTCATTAGCTCATTACGGCTTTACCTTTCTCAACCATGCATGAATCTCTTGATGGTGAATGCTCACAACTTCACAATCGTAAAAATTGGAATGTGTTGTACTAAAACTAATTTGCTAGATTATACAAGATGTATTTCATTCTTATATGTGTAAGTTTAATTACTCAATTATTATGGAAATGAATACATGCATAAATTCATGTTGTCTACTATTAATAAATTCATACATATTTATGATTTTACCATTTTTTTCAGGTTATTCAAATTTTCTCAAATTCATTATGTTCCCTCTCACAAACAAGAAATCATTGTGCCTTATTTACCTTAAATTAAATTAATTTTTATGAAGCTTCATACACCATACATTTATGTCCTACAATTAAACTATACATAGTTCACTATCTTGTAACTTAAAATTGACTACTCAAACAAATTAGTAACAATCATGTATTTTAACAAACATTCTCATTCCATATTTCAATACTTTTCAATCATGTATTTTAACAAACATTCCAATTCCATATTTCAATGCTTTTCAATCATGTATTTTAACAAATGCTCTCATTTCATATTTCAATACTTTTCCATTTTCACATGTTAGTATGCAATTTCTAGAGAAAATTCTTTACTAACCAAAGTTTTTCACTTTTAAGAAATTAAAATTGATTAATATTTATGTCCACTATGACTACAACTTTTGGATATTGCTTCAATTTAGGATTTGGTATGATTTCTTGGTCTAGCAGAAAATAGACTTCAATTGCGTTAAGTTCCACCAAAGTAGAATACATTACATCTTCTTTGGGTGCTAGAGAAGTGGTATGGCTACAGAAGTTGTTAGCAAATTTGTTCAAAAGATCTTTGAAGCCCACTGTGATTCATTGTGATAATCAAAGTTGTATCAAACTTTCAACCAATCTGATTTTTCACAATCGCACCAAACATATTGAAATTCCTTACCACTAAATTCGAGATATAGTGAATCAAGGAATCATTCAATTGGAGTACAATAGTACTAATGAGCAAACAATTGATATCTTTACCATGCCTCTTGCTAAAGTGAAGTTGAAATACTTCAGAGAAAAACTTAGTATGATTAATTTGTAATATTGAATATTGAATTTAAATATATTTTAATTCAAGTGACTTTATGCTTCTATTGTTGTTTAGTCGCATCAGATATGTAATGAAAGATGATGATCTTTCATGGACATATTTATTCAAAAGGTAATTATTTGTAAGGTGGCGATCTTCCAAATGATAGGCCTATTATCATGGACATCTCTAGATATTGCTTTAGGCAATTAGAGATCATAGATAACGAACCTATTATGTTATCATGGACATCTCTAGATATTGCTTCGGGCAATTAGAGATCATAGATAACAAACTCATTTTTGTTACCATGGACATCTCTAGATATTGTTTCGGACAATTAGAAATCATGAGTAACGAATTTTTATGATATTACTATAGATATCTCTAGATATTGTTTCGGACAATTAGAAATCATAGATAACATATTAATTATGATTACTCTAAATATTATTCCAGACAATTAGAGATCCGATAACATATTTAGTACTTAACAAGACTTAATATATAAGACCAACATGCCTAAAGTCTATTGAAAAGAACACTCCGATGAAAAACTAAGGGTTGAATTAAGGAGGACCACGTGAAGCAGAGGCCTAAATAGACAGTGCTTAGAATGTGCTGGTAAAATCCAGACCTCATAAAAAAGTCCACTCAAGCTAAGATGGAATCAAAACACTCGTCAGCCTCCGTGTAATGGCTGTGCAAAAATTTCAAATGGCATTCATTGCATTCTTATCGTGCCAAAGCATAATAACAAGATATGTATTTTTGGGCATAAACTTTCTTCAAGTATACCACCTCCATACCATTCTAGTGAGAAGATATTTGTTTCCTCCCACTGGATGAATAAATAATATCTTCCTAGGTGCAGCTGCCTGCCTTCACACGGCTCTCTTGCATGTTATTTTCCTATATAAACCCTGTCTCCTCTCCCTACTTTCCATCAGACAAGCATAATAATGAAGTTCAAAACTCTCCCTTGCGCGGGATGGATATTAATGTTCATCTTCCCCACAGTCTTTTGTTGTGATCGGTGTCTTTACAAATCAAGAGTGGCATATTACGCTTCTTCTGAGGCTGTCAATAGTAAGTATAAATGTTTTAATTATTAATGGAAGTTCAGCTTTTTAAGTCTAGTCTTTTTAATTAAGAACTAAGAATTAAGAGGTATTCATTAATAAGCATAAATTTCTTGGTTTTTTAAATCTTATTTCTTGCTAGAATAACTTATTCAACGATCTGAATAATAAGTATAATATGAATTACAGTGGGAGCATGTGGGTACGAGTCCTTTGCATCAAACATGAGCAATGGGGATGTGGCTGCAGCGAGTCCCAAAATATATAGGGAAGGGATTGGATGTGGCGGCTGCTACCAGGTATGAACCAATCATTCACACCACCTTTATCTTGTATTGGGATCATGACTAAGATTAAGGCTGTTTAAATTAGCTTGGTTTAAATAATATGTCATAATGGTTTATTTTTTAGAGTAAAAGTATTAACTAGTCAAAATAGATTTTAACTTTTATTTTTTTTGCAGATAAGATGCACTGATCCTAAGATTTGCACTGATTCTGGAGTAAAAGTTTTGATTACAGACTTCCCTGAAAACACTCAGACCGATTTTGTGGTTCCCAACAGCACGTTTTCAAAACTGGCGCAACCCACAAAATCTTCTGAGCTTCTAAAGATGGGCATTGTGGATATCGAGTACAAAAGGTCAGTAATTGGCTTTAGTTATAATGATAAGTAGGTGATACTTTGTGCAGCAAATCAAATCGCTATATTGCTATTAGGATTCAACACTCATTTAGCCATGTTTCATTAGTAACTTAAATGTCACACATTAAGGCTTGTTTCCTAGGCTAAAAATGTTAAATAGTCAAAGTTGACTTTCTTTTTTCAATCTTGATTGTTTGGTTCAAATCAACCCATCTCTCATGACAATGAATGGAACACTTAGCATTTATTACAATTAGGTTATGCTAGGGACCTCTTGGGAGCCCATCCACCCTAGTACTACTTCAATTTGAGCACTAGAACGAGCACTCATCTGAGTACTATTCCAACTCAAACGTACTTAATTATGAAATTTCTCTATGATAAAACCCACTCAATTTATAGCTGGTATCATTTTAAATTCTCACTATTCAATCCCACAATCCATATGGGTGTTTCAATCTTGATCTATTTTTTCTTTTGGGCAGAAAACTATGACAAATAAACATATAATTGAAAGGGTTTTGATGATCTCAAGGCAAAAGTGTCATTTGACAAGGATCCTTCCTTTCCTTCTTTGACAAAATACCATGTCCCAATTGAACATATAATCCAATTTAATACAAAATTGAAAGTATTTTAATGATTTAAAGAAAAATGGGTCTTTTGATAAGAATGCTTTATTTCATATTTTTCTTTGACAGAATACCATGTAAGTATCCAGGGAAGAATATGATGGTGAAAATAGACAAGATCAGTAGTTACCCATACTTTCTTG
Source organism: Cupressus sempervirens (assembly GCA_028749045.1). Lineage (NCBI taxonomy): Eukaryota > Viridiplantae > Streptophyta > Pinopsida > Cupressales > Cupressaceae > Cupressus > Cupressus sempervirens. Next base: position 682,983,133 of record CM053784.1, on the reverse strand, counting down.
CAGTGCAATTTTTGTACCAAGGAGGGCAGACGGATATCATGGGTGTGGATGTTGCTCAGGTTAGAAACAAACATACTTATTACTGTGCCTTCTAACTTATTTAACACTTTAACTTAAGAATCAAGACTTAGTGTATGATGTTTAAGTTATCTAAAAAATTAGAGATGAATGTATACTAATGAGTTAAAATTACAAAGTGTAGGCGAGAACTTCTGATTGGAAACACATGACACACAACTATGGCGCAACGTGGAGTTTGGATCAGCCGCCAGAAGGAGCTCTGTCTTTACGGCTCCTTGTTACAAATGGATACGATTCTTACTGGGTGTTGACCAAGGAGGCTGTGCTACCGGCGAATTGGAGTGTGCGCTCTATTTATGACACCAAAGTGCAGATCAACGCAATCAAACAAGAGAACTGTTCTTCCTGTGCCACCCTAGATTGGCACTGAAGTGAATAGTGGCATACAAGTACATGAATTTCAATATTAGGCAACGTGTTTTAAATTTATATGCAGGGTTAAAAATAATTTTAGTTAGTCAGGATGATGGTATGTGATATAAGATTATCTATAAAACTTCAATCTTTAAAGTAGATTTGGACCCCATTCAATTGTTAATTGAATTTGATAAATTGGTTCTCCATGTATGTGTATTTAAGTAAAAGTTATTTGTGATTTAGATATATGCTTATTCAAATTGCTATATTTTTCTCTCTTAATAGAGATGTCCTATTTCAATTTATTTCTGTAAAACAAAAATGTTCCTAATGTTTAGTTTCAAATTATGATACTTAACTTTTGAAAAGAAAACAATTTTTTTTTAAAGGATCAATCTTGTAAATAATGGAAGTATAAACTAGCTTAAGGTGAGTATAGAAATAAATAATTTGAACAATAAATGGTAAGTTAGTGAACGAAATGCTTCATAAGTTAGTATGTTGTATGAAATGAGATTTTATGATCTATTTGATGTGAGTTTGGCAAAAGTGCCTCTTTGTGAATGACTTATTTGAAGTTCTATGTTGGATTTGTATCAAAGGACAAGTTTGTTAGTTTGAGATGAATTTTTAGCTATAAATTTGTGCTGAAGTATTAAATTCATTCTAGCAATTGGTAATGTTTCTCTATTAAAAAATTCTTGATATAATATGCAACCTCCTTTTGAAAGTTTGTCAACAAACAATATTTGAGAATGTCTTAAAAATGTTATCACATTATAAGGAATTGTAGTTTTGATTGATTTGCCTAAATTTTAAACAATAATGAAATTATAGAGGAACATAAGAGTGTATATATTATATAGGCCTTTTAGTGAACCAAAACAAAATGTGTCACTTTTAATTATTATTTTTATCTAATGATTTATTTATGGTCTCTAGATGATGCTTTATTCATTTTTAGGTGATTACAATGAATTCATCAAATATATTTAAATACAAGTGCAAAGCACGTTTTGTGAAACATGCAATTAATGTCTTGGTGTACAAGGGTGATGGTAGTCAACTCACCAAATTTGATTTTGGATTTAAATTAGAAATGAATAAATTTATAATTTCTCTTAGAATGATCTCCTTATATCCTTGGATGATTCTTTTGTGATTCATAGGTGATTAGAAGGAATACATTGATTACCTTTAATACTAGTACATACCATAAAATTAATATGTGAAAAATGCACAACTAGTCTACACAAGGTGGAAGAATGATGAGGGATAATTTTTTCACTTTGAATTTCAATGTAAGATTGGAAAGAGACATGTTCATGACCAAAAGTTTGACCTTTAAATAAATAATGATAGAATCGATGTCACAAACAACTAAATAGAGGAAGGTATGAAAAATAATGTGATAAATAAGTAGATTATTAAGATAGATGTAAAAGAGTGTGTGCAAATAGATAAGATACTTTACTAGGCATAGAGGGTGACTGGTCAGTATAATACCTTAGTAATGAAGGATCTGACATCCTTTTACAATGATTCTATTGTTAAGCATCATTAGATGTCTTACGTAAAATAGCATATTGAACTCATTTAATTTATCCATTTGGGAGCGTAAACTTAAAATGGTGACTGTAAAGGATATCCTCTAGTTCACCTTTACATTAATTACAACTGAGGCAAAGATGATACTAAATGAAATATATGCTTAGAAGTGGAAAGAATGACTTAACTTAGAATTTAAGATAATGTTGCAAATGGTAAACCTAGTTGCACACCTAAGCTGCAGAAAAAAATCAATGGTTCTATTACCATGTGGCTCTACTTCAAGAAATCTTAAGTCTAAGTTCTACTTAATCATGAGCTTAGTTCACCTTTCCTGTGGGCCCCAACAAAAGAGTAACTAAATTGGGAACTCAAAAACTAAGATCTAAAAATATCATTCATTCATTCATGAAAACAAAAGTACAAAATGAAGATAATAAAGTTGTATTTACTACTTGTTGGATTACACAATGGATTTTGTGAACATTTTACATTACAAGAATCATGAATTCTAGCTTATTTATAAACAACTAGAAAACCAAATTACTAAGAACTAGGATCTTCCCAGTCAAGAATACAACAACTTTCAGTTATACAAGAAACAATAACATTTATCACAGAAGTAAACTACATTCAAATACATAGAAATATAGGAATGCATGAGAACTAGATTTCCTCCAAAAAAATTGTTGAATGAATTGACTCAGTCTACAACACCAATTGCCACTAACTGGAGATGATTGAGCCATTATGAATCTTGAAAGTAGTTCATTGTCTTGATGATGTCACTTCAATGCTAAGTCTTCTTTTCCCACTAACTTATCCTTTTCTACGAGAGATTAGAGCACACAAAAATCACAACACATACCAAAGATAAAGATTCATAATAAGTTTTCCTACTTTAGCATTATCCTCATCACATGGCTACATGAACACTATCCCATTAATGAAAAATGGAAAGAATACCATATTCCATCATACATAATCACATAATCTATATATTCAACTTATTCCCTTAGTTTTAAAAGTATCAAATACACACATAAGCATAGCATAAAAACATAGAGAGTTTGAATATTGTTTATGAGAAACTCATGGAATACCAAGTTTTAAACTAGAAAACCATAAAGTGGGCTCATCATTGTCCCCTAGATTGACCTTTTGTTGGTCCCACAACAAACATAAAGTTCTTGACTCTGGTTGTCATCCCATAGTCAGAAATAATTTTTTGTCTAGCACTCCCTTGGCAAAACTCTAGTAAAATCATTTGGTTTCCATGTACCTCTCCCACCTACTCACTTCCCCCACCATATCATAATTGTCTAAGTTCTCTAAATTTCCTAACATTGGAGACATAAGAAAGTGCGTGTAGTGTCTGCCCCTAGTTTACATTTTGTTAAATTATTTCCAAACTCTTTTAGGCCAATTTATGCTTGATGATTAGTAGCACTATCTTTCAGATTATCAAACATTGTTTCATATTCAGTTGATTTTATGATGAGACTACTTGGTACTAGTTACCTCATGCATGCATGATTATACCTTGATGATGATTATTACAATGATTTTAGTTATTTGATGATGTTAGTTATATTGATTATTATATGTGTTTTCTTATGGATACTTACCCCAAACTGCATGTGTATGTTATGCATGCATGTTTTCTTTATGTATGACATTTCTGATGTGGTTAAGGAAGAGAGTCGTAGTCATGTGCTACTCAGGATCTACACAATGCACTGCATCCTGCCATTTCTTGTTTACTTTAGAATATATGTGTTTGTACATGTGTGGATTTTATGCAAATTGCAGCTACTAGGTATCGACTTCCCTGAATTACCAAGATGAGCATACCCTATCACATTATCTCAATGGTAAGAGATGGGAGATGAATTCTTAAGTCCAAATGCTAACCTTTAAACCAATTCTCCTAAAAAACTAGGACAAGTATCTATGATGATTACCCTTTTGAATTCATTGTATGATGTAAATTCATGATTATAACCCTTGAGTTTGATCTTGTATGTGGTATTTTGTGATGGGTTTTCATATTTGTTCTTGTAGGTCTTTGGTGATTTTTCTATTAATTATGTCAAATTAAAAGATTAATTAATGATTTAATTTAATAAAAAATTATTAAGATAATTTCATATTTAATTATATTAATAATATTTAATTAACTTAATAATAATATACTTAGGAGATCATTTTTAAATAAATGCTAAATATTATTATTACTTAAGGTAATAAGTATTATATTAGAAAACGCTTCAAAAATTATTAAGAGAGAGTAAGCAATTATTTAATAAAGTTTATTTTGATTAAATTGCATAAATCTTATGCATGAGATTAAAATATAATTATTAATTAAAAAGAGAAAGCAAATAATTTTAATAAAGATATTTTATATTGCAAAAAATGTGCATAAAAAATGTAAAAGATAAGTAAATAAAGAGTTAAAGGGTTGTGATCAACGAGTTCCCAAGGGGATCGCACAATCAGTGTCTCGAATTTAGGGGAGAACTCTTTATCAACAATTTAAAGTTCATTTCCATAAAAGTTTTTGAGGATTGGGGAATTCAGGAGAAGGGAAGTTTTAGAGAGAAGGTTTTGAGAGAAAAGATTTCTCTCACAATCTTTGGGTGTTTGCGAATTAGCATCAGAACCAGGTAGATCCTTGTGTTTTGTTCCCCCGGTTAATTATGTAATTTAATATTCTTGTCTACTTCATGATTGTTGAAATCTATTTGCCAAACTTCATCTATATGAATCTTTCAATATTTCATTTTGAATCTATTGATATTCATATCGAGTTCCATCTATATATCAAGATTGAAAAAGTAATTAGAAACTCTCATTTTGTAGATGAAAGAAATTAGTATTTTAATCAAGAAGGGTTTGAAATGGAATCAAAATTTTAGAATATAAATTTGACGAGTTCATCATATTTTCCTTATCAAAGTATTGTTAGAATCTCTTATAAAATATATATATATATATATATATATATATATATATATATATATATATATATATATATATATATATATATATATATATATATATATATATAAATAAAAACTTAAATTATGAAGAATTTTTTTTTAAACAAAATTTACTAAATTAAAAAGAAAATTAATTTAAATTTAAAATCGAGTTTATGTAGAGGGGGGCTTTTGAATTTATAGTGAAGTAAATTAAAAAAAAAAATAAAAAAAATAAATATATATATATATATATATAGATATAAAGAGAGAGAGAGAGAGAGAGAGAGAGAGGGGGGGGGGGGGGGGTGGGGGTGGGTTGCCAATTCTCATGCCCCCCCCAATCTTGGCCACACCTTTTAAAGCTACAATAGCAAGTGTTACTACTGTTGTCTGTGGTAGCAATAATACCTTTCGTTGTAGGGTAAAAGGTCTGCGAGCCTTCAAAAATTACGCTTTAATTTTTAAAAAATTATTTTATTAAATATTATTAGTATTAAATTTAAATTATTATTTATTAATAATTTTATTAATTAATTTATTAATTATTATTTAAGTAATAATATATATTATTATTATTAATTAATTAAATTAAATTTAGTTTTAATTAAATTTCAATTAATAATACATATTATTTAATAAAGTTTTAAATTTATTTATTTTATTATTATTATTGATGTGATTTTTTAGTAATTATTTTATTACAAAATTAAAAAAATCATTATTTTAATAATTTAATAAACAATTACCTTCAAAGTATTTAGAACATTTTAATTGTAATTCGATAAGGGCGATTGTGCAAAATGTTCAAATACAAGTAATGGGTTAAGTTGTCAGAGTTAAAATGTAAACCTCAACTACTCAAAAACTCACATTGAAAAAATGAAAACTAAAACCTTACTGTTAACTGAAACTATGTGTTTTCAAAATCAAACCAAACTATGAAACTATATTGTTATATGTAATGTTGTCTATGTTTTGGATTTGGGTTGACTAGAGTGTTGACCAGTCTTAGGATGTTACTAGAGGCTTGAGAGTTCTGTGTTTTTTCATGTCATGATGATGATTTGATCTCAATCTTCTAAACTCAACCATGGTAATGTGTCTAGTATGCTCTATGATGAGTTTGGATTTAATATTTGTTATTGCTTTCATTGTTTTTTTGTGAAACTAAGATGAATGTTATGACCTTTTTGACTTATCCTTTGAGTCATTGATCAGTTATTTTTGGGATGCTTTCTAGTTGGTTGTAAAGAACTAAGATATTACTGCGGATTATCTTTGATGTTCTCCAGTCACTTGTGTAAGGCTAAGGTGGAAAATTGTGATTCTTTGATTTGTGCTTTTTATGAGCCTAGGGTAGCTAATCTGTATGTTAAGGTGGGAAGTGGCTTGCAATGGAGGCCAAGGCCCAAAGTGGCTGCCAAGGTAACCCATTGTAAGGAGTTAATAAGTGAAAACACTACACTAAATGAGAGTAAAATGAACCTAATAAGAGTCTTTGTCTTTCCTCACCCATGCCTTGAGTTTTAGTAAAAACTAGGATGGGAGTAGAGAGGACATTTGGTTGCGACCCTACATTGTTGGTATGTCTTGTCAGTATGAAAGGATACTAGTGCCAGATAGAGTTACTAGGGGTTCAGAGGATTAAAGGACTAGCCAAGTAAACCTAGAGTTGGTTCATGTGATGACACTTGCCCACTGGCAAGATAGATTTCATACTTGTCTTTGTTTGCCTCTAGGTCTAGATGTTGATTTATCTTGGAACCTTTGAGTTAGATTACTTTTAGGGATTTCCTTGACTTAGATATTACTTTTGATTTTAGGATTGATATCTTGTTTGAAACTTGAGACTATCTCCTTAGCAGGGTGGGAGTGGACCTTTTTGGGTTACCATGAGGTTGGGTGGTAGTTCTTTTTACTTTTGCCATTGAGATATGTCTATTGATGTCATGGTTAGAGTTCCTAGTTTTGCATTTCCTTTAATTCTATCTTTGTGTAGTATGACAGATGGTTATATCTTTATGGTGGATGATTTTACTTATTGTATTGTACTTTGTTTCATGGATCTGAAAGGGATGATGTAATATTTTTTTTATAAATGTATATTATTTTAGCCTTTCATACCCTGTGACATGTACAGTGGATTATTGTGCATTCTAAATTTATTGCCAAGTAGCATTCAGAACAAATGTATATTATTTAAATGGACTTGGACTTGTAATTATTCTTTCATGTGGATGTGGTATTTATTAGACTTGGTATTACTTAAATTTAAATGTGACTCAATGTCTTGGGATCCTTAAGGAATGTAATATGTTATGTTTGCTTATGTATGATTGTATGTTATTGTTTCTGCTACTTTATGATTGTTGTGCATGTTATTCTTTTAAAAAACAAAATGTTTGGCAAATTTAGTAAAAATTTAGGTTAGTTCTTTTGGATCCCTTGGCGGGGCATTATAAGGTGGCTGAAATGTAAGTAGATTCTATAAACTCTATCTTACTCTTCCCAAGGAGATATACCATGGTACATGCCTATTTTCCATGTTAAAATTAAGAGGCAAATGTAGCTCCTTATCTCTTAGTTCCTTAGTTAAATTGAGCCAACGCCACTAGATGGAGTTCATGGCTTCAAGAAACTCAACATTATCTAATTGCTCATACTCATCAAATGTTGCAATCTGAAGTGGGTAAATGTGCTTTTGCCTAAGTTTGAAGGTGCAGTCCTTAACAGGTTGTAATAACAAGTTTTAGGGTCCTTGAGTTCTAGTCTTAGATAAAGGGGAATTTTGTCCTCCAATTCCCTATAAGTCTTGGATTGGTATACTCAACTAATTTTATTTTGAATCCAAGACATAAGAGCCCTCAATTGGATATCCCCAATGGTCAATAAAGGATTCTAGACTCTATCATTTGGAACTACTAAATTATGGAGAAAGAATTCACACAACAAATTATTAATGGCTACAGGAGAATTATGAAAAGCCTCGAAAATTGAAGAGGTTCTTGCAATGATGGGGACCTATCCTACATGATGCAATTCATGTAGTAATTCAATAGTTGTTTCTTAAAGAATAAGGCATATATAGGAGATGGGGACCTACAACTCATTAACTTAGGAATAAGGGATGTAACTTTGTTGAGTTTCACATGAAGTTAGTTTGCTCTTTCTTCTTGTTCAAGGGCTTCCTAATAATGCTCATCACTTTTGTTGTTTCCATTGTTCTTTTTCTGTAACCAATTGATTGGATAGCTAAAAAATAATAGATAACAAAGACACAGAACCAAACTTATCTGACATAGAAGTGATACAAGATTTTTCTACTAGATGAAGAATAGGGGACTTTCCATTTTTGGAACTTATCTTTTCCATGCCATGGATCTCTTAGTATTACTGTACATTGTTGCACAATAGAGGCGAATGCATCCAACCCTTCACTTAAAATTTTCTCTATTAATTGGCTAACAAGATCCAAGTTAATGTTGGGGTTTTCTTCAAACAAATTCTTCCTTGCTACCACAGGAGATAGTTCTAGTTCATCTTCTTCCATTGTAAAGAATCCCTCATACATCTCATCATTTTCTGAGTCACTCAATCATCAGCTATTCGAGGACCCTTAGAGGATGAACCTCTTCTTTGGAATCCAAAATCCTATTCTTAAGGGCTAGAATTATCACCAATTATTCTAAATTATTCAGTCATTTGTTTCACAAGAACCCATTCTTTTTCTATCTCAAGAGATTACTCAAATGATTCCTATTGAACATTCCTAGGTTCTTCTTCCTTTTTCTTGATGGTTTCAAGTTCAACAATTAACCCTTCTAGTGATATGTCCATAGTTAGATTTTGCTTCCTCCTATTACTCCTTCTCAACGGAGTTTCTTCCTTTTTCACTAGAACTTTCCATTTCCTAGAAGTGTTTGTAGCTACAAGAGACTATTCCTTTATCTACTGACAAGGACTAGGAGTAGATTTTCTTAGAGTTTATCTATGTTTCTTTGAGAAACCCTTTTTGACATAGGAGTAGACTTTTCTACCGAGGTATTTTCCGCTTCCTTATTCTAGGCTGACCCAAAAGTAGAGAGATGAGGGGAACCTTTAGGAGTTCTAACCCTAGACTTTTTCTTAGAGGAAGGTCTTGGTTCAAGTTCTACAATAATTTTCTTAAGCCCTTGCTTAGTTAGAATTCTCTACCCAACTCTTCACCCTATAGGCTCTATGATTTGTTCTTTAAACCCTTGTGATAGAAATGCTTCCCATGATTTTTTTGATTGTCCTCTCAAATCCTTTTCAATAATTAGCTTAACTAAACAATGATGTGAAATAGATTTAAGCTTACCTTCTTCTACCAAAGTAGCCTTCTTCTTCAAATTGTTGAATATAAAGTTGGGAACATTTATGGCCTGATTCTCAATCCATAGACAACTTAAAAACTTAAAATAAATAGAACACAAATATGTATGTCATCCCTCACAAGTGAAGTATTTGATAATATGGATTGCACATAGCCTAAATGAGTCTGGCAAAGATATTTTCTACATACCTTGCTTCTTGTTAATATCCAAAGGTGGGTCTCAGTGCTGGGTAAACTATGCCCTAGACATTACTAGATCAAAGTAATTTAGATAGACTAAAACAAGGCTCTAACAAGGAGTTTTTGAAATGACAAGCAACAAGAAAATCTTGAAGTGCAGGAGTTTCTGATATTTTGAAAATGAGCTCTTAAATAAATATGAGTACAAATCAAGAATATATCACACATTAATTGCTCATAATTACATAACCAAAGACTTCGTACTAGCCATCTTTGCATGATATGTGCAAAATAAAATCATAGTTCTTTAAAGGCTGTCACATCACTCAAAGAAAAGGGTGGCAAGAAGTGTGCAAAAGTACAAAGGTATGTGCAAGATCATGGTGTGCCAAAATGTGGCAATCTAAAAAATGTGTAGTTGTGAAATGCCTCAAAGCATTTCAAAATCTATTCCAACTTTTTTCCCACCCATCCTGATATCAAACCAAAAAATTAATAACTTCATCAGGTCTATTATATCTTTCGATACCAACCCTACATGATCAACTTTAAAAATGTCCCAAAAACATGTTTTTGGCCTATTCTTGTGTGTTTTTTACTTCAAACATGTATTTGAAAACTTTTTTTCACCCAAATTTGATGAAACAATAAGGGTTTCTTAAGAATGTTCTTAGTTTTCCATAAATTTAATTTCTATCAAATTATGAGTTCAATAAGTAAGTATTACTTATTTTCTACTGGAGTTATGTATAAAGTGTTGATTGGCACACTGATTGAAAAATAACTATAACTTTCAAAGGGTACAACATTTTTAAAATCCAAATGATGCATAACATTTTATGCTTCTTCTACTATATGGAAAAAAATAATATTTTGCAGTGTTTTGAATCAGTTAAAGTGGTTAGGCATGAGAGTTTTTTAATTCTAAAAATACTAAAGTAGAAAAATCATATTTATTTATTTATTTAGAATGAAAATACCCAAAAATATGTGTCACATCTGAGCATGAGTCTACTTCTTATATCTAGAATCTTATGAAAAAATATTATCATTTTATTTTGGTTAAGGTGGTTAGACATACATCTACATCTTATTTTTGTCCTGAAAGTTTTGTACTATTGCATTAAAATTCAAATTTTTGACCAATCATTTTTTCATTTTTTTAAGATAAGGCCTAGTAGTTTAGAAACACTGGTTCAAACCAAATATTATTACTTTCCAAAGTTCTTTTAATGCAAAACATAGGTTCAAACCAAATTTTATTTGTTTCTTTTTAAAACTAGAGTAGGGGTTCGGGTATATAGCCTCTAGTGGAGTCAAGGGCAATACCCTTTATAGGGATTTGGCTCTATACACCAATGTGTTTTGAGGGTAGAACCCATAGTGCATTGGTTGGCAGGATACAAGGTAGAGTCGATGGGAAAAATCCTTAAATTAAGGATTTCAAGACCACTTCAACTTTCAAAATATGCTAGTGTTCGACAATTTTGTTAACATATTGGAGTGAGAGACAAAAGAAAAAAATTGATCAAAAATGATTATATTTTGATAATTTTTTGGGTGTGAATTTACTTGTGACTTATCAGTTGAGAAATTATAAAAAATTACAAGCAAGTTTACTTGTGAATAGCTCTATTAGGGATTTTGTTTTGCAACAATTGACAAGTTTGTGATTTTCTTAGCAAGTGTTTAAACTATTATTAGGAAATCCTTCTATGGCTAACAAGATCTTTCCAAATTTTTGAAGGTTGTATTTATCTCATTTTGGCTTGACAAATATACTATTAATTTCATCATTCTTTATAAAACTAGTCAAGAGATTGCCTCTGGGCATAGTGGTATTCTTTTGAATTTTTAATATCTATCATCTTTGCAACCAACTCAAAACCACATCTTAAATCAATCATCATTTAGTATTCTATCAACTATATTATAATCAAATTAGTTCTTGTACATGTTCCATTTATCTCATTAATATTTAACTTCTTACAATGCTTGTAGAATTTCACGATTGCTTATTTCTTTCTTCTTTAGTCAAGAGTATGTCCACCCTCATCTATGAAACATTTCTAGCAACCCAAGTTGTAGATTTGAATAGAATTTTTAACTTTTGTGACAATCTCTTTTTGAGCTTCTTTAGAGTGTAATTTAGGATTGTGATTAATGGAATTTTTTATGCTATGGTCCAATCTAATTTGTTTAGTTCATAACATAATTTTTTTATTGCACATACGAACTATAAATTTCAAGAATTGGGCTAGGAGTTGTGAGCTCAGCAAGTTGGATACCAAATTCAAGCCAACAATAAAGCCACGGAGATAACACAAAAACTTTCATGCCCAAAATTAATAGGACAAAAACACAATTTTTTTTTGAAAGTAACCTTAATATCTCACATAAGAGACTATTCATGGTCCACTAGGTTAAATAATTGATCAAGAGTTCTGAATATCAATAGTTATGAATGGAGGGTTGCAATTTTCTCAGTCTCCTAATCAAATTGATCCTCATTAAGTTAGTTGAAAGTTCATCTTTGATTGGCTTTGGAATTCAGGGGAGTAGTTTTTTTGATATAAAGTCATAGTAAGGCGAGAGACAAATCAACTCTTAATGTTCAAGGTGCAAACTATTGAATTTTACAACTTGCACACTCTTGTGTTCCTCTTTATTTATGTGTCATTTTGTTTCCCCATTAAAAACTAACCATTAGGCACAAAGTTCAAGGGTATGGAATGTAACTGAAGGCTTAATACCCTACATGTAATAACATTCGTTATTCAACACGTATTAAATGTCAAGTGTAACTCCTAAACATTATTGGGTAGATTGTTTGTATAGAGCTTTTGTACATCATTACTAGTGGATGACATGGAGGGGTAGGTATACATATATTGATCGAATATGTATCTTTCATATCACACACATATAAGTGGCATAAAATAAGTATCATACATGTGTGTGTGTGTGTGTATGTAATAGTCATGGGCAAGGTATGCTATACTCCAATGATCACAATTCGCGAAAGTAAAATGGTTATTATTAGATATAGATATCTAATTATAATACTTTATTTTTAGCTAACTAACATATGATAATGCATCATATTTCATAAATCATGAATATCATTTGATGAATGCATCAATATATTATAACTCACAATATGAGTTTCCTCTTCTAGACCTACCCTAATTCCTTCACCCTTACCTAATCATACTTCCAATGTTGATCACTAACATTCACATTTAATTTTACTTATTTTACTAAACACCTTTACTAACCCAATACTAAATTTCCTTTCACTCTATTCACTTTCTATCTTATGTATAAACTTTACTTACCATTTACCTCAGTTTGCCTCAATTTTATTATTTGCCAAAATGACATCTTACTATATCAATTATATTTATTAATCAATACATTTATATATTACCACAATAATTATGTGAACCTGCTAATTACTTTGTCTATCTATTATTCTTAATTATTCACAACATGAAGTAATGAACTTACTAACTATGTGTTAGCCCCTTACTAGCTATGAAGAACAATAGAATACTACTATTGATCCCATTATATGTATACCACTTAATATAACCATTATGAATAACATTCTTTCATATATTTATGTATGTCTTGTTGACAATATATAGTTTGTGTTCTATAATATTCATTACTATTATACATAGTAACCTTTACCTTTTACAATCTACTAATTACATAAAATTAACTACCAACTAAAGATTATCATCAATTTCCTAAGTCTACGACCCATCATATTAACCCTAACTCCCTAGCATGCTTTCTAACACATAAATGTATATTATAAAATATCCCCAACATTAATAAATATTCCACCACTAACAAACAACCTACTAACTAAATATTACTAATTTCCTAACACTAAAACTTTTTCCTTACTTCCACTTGCCAAGTGCTCCCATCTAGGTCATGTGCCTTTTCCAAGAACATTTCCCTTAGCACTATCTTCCCCCATCCATTCACATGCCCCCATCTCTCTTCATTTATGTACCTAATCCATGAATGAGAAGGGTGGTGGCTAAAATAGAAGTGAGACATGTATTGGTGGGGTCCTTCCTCACACCTAGCTGACTCATCAGGGGGGTGTTGGTCAGTGTGGGGAGGTGGGTTTGCGTGTAGGAAATGGGAGAGATCTGCAAATTTCCCAAACCCTCTTCCTACTTTACTTATTACATGTGAAGTTTATATATTTATGCATGGAGATTTCAATGGGACATAAGGTAGTACTTTTTTTTTGAACTTATACATTACATTGTAGTCTTAGGTTATAGGGAAATGCTATAGGGAATCTTTATTATTATTTTATTAAGGAATCAAGGGGAGTGTACATGTAGATTATTTTATTTCTCTGTAATTGGGGAGTGGATTATTTCTCACTCCCCATACATTTTGCAGAGAATGGAATACTCACTCCCAGCCCATAGTTTTAACTTGTCATGTTTTCCCTTTTGATTATTCTTTCTCTAGAATCTATTTGACTATATTATTGTGAATCTTGGTTTAACATAACTATGATGTGATTTTAATGTCTCAATGCAATTAACTACATTAATTAGTCTATTTAAAATATCTAGAACTATACACTTAACATGTGGAATGCAATTAAAACCAGGTAAACATGGAACTACCAAATTAATCATTTCTATAAATATGTGAACTCTTCAATTTCGAATTTCTAAGAAAGTGACTTTATTGGATGCTTCCCAAGGTCATCTAAGCCTACAAATGTTAAATTTAGGCCCCCAACCCATATTACTATCATGAGAGCACTTAATTTTCACCAAAATAACCCTCTAGGACCACTTTTTGATTCTTAAAAGTTAATAGGAAGTTGGAACTCGAATTTCCCTTGATGGAGACTTCTCCTAACACTCTACCATTAGGGGTTAACTTGGGTACTGCATTGGGTTACATTTAGGTTAGGTGACTTTTGCCCAAAACCCTAAATGACAAGTCATCAACACGTGTACAACACAAGTGTCAAGTGACACATAAAAATAACACATTACATTTATAGTGACATGTGTCTAATTATATATGAATTAAACTATTACACACACATACAATTCACATTTACAAAACAAAACACATTACAACAAGGTTTGAATCTTTTCCATTGACTCAACCTTGGCTACATCATGTTCACATGAGCTTGAGCCTTGGTTCCCTATTAAAAATCCCATGGTTAAATTCCTACACACTAAACTTGTGCATCAATAGTCCAAGAAAATCATATAAGAAATACGTAAATATGTGCAATAAATCATTATCACATTCAAACATTAGGGTTTCATACTTCATCATTTCCAGTTGACTTACTTTTTCTAATCATTTTTACATAAAAAATTCAAAACACCAAAATATCAAATTCTTCTTATCAACATTAAACTTTACTTAACATGATTGATTTAATATTTTGAATAGCCTCATAATCTATTTTCTACCTAGTGATGAAATATTGAATCCACAACTATTGAATCCCTAGGCATGTGAATTAAGTCCTAGTGCATATCACAATCTATCCTGTAACTCTAATTTCAATTTAAACATTACAATTTGACATTTCAAGCATTTCTACAATTTAATTTATATCAAAGAAATTGCAATAGATTAGAACATGAATGAAATCATTAAATATAATGTTTAGGTCCTAATGTGTAGACATAAGTGCAGATCATCAAAATGCAGATATTAAAATGGCATAACCTTATAGTCTTAAAAGTGTATCAAAACATTGAATTAGAAATATCATAATGCAAATATGTCATCTATGGTAGGGAAAATCAAGTGAGGCCTCACACAAACTACCCTTCATTTTTTCATAAAATAAAAAATGGCTCGTAGATTCTAAAATTCAATATAATCACAAATTTATCTTCATTCTTACTTATGGAGTTTTTAAAAATACTACATGCAAATAATATAGAATGATTCATTACCTCATCATGGGTTCACCTTTCTCAACTATTCATGAATCTCTTGATGGGTAAATACTCACAACTTCACAATCTTAAAATTTTAAAGTGTTGTACTAAAACTAATTTGCTTGATTATACAATAGGTATTTCATTCTTATATATTTATGTAAGTTTAATTACTCAACTATTATGGAATTGAATAAATACGTAAATTCTAGAGAAGCGTAAATGTTTGTGAGAAGATATTTGTTTCCTTCCACTAGATGAATAAATAATATCTTCCTAGGTGCAACTCCCTGCATTCACATGGCTCTCGTGCATTTTATTTTCCTATATAAACCTTGTATATGTTCTCCTACTTTCCATCAGACAAGCATAATAATGAAGTTCAAAACTCTCACTTGCGCGAGATGGATATTAATGTTCATCTTCCCCACAGTCTTCTATTGTGATCGATGTGTTTACAAATCAAAAGTGGCATATTATGATTCCCCGAAGGCTATCAATAGTAAGTATAGATTTCTATTCTTCAATGGAGGTTCAGCTTTTTTCATCTAGTTTTCTTTATTAAGAACTAAGGATTGAGGGGTATCCATTAGTAAGTATAAAGTTCATAGCCTCTTAAATCTTATTTCTTGCTAGAGTAACTTATCCTAAGATCTGAATAATAAGTCTAGTATGAACTGCAGTGGGAGCATGTAGGTATGAGTCCTTTGCAAAAAACATGAGCAATGGCGATGTGGCCACAGTGAATCCAAAAATATATAAGGGATTGGATGTGGCAGCTTCTACTAGGTATGAACCAATCATTCACACCTTCTTTATCTTGTATTGGGATCATGACTAAGATTAAGGCTGTTTGAATTAGGTCAATTTAAATATTATTTCTAAGTGGTTTATTTTTAGATTAAAAGTCTTAAATAGTCAAAATTGATTTGAACTTTTATGTTGTGCAGATAAGCTGCATTGATCCTAAGATTTGCACCCATGACAGAGTAGAAGTTTTGATTACAGACTTCCTTGAAAACACTCAAATGGATTTTGTGGTTTCCAATAGCACATTTTCAAATCTTGCACAACACAAAAAATCTTCTGAGCTTCTAAAGATGGGCATTCTGGATATCGAATACAAATGGTTAGTAATTGGCTTTAGTTATATTGATAAGTAGGAGATATTTTGTGCAGCAAGTCAAATTGTTATATTGTTGTTAGGAAGTCAAATTGTTATATTGTTGTTAGGATTCAACACTCATTCAACCATGTTTCATTAGTAATCATTCACTAATGACTTAAACATCACACACTAAGGCTTGATTCCTAGGCTGAAAATATTAAATAGTCAAAGTTGACTTACTTTTTTCAATCTTAATTTTTTGGTTCACATGAACCTGTCTCTCATGAGAATGAATGGAACACTTAGCATTCATTAGACCTAAGTCATGCTAGGGACCTCCTGGGAGCCCATCCATCCTAGTACTACTTCAACTTGAGCACTAGGACTTGCTCATTTGAGTATTATTCCATCTCATATGTACTTAGTTATGAAATTTTGCCATGATAAAACCCACTCAATTTATGACTCGTATCATTTTAAATTCTCACTATTCAATCCCACAAGCCATATGGATATTTCAATTTTGATCTATTTTTTCTTTTGGGTAGAAACCTATGACAAATAAACATATAATTGAAAGGGTTTTGATGATCTCAAGGAAAAAGTATCATTTGACAAGAATCCTTCCTTTCTTTCTTTGACAAAAGACCATGTCCCAATTGAACATACAATCTAGTTGAATACAAAATTGAAAGTATTTTAATGATTTAAAGAGAAATGGGTCTTTTGATAAGAATTTTTTATTTCATATTTTTCTTTCATAGGATACCATGTAAGTACCCAAGGAAGAATATGATGGTGAAAAAAGACAAGATCAGTAGTTACCATACTTTCTTGTAGTCCAATTTTTGTACCAAGGAGGGCAAATGGATATCATGGGTGTGGATGTTGCAAGACAAACATTATTATTACTATGCTTTCTAACTTATTTAACACTTTAACTTAAGAATCAAGGCTTAGTGTATAATGTTTTAGTTATCTGAAAAGTTAAAGATGAATGTGTACTAATGAGTTAAAATTGCAAAGTGCAAGTGGGAACTTCTAATTGGATACAGATGACACACAACTACGGTGCACCATGGAGTTTAGATCAGCCGCCAAAAGGAGCTCTGTCTTTATGGCTACTTATTACAAAAGGATACGATTCTTATTGGTTGTTGACCAAGGAGGTTGTTATATCAACAAATTGGACTGTGCACTTTGTTTATGACAATCAAACAAGAGAACTATCCTTCCTATGCTACCCTAGATTGACACCAATCTGAATAGTGGCATACAAGTACATGAATTTCAAGACTATGCAATCTGTTTTAAATTTCTTTGCAGGGTTGAAAATAATTTTAGTTAGTGAGGATGATGGTATGTGATATAAGATTATCTACAAAAGTTCAATCTTTAAGTATATTTGGGCCACCTTCAATTGTTAATTGAATTTGATAAATTAGTTCTTGAGTATGCCTATTTAAATCAAAGTTATTTGTGATTTTGATATATGGTTATTCAAATTGTTATATTTTTCTTTCTTAATAAAGATGTCCTATTTCAACATATTTTTATTAAAACAAAAATGTTCCTAATGTTTAGTTTCAAATTATGATACTTAACTTTTGAAAAGGAAAATTTTTTTTTTTTAAGGATCAATCTTGTGAATAATGGAAGTATAAATTAGTTTAAGGTGAGTAGAGAGATTAAAAAAATTGAATAAATAATGGTAAGTTGGTGAATGAAATGTTCAATAAATTAGTATCTAGTCTCAGATGGGATTTTAGGATCTATTCAATGTCAAGTTTGGCAAAAGTGCCTCTTTATCAATGACTTATTTGAAATTCTATGTTGGATTTGTATCAAAGGAAAAGTTTGTTAGTTTCTAATGAATTTTTAGCTATAAATTTATCCTCAAGTATTAAATTCATTCTAGCAATTGGTAATGTTTCTCTATAAAAAGATTCTTGATATAATATGCGACCTCCTTTTGAAAGTTTGTCAACAAACAATATTTGAGAATGTCTTAAGAAATGTTATCACATTATAAGGAATTGTTGTTTTGACTAATCTGGTTAAATTTGAAACAATAATGAAATTATAGAGGAACATAAGAGTGTATATATTGTATAGGCCTTTTAGTGAACCAAAAAAAAATGTATCACTTTTAATTTTATTTTTATCTAATGATTTATTTATGGTCTATAAATGATGCTTTATTCATTTTTAGGTGATTACAATGAATGCGTGACCAAAAATATTTAACTACTAGTGTGAAACAAGTTTTGTGAAACATGTAATTAATGTCTTGGTGTACAAGGGTGAAGGTAGTCAAATCACCAAATTTGATTTTGAATTTAAATTAGAAATGAATAAATTTATAATTTCTCTTAGAATGATCTCCTTATATCCTTGGATGATTCTTCTATCATTCATAGGTGATTAGAAGGAAAACATTGATTACCTTTAATACTAGTACATACCATAAAATTTATGTGAAAAGTGAACAACTAGTCTACTCAAGGTGAAAGAATGTTGGGGGGTAGTTTGTTCAATTTGAATTTCATTGTAAAATTGGAAAGAGACATGCTCATGACCAAAAACTTGACCTTTAAATAGATAATGATAAAATCGATGTCACAAACAATTAAATAGAGGAAGGTATGCATTTAATAATGTGATAAATAAGTAGATTAATAAGATAAATGTAAAAGAGTGTGCAAATAGATAAGATACTTGACGAGGCATATAGGGCTATGAATTTGAAAATATGTCATATTTCAATATTCAAAAAAATAAGAATTCAAGATTAAAGACTTGTTAGGTTCACTAAGATGATATGCATGAACATGAGATCTTAGGCCTATGAATGAAAACTAAGATCTCATTTTTTTGCTACATAACATTGGAACACAAATACACTTCATTTAGTCCTAAAAGGAGAGATAAAAATTTGAATTATATTCCTTTATAACAATACAATTGAGATTATGAACTTTGTGTTGGAGATCTAGGTATAATGAAAAATTGACTATTTTAAGTAAAACAAAAAATTGCAAAATAGAAAACCAACATAATAGGATAGATTTTAAAATAAGATGTAAAGAGAAACCCAAATTTATAATTTGGAGCTGAAAGTGAAGGATGTGTATACTAGAAATCCTAATCTAGGTGACGTCCAAACTGATAGTTCAATAACAAAAAATGTAGCTAAGAGGTGTTGTAGGTTTGTCTCCTACAAATTGAGCTAGAAGATGTTATATATGGTGATGGGAGTCCTAGTCTTGGTTTTTTTGCATAATTTAAATATGGGATTAATGTTTTGGGTTGTCAAATATTCTTATCAAGCTATCCTCTTTTAATTTTATATTAGGATTTATGAACAAAAAATTGGAGAAGAATAACTTTTTGTATAGGGGTTTTCCTTAGAAGGTAGACCCTGTGTTGAATAGTGGCATACAAGTACATGAATTTCAAGACTAGGTAATTTGTTTTAAATTTCGATGCAGGGTTAAAAATAATTTCAGTTAGTGAGGATGATGGTATGTGATATAAGATTATCTACAAAAGTTCAATCTTTAAGTATATTTGGGCCACCTTCAATTGTTAATTGAATTTGATAAATTAGTTCTTAATGTATGCCTATTTAAATCAAAGTTATTTGTGATTTAGATATATGCTTAGTCAAATTGTTATATTTTTCTCTATTAATAGAGATGTCCTATTTCAACTTGTTTGTATAAAACAAAAATGTTCCCAATGTCTAGTTTCAAATGATACTTAAGTTTTGAAAAGAAAACAAAAAAAAAAATTAATAGATCAATCTTGTAAATATTGGAAGTATAAATTAGTTTAAGGTGAGTAGAGAAATAAAATATTTGAATAATAAATGGTAAGTTGGTGAATGAAATGGTCAATAAGTTAGTATCCAGTCTGAGATTCTAGATTTTTAGGATCTATTCAATGTTGAGTTTGGCAAAAGTGTCTCTTTGTCAATGACTTATTTGAAATTCTATGTTGGATTTGTAGTAAAGGACAAGTTTTCTAGTTCGAGATGAATTTTTAGCTATAAATTTGTGATCAAGTATTAAATTCATTCTAGCGATTCGTAATGTTTCTCTATAAAAAAATTCTTGATATAATATATGACCTCCTTTTGAAAGTTTTCCAAAAACAATAATTGAAAATATCTTTTAAAATGTTGTCACATTATAAGGAATTATTGTTTTGACTGATCTTAGTAAATGAAACAATAATAAAAATTATATAAAAACATATGAGTTTATATATTTTATAGGCCTTTTAGTGAACCAAAACAAAATGTGTCAATTTTCATTATTTTAAATCTAATGAATTATTTAGGGTATCTAGATGATGTTTCATTCATTTTTAGGTGATTATAATGAATGCATCAAATATCTTTAAATAATAGTGTGCAACAAGTTATGTGAAGCATGCCATTAATGTCTTGGTGTAGAAGGGTGAAGAGTGTCAATTCACCAAATTTTCATTTTGACTTTAGATTAGAAATGAATAAATTTATGATTTATCTTAGAATGATCTCCTTATATCCTTTGGAGGATTCCTTATGGTCCATAGGTGCTTAGAAAGAATGCATTGATTACCTTTAATACTAGTACATAACATAAAATTGTGTGAAAAATGTACAACTAGTCTACTCAAGATGGAAGAATGCTGAGGGATAGTTTGTTCACTTTGAATTTCATTCCAAAATTGGAAAGAGACATGTTCATGACCAAAAACTTGAACTTTAAATAAAAAATGATAAAATCAATGTTGCAAACAACTAAATAGAGGAAGGTATGCAAAATAAGTAGATTATTAAGATAAATGTAAAAGAGTGTGTGCAAATAAATAAGAATTTAAGATTAAAGACTTGTTAGGCATACTAAGATGATGAAAACTAAGGTCTCATATTTTTGTTACATAACATTTGAACACAAGTACGCTTCATTATTCCTTAAAGGAGATATAAACAATTTAATTATGTTCCTTTATAACAATGCAATTGAGATTATGAACTTTGTGTTTGTGATCTAGGTATAATGAAAATTGAATACTTTAAGTAAAACATAAAATTACAAAATAGTAAACCAACATAATAGGTTAGAATTTGAAATAAGATGTAAATAAAAACGTAGATTTATAAGTTGGAGCTGAAACTGAATGATGCAGATACTAGAAATCCTAATCTAGGGCATGCCCAAATTGATAGAAATAGAGAAAAATATTGTTGAGAGGTGTTGTAGGTTTGTCTCCCAAAAATTGAGCTAGAAGATGTTAGATATGGTGTTGGCAGCCCTAGTTATGGTGTTTTTGCATGTTTAAAATATGGGACTAATGGACTAATGTTTTGAGTGGTCTAGTATTCTTATCTCTACCCTCTTTTAATTTTTGATTAGAATTTATGATCAAAAAAATGGAGAAGAATAACTTTATTGTATAGGGGTTTTCCTTAGAATTCAAACCTTGTGTTGACATGTCAACCTCTGCAATAGCTATTATTATGAAAAATAAATCTTAAAATTAGAATACATTAGAATGAAACAAAAAAATGTTAAAATAAAATAATTATATCTTAGAAATGAAAGTGGTGGTGATACAATGTTGTTTAGACAAGTCCTTCAAACATTATATATATATATATATATATATATATATATATATATATATATATATATATATATATATATATATATATATATATATATATATATATATATATATATATATATATATATATAATCCAGACATGAAATCATACTTGGATGCTCAACATGTAATCAACTAGTCCTTGGAATCACATATGATCTTGGATGAGTTAAAATTTAGATTCATTCTATTTTAAAAAATTAACTTTATGAATAATAGAATATTCGATTTATATAAGGTTCACAAGGTGTATTTGATTAATTTAGTCTACTTAAAACTATCATTAATAAAAAAAACCTAAGATAGAAAATTCTAATTGTGAATGCTAACACTAGCAACGACTATAATTTCAAGAAAATTTGGTGTCACATTATTGGGAACCTTTATTCCACCAAAATAAGACCTCTAGAAGGGATTCATGAGTATCAAGTTTTGCAATGGTATATCTTATCCTAAATTTAGTATTTTATGACAATTTGAAATTTCATGATTGATTTAAAGTACGAGATGGCTCAAATATGGTCTACGAAAAATAACATAAAGTTTGTACCAAATAAACTGTGAAACTGTAACGTGCTACGATTTATTAAACACTATAAAAAGTAAGAGATTAAGTGCATAAATTTATTGTTGGAGATTAATATTTGATTACTTAGTATGTAAAGGGTGTTTATATAGAAAATAATGAAAATATGAAACTAAATAAAAATAATGTATATAAAACTATTCATTTGTGAAAAAATAAGAGAGCAAAAAAGGCTAAATTCAAAATAAGTCTATATAATTAGATTTTTTTCAATGATATTTAAAAGGCTTTATAAACCCTTATTCTCCCATGATTAACTACTTCCGATAATATAACTTTCCAACTAACAACTATAAGTTGGCACTTGTTGATTAATATAAATTATAAACTAAGCTATTTAATGTGATGAGCCAACATCTCCCCTCATTAGATTTATCCAAATAAGGTTGGAAGTTGCAAGGGTTTTCAACACAATCCTTTTGGAATATTTGATGGAGCACCTTCACAAATCCTCCTCGCTCACTCAAGAAACACCAAATTGATTGTATCAGTGGATCCTTGGTTGTAGAATCTAAAATCATATGCTATGCACAAGAAACAATGAATTAACTCCAATCTTCTTGAATTTTAGTCTATTATAAAGTCTTGTATGTTGACAAAGATATGCGTTTTAGTTTTTTATTTAAACATTGTCTCTTGAACTACTAGTTTATAGACATTGTCTTCTTCAACTATTTATAAAATATAGGTCAGTATTGAATAATAATAACAATATTATAACTAAATTCATTCCAATCTTATAATCTATCTTGCAACTATACCTATATGCTAAGATGACAGGATTTGAATGATTTGAAGGTAAATGGGGCACATTTAATAAGAATATATGTTTCTTAAATTTGTTTCACAGAATACCATGTGAATATCCAGGAAAGAACATGATAGTGAAGGTAGACAAGATCAGTAATTACCCATAATTTCTTGCTCTGTAATTTCTGTACCAAAGAGGGCAGACGGATATCATGGGCCTTGAAGTTGCTCCTATAAGAAACATTCATCTTACTCATGACTGGATATTGAAATCCTTAAAACTTAATAAATTTGAGTGGGTATAAAAAAAAAGATTTGTTTTTTATGAATTTTTTTTGATGGAGGTCATCCACAAATAAATTTTAAGTACTCGATAGGGACCCACACGTGCTTGAAACCTCTTTGACTAAGAGCATGAATATTTTTAAGCGTGTAATCTCTCAAATATTTTTTATAAATATGTAACTTTAATATTTTAATTAATAGAAAAAATCTATTCATAATTTTATTGAATTAATGGAGGTGGGATCTTGAAGGTAAAAATCAATGAGGCGTGACCATAGGGCGATGTGGAGTATGGAGCAGCCACCAAAGGGGGAAATGTCAATAAGGATTCTTGTTACCAGTGGATATGATCATTTTTGGGTGTGGGCCAAGGGTGCTGTTTTGCCTTCAAGTTGGAAAGTGGGTTCCATTTATGACAGCCGAGTTCAGATCAAAGAAATTGCACAGGAATGCTGTTCCCCTTGTATTACCAAGTTGTAATACAAAATATACATATAATTTTATAAACATTCATGTTTCACACGTCAATGCTTGGGATTATTGTGGTCCTCTCCATTGCTACAACCTAGACCGTATGGGACAATAATGCAAAGGAATTCTTTAAAAAGTATTTTGATTTATTGGTGGGTGGAAAAGAGTTTAGGTTGAGTGATAGGACACCATTCTAAATTTGTTTAGAGTGATCATAATTTGAAAAAAGATAATTTATTTTGGGATAGGGGAAAGAGAATTTAATAGTCTAGGTATGTATATATATGATTTAGGAATCAAAAAATGATAATTAAAAGTCTATTAATAAGTTTCAAATGCATCTATGTTCTAATTCTTTTTTAATCTTTTCAGTTCAAAATATGTTCATTTGTATATTCTTATTGGAACTTGTGTACACTATTACATGTGTGCATAAGTTCTAGGGATTTTGAGGGCATGATTATTGGGGCATCTTTCAAACTAGTTTTTAACTCTTTCAAGTTTAAAGAATCCTACAAGAAACTTTGTTAATATTGAGAAAAGTATTTTTTATTAGTGTTGCCTTAGTCAAGTGTCAGAAATTCCATCTTTTTTAGTTTTGATTAAGCCAAAACATGCTTGACTTCGAGCTTTAGAATGGTCAAACTTTTATCAAATTTTTAGTGATTTATAATTCCAAGGTCTCATGCTTGTTCCCACTTTAAATATCAAGAGGTTAAAAAAATGTGCTCAAAACATGCAATTGCATTCTAATTCTTAACCTCTCTAACCAAAAAAACACTCCTAAGGCCTGTTTGGCAATGAGAATACAAGTGAAATAGGCATATGTAAATTCTTAAAATTTTGAACTTTGTTTGGATGCACCAAATTAGAGTTGGAATACGAAATAAAATAGGAATGTGTATTCCAATTATGGCCCAAAAATGAGGTTTTGCAATTCCACCCAAATAGATGGAATTGGAATACATATTCCTATTCCAATTTTATTTATTTTAGAAAACATAAATTGTTGGGTATGCGAATTCCCCATCAAATTCTAGCTGAACCAAATAGAGAATAGGAATATGTACCCCCATTTTCTATTCTAGAATAAGTATTTCAAAATAGCTATTCCTATTTCCCCAGCCAAATAGGCCCTAACCTCCTAAATCCTGAAATAGGCTAAATTCCTATTTCTCTAGAGCAAGCCTATTGGGAGTGGCGGCAACATAACCTTTTAAGGCATGGTCATGCACAATATAAGGGCCCTTTGCATAGTGAAAACATTCTCATGTTGATGCACAAAAGCCTAAAGGTTGCTGGGAAGATCAAAAAGGAATTGTTGGTCTTCCCTAATACACTCGATGCCCACTACAGAGTGGCAAGCCTGCACAACATTGAAAAATTCCATAGAAGCCTGATCGCCAACCTCTAGCCAATGAAGACAGTCTTTGATCTGAACTCCCCTAGTAGCATAATTTTTTGCGACTTTTTTTTGGTGTTGAATATTGGCAACCCAGACTTGTAATTTTGTATCAAATAGATTCATGATGAGAGCTTCTAAGGTCCTATGAAGGTCTTTAGTGGTGGCTTCATAAGATCTTTTCGAGTACATGGCCAATTATCTCCCCTAAATGTGAAGAAATCATGCAGTATAGAGGATGGCATCATTCCATCATTGAATCCACCCAACAAAGGTGTGGGGCCTAGGCTCAAGGTTCTAGAGTCAAGGAATGTGGGCAATAGTGAGTAGATGGGACAACAAGGAAATTTTGAGAAAGAACTAAGTTTTGCAAGGATGAGGCTGAGTTGTGTGCTAGGTGATAGAAAAGAGGATGGGGTAATGATCTGACAAAGTCATATCTAGAAAAGGGGTAATGGGTAATGCACACTTGTGTGAAATGTAAAAAGGGACTAAGTCAAAAGTTAGACCAAGTATACCAAACCCCACTAGACTAACAATGATTAGCATTGGGCTCAAAAAGGCCTAGCTTGTTCCACATATAGAACTAGGCTTCTCTTTCACCAGCTACCCATCAAAAAGGAAAAATCCTTTCCTTATCAATAGCCAACTCAACCATATTGAAGTCCCCACAAAAACCCCAAATGGCAGGTGACAAATGATCTGCCAACCATCTCCATAGGTGTGAATTCTTTACAACATCATTAGGGGCATAGATATTAACAATACTAAAGGAATGATTCTAAAAAGATGACAAAATCAAAATAATCCTCTACATAGGGTCCAAGCCATGTACAATAATGAAAGAAAGCAAACAAGGAGAGAGAGGATTGACTACACCACCTCATCTAGTCTCATGCTAGGAAGCAAACAAGGAAATGTTTGACCGAATAACACGACATGCTGAATTGAGAAGAAACCTAGCAACTTTAACTTCTTGAAGATATTGAAGATCAAGATTACCAAGCTGATGCCTAGTACCATGAAAAAAATATTTTCTAGGGAGATCTACTAGCCCCTGCACATTCCATGAGAGACAATTCATTATAATACAACTTGTGTGTCTTCCTCATTCCCAAGAGAGGAGAAGTTTTTTTGCAAAAATGTGGAGGCATCAAATGAGGGGTCTCCAAGATAAATAACCCATTGTATCTTCTCCCCGTTATCAGATACTTCATCATAGCCTTTTGGGCTATGAGAACAATGAATCAATTGCCACTTGGGCTATGAGAACAATGAAGCGATTGGGACAAAATCATCAAAGCCACTTGTAGCAGTCAAACCCATGAAGGGTGAGACTTGGGGGTATGAACACTTGCTATCCCTTGAGCACTAGGATTTGAAATAGGAGGCATAAGAAAAGGGACTAAAGGATCTGGTGGTGCCATACTTGAGCTAGGATGAGTATTATCCTAAGGCAAAGAGCATTGCTTAGTCACAGTGGAGCATTTTCCTTTTTTCACAACAGTAGTCCATTCATCTTTTTTGGTAGTCATAGTCAGTTTTCCTTCCTGGACTAGAGGATGGTTACATTTGAGCAATGGACAATCCTTAATCTTGTGTGCTATGCACTGACACCTAGAATAGGTATTTAGGAGGTTTAGGTAAAGAACCTTCTAAGAGATGGCAGTACCACCTATCTAAATTTCCACTAATTCTTTGAGATAACTAGAAAGGTTGACCTCAACACAAACCCTATGCTAGGGTCGAGCATTTAAAAGCTTGTATGGCTCAAGGGAAATGACCTTGCCAATAGTTTGTGAAATGGCATGCAGGAAGGACTAGCATGGAATAGGAAGCCCAAGGAACTCCAGCCATACAGGGACCTTAATTTTGCAGTTGTCAAAGATAAGAAAATCATGGGACCAACATTGAAAAACTAAATGAGAGGACCTAACAGACTAGGGGCATCTAACAAACACATGCTTAGCTTGGCTAGGAAAGTGAAAAACAAAAAAACCTTCAGTAAGGCTTTGCACACCTTCAAGGTAGACACCTTAAGGTGTCCAAACCTTGGAAACCCATTCCCGTAGCATGCTTTCAGAAGGAGTGTGACCCACAAAATACCCAATTAGGTTTTGTTTCTCTAGCCAAGTACACACACTATCAAATTCCTTGACATTCAAAATAATATCAGGAGAGGATTTATTTCATGAAACACCATGGGAATGAACTTGCATGGGCATTTATTCAATGGAACCATTCTCGCCAACAACAACAGCTCTAGCACTAGCACCAACTATTGGGCTAAAGAAGGTTGAGGCCATTATAACCAAAAATAAATCTTGTAGTAAATGTAGTATGACAAGTGGCGAGAAAATAAGGATTCAAATGAAAGTCTTACAAACCCTAGCAAAGCCCATTTTTCCTATTTTCATTGAAATGTGTTTTCAGTAAACATTGTGTCTAGTTCCTGCCATGGTTAAACATCACACACTAAGGAAGAAATTAAGCTTGAAAAATATGTCAACTTTGACTATTTAACACTTTTAGACTAAAAATTAGGCCTTAGTGTGTGATGTTTAAGTTTTCCATCTACACATTATGCCTTTGGATTGATATATAGTCATACTTAGCCAAATCACGGAGCATAGACAAAAAAATGTTGCTCAAATTTTCTGATAAAATGTCCCAGCAAAGTAAAATGTGTCACTCTCCTACCTTTGTTATCATGCTTCATATCCATGGCCCTCATGAATGCTTGAACAACTTTGCAAGTGATATGAGAGTTTCCATCTAAGGTTGTGTAACGATTGTTTGACAAAATACTTGTTAGTCTACATAGAGCCAAAGATAGCACACCCATATTTTTTCAAAAGCTTTTTAAAAAGAAATGTGACCTTATTAAATGGTATTATTTATTTTCAAGCATACTCAAAAATATTCATTATTCTCATGGATACTCCAATAAATGGCAGCACACATTGACTCAAATATGTTCATACTATCACTCCAGTCACAAAAGTATATAATTTCATAGTTCTCAAGAAATCTCAAGAAGACAAAAGGGGGTGTGTGTTAAGCTAGTTTACCAACCATTTCTAGCACTCTCTCTATTGCATTAATGAGGCAAAGCTTTCTCAAAAAAAGTATTGAGAAAGTGTTTTATACTATTTAATACTTTTGGTTTTGGAAAAAATAAGTCAACTTTGACAATTTAACACTTTTAGTTTTGGAAAAAATAAGTCAACTTTGACTATTTGACACTTTTAGTTTTGGGATGAAGATTTGTGTGTAATGTTTAAGTTGTCTAGTTTTGTATGGTCAATTTGGCATGCAATACAATTATGCAAAGTGGAATATTTGACAACATGAATTGAAGGTATCACGATCGTTAGATAGGCAATACTAGAAAGACACACCAATGTGTGACCCTAACTCTTAAGGGAAATCAAGAGAGATGACAAGTCCAATTGAATAATGGAAAAGGTAATCCACTTAGCCAAAGAATGCTAAGTGAAGTCCCCATAAGTAGAAGGAATCCAAGCAGAAAGAAAATTAGACAGAATAGTGATATGATTCAACATGAGGAGCATGAAGCAAGATACCTATGACTGTCTAGTCATGTAGAGGGTAAGTGTGCACTCAATGTTGCATTTAATGGTGATGGGAGAAAGGATTGAGGAGAAGTCAAGAGAATTAAAATTTGAATTCTTTCCAATTAAATCTAGCCACCAAGAACACATGGCATCCATGAGTTTTACGAACACACCACAACCTAACAAGAGGTGTGTACCACTGCAACAAACAGATGAGTTGGTAATAGGGAGGGCCTTCAAATTTTGAATTCTTAGATCAAATATTTCAAGGAAATAAAG
Source organism: Cupressus sempervirens (assembly GCA_028749045.1). NCBI lineage: Eukaryota > Viridiplantae > Streptophyta > Pinopsida > Cupressales > Cupressaceae > Cupressus > Cupressus sempervirens. The sequence goes on along the minus strand of CM053784.1, from coordinate 682,953,549 downwards.
AAGAATAATATAAAAGAAAATGAAGTTGAAAGGGATAAGGTTAGATTTACCATTTAATAGAAAGAGAGCCAAGTGAATAGAAAGAAAATAAGGTTTTCTCTCTTAACCCTATTTTCAATGTGAATGATCTAAATTGACTAAGCACAAGAGAGTGATCAATGCAAAAATGGATCATGTGATGGAAAAGAGGGAGAGAGAGGGGGTTATATGATCTTTCTATTTTGAGGAGTATGTGCTTAAATCTTGAAATAGATAAAAGACAAATATTAACCATGAATCTATAAAATTATTTTCCGATGTCTGTATACAATTTCTTAAAAATTTGCAATCCGTTTTGCACTGAAAATGTCAAGACAGAGAAAACCCACAAATCTTTTGTCTTTTGGAAGGAAGGTCAACCTTGACCCTTATAGTGGGGCACAATCTTACCTTGGGGCACAACTATACCCCGAGAAGTCAACCTTGACTTGTAATGCTCTAATGAAATATCTATTTGTGGATCCTGCAAGTTTGATGAAAAGGGTATTTGAATCTACTCTTCAATTCATTTTTCCACACCTATATCTACAATAAAAATAGTTTTGTTGCTTAGATAAGGGGTTTTCCTTGGTCAAACCCTAGTTTGGAATCAACCTTAAGAATAGAATTGAAATAGAGAATGCTAGCAAGCAATAGAAGTAAACCTAACAATGAAGATATGATACTCAATAGATGTGCAATTGTATGTGAAATATAAACAAGTATATTGATATGAAATCTTAAACATAACATTAACAAACATAATTCAAAACCTCCATGATTATATGCATAGAATCCACTTTGATAGAAGAATGAATAGATCTTGAAGATGAATAAGGGATATTGAAGGAGATTGCACCACCATGATGGCTAGATCTAGGGTTTAAATGATGAATCTTGAATGCTTGAACCAAATCCCTTCAAAGGCTTGAATGCTTCAATCCTTGATCTTCAATACAGAGCTTGAATTCTTGAATAATAGAATGCTTGGTAATATCTCCTTATGAATAATAGGTAGTCTCTCATAAATCATGAATGTGCTTAAGAATCATTGATGTCAAAATTAGGGAAGACGGATTCTTTATATAGAGATCTAGGGCACTAAATCCTAGAGAATGCTGAAATAGGAGCATTAAATCCCATTTAGCCTTAACCCCTAGGAATAGACCTAGATTAAGTTTAATTTAAGAGTCTACCATTCTAGAACATGAAACAACTACCCAAGAAGTGGGAAAAGAAACTTTCTAAAGGCTAAGATCACAAAACTCCAAAATATTGAAAATGAGACATAGGGTCAAGGATGAGGTTGACCTTGCCTTAGGTCAGAGTCGAGTTCATCCTTGACCTAGTTTAGGGTCAAGGTCAACCTTGACCCACCAAGTCGTCCTTGACCTAGAAGTCAAAGTTCTCAATTTCACAAAGCAAGTTGTTAGAAAGAGGCTAGAAATAGAAAGAGAGAAGTGAAACAAGAGGAAAACTATAAGATCCATGAAAAAAATCATTCAAGGTGCTTGACATGACCCTAGACCACTTACTCAAAGGGCTAAAAACTTTTAACATAGAAGTGCTTCTATTTTAAGATGATACATTTAGCCCTCACTTTAGCAACAGTATGGACTCAATGCAAGCTCTTGGTAAAGGAAGAGAAGAAAGAAGAGATCCAAGTGGATTCATAACAAGATAAAATAATGGTTATATAGAAGGACATAAGTCCCCAAGGTAACAATTCTAACTCAAGATACATGCATGAGAGTGTGAAAACCAAGAAAAGTAGAAACAAAGCAACATAAAAGAAAAAGGGTTAGTACTAAACAAACACAAATCAACTAGCATAAGAAACTTTGCTAAGAAATATTTCTCATACTAATATCATATTTGGAAAGCTATCATAAAAATATCAGTGATTATATAAGAAAGACAAGAGCAACACCATAAATAACATAGCTTCATGATTCAATCCTACTAGCATAAATTGTGCTTGCAATTGTAAATGAATCTTCTAGCAGCTTCTGGAATACCCATAGATCCACCTTTGTGTATCACTATACAAATAAAATGTGTTTCTTCTCATGATTTAGCAACTTATGTGTGTTACCTTTGAAATATTTAGCACATTGAAAATTTGAAAAGTCCATATCTCTTTAGTATTTAGAAACTTATGTGCATTACCTTTAGAGGATTTAGCAATGTGTGTCTCTTCAAGATTTAGCAACTTATCTATGTTACCCTCCAAGATTTAGCATATAAAATAAAAACTATAGTACAAGGGAGACCTTATATATGCCCCCCACCTTATCGTGGCTATCTACTAGACATGATAAGGAAGAGGAAGAGGTTACCTACTTCACAATGTAAGGAGATATCCTATTAACAACAATGTACACTATGGTCTTAGCGAAGGGTTTTGACCCCTACATCCAAGAGCATAGATAATCATGAAAAGGATATGTCACATATGGAAAAAGGATCCTCAAAGAAAGAGATATTTTCAACAAGACCCCCACCATAGAGGAATTCTTTTAGATAAAATATCAACTTTCAAATCAAATGGGAACAAAGATTCAATCACCAAGCTCCTTTAAAGAAGAGGAAGAGGAATATTTGGAATGAGGTAAAATACTCTAACACCAAAGCAAGGGTAAGAGTTTATAAAGAACATAATTTTTAACATAGAGAAGATGTCATGACCTTGGACAAAAAGCTCTTATAAAAAGATTATCCATAGTCAAAACATTAATATATATGAAGAAATAATATTGCAATATAAATAAGTACCATTAAGCTAAGGAAAGAAATTCCCTACACAAAGAGAAAGAAAGAAGAAAATTTCCCCTCAAGGAGGAATAGAAGGGATACTTTTGCAAAATAAATGTCTTAGAATAGATATCTTGAATAGAGCATTATACAAAATCATAGAAAAATAGGAAGAAAGAACACAAATTAAGCCCAAATAAAAGACCTAATGGATCTTAGGAGACTAGATTAAATTCACCTCTTGTCCCCTAGTCCAAAGACAAGAGGAGAAGAGATCTATATTATATCAATAGGAGGATAATACCCTATAACATAATTATGAAGGAAATGTAAAACTACACAAGAGTGAGATATAATTCCTAAAGTAGCTTGTTCACGAACATACAATTTAAAATGTCTATAATCAAAAATTAAGTGTGTATTATGATAATGAAAAGGAAATTTGTACTTAGATAAGGAATCTTTTGGTATAGGTTTAGAGATTTCATTTTTGGAATTCATTAATTTAGCATATAACTATTTAGCCACCTCTTTATGAATATTAGAGTTATCCAAGGTAGCTGTAGGGAGAAGTTTAGGAAGAGGAGGATGATGATTAACATCACCTTCCTTAACTTGAGATTTTGAACAACCAAAACCATGAAAATCTAGTTTAGAAGGTATATGAACAAGATACTTAATACCATGCTCATTAATTCCAAGACCTAAACCTTTATAACCTTGTTTAATGATCATTGTATTACTTGTAGTGTACATATCATGTAAATATTCTACAAGAGGTGATTGTTTATCATGTTCATGAGAAAAAATTCTATAAGATGGAATAATAGGTTTGGAAGAAGTGTCTTTACCCTTTCCTTTAATATTATCATGAATCAAAGGAGAAGGTAAATCAAAGAAGTCTTGCACATCTGTATCCTAAACTATTGCTTGAACTTCCCCAAAAGTATGAGAAGAACTAGGGATAACAAATGGATAATTAGGAATCAGAATAGGAATAATAGGATACATATTAGGAAGATTAGGAGATGGCATATCATTTACCAAATCCTTCACATAATCCAAAAGAACAATAAGTCTGCCACATGAATCCTTAATGAAAGTTTTAAATGTAGAAAGACTAGTATCAATTTAATTCACGAAAGCACAAGAAAGAATAAAATGAAAGATCATGAAGATACTAAAACTAATGATACTCTCATAAACACCATAATTATGGAATATATAGAGTTTTTTGTATTTTTGAATAAAAAATGCAAGAGCTTAAACTAAATCTATTTTAATGCAAGAAAAGACCTAACAAATATGAGATGAAATATAACACTAAAAAACATGATAGGGCATCTAATTCTACAAGAGATAGGGGGTAAGCATGTTTGATTCACCAAATTGAATAGAAAGAAAATAACGTTTTCTCTTATAAACCTATTTTCAATGTGAATGATCCAAATTGATTAATCACAAGAGAGTGACCAATGCAGAGATGGATCATGTGATGGAAAATAGGGAGAGAGGGGGTTATATGATCTTTCTATTTTGAGGAGTATGTGCTTAAATCTTGAAATAGATAAAAGACAAATACTAACCTTGAATCTAGAAAATGTTGTTTTCTAATGTCTATATACAGTTTCTGGAAAATTTGCAACCCGTTCCTTCTAAACTAGAAATGTCGAGATGGAGAAAACCTAGAAATCTTTTTTGAAGGGAGCTTGACCTTGACCCTAATAGTAGGGCACAATCTTACCTTGGGGCATAATTGCACCCCGGTAAGTCGACCTTAACCTGCATTGCTTCAATAAAATTTCTATTCATGGATCCTACAAGTTCGACAAAAAGGGTATCTGAATATGCTCTTCAATTTGATGTTCTACACCTATATCTACAAGAAAAAAAATTTTGTTGTTTGGATGAGGGTTTTTCCTTGGTCAAACCCCAGTTTGGAATCAACCTTAATAATAGAATTGAAATAGAGAATGCTAGCAAGTAGTAGAAGTAAATCTAACAATAAAACTATGATACTCAATAGATATGCAATTGTATTTTAAATGTAAACAAGTATATTGATATGAAACCTTAAACATAACATTAATAAACATAAGTCAAAACCTCTATGATTGTATGCTTACAATACATGTTAATAGAAGAATGAATAGATCTTAAAGATGAACAAAGGATCTTGAAGGAAGATCACACCACTGACACCATGATGACTATATCTAGGGTTTAAATGATGAATCTTGAATGTTTGAACCAAATCCCTTCAAAGGCTTGAATGCTTCAATCATTGATCTTCAATGGAGAACTTGAATGATTGAATAATAGAATGTTTGATAGTATCTCCTTATGAATAATAGGTAGTCACTTATAGATCACGAATGTACTTATGAATCATGGATGTCAAAATGAGGGAAGAAGGTTTCCTTATATAGAGATCTAGGGTAGTAACTCCTAGAGAAGGTCGACATAGGAGCATTAAATCCCATTTAACCTTGACCCCTAGGAATAGGCCTATATTAAATGTAATTTAAGACTCTACCATTCTAAAACCTAAAATAGCCAACTTGAAAGTGGGAAAAGAAATTGTCTAAAGCCGGAGATCTCAAAACTCCCAAAAATTGAAAATGAGACCTGGAGTTATGGATGAGGTCAACCCTACCCTAGGTTAGGGTCAAGGTTGTCCTTGACATAGGCCATGGTCAAGGTCAACCTTGACCCACCACCTTTCCAATTAAAGCTAGTCACCAGGAATACATGGCACTCATGAATCTTGTATGAACACAATGCAACCTGACAAGAGAGGTGAACCACTACAATAGGAAGATGAGTTGGTAATGGGGAGGGAATTAAAATTTTGAATTCTTAGTTCAAATCTTCCAAGTGAAGAAAGAAGAAGAATATAAAATAAAATGAAGTTGAGAGGGAGAAGGTTAGAATTCCTAGTGAATAGCAAGAGAGATAGTAGAGACAAGCTAAAGTGGAATCTCATAAAGTAAAGAAGAGTGATCAAGGAGAGATCATCTTCGAGGTAGTGATTGTGCTAAGAAGAGGAGAACAATCTTAAATAATGCAAAGAGAATCATGTGCTAAAAAAAAGAGTAAAGCACACAAGTGATCAGAGATAGAATTTGCAGAGCCCAAAGATGGTAGAGCATAGTTCTAAGACTAATCAAGAAAGTGAAAGAAGGATCTAAATAAAGCCTTTTTCAGTAGGTAAACTATTAGATCATCTATCTATTATTTACTTGCCTCTATAACAACAAATCCTATCAAGGGTGGACCCTAGCAGGTTTCTTATATAAATCTCTTAACAAGGTGACTCATTAACTTGTGTTTCAAAGTCATTTAACTAATTTTATCCTAACAAAGAAATATCATAACATGTCTTAGTTAAATCCCCTAAAAGGGTAGCACCTCATAATGTCATTATAATCTTTTAACAAGGATAAGATCTTGATGTACACTTCAGAACAGTGCAAACTTGTGAGGATCGACTCACATGTCATGGTTTTTACCCCATATGGGTTTCCACAATATAAATATTTTTTTATGTGTTGTTATTTTCATGTGATGTATTTTTTCTTAACCCTAACCAATTGAGTTATAGCCTACAATAACCTATAGAGAAGTGGTGAGTGTAGTTTGAAGTAAAAATTAGTGCATAGTGAGTATAGTTATTAACCCCCCCCCCCCCCCCCCCCCACCTACTCTCCTCCCCCCTCTAGTATATTGAGTTGTGTGTCGGACCAAAACAAACAAGGTAGCATATGATTTGAATAAGAGAGTCCTTACTATTCAAGAGATTTAGTTGTAGACTAGTGCATGGTTAGAGACCTTAAAGAGCCTATATGCAAATAATGAATATTTTGTAGAGGCATATAAAATATGTTTAAAATTTTCTTGTACATGATTTCCTATTTTCTATTCTTATCAAAATTGGATTTAATGAGAAGGTTTTAAAAATTATAAAGAACGATGCAACTTTTGTTGATTTCTTAGTGATTGTTATAATTTGTCCATCAACAATACAAAATATTAAGCTTTAAAATGGTTAATCAACTTTTTAAAAAGTTAATCAACTCTTTTTATCAACTAAAGACTATGATAAGGTTAGACATGATTTCCTATTTGCTATTCTTATCAAAATTGGATTTAATGAGAAGCTTGTAAAAATTATAAAGAATGATGCAACTTTTGTTGATTTCTTAGTGATTGTTATAAGAAGGTGGATTCATATAGATAAAATAAGTCTCCTAAGTTATTGTAATCTCTATATTCTCTCTTATGAATTCTTCAAGATTGATCATGTCAAACTTCCCTCACTGAGGTAGCCTGGACCAAATTTCTTGAAACCTACAGTTTCAATAGCTCAAAAAGAATTTAACAATTATTTTTGGTTTAAAATATAAGGTGCAAATAAATACAAAGAGAACAAGGAACACCCCTAGCAAGGATGTAATTGTGAAATTTAGTGTGTGGTAATATGATTTCCAATCTTTCCATTAGGGCTAAAAGAAAAAATCCCATTCTTGTGAACCATATTTGGTGGAAAAGTGTCAATAAAATTATTTTTGTATGAATTTGAAGTCCTAATTTGACAGTCAAAATTTAACTTTGGGTCGAGGGAAAGAAAGAAAGAAATCCTCTTCATAGAAAAAAGATTCCTAATTAAAATATTCTTGCATTGAAAAACCTCAAGGCATGACATGATGTAGCTCTTGTGTTGTTTAAACCATTCCATTAGATATAATATGTCCTTCAACAATACAACATATTAAGCTTTAAAATGGTTAATCAACTTTTTAAAAAGTTAGCCAACTCTTTTTATTTAAGTATATTTTTAATGTAAAAATGAACTATTAGTATGCATTATTTAAGTCATTTGATTAAATATAAGATATCTCTAACCAGTGAGTAGGAATATATTTTTCTTTAATGCTTCTTCATTGAAGAAGATGAGGTTGTTTAAACTATTATCTTCTGTAGATCAGATGCATTAATCCTAAGATTTACAAAAAAATCAAGAATAAAGGTTGTGGGTTCATATTTCACACAAAACAATTAGATGGATTTTGTGTTGTACTCTCGCACTTTCTCAAAGATGGCATCATCTAAACTTGTGAAGATGGGTATTGTGGATGTGGAGTAAAATGGTGAGTAAATCTCATTGTTTTGAATTTTCACCATGTGGGTAAAAGGAAGAGTGTTTCAACTTAAGTTAAATTTTGTTTGGACTGCAACATGTTCCAACTAAATATATAATTGAAAATTTTTTGAAGAGGAATGGGTCTTTTGTAGTGGCCTTTTAGACGAGTATGAGATTTTTTCTAGTATGTGTGAAATAGTAATATTGTTATTAAGATTTGACTATGTGTTTTTTGAATCAAATTCAATAATCTATGTTTTATGAGTAGTCTTTTATAAGAATATATTATTCATGAGAATGAATATAACATTTAGCATTCATTGCATCCAAGTGATGTTCACAGAGGTGAAGCACAAGGACTTCTTGGGTCACCCATCTTAGTACTACTCAAGCTAGCCTATGTATAACTATAGAGTTTCCTCCAAGGTTAAACCCACTTTTCTTGCTTTCAAATTGGATTGAAAGAAAAGTGGGCTTAACCTTGAAACAAACTTTGTGGTTAGGCGCACTTGAGATGGGGTAGCACTAGTGGAATGGATGACTTCTAAAATTCTTTCCCCAGTGTTTTACCTCTATGGGCATCACCTATTCATTCTTTTTTATAAGAGATAAGTTCTTGTAAATCATTATTCATAAAGCATAGATCAATGAATTTTGATCAAAAAACTACACAAACTAATATCACAATAAACCTTTATTTTATAAATATTAGGCCCTAATTATCCTCTTTCTTCATTTACATCATCTCTCCCCATTCCCCCTTCTAAATTTATTCCATCTTCCTCCCCCTCTAACCATTACTTCTACCTAGATTTACCATATATATCTTAGTCTCATGTCTCTTAGTCTCCTAAATATATACATAAATCACTCCAAATATAATCTCTCTCTCTCTCTCTCTCTCTCTCCTCTCTCTCTCTCTCTCTCTCTCTCTCTCTCTCTCTCTCTCTCTCTCTCTCTCTCTCTCTCTCTCTCTCTCTCTCTCTCTCTCTCTCTCTCTCTCTCTCTCTCTCTCTCTCTCTCTCTCCTCTCATAACATCTTCCCCCCAATTATCCTCTATATCTAACTAATGGCTCTCAACCCCTATCTCTCATCTCTCTTTATCTCTAACAAAATATGTCTCTTTTTCTTAATTTCAAATTATAATGTAGTGTGTTTATGACAAAACATATTTGTGACAAATAACTCATCACATATAGGTTCATAGAAAAGTGCCATAATAAGAGGATTATTAAGAAAAATATAAGCAATCGTGTAAATGGATATGATAGACTAGTTGTTTATGATAGTGCATTTTAAAGTGATAGTAGACTAGGGTAATGATTCCTATGGTAACCTTAGTAATTTGGGCATCAATTTGAGGGTGATAAATCAAACTCATGTTTAAGTGTGAACATTGCAACTTAAGATGTCTTTTTCATATTTAAAGGTAGAAAAAGTGTGATCATAAATAGTGAAATCAATAGAAGAGCAGAATATCAATAGTGAGACATTTGATTTGGTTCAATAATATTGTTTTATAATTGAGTCAATGCAAGAATAATCAAGGATAATTTCGTATGGGAGGGAAAAAAAACTAAACTAAGACCTAGGTGAGTATGAAATTGTGTGTGCATACAACTTATGATGCTACATTTAGCCCCTCTTTCCCATGAGTATGAACTTGCATTCATACTTTCAATAAAGGAGAATTATTTTTTTTCAATGTATTAAAGAGACAAGAATCAAGAAGCCCCCAAATGACTTAGGATCCTAAGTAAATGGAAATGGAGAAGAAACTATGATTATTCTAGCCTAGTATGACTAAGATTACTCTGAGCCATGTAGAAAGTTTGGCACAAAGAAAAACCAAACAAAGCATTATTGCAAAGAAATTTACCAAGAAGAGATTGCAAAAAAAAAATACATTTTTCCAAGCAAGTTAAAAAAGTATATGCAAGATTTTCTTGTGTTGTGTGCATAAAGTGTAATGAATAGTATACTAGATGCTCCTATGTTAATAGGATTTCATGTGACTTCCTAGGAGAAATAGTTTTACGATAGTATACAACCATAAAAAAGATAAGTATGAGATACCAAAACATTATACTTTCAAGTAAGGAAAAAATAAAGGGCAATGGAGCACATGAAAAAATACAGAGCATATAAGGGATCCACTAAGTAACTCATTATATGAATTTGATAGCTTGTAGATATCAATTATAATTGAATTAAATTTGACCTAATCCCCTAAAGGTAGCAAAAGTATGAGCACAGTGGAAGAAGATCACATAAGATAAATGAACAAGAGTCTTTTGGGTCAACATGGTAGAAACCAAAGAGTGATATATCTTGAAATTTTTGATCATCTTGAATTCCACAATACAAAATCACATTTATGACAATAACATATGTAGTGTAATGTCCTAGGCTAGGATGTTGACTAGGAACTACTTATTCCTTTACTCAACGATTAGTATTACTGTTGGCAGCTACATTCTCTTCTAGAATATCATTTTATTATCTTGATCCATCGATGTTTAACTTGAAATGGGACAACACTTTATATGCAATAAACACCCTAGTTGGACATGGAATCTATCCTAAGGATTATCCTGCCTAAATTAAAATACGTTGAAATGAAATTCTAATCCTACTACTGTAATATAAATAAATCTCAGTTGTAGGGATAGAAAATCCTACCCCAAGTGGTTGTAGGAACACCAAATAACTTGATAGGTTTGTCTACTACATGAACATTCACATTGAGATGCTAAGAAAGTAATAACAAAAAAAGGGGAATAGTTAATCTACTTGGTCAAATTGAAAGAGAGGAAACTCCATAAGTGGGCCCCCTTAGGTAGTTTCTTATGAATGTAACATATTAAAAAATAAAGCTCACAAAATATTTAATGGTACAAAATTGCAAGTACATGATAATCATCACTATAATGAGACTGACAGGGAGGTTGGATGAACCAATCACAAGTTCATGCTCTTAGTCTTCTTGGAAGACTTCTAGGGTTTCTTCACCACACCACTTCTCACTTATAGGACCTTTATTTTCTAAGGATCCCTTGGTATTTCTATCCAACCCAACTACCAAAAAAGATTCACCAATCAAATTGAAATTTGATGCATTCTTGCTCCACTAACCATAGCCCTTAAACCTCATTAAAGGCTCTTTAACCACCAAATCTTGAACTTAGCCTTGATAAGGTGTGGAGGTATTTCAAATTACTTCAATTCAACCAACTAGGGGTGTTAAGAGTCCCACTTGGTTCAAATTTTCATCTGATTTCATCAATTCTTTAAGAATAGGCCTAAAAGGCTATTAGCCCCAATTAGGCCTCCTACTCCAAGAAAATAGGGATTTTATCTGAATGCTTCAAAATAAACCCTATAAATTTTATTATGATAATTGGATCATATTTTAACCTCTCAAGGATTTTTGGGGTCTTGGGGTCATCACCTTCCATATAGTACCCTAACTCAAATTGAATGAAATTAAGGGTTTTTAGGCTCCTACTAGTTTCTCTACAAGTTGGAAAGATTTAGAGAAAAAAATGGATTTTTATGACCTCTCTCTCTTCATTAGATCTTGGAAAGAATCTTATTTTCAATTTCCTAAATGAATTTTGACTCTATCTATTCACCTCTACAAGTTATGTTGCTTGCAATTCGGTCTTCCCTAATCGGACTCACCACAGGCTCACCAAGGGCAAGCCATTAAAAATAAATTCCATGCATTTGAGGGAAAAATATTCTTAAAAATGTATATAAATCGATTCTAATCACTATTCCCAAGAGGTCATTCAGAATGGGTCGTGGGAAGGTGAGTTAGAACCCCATCTTTCCCAACTGCCTGGGCAAAACCAGTCACAAGGCCAAAACAAGAATATTTACTTAAGGAAAGAAAATATGCACAAAATTCCTAAGTAATTCCACATGTAATTAATAAAACATCTAATCTACTCACAATAGGTGTTACAATACCAAATTCAATCATCTAACTACCCACTATCATGGGAAATACACAGAAAATGCTTAAAAATCACTTCCAACCCCAATATTAAAAACTTATTTCCATACAATGGGTGTCCAACCCTAGAATCTAGTCAGGTATTATCTTATGTATGGTGGATAGGAATTTAATTACTACTTAGGGCTCCTTTTCATCTATTTCCAACATTTGGACAATGTTGTCCAAGCAATTTTAAAAAGTTGCAAAGTTGCACAATGCAACTTTTACATCTCTTGGCAAGTTTTTTCACAACTTAACTAAATGAGCCAAAATGCTCCTGAAACCTCACCAAAGATCATAACTATGGTAGAAAAATTATTCTAACCCATCCTAGACCCTACTAACCTCATACTAATGTCATCCTTAACATTGTGTAAATCAGGTTATATCACCAGTTGAAACCAATTCTCATTTATTTCCAAACCATTCCTTATATATCTCTTGACTCTTCTAGTGGTAGCTTGAAGGTTGCTAGGAGAATGAGAATTTTTCCTTTGTAGGCATATTTTCATGTCTTCCCACTTGGCTTTGCTTTGAACTAAAAAGAATGAAGGTTTAAATTTACAATCATATGGTACTAATAAAATACTTGCCTTATGAGAGGTTCTATCTATGGTCTAGCCCATTGATTAGCCCATACATTTTTCCAATTAAAATATGTTCTCTACCCTTTCAGTGATTCCTTCCTAACTAGAAGATTATTGGTGGCATTTTCATATTTAAAGTATCAAATTCCTCGCCTTTAGTGATGTTATTTTGGATCCATAAGATTAGAGCACTAATACGGACATCATCTACATAACATAAGAGATTCCATTTAGTATCTAGTGCAACAAAAAAGTTATGTAGGTAAAATTCACAAAGTAAATGTTTAATGTGATCAAGGGAATCTCGATATGTTTCATACAACTCATAATGAGTTTTGAATGAGGGATTTTTCTCTTGGGATAACCTTATCATTTGAACATTTAAATAAAACTCTTTAAGGTACATTGCATATACTAGAGATGGTGACCTACATTCAAGGATTTATGGAACTAACTTGATTACTTGATCAAGCTTGTCTTTGATATTAGAAATTTCCCCATCTTTACTATTGGTCTCCTTCTTTAGTTTCCTGATCTACATATTTTATGAATTTTTTTTATCAATCATCTCTAATCACACTCCATCACTACAACTAATAAAGCTAGTTACATGAAGAGAGATTATGATATTATATCTCTTTTGTCCTTCCTATATTTTTTCCTAGACATGTGTCTCTATTTGTGCCCTAGAGACTTCTGCATCTTCTTCTTGAACTGCTTCAGATCCACCAACATTCTCATGTCACATATCAGCCTTAGCAGGATTAACATTTAGACCATGCTTCCTTAGAAAGTTTAGGGACCACATGCACTAGTTTAGCAGTAGGTGGTTGTCTATTAAGTGGCACTTGAGGCTCTTGTACCACAAGAAGAGGTTGTTCCTCATTTAATATTTTATTATTCTTAAGACCATTTCATGTGTCTCTCTACTCCTCTTGCATAATATTTTCATCTTCAATCAATACTTCCCCCTCCTGTAGAGGCTCCTTTGGAACTTGCCCCTAAAATACTTCCTATATTTGTTCTATTGTTTCTTCCTACATTTTTTCTTGCATTTATTCCAAATTATTCCTTCTATCTCAACAAAAATTTCTATTATTATAACTTCTGGCATCTCCCATATTCCTTCCTCTATACTGCATTTTGTTTATCCCATTGATTCTTTGCCAAAAACCATTTGTTCCTTAGTAGGTAATTATTTTTCTACTATGGTTGATACTCCTTTTTTAGTTTCATTTTCAAGTTGCCACTAATTCTTCCTGAACTTCATCTCTTTCATCCCTCTATTATTCACCTATTAGTTCATCTTATACTTGTGTTGTGACAACTACCAAATCCCAAGTCCTAACCCTAAAAAAGTATCTTCACCCCTAGGCTTCTCGCTTTCCTCTTTTAATGAATTAACAGAATGTGAGGCAAGTATTTCCAATCCCTTGACTTGGGACAAAGGGAATAAGAAATAATGTCAATGAAGGGTGGCTACACGAAGTAGATTCTAAAGGATTGGACTCTATATGCATAGTGGGTCACTCTTGGCTTAGCTAATGTTGAAGCCTAGTTCTTCTTATTAGAAAGATAGAAGTTAGTTTCTTCTTTATTTATATAGTGGCTATAGGATTAGAAATTATTTTATGCTCCTTTCATTTATCAACTTTTTGGGTAGATGTGGGAGTGTCTATCTATGGGGTTTCTTTATACATTTTATCCTTCCCTTTATGGCTAGAAGGTCTAACTTTAGAAGATTTTTTTTTCATTATGGCTCTCTTCATTCTTTCAAAAAGGGGAATATTATTAGAGTGAGGGGTGTCAGAAGTGGATTTAGAGGCTTGAGTTTAAAGGGTTTAGATGTAGAGGACTCAACTTCTAGTTTAGAAACTCTATGTTTATGAGTGAGCGGTTACCCTCTAGTGCCAACTATACCATCCTAAATTGGAATCAATTTAATTTATGACCCTTTAGCACCTATCCAATGTAATTTAATGATAAATTTTCATTTAAGTCTCTCACCCATCCTCCTCTTAAATGGGATCCAAGTAGGACCTTATAAGTCTTCATTGGTATTCCTATTCTGCAACACAAAAATTAAGGTAAGAAATATTTATCTAATTCATCCCCTTTCTTTTCACTTCAATCAACATAACTCCTTTCCACATCGAAACAAGATTTCCTTAGAATCTAGACCTAATTTCTAGATTTTGGGACCTGCTATGGCATTCCAAGTCAATCCTAGGGGTTTTTACACCTAATTATCATGGGAATATTTCACCCTTGACCAATTAGGGTGCAATACACTCATGATGGGACAATCAAGAGTACAATGCACCATTTATATGGTCCCATTTTGGGTCTTGATAGTTAGTCACTTCTCAAGGTTTGTTCCAAAGTTAGGTTTTGAGCCCAGTCAGCCTACGAGAGGAAATTAAATCTAAATCCTTACATAAACACAATCAATTACTTCATTTGGAACATATAGATGATGTATGTGGACTATCAAGAAAGCAAGAATACTTAGGTTCAAGAAAGATCCGCCAAGGATTTATTATGTAGAAAAGCCATTGTGGACATCCCAATTTATCTTAACAAATTTGCAAGGTGTAAACAACAAGGCTTGGAAACATCCTTTTTAGCAAGAGAGTTTTTCATCTTACTCTTCTCATTCTACCATTTAAGCATTCAAGATTCAATCATAGAGTAACAAATATAGATCATGACTATAGCTTAGAGTACTTTAGCCTCGGGAGATTTGTATGCTTTCTAGGTTATCCTTAGATCTAGTCATTGTTATTTCATCCACATTCAACCATAATTATTTATTCTAGGGTTTCATATCTAAGAATTTGGATCCTTTCATTTGCACATTTAAAGCTCATAAATGAGAATCACACACATTACATTTTCAAATCAGCTATCCATGGAGGTGGGAATCACCAAAACATTGGGTTGACAATTGAAAACCCGTATATAGCCATCTAACCTCCCAAAATTTAGATGTTAGCATATCTTGAAAGGAAAAATCAATTATGGATCAGAGTATCTTTTTTATCATTTATTAAAACAATGAAATTAGAACCAACATTGTACATCATTCATTAAGGGCACATGCACCCTTGATGATCCATTTCAACCCTGAAGATCCATTTCACCCATAACAGATCACTGAAAGATTTATTGGTTTTGTCTACCTCACAATTTTAGGCTTCTTATCCTTTCTTGTTCACTATCGATATCAATACAACACACAAAAATCAAGGTTCAAAATCTCAAGATAAGTAGCTTTATTTCTTTTTGTCAATTTAGCATTTCTTGTAAGCATTTGGTCTAGTTTAGATTGTTGATACTAAAGGCAATCATAGTATTGTTAGTTAGTGAAAAATACTTAATAATTAACTATGCAAATGTTTTTTGGTCATCACTTTGATCGAGTCTATATACAGGCGAAGCTATTTAGTACTAAAGTGAAGAAGTTTAGTTGGTGTCGAGGTATATATATTTTCCAAGCGCACATAAGTTTCACTAAATATTTCAGTAGTTATCAAGTGATTTAGGAGGAAATATGTGTCGAGTAATCTAGAAGGTAAAATTATTTATAGTTGAGTGTAGTTTATACTGAGGGATAGCATGTTAGAACAAGCATAAATGAGTGCCAAAAGCTATATGAGCCAAGTAACATAGTTTGATGTATTTGAGTTTGGAATGTGACAAACTCATATATAAGCCATTTTTTCAAGTTGGAAGTGTGTTTATATGATTGAGGATTCATTGATAGATGTAATTATACATATAATTGTGGATCATTAATCCCTCTATTATGTGACTAGACAATCAAAAAAATGGAAAGGTCAAGCGATAAAAGAAATAAATTGTGATTGTTGATCAAGATCTAGAAGCTTCATCATATTGCTATTTAAGGAGTGTTTAAGACCTAATTTTGAGTTATTAGGTTATTGAGGTATTGTTAAAGTTGTAAGAGAAAGGATTGCATAGTTGAAAGTATTACAGAGGTTGAAGGACAAAGATGACCAAGCAGTGTAGAGAGGAGATAAAGTATATTTGTCACATTGAGGTGATGGCATATTGGAAAGAAAAGATCTATCATCATTAATTAAGTGTAGACTAAAGGATCATGGTACTAATTTCATTCTAACCAGTGAATCAGATGAATCTCTTAGCAGAGTGGTCTTAACAAAGCTACTATAAATCTCCTAATAGAGTACTCACTTTATTATGATCTAAAATACTTTAATCAAGGTAGACTTAACATTTTTTTAAGGTCTTAACATGGCAGACTCCACATAGGGTAGATCATCATAAGTGATCAAACTTTGTAGCCCTAATAGTCACAGTTTATTGTTGTGGTAGTGAAGATTTCATGGGTGTCATCCCCACTATAGTTTTACCTTCACTTTGGAGGGTTTCTAGATTACCATATCTAGTGTCATGTGTTGGTGATTTCTTGTAAGTGTTATTCATGTTATTAGATGTTAGATTTGATATTACATGTTGACATAAGATGTTGAATGTTAAATTTTAAAGTTAAGGAAGAGATGTATGTAGTAAATTAAGTATGAATGTGATTCATGTTGTGGTGGTGAATGTTTTATAGATCTTGGTTCATGCCCTCCCCACCCCCTCCTTAGCATCTTACTTTCCCTATTAGATTTCCAACAATTTATTAGAATAATATTTATGTTTCTTTTTAATGCTCACTATTGTATCTTATTGTATCTCTATAAATATTAGAATGTTTCTAATATTTAGGTGTAGTCTAGAATAGAATGTTTCTATTCTATTCGACTGTCCTCTTTGTATATATAGATAATTTGATCTCTGATAAACAAGTCAAGTATTCTACCATTTACGTTTGTAACATGGTATCAGAGCAAGGTTGGATTTTTTTTGAAAATAATAATTTCTTATTGAAAATATCTTAACCTTATTTTCAAAATCATTCTTTTCCTAAATTTTTTTGCTTCATTATACTAGGTCAAGATAGGGTTTGGGATGAGAAATATCTACAACTCGAGTCTGTAAAGTGCAGTATCAGTCTACAAATCATGAGTTCCTTGATTGAATCGTGTAGGGTTTTTTACTCATGATTTGCAAATAGCCAATTCTTGACTCATGTAGGGTTTGTTACTAAGGGATTCAACTTTTGCAACTCTAGCAATCATGCATCCTATCTGCAACTTACATGTTTTCTCAAATCATGTTCTCTACAACTTGCATTTTTTCTAAAGTCACAGTTTGTCAAACACAACATTTTTAAAGGTGAAATCATAGTCTTTTTTTTTGCTAAAAATTCCTTTCCTACGTTGTCACAGACAAAATCACCCCTATTTTGATCAAAATCGAGTACTTTTAGACTACAAACACCATTTTTCTATTATTTTGACCTCCATGTCTGCCAATTGGTTTTTTGGCTTAAAACCCTAATTTTTGGGGTTAGAAAAAAAAATTGTTTTTAGATTATTGGTGGGTTTTTCAAGATCTCAAATGGGTTATCATCAAATTTTTCTAGTGCCTCAAATTTTGAGCCAATGGATCCAAATTCTGACAGTATATTATTTTTGGATTTTTCAAGCTCTCTTCTGGGTGCTTCTCCAATTTTTCTAGGTCTTTAATTTTCTCACCTCAAAGTTTGTGCCATTCACATACTATGAGCATCTGTATCAACAGCATCAGAAGTCAGACTCAATTAAAAAGCAAGCTAATGTTGCCCAACACTCAGAGAAAAAATAATCTATCTACCATGCCTTTATGGCCAGCATACCTATAGATCATGTGAAATCTTCTTCCTAGTACATAGATTCTGGTGCCTCTCGACATTTCACTCGTAGGCATGATTGGTTTGTTGAATTCACTTACTATTCTAACTTAGTAATACTTGGAGCTGATGAAGAATACAATATTGTCAGCAAGGGCAATGTTCAGATTTAGTCTAGAGGAAGAAGACTCATGTTCCTCAATGTATGTTATGTTCTTGGCATGAAACATAATCTTCTATCCGTTAGTCAGAGTATGAAACACTCTTTAGGCAACTAGTAGGTAGTCTCATCTACCTTACTACTACTAGACCTAATCTTACTTTTGCAGTCAACTACATTTCACAGTTCATGATGAACCTAAAGATTGATCATTGGATTGCAGAAAAATGTGTGTTGTGTGATGTACACATTACTTTAGATTATGGTCTTCTTTACACAAGGAGTGCTACTCCTCATCTTAATGGATTCACTGATTCTAATTGGGCTGGTTCAGTTGATGACAAGAAATCTACTTCTAGCTATGTATTCAGTATCAAATCTACAATATTTACCTAGACCAACAAGAAGCAATAGGCATAGACACTCTCTTCTACAGAAGAAGAATATAGAGGAGCTATCAAGGTAGCTTGTCAAGCAGTTTGGCTCCATTAGATGCTTGTAGATATGCATATTCCTCAAGTAGGTCTGACTTCTTTATTTTTAGACAATCAGGGAGTACTGAAACTTTCCAAGAACCCATTATTTCATGAATGAACCAAGCACATAGAGCTTCATTGCCATTACATCTGACAGTTAGTAGAAGATGGATCTATTCAATTACTCTCTATCCATACCTCAGAGCAACTAGCAGATATTTTCACAAAACCCCTTCGTCCTGGCAAGTTTGTTAAATTTAGGGGATCTATTGGTGTAGTAAATAGATTAAGCATTAAGGGGAGGTATTAGAATAATCTTTATGTTTCTTTTTAATTCTCACTATTGTATCTTGTTGTATCTATGTAAATATTAGAATATTTATAATACTTAGGTGTAGTCTAGAATAGAATGTTTCTATTCTATTCAACTCTCCTCTTTGTATATATAGATCATTTCATCTCTGATTAACAAGTTAAGTATTTTACCATTTACATTTGTAACACAATTGGTATCAAAGCTAAGTTCTCTAAGGAAGAAATTCTAACCACTTGAGAGTCAAAGATCTTGGAGATGGAAGCCTACAAGTTGGGAAAGGTTATTGAGAGTCAAAAGATTGATTTGAAACTTGCATTCAAGAAACTCAAGACTACATAGGAGGAACTGAAGAAATACCTAAAGAGAAGGAAGGAGGTGACAATTCAGAAAAACTACACACAATACATAAAAGAAAGCATTGAGGACCTAAGTGATGAAGGCAGATTTAGTGAAACTAATGTAACAATAGAAGATCTATTGGATAAGAATAACATTCTAAATGAATAAGTAAGAGCACTAAAAAGAGAACATGAAATACAATTAGTAAGACTATGTGAAGTTACTAAACAAAAGAAAAATGTTGAAGAAGATAAAGGACAAGTGGCTACAAGTCTTGAAGAGAGAATCAATGAGGTACATAGGCTAACTCACAATCAATTTGACATGGTCAATCAATTATTAAGTGCCAATCATGAGATTTATAGCAAGGTAGAAGAAATTTCAAATATTCAATATTTGAGAATAATCAACTGAAAAATGAATTGAGAGGGGGTAAGAAAACCATTGAGAGAATGAACAAACCCAAGCAAGCCATAAGACTATTTGATGAATAGATGCAAGCATAAAGAATAACTCATGACACTACTAGGCTAGGTTATATTGATTTCATATCATCTACCAAGCAAGGAGATTCATCAAATCATGAAGAGTAAAGAAATGATAAGAACAAGAAGCCTACCTACTATCGCTGTCAAAAACTAGGTCATACACCAAACATTTGCAACAAAAAAATTGTAACTCTTATCCTAAGGCTAAATTCAATGGTAATTGTTTCAATTGTAACAAGCATTGACATCAAACACATGAATGTAGATCAAAGACTAGTAAGAGACAAGCTACATCTAAATTTGAAGGTTATTGTTACACATGTTAGAAGTATGGCCATAAGGCACAAGACTATAGATCTAAAGAAAAGAAAAACTAAACACCTAAAGATCAAGACAAAGAAACTAGGCAAGAAAATACTATAAATTAGGATTACAGTACTTGAGTCAATAGTCAATTTTGTGGAAAGTATGGAAACATTGTAGAAAAGTGTGCAAGGATATATCTTTGAGGAAGATCAGGAAATTGGAGGAATTTTGTACAAGTATATTTTAATTGTCAAAATGTCAGTCACCTAATGTACAAACTACATGAACTGAGCACTAGTAATAAATAATAAAGAGAACAATGGAAAGGCAAAGGTTAATGGTAAAGAAGTGACAACCCAAATGAATCAAACATGGAAAAAGAAAACTAAAAGAGAAAGAAGTGCAAATGGTGAAGTTGTGATCACCCAATCCAATGGATTAGGCGATTCCCTCACCTAAATCTAAGCAAAGCAATATGTATGGAACTGTATTCTAATTTGCTAAATCTTACATCAATTCCTAACATTGTAAGTGAAAAATTCAAAATCTGCATATTGTTAGTTTTATAAGGACAAATTTGAAGCTAGAACCAAGTAATGTGTGGAACTAAGTTGATAAGTTAGAGATGGCTAAGTGTTACTATTGAAGGATGAATATGTTAAGTGACCAAGTGTGATTGTTAGTATGGATTGAGTTGTGGTACTAGATTAGTTAAAGGAAGTGCAAGTTTTTTGAGTTTCATAGTAAAAGTCGAGACAGATGTCATACACCCACTATATGTATGAAGCATTTAAGAGGCCATAAAAAATAAGTTTTTGACCCTTATAATGAACTTCTTTTACCATATTAAATATCTTGCATTTGAGATTCTCGTGCAAAGAGGAGTTGGACAAATTTGAGAGCGAAGCTAAGTGATTTATGTCAAGATTCTATAGTGTGTCATTGATAATTACAGAGATTTTAAAGTTGAGTTATCATCGAGAGAAGTAGAGTTCAATTTTGAAACCCCAAATGCAGAAATGACATAAAATCCTACAATCGAGAAGGGTGAGACATTGAATGTTGGTGATATGTAATACATTTGTAATGAAGCTATAAAACCACCAAAGTTCAAAGCTTATCCTCAAATTGCATTGAAGGGTGATGCATTAAGTACTATGCTATCCATCCCACATAGGGTTATATTGATTCATGATGTTAGCTCATGTTACACATGTAAGATTGGTGAGATAAGTGATTTTTTAGTTAAGAAATTCACATGATAGGTTATGCATTGATTGGAAGTTGAAGGATGAACACAAAAATGTTATCGAGGCCAAACTAACCCATGCCCTAGATTTCCCAAAAAAATTAAGGTTGAGTGGATAAATATTGTCTTAAGTCATGTACATGAAAAAAAGCTATGGCTTGAGGGTGGACTAGTGGAAATCACAAAGAAGATTATACAACAAGTGACTGGTTACCCTACCATTGATAAAGTAAATAGCATCAGATGCCAAAGAAAATATGTGATTGAGGCTAATACATTGGCTATGTGGAATAAGTTTGGTATGACAATATCTACTATTTAGGACACCGAGACAAACTTTGTTATGAGGGTAATAGCTCACAAGGGTAAAAGTACAAGGTCGTGTCACCTTTCAGGATGACTTATCAAAATGACCGAATTTGAGTATTTCTATCTAAAAATCTATTTTCTTTAAACATATGATCTAGATAAATTCATTATAGCTAAGTTATATATGATCTAACATTTTTCCAATTAGAAATATCTATTAAATGCATGTTTTATTCTAGTTTGTAGCCAATTACTAAAGAAATAAAATTATTTCAAAAAGCTGATGTTGCAATAAGTCTTACCATTTTTTATGATATTTTTTTTAGTAATATATAAACACAATTTTATAGAGCTCAAAATCAAGAATATTCTTATATAGAGTTAATAGTGTTTTAATTAGATATAGTAAATTGTAATTAAAAAATTCTACAAGTACATATTTTAACACTCGATTGAGAAAGAAAAAAAATACTAAATCACATTAAAAAAATTAAAATTATATGGCATTCTAGAGAAGGGAGTCCTCTTTTAGAATGTTTGATTTTTCTTCTTGTTAGAACAGATTTTTTTTGAAAAATGTAGTCGGAGATGAAAAGTATTGATTTCAGGTGAGATGAAATTTGAATCATTAGAAAGAGAAAATATAGGACTAAATCCAATTTTTATTTTTATTGTTCTAGCTATATATGTTATCTATAACATAGTCTGATTTCAAATAGAAATAAGTTTATTTGCATATTATTTTGTGGTGGGAACTAAAGCCCTAATTTTCAGCATTTTTCAGCTACTAAAAAATAAACTATAAAAATTAGGAAAATATATTAATTCTTATTTCAAATAATTGGGTGAATGTACAAAGTTGGGTCACAATTCCACAAAAATCAACTCTGTAGAATGAGACCTCTTATGAAATGGGTACCCAATTTTAAAAAATGGGCACCCATTTTCGGCTCGAGTACCTGATCCTAAATTTAAAAAATGGGCACTTGTTTTCTTTAAAATTAGGAACCCATTTTTTATTTTCAAAAAATGGATACTCGTTTTTGAAAAAATAAAAAAATTGAGATTTTTAGAAATGGATACCATTTTTTTAAAGTAAAAAAATGGGTACTTGGGTAACCTTTTTTTAAAATCGAGTACCCATTTTTTAGTTTTAAATAATGGGTACCCATTTCTAAAAAATATTAAAAATAAAAATAAAAAATTGAAGGGATTTTGAATGATGCTTTTAATTTTTCAAAATGGGTACCCGTTTTTTGAATTTCAAATAATAGGTGCCCGTTTCTTACAACATGGAGTGGGATTTTTTTTTCCTATCTTGGATTATAGATCGGGATAGGCTTGGTGAGACCAAGCCTATGCCTTGACCTCTCAAGATTTGCCTAAAGCATTGAACTAACAAATTCATGTCTTGCCATGATTTTTAGAGGATATTCTCGATCAGTTTTTTGTATGAAAGAAAAGACCATTAGGGCTCTCACTATCCTAATTTCAGAAATATAAATTTTATAGTGTTATGATTTTATTTACTATTTTTGTATTATTTTTTAATCAAAGGGGGTACCTAAGTGTAAAATAGTGATGTTCAATAAAAATTTAATTACTTTTTATTATATGATTTTTATTAAATTAATTTATATGTTATCAATCTATATTCAATTCTTTTGAAGTTTTAAAAAAAAAAAAAAATTGAAAAAAGTGAAATTTTGATCAAATTATGGTGTCTGTACATGAGAAGTCTTAAAATTTACCTTTTTAGCCAATTAAAAATTATTCAATAAAAATTTAAGAAAAAAGATTATCATCAATATTTGGTGTATTAGGTAACATCATTTAAAAGGATTTTTAAAAAATTATTTATTTGTGTCAAATTATGGTGTTTGTACACGAGTGTGGTATGGTCCTGAAACAGACATTTTTAAAAAGTGGTTTTCAAATATCCATACCAAAAAAATTCTATCAAATGGATACACAAATAGATTACATATTCAAAAAGTAGATTTCGAACACTACAATTTTCATTTCTGAAGTTTTTTCATATTCAATCTCTAAATGCATCAATTTTGACATCAATTTATAGGAAATTTCAAAAATAGGAAAAACACTTCCACTTTTTGCCCAAAAGTGAGACCCAACTTCTTGCACTTACCCAATTATTAAAATTTGTATTCCCAAACTTCATCTATTTCTACATATTTAATTAGTTTACTTTATTTTCAAATTCTAACTAATAATACCAGTTTTATGTCATTGAAGGTGAATAGTTATACTTTTGTTAGCCTTTTCCTTTACAAAAGGGTGACATAGGTTTGTGCTTTTACCCACAGGTTCTATCAATCTAGAAGACCAGATAGTGTTCCATGCATTTTGGTTGATGTTGCTTTGAAAAATGTGAAGAAAGTTCATTCATACAACCTAGCTAAGCTTCAATTGCAACAATTGGAAGAAAATCTAAAGAGTATCAGGAAGGATAAGAATACTATGTGTATGTTTGGTTCTTTGTTGATTTATATATTTTTCTACATGCAAAATGATTTCCCTACTAAAGGAAATGTAACTTGGAGTAAGAAGAAGTTAGTCACGAAACAAATCAATCAATTCATCAATCGGTTTGGAGATGATTTTGAGACTTTGATGGATGTATCCTTTGATGAATCCAAGCATAATATGAAGGAAACATCTAGGGTCCCTAAGTCTTTGGTTAATAAGTACTATGAAAGCATTATTTTTTTGGTAGATAGAGATCATATCTAAATCCAAGTGGACATACCTAGAATTACATGGCTAAAGAAACTAGGATATGAAATCAAAATTGATGAAGCAATTGTAGTAATCACAAAATTTTTGGATGAACCAATAGATAAAGAAGTCAATCCATTAGGAACATATGAAACTACAAACGTTAAGATCGTGATGGAATCAAAGTTTCCTAAGTTGAATAGGAAGATAAAAGGGATGATCAAGAATCTAGAAAAAGTTTTGGGTGAAGGTGTTGAGGAGGAGGCATCCCTATAGATCACTGAAGGAAAAGGAGAAGACATGTCTAGTGATGAAGAAGAAGAAAAAGGAGATGCAAAAGAAGGAGGTCAAGAAGAAGAAGAGTTTGAGGATAAAGGAAAAGAGATAGTTGTGGTCAATCCACATATAAGAAAAGGCAAGAAGAATGAGTCTAAGCTACCCTTGAAACACAAAGCGTGACAAGATAATGAACTAAGCAAACTTCTACTACACTTGTCAAGCCACAAAAAGAAGGGAGTAGTAAAAGTGATAAAATCTATTGAAGTAAGGAGTGCAACAAAGAGGAAGGTTAATCCTGAAGGGGTCAAGCCAAGTGAAATAGTAAAGAAGCAGAGGAGAAGGCTTATAGTTGAAAGAGAAGATGATGATGAGGACAAAACATAATTTGAAGATACAAGCGAATTTGGAGTGGTTGTGCGCAAGAATCCCAAGAAAATTGATGAGGTATGTGAAAATATCAGAGGTAGTATCTTGTATTAAGTTTGATAAATTGAGTACCAAAGATAAGAACAAAGTGGAAGAGACAATGATATATATGATGGCTAATTTTAAGTATGCATGACCATTAGAGTTGTAGATCATGATAAGAAATTAGCTCTATGGTATAATAGATGGAAAATGGAAATAGGTAGTGACAATTGAGAGGCAAATCAGAGAGGGTATGCTTGCCCAAATCATGCCTAAGTTGAATAAGATATAATTTGCTAAATTTATAAAAGAGTTCAATAATAGATTTTTACCTAAGAGGAGCCTAGCTTTCCTAATTTTGAAGAGAAAAATTAAACCTTTTGTAGAGGAAAGAAAAATGATATGGAAAAAGATATATGGATTGATCTCAATGATGAATAAAAGAATGAGGAAGAAAAGGTTAAGCAAGAACATGTGGAGTTCAACAACACTAAAGATGTTGATGATGGTCAAGATAATCTTGTTCATAAATTCAATAATTTGGCACAACTGAGTGAAGGGTAGACTAGGATAGTGGTTATTGATGATGAACTAAAGAATATCCCTAACAAAAATGTGTTAAGTGAGGGTACATGTGCAGGATCATGG
Source organism: Cupressus sempervirens (assembly GCA_028749045.1). Classification (NCBI taxonomy): domain Eukaryota; kingdom Viridiplantae; phylum Streptophyta; class Pinopsida; order Cupressales; family Cupressaceae; genus Cupressus; species Cupressus sempervirens. The sequence continues at coordinate 682,927,562 of CM053784.1, read as the reverse complement.
TCAACCAAACTATGCTCTTAAGTGGCAATAAAAAATCAGCGAATTAGGGTTATGTCAACTTGATGTGCAAATTTCAAATTGTTATAAACTTTATATAAAAAAATTTGAGAGAAAAGAATCTCTAGGAAATAGAATTTATTTTCTAAAGTGCAAGGTCTTATTTGAAAAAGATAAAAATTAATTGGTCAAAAAATTGAATTTTAATGCAATGGTACAAAAATTTTAGGGCAAAAATAAGAAGTAGAAGTATGTCTAAACACCTTAATCAAAATAAAATGATAATATTTTTAAAAAATATTATAGACATAAGAATTAGACTCATGTCTAGATGTGACATATATTTTTTGGTATTTTTATTCTAAATAAATAATTAACTATGAATTTTCTACTATAGTATTTTTTGAATAAAAAACTCTCATGTCTGACCACCTTAACTAATTCAAAACCCTGCAAAATTTAATTTTTCCTTTTTTCCCTTATATCAGAAGAAGCATAAAATGTGATTCATCTTTTGAATTAAAAAATGTTGTACCATTTGAAAGTTATGGTTGTTTTTCAATCAGTGTGTCAATCAACACTTTATACATAACTCCATTAGAAAACAAGTAATAATTAAGTACTTATAAAACTTGTAATTTGAAAACATTATAAAGAAACCCTTTTCATTTCATCAAATTTGGGTGAAAAAAGTCATCAACTACATATTTGAAGTGAAAAATACACAAGAATAGGCCAAAAACACATTTTTGGGTCACTTTTAAAGTTGACCATGTGGGGTTGGTATCCAAAGATATAATAGGACTTATAAAGGTATTAAATTTTTGGTTTGGTGTCAAGATGGTGGGAAAAAAGGTGGAGTAGATTTTGAAAAGCTTTGAAGCATTCAGAACTACATATTTTTTAGATCACCACTTTTTGGTACACCATGATCCTACACATACTCATGAAGGGATAGTAACAAATGAGAAAAGGAAGAAAAGTGAAGACCCTATACAGACCAAGTCAGTATCAATGCCACCTCATGATAATTTTTTGGGCCCCAATCCTATGATTATGCAAGTAAAATACTATCCAAAGATTGGTGCACAAGATGCCACACAATAGGTACAAACTACAATTATTATTCCTATGGTTCTCATTGTTAGGAATAAGGTGTTTCAACATTGTATAATTCCTATTCTTATTATTTTTTTTTTTGTAAAATGTATTTTTGCAAATAATATGTAAATGTGAGTGTACATGTCTAGTTGGCATGTTGATCACTTACATGTGTCGGCATCTTGAAGTGTGTGAAGGAGATCATGGCTGAAATGGTTATGACGGATTCCTATGATGTGTAAGAGCTATTTAAGGAATGAGCTATGACAGGTGTAAGAGCATCTTATGACATGAGGCCTATTTGGGCACCCAAGAATGAGTGGTTGGTGTGTGTAAGAGAATATTCCAAAAATAGGTTGGTATGACGGATTCCCTTACACTTCTCTTGTGACCGCTATTTTTGGCGGATTCTATGACAAGCTGTCATTGTCTATTCAAGGGATGGATGCCCTTTTCTTGGTATTGGATGTACATGTGGCATTGTGCATGTTTCTTGGTGGTTGAGCCATGAAAAATGCCCAACTCCATTATGGGCATTTTGTTGGGTCTTAAGATGTTCATAAAATGGGTATTGCATGTTGTAATGCAATAGTGTGATAGATGAAAGTTTGCAAGTACTGAGGTGCTCCTAGAGTCTTCTATTGTTGCTATTGAACTTTCATTGCAAGTGTATCATAATCTTGTGTTGAAGATAATACATTGTGCAGGTTTTGGAGGGGTGGGGTTGTTTTACCGAAAGGTTTTTCCCCACCGGCAAATCTTTGTGTTATGTGTTCTTTCTCTATCTAATTTCTGTATGCATGCTTGGCTGCAATAATGTTGTTTACATGATATTGAATCTATAAGTGTAGAAGATTTTAAAAGGATTTGCACTATACTTTCCTTATGAGATTAGTGTAGGAAGTTGTTTCCGCACCTGAGTTTCCTTACAAGTGGTATCAGAGCTTGATCAACTTTTGATCCTAGTTGTTGGGTAGGGTTTTTTGAGCTAATCTCAAGTTGAGTGGGAGTCTTGTGTAGAGCATCCTAAATCTTATTTGTATATTAAGATGGCGATTTCATCATATGGAAGAATGGAGGTGGAGAAATTTAATGGCACTAATTTTGAGTTGTGGAAACTCAATATGGAAGACATGTTGGAAGATCGTGACCTATGGGAAGCGACTACAAGCGCTACAAGACCAACAACTATAACTCAAGAAGATTGGGATATCAAAGATCGTAAAGCTAAGGGTCTCATAAGACTCTATTTAACTGATGCAGTCCTTCTGAATGTTCTAGATGAAAAAACTGCATATAGTTTGTGGGAGAGACTTGGGACCATGTATCAGGCCGAATCTCTAGTGAACAAGTTGTTCCTAAGGAAGAAGTTGTATTCTCTGCGAATGGAGGAAGGTGGATCCTTAATGGATCATTTAAATGCATTTAATCTGCTGGCTACACAGTTGACATCTGCTAGTGTCAAGTTAGAGGAGGAGGATCGTTGCTACACACTTTTGTGTTCTTTATCGGATTCATGGGACCATCTTGTGATGGCTCTCGGAAGCACATTAGTCACCTTCAAAATGGATGATGTGGTGTCTTCACTGCTATCAGAGAAGATGCGGAGAAAGGCTTCCGTTTCGAAAAAAGAAGCCCTTGCTGTTCATGGGAGATCCACGAAAAGAGGAAAGAAAAATGCCAATAAGTCTGACAATAAGGGTAGATCCAAATCCTATGGGAAGTCAAAGACTTCCAATAAGTCCAAGGCAAAATGTTGGAACTGTGAAAAGACTGGGCACTTTTGTAAAGACTGTAAAGAGCCTAAGAAGAAGAAGAAAGCCTCAGATTCTGGTTCTGAAAAATCTCAAGAATATGGCAATGCATTCATCATAGCTTTGGCAGCCCATGCATCTAATGATGTGTGGTTGGTTGACTCGGGTGCATCTTTTCACATGACCTCTCATCGAAACTGGTTCTCAAGATATGAAGAGTTCGATGGTGGAAAGGTGTACTTGGGTGATGATTCTCACCTAAAGATAGTTGGACGCAGAAGGGTCACTATCAAATTTCCTGATGGATGAGTAAAGGGAATCAATGGAGTTATGCACATTCCAGGCTTGGCACGAAACCTATTATCTATAAGTATGCTGAATGATGTAGGTGTGCAAGTTGTTTTTTTGAAAGAAGGATGTAAGATGATTCGAGGATCAATGGTGCTTGCTAAGGGTACTAGGAGAGGTACTTTGTTTCAGCTAGATGCATGTATTCCTCTATGTAATAGTTCTTCATCCTCACCATCTAAACGAGCAGTGAAGAATTCTGTGGTTATTGGTTCCGATGGCAATGCAAACACTTTGGAAGGTAAGCTTCCTGCAGAAAAGACAATGTTGTGGCATATGAGACTTGGCCACATTGGTGAGAAGGGTCTCAGAACCCTAAAAAAGAAAAATCCCGTTGAGGGGTTAAATGATTGCAATCTCGAGTTCGACTCCTGTGAACACTGTGTATATGGTAAACAAAATCGTGTTCAATTTTACTCTAGTTCTCACAAATCTTCTGATGTTTTGGATCTTATTCATTCTGATGTATTTGGTCCTGTAAAAGTTCCTTCGATCTCCAAGTCTGTATTTTTTTGTATCTTTGATAGATGATTACAGTAGAAGGACATGGATTTATTTCCTTAAAAGTAAGACACAAGTCTTTAGTCGATTCAAGGAATTTAAATCCCTTGTAGAGAATCAGACTAGTAAGAAGATTAAGTGTGTGAGAACTGACAATGGTGGTGAGTTTTGCTCAGCAGAGTTTGAACAGTTCTATAAAGAACAAGGTATCGAGAGGCATAAGACAACTCCTTATACCCTAGAGCAAAATGGAGTTGCAGAGAGAATGAATAGGACACTGATGGAGAAGGCTAGGGTATGCTTAGTGGAGCTAGTTTAGAACAAAGGTTTTGGGCCAAAGCTGTGGCCACTGCTTGCTATTTGTTTAACAGATCTCCTACATCAGCTCTTGTTGGTAAGACACCCATGGAGGTGTGGTCTGGTAAGAAGCCTTCAATTAGACATCTTCGTGTTTTTGGTTGTGAAGCTTATGCATATGTTCCAAAGGAGAAAAGATCTAAGTTGGAAAACAAATTTGTTAAATGTATTATCATCGGGTACAGTGCTGGTGTGAAAGGATACAAGCTTTGGGATTCTGTGACTAGTAAGGTGTTGTATAGCAGAAATGTTATTTATAGAGAGCTAACATCTTCTCCTATTGTGCTACAACCAGATGAAAAAGAAAAGAAAAAATATGTTGTTTAGTTGCCTCCTACCCCTAAGAAGACTGAACAGAGAGACCATGTTGGGTCTAATGATGAGGAGAGCTCTAGTAGCTCTAATAGTTTAGAAGAAGAGGAAGAACAACCTCAACCTCAGCCTTTGAGGAGATCCACGAGAGAAAGAAAGCAACCAGAAGGGTTTGGTTATTCTATGTTAGATTTTAGTTGTGCTTTTGCTTTGATTACTAACACTGATGAGCCTAGATCTATGAAAGAGGCTTTGGGCATGGAAGATGTAGGTTCCTAGATTGAGGCTATGGATGATGAGATGGCTTCATTAGAGAAAAATAAAACATGGGACCTTGTATCTTTTCCTAAAGGGAGAAAACCTATTGGCTGTAAATGGGTGTTCAAGAAGAAATTTTGTGCAGATGGCAGTGTTGAAAGGTACAAAGCTAGATTGGTTGCAAAGGGGTATTCATAGGTAGAGGGAATAGATTATGGTGAAATATTCTCCCTTTTTGCAAAGTTGACATCCATTAGATTTCTGTTATCTCTTGCTGCATCATATGATTTAGAGATAGAACAGATGGATGTGAAGATAGCTTTCCTTCATGTTGATTTGGAGGAAGAGATTTATATGTCACAGCCTGAGCACTACATTGTTAAAGGTAAAGAATCCTTTGTTTGCAGATTGAAGAAATCTCTATATGGTTTAAAGCAATCTCCTAGGATGTGGTACCTTAAGTTTGATGCCTTTGTGTTGTCAATTGGATTTGTAAGATCGAAATCAGATCATTGTGTTTATTTCAGAGTTGAAAATGATCGCCTTCTTATTGTTGCATTATATGTTGATGATATGTTGTTGTTTGGGAAGGGTAAGGGTATGATTTCTGATTTTAAATCTCATTTGTCAGCATAGTTTGAGATGAAAGATCTTGGGGCAGCTAGGTACATCTTGGGTATGGAAATCAGTAGAGATAGGTCTAATAGAAAACTTTGGTTGAGTCAGAGTAAGTATGTGAAGTCTGTGTTGGACAGGTTCAGCATGGCAGATTGTAGACCACTATGTGTTCCTATTTCTGTGGGAACAAAGTTATCTATAGATGATTGTCCAAAATCTCCTAGTGAGGTGGAGGACATGAGTAGAGTACCTTATGCTAGTGTAGTCGGTAGTCTTATGTATGCTATGGTCTGTACTAGACCAGACATTGCCCAAGCAATGGGAGTCCTAAGTCAGTTTATGGCTAATCCTGGACGAATACATTGGGATGTAGTTAAGCGAGCATTCAAATATTTGAGGGGTACATCATATTACTCTATATTTTATCATGGTAACTCTTTTGGGTCTCTGCATTCAGTTTGTATTCATGGGTTTGTGGATTCAGATTGGGCAGGTGATATTGATCGCAGGAGATCCACCAGTGGTTATGTGTTCACTATGTTTGGTGGTGCCATCAGTCGGATGAGTAAGCGACAACCTATGGTTGCTTTGTCCACTACAAAAGCTAAGTACATGGCTGCTACTCATGCTTGTAAGGAAGCCATTTGGCTTAAGAGATTGTGTTCTAATGTTGATGTTGATGCAGAATAGATTACTATTTGGTGTGACAGTCAAAGTGCTATTTGCCTTGCGAAGAATCTAGCTTTCCATGCCAGAACGAAGCACATTGATGTGCAGTTTCACTTGGTGAGAGATATGGTGGAAGATGGAAAGGTAAATTTGGAAAAGGTAGATACTGTGAAGAATGTTGCAGATGCATTAACGAAACCAGTGGGCACTAAGAAGTTCATATGGTGTTCGGAGTCTACAGGCCTTTCGGCCTATAGTGATTAGTTCCTGTTATGTTCTTGATTACTCTTACAAGGTGTTCGACAAGTGGGAGAATGTTAGGAATAAGATGTCTCAACCTTGTATAATTCCTATTCTTATTATTATTTGTTTTGTAAAATGTATTTTTGCAAATAATATGTAAATGTGAGTGTACATGTCTAGTTGGCATGTTGATCACTTACATGTGTCGGCATCTTGAACTGTGTGAAGGAGATCATGGCTGAAATGGTTATGATGGATTCCTATGATGCGTAAGAGCTATTTAAGGAATGAGCTATGATAGGTGTAAGAGCATCTTATAACATGAGGCCTATTTGGGTGCCCAAGAATGAGTGGTTGGTGTGTGTAAGATAATATGCCAAAAATAGGTTGGGATGACGGATTCCCTTACACTTCTCTTGTGACCGCTATTTTTGGCAGATTCTATGACAAGCTGTCATTGTCTATTCAAGGGATGGACGCCCTTTTCTTGGTATTGGATGTACATGTGGCATTGTGCATGTTTCTTGGTGGTTGAGCCATGAAAAATGCCCAACTCCATTATGGGCATTTTGTTGGGTCTTAAGATGTTCATAAAATGGGTATTACATGTTGTAATGCAATAGTGTGATAGATGAAAGTTTGCAGGTATTGAGGTGTTGCTGGAGTCTTCTATTGTTGCTATTGAACTTGCATTGCAAGTGTATTGTAATCTTATGTTGAAGATAATACATTGTGCAGGTTCTGGATTGGTGGGGTTGTTTTACCGAAAGGTTTTTCGCCACCAGAAAATCTTTGTGTTATGTGTTCTTTCTCTATCTAATTTTTATATGCATGGTTGGCTGCAATAATGTTGTTTACATGATATTGAATCTCTAAGTGTAGAAGATTTTAAAAGGATTTGCACCATACTTTCCTTATGAGATTAGTGTAGGAAGCTGTTTCTGCACCTGAGTTTCCTTATACTCATTTTTACAATTAGTAAAGAACAAGGCCAAGGGGAAGGCAACAAGATTTCTCAATCAATGAAGAAAAAAATGTCCAAATGACTGAACAGAAGAATGATACTAGTGAGGGAAATGTTACCATTGAGGAGAAGCATGAAAAGAGCTAGAATGATCAAGTGGATCAGTCCACTACAAGTGAGAGATCAAGTTCGTTAGGACCTCAGATTGAGGGAGAAAAGGAGGCTAGACAACCAAGTTCTATTAGACATGATGAAAAGGAAAAGGAGGATGCACCTAAGAAGCAAGTGACTACTATTGTTAATAGTCAAGCAACAATTGTGGAGTATATAAAAACAATAGAGACATCTAGACAGAGCATAAGTATACAAACTAAATTCTATAGTTGACTATGCCAAGCTCCAACACCCCAAATTCAAAGGGGAAGAGGATAAAGAAAAAGAAAAAGAAATCTCTAGTGAGAATTCAAGGTAAGCCTATTACCTTAGACAAAGGGATTGAGATCCCCAATTGTGATACAAAATTTTTGACTCTCAATCACTTGAAAACATTGACTGAGTTGTTTGCAGGGAAGACGAAAAAAGAGGAAATGAGGAGAGAATATCAGCAAAATTAGGTACTACATGAGATCAAGGAGATATTTCTTGAAATTTTTTGATTTTGAGAATCTGAATGAACATGCCCTAATCATTGAATAGATGGTTTAGATTGTGGAAAAGTTGAATGACCCTGACATTTGTACAAGAAAAAATCTTATGTAGAGGTCAAAGAGAAAGTTTGAGAATCAGGTGATGGAGAAAGTTGAAATAGAGATTGCAGTTAGACAGGTTGAACTTTCTTCCCTTGTAAATGATTTTGAAATGATTGTACAAAATGTAAATACATTATTTATGAAACTATGTTATATTCTTTCATTTACAAAAGAAATAAAAAAATCATATGGATAAGATTGATGTTGATTTAAAATAGAGTAGAGACACATTGACATTGGATGCAAGTTCAAGTTCAATTCATTTTTCTAAATTGAGATTTTCACAAGGCAAGCAATCTGAGTTGCTATAGGAAGAAGGAAAAATCAAGGCAGCGATCATAACAATTCAATCTTTGTTGACACCTCATTTGGAGGTCATGCAAAGCCACTTGAAAAATACCAAGGATCTGATTCAAATAAATTAGAATTTATCCATTGCAGACAATATGCTAGATTTAGAAAGAAGATTACAAATTGAGTATCATATTCTTGAGACACTAAAGAATAATTTAGATACCACAATGGATCTCATCTTGCAATGGCATAAACCATTTTTGACTAAGTATGGTTTAATTCCCAAACCCCAACTTAAAATATGAAGGAAATCACGACAAGAAAAAGGAGGAAATATATAGAGATCAGATTAGAAGAAGAGGAAAACTTTGTATACTGAAGAATAGAATCATGTATATAGTTACTGATCCAAGGTATGGAGTATATCCAAATGGGGGAGTTATATTTTGAATTTTTGAAATTTATGAGCATTTTTTATAATCATAAGTATTTTTGCCACTAATGTCAAAGGGAGATATTGTTGACCCTAAAGGTAATCATAGTATTGTCAGTTAGTGCAAAACACTTATTCCTTAACTAAGCAGTGTTGGTCGGTCATCACTGTGACTAAGCCACTATATAGGCCGAGTTATTTAGTAGAAAAGTGAAGAAGTTTAGTTGGTTTTGAGGCATATATAGTTGTTGAACACACATAAGAATGACTAGGTATTTTAGTAGATGTTGAGTGATTTAGGATGCAACATGAACCAAATCATCTAGAAGGTAAGATTGGTTATAGTTGAGTGTAGTTCATGCCAAGGGACAACATGTTAGAACAAGTAGAGCCAAGTGTCAAATCTATATGATTTGAGTAACATAGTTTGATTTTTTTGAGTTTGGCATGACACAAACTCAAATGTAAACCATTTTGTCAAGTTGGAAGTGTGTTTATATGATTGAGGAGTCAATGATAGAGCTAATTATGTGTGTAATTACAAATTATTAATCCCTATGTTATGTGATTAGCTAATCAAAAAAATAGAAAGTTCAAGTAGAAAAAGGAATGAATTCTCACATTGAGGTGAGTGAATATTGGAACGATGTTGTGGTTTCACAATACATGCCCCATTTATCCTAGAAATAGGGAAATCCTAGTAAAATTTTTTTCTTTTAGACCCCTATTCTGGGGCCTGGGTCACTTTGGGAACTCCACCTGGAGTCAAGGTCAAGCCCTAGTCCTCTAACTGAGAAACCCAGAGGTTAGAATTGGAGAATTTGAGTGTTAAAGGGTGATTTTTAGTACTAAAGGGTGCACTAGAACACCTAGTGCACATGTGTACCTATCCAAGGTGTGTACGTGCACTATATCCATAAGTGTGTACTTTACTCCTTTGGAGATGTGCACCTGTGCACATGCACAAGTGTGCATCTCCAAAGGGTACGCACCCCCGTTCCCCTCTCTCACTTGCACAAAGTACGTAGATGCACGTGTGTAGTTGCATAGATGTATGCCGTGCATGCCTTGTCAAAGTGGGCATGTGTGCTAGTGCATAACTGCACACTTTGTCAAATTTTGTGAAGTAAATTAGTGCACTAGTGCACCTTCCAAGGTGCTCTAGGTGTGTTGGTATGCAAAAACTAGCTTTATTGGGGGGAAATTATCTATTTTGACTAATGTTGACCCAATTTTGTCAGTTTGAGTCCTAGGGAGTCCTCGTTTGGGTCTTCTAACATGAGATAACTAATGTTTGCTTCTTTTTGTAGATGAAAAGACATTCTCAACTTGTCAAGGTAATAACTTTTGACTTAGAGCTTAGAATTCAAAACCATTTACACCATTGGAAAAAAGAACTAAAATCTAATTTTAGTCCCTAAAATAGGGAGTCTTTGGCTACCCAATTTTAGGGACTGATGAAAGTTTCAATTTGAAATTTTGAGCAAAAGGCCTTTGAAAAAGATAGTTAAAAATGCCTAGAAAATCTTGTTAAAAATATATATATGAAAAGTTTCAATCATTTGATCATTCTAGATAATCAGGATCGCTTGGTCTCTAATCGAGAACGATTGGAAAATTTGCACTAAAGATCAAAGATACAAAGGCTGCACATATGAAATAGAACAAGTTTCTCATCTTATGCAATTATTAATGACAAGATTCGACATGGGTGCCTTGGAATTTCAAATAGAAGAAGTAGAAGGAGTTCAAATATATGAAAATGTTTGGATATAAAGAGGGCATAAATTATCAAAAAAGGGAAAAATAAGTACAATAAAGTGCTCATAGACTTCACTTGAGAAAAATCCAAAAACCATTTCCAAAACTAAGAACTTTGATTTTTTGGCAAATTGAGCACCTTGCAAGCTTCTGAGGTGCACAGGTGTGTAGGTGTGCTAGGTGTGCTAGGTGTACCTCTTTCAAGATGCACTTCTTCTTCTGAGGTGCACAAAAAGTTTTTGAAGAAGTCAGAGGTGTGTCGACAGTTAACTACTAGTTCTAAACTTAGAGTTTTCCATGCACTGGAAATGCATTATGATAGCAATTTAACTCCTACAAACATCTAGTGAATGTTGAGCTTCTATTTTTTGCACCTCCAAAGATTCCTAGGTCATCTAATGCCTTTCTTCTTCTTATTTTATCATGCTTTCTTTGTTTTAAGACATGTAAAATCTCATGCATCCATTTAATGATATAAATAAGGCTAGATCCTACTTAGCACCAATTAGAGAGTCAGTTTGTACATAAATAGATTTTTTTTATTAGTTTAGAAGCATATGTTTCCATAAAGAGATCTCTCACTATCAACACAAATTAAGGAGAATATTTCTTATAAATTCAGGAATGTAATATGTATTCTAGGCCGTTATTTTGATGCAATAATATATACTATTGGTGCTCTCATTCGAAGTGTAGTTATTCTTCCCTAAGTGTGTTATATTTTGTGAATGTATGTTGATGGAATGTAATGGAGCCAATATTTTTATTGCATTATTTTGATTGAGTGATCTTTTAATTCTGGTGTTTTCTATGGGTTGACAAATTCTATTTATGTACTTAGTTCAAGAAGAGATCACCCTATTGTACCTACATAGCTTTGTATCTTGCATGAGCACACTTTCCATGGCCTTGTGATCTGATGAAAAGGGAAACATCTTGCAGTTACTAAATTCTCATCAATGATTGCATCAATGGAATTAAAGAAGCATTGCTCCTATTTTCATTGGTTACCTACTAATCTTTTCAAATGCTTGACTCCCAAACATGTTATTTATGTAGCTTATGTCTATTAGGGATTTACTTTTCAAGTCATTTTCTTGAACTTATTTTTACCTTATCTTTATTATTTTGTCTACTTACCCATGGTTAAATTAGGAGCATATAGTTACATTATTAGATTGTATTCATTTAAAAATAGAAAATACCAAAAACAAATTTCTTTTTGTGGTTAATTTTGAAATGGAAAGCAGATTGTTATCTTATCAGAAATCAGTTTGAATGAGCAAAGGCCTCCCTATGAACAAATAAATTCATCTTCAACTGAGCGGATTCCAGTAGGTCACAAGATCGCCATAAACCTTGGAGTTGATCCTAGACCAACTTTTCAAGAGAGGTGTTCAAAAGGATTCCTACTATTAAGCATCATGCAAAATGACAGCTCAACAAAAAAGAAGATATTTCATCAAGAATTAAGTGCAAGCTGAAGGATCATGGTACTGATTTCATTCTATCTAGTGAATCAGGTGAATCTCATAACAAAGTGGTCCTAACAAGCCCATTATAAATCTCCTAACAAAGTACTCACTTTATTATGATGTAAAATCCTTTAATCAAAGAAGACTTAATAGTCATGTAAGCTCTTAATAGGAAAAACCCCTAATAGGGTAGATCATCATAAGTGATCAAACTTTGTAGCCCTAATAGGCACATTTTATTTCTATAATAGTGAAGATTTTTTGGGTGTCATCCCCATCCCAGTTTTACCTTCACCTTGGAGGGTTTCTATATTACCATATTAGGTGTCATGTGTTGATCATTTCTTATGTGTATTATTCATGTTATTAGATGCTAGATTTGATATTACATGTTGATATAAGATATTGCATGCTAAAGTTTAAAGTTACGGTAGAGATGTATGTGGTGAATTATGAATGTGATTCATGTTTGAAGTGGTGAAAGTTTTAAATATCCTAATTCACCCCCTTCCCCCCCACTCTCTTAGCATATTAATTTTCCTATTAGATTTCCAACATACATTGTATATATTGCATAGATCTAGAAGCTACTTGTTTAAATCTCAAGAATGATTGACATTCTTTTTCCTACCTTCATAATCATTAGATCTTGGCTTTTGTTGATTTTATTTTATCCCTTGGATTGCATTAACATATTAAGATTTGACATCTTTGTGGTTGATATGAAAGAATATCTCTCCTTGGACTCCATCCTTTTGAGGTGTGTGTTGTTATCTATGAACTTAGGGTTAGTCTCCTTAATTCAAGTTTACCCCTACACACCAACTTTCTGGATTTATGGCTCAAATCTCTTGCACACTAAAAGATCCTCCTAGAACATGCGAGAAATATACCTTACATAAATCTCTACTAAAAGATTAATTAAACAATGATATGAAATAGAATTAAGCATGCCTCTCCTATACTCAGTGGAGTATTTGAGAGTAGATTATAAAAGAAATTAGGGATATTCATTAATCAATCTTGGCATAAATGAGATATCAATTTTAAGTGATGGGAATGAAGAACTCCATCAAAGATCAAGAAAAAATAAGAGACATATGCTACCATTTTTTATTTAAAGTTTATACAAATGAATCCAATGACAATGCTCTAATTACATATCAAAAATTCATGATGGGATTCATTACAAATTGTGATATTGGTGCACAAGAGACATGCCATATGCTACAAAAATTGCCCCCTATAATTCATAGTCAAAACTTTAACTCTTTGAATGTTAGCAAAAATATCCTACATTGAATCATAAATTTAGACAATAAAGAAGAATTGAGCACTACTTATATCCACTCCTATGCTAAACAACCTCTTGAACTAGATTCTTTGTCACTCATTCAAATATCCCAAATGTACTCATCAAAACGTATGAAAAATCAAATGACAATAGAGGAAAACAAAAACAATTGTCAATGTTTACCCTCTATTCAAAAATATTCTAGACAAAAACAATGATAGCTTTGAAACATTTTTCTTGACTGAAGTCTTACTATACAAACCATTTTGACATATCACAATAAACACTAGCATTATAGAAGATATTGGAAATCACTAAAGTCAACCAATTACTCACCTTGGTACATTAATCGAGCTCAAAAAATATCCACAACATAGCGAGTAGATGATAGTGATAATGATGATCTTCACAATCAACATGAATTGGAGTTATAAGAGTGGGAGTTATTATTCCAAATGGCTACCTCCAATCATTTTAACATTAATGAGCTTGATGTGCTATGTAAAAGAGACATTGGTATTAATTACTCATGAAATCTCAACATTTTCCAAGAACTAAATGATCAGCTACAACCTTCATCTCAAGAGGAAAATTATAGACAAATTACATAATATCCCATGCACAAACAACACATCCAAAGTTCAAGATGGGCAAAAAATAACAATTTGCATTAGCTATCATCATTAAAAATCATATAAACCAATTCCAAATGACAGTATTTTTCATGATTATCCAAGGTACAGCTGGTATAGGCAAATCATACTTGATTCACTATATTAGACAAAGAATTAACACAAGTGTGGAAAAAAGAAGAGTCATTGCTAACACTAGCTCCTGCAGGTGCTATTATATATAATATACAAGTAACAAAAATCCACACATGTCTTTGGATTCCAATCAAAGGTATACATCCATTACAAGGCCAATCATTAACAACTCTCCAAGAAGACCTAAAACATGTCAAATACATTCCAGTTGACGAAATGAGCTTCTTAGGACCAAAAATACTATTAAAATTTGACAATTGTTTATGTAAGGCATTTCTTCAAAATAAGCATGAACTATTTGGTAGAATCTCAATCATTCTTGTAGGTGACTTAAGCCATCTTCCACTAGTTATGGATAAGCCAATTTATGTCTCACACTCAACATCCCTAATGTTGTGGCACATATTCAATATAGAAATCACATTGGATACAATTTTCTGCCAACAAGGACAAAGTGACTTCCAAAGATAATTTCGTAGAATGCTACATAATATAAGAAACATTGTATTACTAAAAGATGACTCGGATGACTCAAACACAAAAAAAATTAAGCTAAAATCAAAATATAGACTTTGATAAATTCACACATCTATTTTTAACCAATGACTTGGAAAACATGCATAATAGAAAATGCTAAAACAATTGAACCTCCTAGTTGGTCATAGTACAACTAGATTTTTTGCATGAAAATCAAATGAACAAATTCATCATGATCAACTTCAACAAGAGGTACTCCTATGCATAGGCCAACAAATAATGTTAACAACAAACTTATTGATACAAACTGGACTTGTAAATGGATCATTGGGACAAGATAAATCCATTATTTATGATACAAATTCATTTCCTCCAAATCTACCAAAATATTTTTTTGTCAATTGTGAGAATTACATCAGGTGACCATGAGATGCACAAAACTTAAACAATGTTCTCATCATTCCAATTACTAGAGGCAGTCATACACAAATTCTACTAACTATGGCTAGAGCTATTACAATACACAAATCTCAAGGACTCACACTAAATAAAGAAATAATAGAGATTGGAAGAAAAGAAAGGCAAGGATTGACATTTACAACAATAGCAAGGGTCAAACTATTAACAACCTTCGAATTGGCCCACCTTTTTCTTTTGAAAGATACAATAAAATAGAAATTAATAATTATACAACAGCCAAGAAAAAGCAGGGAGCACGTCTAGAACTACTATCACCAAGTTCACTATCCTCACAAGCCAACAATAAAACTACGGAGATAACCGCAGAAACTACCCTCCATTTTTTCATAAAATAAAAATTGGCTCCTAAATTTTAAAAGTCTATATAATTACAAATGTGTCTTCACTCTTACTAAGTTTTAAAAAATGTTGCAGGTAAATAATATAGAATGATTCATTACAGCTTTACCTTTCTCAACCATGCATGAATCTCTTGATGGGTAAATACTCACAACTTCACAATCTTAAAAATTTGAGTGTGTTGTACTAAAACTAATTTGGTAGATTATACAAGAGGTATTTCATTCTTATATGTGTAAGTTTAATTACTCAATTATTATGGAAATGAATACATGCATAATGTCATGTTGTCTACTACTGAAAAATCCATACATATTTATGATTTTACCATTTTTTTCAGGTTATTCAAATTTTCTCAAATTTATTATGTTCCCTCTCACATACAAGAAATCATTGTACCTTATTTACCTTAAATTAAATTAATTTTTATGAAGCTTCATGCACCATACATTTCTGTCCTAATTAAACTATACAGAGTTCACTATCTTGTAACTTAAAATTGCCTATTTAAACAGATTAGTAACAATCATGTATTTTAACAAACATTCTCATTCTATATTTCAATACTTTTCAATCACATATTTTAACAAACATTCCAATTCCATATTTCAATGCTTTTCAATCATAGCTTTTAACAAACGCTCCCATTCCATATTTCAGTACTTTTCCATTTTCACATGTCAAGTTTCTACAGAAAATTCTTTACTAACCAAAGCTTTTTTACTATTCATTTCACTTTTAAGAAATTAAAATTGATTACTATTTATGTCCACTATGATTACCAATCTACAACATGTACAAAAATGCGCAAATGGAAATCTTGTACTTAACAAGACTTAATATATAAGACCAGTCAACGAGCCCTTGGTCTATTGGTGAAGTTGAATGGCTCACAAAGAGCCCACCAGGGATCATGTCTTGCTGAGTGCAAGGTCCATAGACATCATAAGGGATGAGACCGGGATCGTGCCCTAGGCGAATTTGGCAGCGTGGATGCTCCTCAGTCCTTGGCTCTTACCCGAAGAGGTGTTCAGTATTCAGGCACGTGTGGGCCCGTATCGGGTACCTAAAAGTTAATGGTGGCCTTCACTGCTTGGTAGCTTGCAGACTTCGTGCCTCGCTGGACTGCCTCGCAGATCTGAACCCTCCATCAAAATATATATATATATATATAACCAAGATGCCTAAAGTCTAAGGGTTGAATTAAGGAGGACCACGTGAAGCAGAGGCCTAAATAGACAGTGCTTAGAATGTGCTGGTAAAATCCAGACCTCATAAAAAAGTCCACTCAAGCTAAGATGGAATCAAAACACTCGTCAGCCTCGGTGTAATGGCTGCGCAAAAATTTCAAATGGCATTCATTGCATTCTTATCGTGCCAAAGCATAATAACCAGATATGTTTTTTTTGGGTATAAACTTTCTTCAAGTATACCACCTCCATACCATTCCAGTGAGAAGATATTTGTTTCCTCCTACTAGATGAACCCTGTTATTTAAATAACAGATATATATCCATACGGCTCTCTTGCATGTTATTTTCCTATATAAACCCTGTCTCCTCTCCCTACTTTCCATCAGACAAGCATAATAATGAAGTTCAAAACTCTCCCTTGCGCGGGATGGATATTAATGTTCATCTTCCCCACAGTCTTTTGTTGTGATCGGTGTCTTTACAAATCAAAAGTGGCATATTACGCTTCTTCTGAGGCTGTCAATAGTAAGTATAAATGTTTTAATTATTAATGGAAGTTCAGCTTTTTAAGTCTAGTCTTTTTAATTAAGAACTAAGGATTAAGAGGTATTCATTAATAAGCATAAATTTCTTGGTTTCTTAAATCTTATTTCTTTTTAGAATAACATATTCTACGATTTCAATAATAAGTATAGTATGAATTACAGTGGGAGCATGTGGGTATGAGTCCTTTGCATCAAACATGAGCAATGGTGATGTGGCTGCAGCGAGTCCCAAAATATATAGGGAAGGGATTGGATGTGGCTGCTGTTACCAGGTATGAACCAATCATTCACACCACCTTTATCTTGTATTGGGATCATGACTAAGATTAAGACTGTTTAATTAGCTTGGTTTAAATAATATTTCTAAATGGTTTATTTTTAGAGTAAAAGTATTAAATAGTCAAAATCGATTTGAACTTTTATTTTGTGCAGATAAGATGCACTGATCCTAAGATTTGCACCGACTCGGGAGTAAAAGTTTTGATTACAGACTTCCCTGAAAACACTCAAACAGATTTTGTGGTTCCCAATAGCACGTTTTCAAAACTGGCGCAACCCACAAAATCTTTTGAGCTTCTAAAAATGGGCATTGTGGATATCGAGTACAAACGGTCAGTAATTGGCTTTAGTTATAATGATAAGTAGGTGATATTTTGTGCAGCAAATCAAATCGCTATATTATTATTAGGATTCAACACTCATTCAGTCATGTTTCATTAGTAGTCATTCATGAATGACTTAAATGTCACACACTAAGGCTTGTTTCCTAGGCTAAAAATGTTAAATAGTCAAAGTTGACTTTCATTTTCAATCTTGATTGTTTGGTTCAAATCAACCCATCTCTCGTGACAATGAATGGAACACTTAGCATTCCCTACAATTAGGTTATGCTAGGGACCCGTACTACTTCAATTTGAGCACTAGAACGAGCACTCATCTGAGTACTATTCCAACTCAAACATACTTGATTATGAAATTTCTCTATGATAAAACCCACTCAATTTATAGCTCATATCATTTTAAATTCTCACTATTCAATCCCACAAGCCATATGGGTGTTTCAATCTTGATCTATGTTTTCTTTTGGGCAGAAACCTATGACAAATGTATCATTTGACAAAAATCCTTCATTTCTTTCTTTGACAAAATACCATGTCCCAATTGAACATATAATTCAATTGAATACAGAATTGGAAGTATTTTAATGATTTGAAGAGAAATGAGTCTTTTGATAAGACTGTTTTATTTCATTTTTTTCTTTGACAGAATACCATGTAAGTACCCAGGGAAGAATATGGCGGTGAAAATAGACAAGATTAGTAGTAATCCATACTTTCTTGCAGTGCAATTTTTGTACCAAGGAGGGCAGACGGATATCATGGTCGTACTGTATCTTCTAATTTATTTAACACTTTAACTTAAGAATCAAGGCTTAGTGTATGATGTAAAAGTTTCACACTTTAACTTAAGAATCAAGGCTTAGTATATGATGTAAAAGTTATCTGAAACTTAGAGATGAATGTATACTAATAAGTTATAATTGCAAAGTGCAGGCGAGAACTTCTATTTGAAAACACATGACACACAACTACGGCGCAACGTGGAGTTTCGATTAGCCGCCAGAAGGAGCTCTGTCTTTACAGATGCTTGTTACAAAAGGATATGATTCTTATTGGGTGTTGACCAAGGAGGCTGTGATACCGGCGAATTGGAGTGTGCGCTCTGTTTATGACACCAAAGTGCAGATCAACAAGAGAACTGTTCTTCCTGTGCCACCCTAGATTGGCACCGGTCTGAATAGTAGCATATAAGTACATGAATTTCAAGATTAGCCAGTGTGTTTTAAATTTCTATGTAGGGTTAGAAATAATTTTAGTTAGTCAGGAGGATGATGGTATGTGATATAAGATTATCTATAAAAGTTCAATCTTTAAGTAGATTTGGACCACGTTCAATTGTTAATTGAATTTGATAAATTGGTTCTCAATGAATGTCTATTTAAGTAAAAGTTATTTGTGATTTAGATATATGCTTATTCAAATTGTTATATTTATCTCTCTTAATAGAGATGTCCTATTTCAATTTATTTTTGTAAAACAAAAATGTTCTTAATGTTTAGTTTCAAATTATGATACTTAACTTTTGAAAAGAAAATAAAAAGTTTTTTAAGGATCAAGCTTGTAAATAATGGAAGTATAAATTAGTTTAAGGTGAGTATAGAGATAAAAAAATTCAATAATAAATGATAAGTTAGTGAACGAAATGCTTCATAAGTTAGTATTTAGTTTGAGATGAGATTTTATGATCTATTTGATGTGAGTTTGGCAAAAGTGTCTCTTTGTCAATGACTTATTTGAAATTCTATGTTGGATTTGTATCAAAGGACAAGTTTGTTAGTTTGAGATGAATTTTTAGCTATAAATTTGTCCTCAAATATTAAATTCATTCTAGCAATTGGTAATGTTTCTCTATAAAAAAATTCTTGATATAATATGTCACCTCCTTTTGAAAGTTTGTCAAAAAACAATATTTGAGAATGTCTTAAAAAATGCTATCACATTATAAGGAATTGTTGTTTTGACTGATCTGCCTGAATTTGAAACAATAATGAAATTATAGAGGAAGATAAGAGTGTATATATTATATAGGCCTTTTAGTGAACCAAAACAAAATGTGGCACTTTTAATTATTATTTTTATCAAATGATTTATTTATGGTCTCTAGATAATGTTGTATTCATTTTTAGGTGATTACAATGAATGTGTCAAATATATTTAAATACTAGTGTGAAACACATTTTGTGAAACATGCAATTAATGTCTTGGTGTACAAGGGTGAAGGTAGTCAACTCACCAAATTTGATTTTGAATATAAATTAGAAATGAATAAATTTATAATTGCTCTTAGAATGATCTCCTTATATCCTTGGATGATTCTTCTATGATTCATAGGTGATTAGAAGGAAGAAATTGATTACCTTTAATACTAGTACATACCATAAAATTAATATGTGAAAAATGTACAACTAGTCTACTCAAGGTGGAAGAATATTGAGGGATAGTTTGTTCAATTTGAATTTTAATGTAAAATTGGAAAGAGACATGCTCATGACAAAAACTTGAACTTTAAATAAATAATGATAAAATCGATGTCACAAACAACTAAATAGAGGAAGGTGTGCATTAAATAATGAGATAAATAAGTAGATTAATAAGATAAATGTAAAAGAGTGTCTGCAAATAGATAAGATACTTGATGAGGTATATAGGGGTATGGATTTGAAAATATGCCATATTTAAATATTCAAAAAATAAGAATTCAAGATTAAAGACTTGTTAGGTTCACTAAGATGATATGCATGAACATGAGATCTTAGGCCTCTGAATCAAAACTAAGATCTCATATTTTTGTTACATAACATTGGAACACGAATACAATTCATTTAGTCCTAAAAGGAGAGATAAAAAATTTAATTGTGTTCCTTTATAACAATACAATTGAGATTATGAATTTTGTGTTTGAGATCTAGGTATAATGAAAAATTGACTATTTTAAGTAAAACAAAAAATTACAAAATAGAAAACCAACATAATAGGATAGATTTTAAAATAAGATGTAAAGAGAAACCTAGATTTATAATTTGGAGCTGAAAATGAAGGATGTGTATACTAAAATCCTAATCTAGGTGACGTCCAAACTGATAGGTCAATAGCGAAAAATGTAGATAAGAGGTGTTGTAGGTTTTTCTCCCACATATTGAGCTAGAAGATGTTAGATATGGTTTTGGGAGTCCTACTCCTAGTATTTCTGCATATTTTAAATATGAGATTAATGTTTTGGGTTGTCAACTATTCTTATCTCTATCCTCTTTTAATTTTAAATTAGGATTTACGAACAAAAAATTGGAGAAGAATAACTTTGTTGTATAGGGGTTTGCCTTAGAAGGTAGACCCTATGTTGAGTAGTGGCATACAAGTTCATGAATTTCAAGACTAGGCAGTGTGTTTTAGATTTCTATGCAGGGTTAAAAATAATTTCAGTTAGTGAGGATGATGGTATGTGATATAAGATTATCTACAAAAGTTCAATCTTTAAGTATATTTGGGCCACCTTCAATTCTTAATTAAATTTGATAAATTAGTTTTTAACGTATGCCTATTTAAATCAAAGTTATCTGTGATTTAGATATATATGCTTATTCAAATTGTTATATTTTACTCTCTTAATAGAGATGTCCTATTTCAACTTATTTTTATAAAACAAAAATGTTCCCAATGTCTAGTTTCAAATGATACTTAACTTTTGAAAAGAAAACAAAACTTTTTTAAAGGATCAATCTTGTAAATATTGCAAGTATAAATTAGTTTAAGGTGAGTAGAGAAATAAAAGATTTCAATAATAAATGGTAAGCTGGTGAACGAAATGCTCAGTAAGTTAGTATCTATCTGAGATGAGATTTTAGGATATATTCGATGTCAAGTTTGGCAAAAGTGCCTCTTTGCCAATGACTTATTTGAAATTTTATGTTGGATTTGTATTAAAGGACAAGTTTGTTAGTTTGAGATGAATTTTTAGCTATAAATTTGTGCTCAAGTATTAAATTCATTCTAGCAATCAGTAATGTTTCTCTATAATAAAAAATCTTGATACAATATGCGACCTCCTTTTGAAAGTTTTCCAAAAAGCAATAATTGAAAATATCTTTAAAAATGTTGTCACATTATAAAGAATTATTGTTTTGATTGATCTCAGTAAATTAAACAATAATGAAAATTATAGAGAAACAAATGAGTGTATATATTTTATAGGCCTTTTAGTGAACCAAAACAAAATGTGTCACTTTTAATTATTTTAAATCTAATGAATTATTTAGGGTATCTAGATGATGCTTTATTCATTTTTAGGTGATTACAATGAATGCATCAAATATCTTTAAATAATAGTGTGCAACAAGTTATGTGAAACATGCCATTAATGTCTTGGTGTAGAAGGGTGAAGAGTGTCAATTCACCAAATTTTTATTTTGACTTTAGATTAGAATTGAATAAATTTATGATTGTTCTTAGAATGATCTCCTTATATCCTTTGGATGATTCTCTATGGTTCATAGGTGCTAAGAAGGAATGCATTGATTACCTTTAATACTAGTACATAACATAAAATTGTGTGAAAATTGCACAACTAGTCTACTCAAGATGGAAGAATGAGGAGGGATAGTTTGTTCACTTTGAATTTCAATGTAAAACTAGAAAGAGACATATTCATGACCAAAAACTTGAACTTTAAATCAATAATGATAAAATCGATGTGGCAAACAACTAAATAGAGGAAGGTATACAAAATAATGTGATAAATAAGTAGATTATTAAGATAAATGTAAAAGAGTGTGTACAAATAAATAAGAAATCAATATTAAAGACTTGTTAGGTTTACTAAGATGATATGTACACCAACATGAGATCTTAGGCCTATGAACAAAAACTAAGGTCTCATATTTTTTTTACATAACATTGGAACACAAGTAGGCTCCATTTAGTCCTTAAAGAAGATATAAACAATTGAATTATGTTTCTTTATAACAATGTAATTTGGATTATTAACTTTGTGTTTGTGATCTAGATATAATGAAAATTGAATAATTTAAGTAAAACATAAAATTACAAAATATAAAACCAACATAATAGGTTAGAATTTGAAATAAGATGTAAAGAGAATCCTAGATTTATAAGTTGGAGCTGAAAGTGAATGATGTGCATACTAGAAATCCTAATCTAGGGCACATCCAAATTGATAGAAATAGAGAAAAATATTGTTGAGAGATGTTGTAGTTTTGTCTCCTACAAATTGAGCTAGAAGATGTTAGATATGGTGTTGGGGGCCCTAGTTATGGTGTTTTTGCATGTTTCAAATATGGGATTAATGTTTTGGGTTGTCTAGGATGCTTATCTCTACCCTCATTTATTTTTCAACTAGAATTTATGATCAAAAAAATGGAGAAGAATAACTTTTTTGTATAGGGGTTTTGCTTAGAATTCAAACCTTATGTTGACATTTCAACCTCTACAATAGCTATTTTTATGAAAAATAAATCTTAAAATTAGAATACAGTAAAATGAAACAATGTTAAAATAAAATAATCATATCTTAGAAATGAAAGTGATGGTGATGCAATGTTGTTCAGACAAGTACGTCAAATGTCAAAAAAAAAAAAAAATCTAGACATGAAATCATACTTGAATGCTCAATATGTTGTAAACTAGTCCTTGGAATCACATATGATCTTGGGTGAGAATGTAAATTCATTCCTTTTCCAAAAAATGAACTTTATGAATAATAGAATATTTGATTTATATAAGGTTCACAAGGTATATTTGATTAATTTAGTCTACTTAAAACTATCATTAATAAAAAACCTAAATTCTAATTGTGAATGCTAACACTAGCAACGACTAAAATTTGGTGTCACATTATTGGGAACCTTTATCCCACCATAATAAGACCCCCACAAGGGATTCGTGAGTATAAGTTTTGTAATGGTATATCTTATCTTAAATTTAGTATTTTATGACAATTTGAAATTTTAGGATTGATTTAAAGTACGAGATCTCTCAAATATGGTCTAGGAAAAATAAAATAGAGTTGGTACCAAATAAACTATGAAATTGTAAAGTGCTATGATTTATTAAACACTACAAAAAGTAAGAGATTAAGTGCATAGCTTTATCGTTGGAGATTAATATTTGATTACTTAGTATGTAAAGGGTATAGAAAATAATGAAAATATGAAACTAAAAAATAATAATATATATAAAACTATTCATTTATGAAAAAATAAGAGAGGAAAAAAGGCTAAATTCATAATAAGTCTATATAATTAGATTTTTGTCAATGATATTTAAAAGGTTTTATAAACCTTTATTTTCCCATGAGTAACCACCTCCGAGACTATAACTTTCCAACTAACAACTATAAGTTGGCACTTGTTGATTAATATAAATTATAAACTAAGCTATTTGATGTAATGAGATAAAATTGCCCGTCATTAGATTTATCCAAATAAGGTTGGAAGTTATAAGGGTTTTCAACACAATCCTTCTCGAATAGAAGCACCTTCACAAATCCTCCTCGCTCACTCAAGAAACACCAAATTGATTGTGTCAGTGGATCTCCTGGCCGTGGAATCTAAAATCATTTGCTATGCTCAAGAAACATTGAATTAACTCCAATATTCACATTGTGAATTCTCCCACCTCTTTTACACAATTAGACATATTTCTTCTAAAATTTCACATCTCTGTAAGTGTGCCTAATGCCTCCTCCAACATTGGAAAATTATGATGTCAAACCCCCTCTTCTATTCTAAAACACACATATATCAACAGTGACCTAATCCACTAAAATTGTTTTCCATTTCATAATTACAATGTATGGATTTTTATTTTTTTAAATAGTAGACAATTGGAATAATTAATTCAGTTGTTATTTTCTATGATTTTTAATATTGATAACAAATTTTAAATTTAAATATAAAAATTTAGAAATAAATAATCAAATTTTAGAAATTATAATTGAAAAAAGTATATTGAGGAAAAAGTATGTACCATAACAAAATATAAATGTCTTAATCTATAATAAATATAATTTAAGATTAATAAATTAGCTCCAATTGATGTACATTTCTTTAGATAGATGTCTTTAAATAGGCTTATTAATTAGTTATCAAGCTATTGATTTAAAGTTTATATATGTATAAATAATCACTTTTAACTTCATAAAAGAATTTCTCTCATGAAAATTGGTGAGCAAAAACTATAATATTCTCAGGCTTATGTTCAAAACCTAAAAATCCTTGTGGGGAATCTTGAGTAGGTAAATTAGAAAAAGACTATTATGGACGTGGATGAGGAGAAGGTTGTTGGCCCTAAAGAGGTTTTTTGGTTCAAGAAAGAGGACCCGTGCTAGCACAAAGAAGAAAGCATGGAAGATTAATAAACATTGACGACCTAAAGAGTGTTGCTACAAGGATGTTCAAAACCTAAAAATCCTTGTGGGGAATCTTGAGCAAGTAAATTAGAAAAATACTACTTTGGACATGGATGAGGAGAAGGGTGTTGGCCCTAAAGAGGTTTTTTGGTTCAAGAAAGAGGACCCATGCGAGCACAAAGAAGAAAGCATAGAAGATTAATAAACATTGACGACCTAAAGAGTGTTGCTACAAGGATGGATCATATGGAATTGGAAGTTGCAGAGCTTCTCAAAACCTTGTCTAGCTTTTCTTTCTACTAGTTTCTTTTTGGTTGGTTTTTGTGTTGGGCTGAATTTTTCTCTTGTACAATCTTTTCTTGTAGGTGGCTACAAGTGACGAAAAAAATTCTTTCTTTTTTGTTAAGCCTTAGTGCTTATATGATTGTAATGATGTTGTAGAGGATTTTCAATCCCTAAAAAACTTATTTTTCTCTTAATAAAAAATAAAATAAAAATAATACATTTGTATGATGATATTTTTTTTTATCGGTAATATTTTTCTTTTAATTATGGGGAGCAAGGATTCGAACCTTGGTTGCACCATTAATAGTGCAACCACTACAACACATAGTGATCCCCAAATTGAATGATGATATTTAATCCTTAATACTTTATCTAAATAAATATAAAAATTTACAATGAAATCATTACGTTGGATTTCAACTTATTTTTTGTTGTGTTTATATGACATTGTTTTGAATCATGAATTAACAATGAACTTTGTGAGATCCATTATGTGCACAAGGATTAAAAAACTAGTCATTTCAAAGTGTTGCTAATAACTGTTGTCACAAAGGTTTGCACCCTTGTTCGAAGTTTTTACCTAAGGATAGCCTTGTGAAACATGGAAACAACCTCCAAGCTGTGGGACTTGAACTGTGAGGTTGAGTCTCCGAAGAAGGTCGGTTTCATTTACTATCAGGGTGCACCTAACTACTCTTGGAGAGGAAAAGGGAGAAGGAATGCATAGAAGCAAATCTACCTATTCTAACCTAAGGTGATGCACCAAAATACAGTGTTCAAACTAATCTCTGCCCATACATGCACTATTGAACCATCATGACTCCAAAAGATATACACATCTAGACTTGATTTAATTTAACAATCACATGTAGATCAAAAAAAAAAAATGAATGACACAAGGAAAGAGAGGATTCACTTATATACCATTCATTGGCCAAAAGAGATACAATCATGCAAGATTGCAAATATCTACAATACACCAATGAGAGGCAAATAGTTCTTGCACTTCACATCAATGGCTGAAGGAGATAAGAATGTCATGTAGTTCAGAGGAGAAAAGGATTTATAATGAAATTACAAACCAATATCAGAGAAGTCAGAGAAGAGTCGACCAGTACAAAATATACAAAAATTTCCTTTATAGCTCAGGCATAACTAAGATATTTTCTAACTAAATTTACTCCACAACCACTGCCATTAAGTCTTGATAAAGATCTGGAGAAAATCTGATCCGGGCAGGTATTCAAATACAATGAAATCTAATATTCTGTCGAAATAGGGTCTCGAGAAGATAGGAAACGATGCCATTAAACAGTTCTAACAAAAAATATGGATAAACTGGGGGGGTGGAGTGTTTTCTTGTTGTTTATTGGGTTCAGCATTCATTCAAGAGTGGTTGGAATTGATCATGAGGATCAAATCACGCAACAAAACTCAATCCCCTTCGTATCTAGCTCGTGAATTAGAAAAGTTAGCAAGTCAACCGAACTTTGCCAACAGGATGAGCCACATGGGCCAATAGTCTTTCAATTTTTTGCCACCCCGCAAAGTCTCCACATGGTTGACCACATCTAAATGACTAATCAAACCACCCTTTCAAAACCTTGACTGCGATATCTCCCAATTGCTAGCCTTAACTGTCAACGCTAACTACAGCATTAACTCCCTAGGCCCACAACTCGTAATGTTTAACTTCCTCACATCTCCAGAATGCAGGAAAGTGTTGATCATTGATCTCCATGAGATCAATGATCGTGAAAGATCTTATCATACTGCGCTTGCCCCTCAAAATTCTTGGGCCTATGAACCACTCAGCATCTGACTCAGCCTGACCCGGCCCCATTTGGCATCACCCTACGGCATACGAAACCAACCTGACCCCACAAAGACACATGGCAGCGAGGTGCTTTCTCGTATTACTTAACATCCTTGCACTTTCATGATGTAGGGAAGTGCTAGCCCTCGATCTCATTTGAATCTAATGGTGGAAGGTACAACTAAGAAGATGTGACATCACTGCAACTTTAGCTTTTATTCCTTTGGACTTGCAAGGACACATGGTGATCTAGTGCTTGCCTACATTGGCAAGAAGTATGACAAAACACAGAATGCGGGAAAGCGGGTGCCAATCAAATTTCCAACTGGACTGACCTAGAATATTTGCCTCACCTACCATGAGTCACAAAGGGGCTTCCCTAAATTATGTAAAGGTCATTTGTTTTGAGAAAGTGGGAAAGCACCTACCGTAGATTTTTGCAAGATCTGACAATGGGGAAAGTTACGGGTAAGTAGAAATAAATTTAGGGAATATATGGGATACAATAAGGTTTTTTACTCATTTATTTTTTGTATCTCCATGGAATTAAAATAATATTAAAGATGGGAAGCGACCGTTGGGTGGGCTCAAGTGTTTGAATTTCAATTTTTTGGCAGGAGGCAAAAATAAGTAACATTTTGGCGACTCGAAGGGGACGCAAGCTAGCTATGCATATGACCAGTGACCTTATGCATCCATTAGGCCATAGAGTCGTAAAAGATTTGGACCAATGCACTATGAAACCCTAACCCTACCTTTGCAGTAGTATAACATTGAAAGCTCTATCTCTGCTCCTCTATAACTTAGAAAAACACATGTGCTCGTACACTTCTTGGAAAGCCAGAAACCAATAGGAAGAAAACTAAGCTACTTATGTACGTGAAACCTCAACCCCTGTCAGAAACATAGTTTGAGGTAGATCTCATTGATTGGGATAGGCAAAATTTCACCACCAGGCTTGCTTAATTGAAAAGCATTAACCTGCTTGCAATTGACAATCACATAGGGACCACTCCATAGACAATCAAATTTTGAGTGTCTCCCTAGCTTTGCCCTGTCCACATCCCATTTCAAAACCAAATCACCTTCTCTAAAGATTCTGACCCTAACCTTCTTGTCAAAGCTCCCTTTCACCTATTACTGATGTGTTTCTAGGGTTTGCATGGCCTGACTTCTTTTCTCTTCCAGCTCCATCAGCTCCGTCATTCTCACTATCATGGCATCATCTTCAATTAGCTCCAGCTGATGAGCTAGTTCTAGGGATGGAAATTCTAATAAAATTAAAATCCTTTCTTCTTTGCTATATACCAACATAAATGGTGAATTTCCTATTGACCTCTTAGGTGTTATTCTGTCAACCCACGGTGCAGTCCTCAGCTTTTGATGCCAACACCTCTAATTATCCTCTATAGTTCTTTTCATAATCCTAATCAAGTTTTTGGTGGATGACTTAGCCAAACCATTGCCTTGAGGATAGTAGTTTGAGGATGTGCTCAAGTAGATATTATGGTCAACTACCCATCCACAAATCTGAGCTCCTACAAAAGATTTTGCATTATCTAAAATAATGGTTGAAGGGGCACCAAACCTGGTCACAATTCTGTCAAGGAATTCAATGATTGAAGATTTTGTGGTGTCCTTCAATGCAACTGCCTCTGTCCATCTGGTGAAGTAATCTATAGCAGCTAAAATCCATTTGTGACTAGAACTAGAAGAAGGATTGAGAGGGCCTATGAAATCCAATCCCCATTAAGCAAAAGGTTGGTCCACCTAAATGGGATGAAGAGGAAGAGCTGTAAGCTTTTGCTTACCAGAAAAGAAGGCACATTTTTCACACTTCCTCACATACCTATAACAATCATAGAATAGGGATGGCCAGTAGTAACTAGCCCTCATGATCTTCATTGCAGTTGTCCTTGCTGAGAAGTGACCACCATCAGGACCATCATGAAGCTCTTTGATCATTCTTTCAGCTTGGTCTATGTCACTACATCTTAATAGGGCTCCATTAAAATATTTCCTAAAAATGATACTATCAACTATGACATAAGGAATTGACTGTAATATATATTGTCTCCTTTTAGTTCTATCTAATCCTTGAGGATATCCATTGCCTAATAAGGAATTATTCATATCATCCATCCAATTCCTTGGGTCATAATTTCTTGTCTCTTGTTGTTATGTTAGTATCATAGCAACTTCCTCATCTGATTCTTGATATGATATCATCTATTTACACAAAACCTTCCCTCTTACCAGCTTGGTGATCTGGATGTCAACATCGTATTCCATTACTTTAGTAATCCAACTAGCCCTTTTCTCACTAATATCTTTGCTCAAAAGGAAATCCTTCACACTCACATGGGGTACTAACAAATGAATTTTATTGTGAGATAGGAGGTATCTAAATTTCTTTAAAGCTCTGATGATTGCAAGGGCTTGCTTCTCTACATAGTTGTATTTGTTTTCATACTCTTTAAGCCCTTCACTAAAGAAGGCTATGGGATGCTCTTCATCTTTATCATTTTTTTGAGTCAAGACGAAGGAGATACTTGACTCACCGCCTAGGGCATAAAGGATGAAATCCTTTTCAAAATTTGGATTAATGAGAGTAGGGGCTAAGGCTATGGCTACCTTGATCTCTGCGAAACTTTCCTTCCCTTCCTTGGTCCATGCAAAGACCATACTTTTCTTGAGAATAGCCATAAGGGGTTTTACCATGGTAGCAAGATTAGGGATAAATCTTCTTACAAAATTTATCCTACCAAGGAAACTTTGCAACCCTTTTTTATGTTTGGGAAGAGGGAGAGCAAGTATTGCTTTTGTTCTTTCTAGATCAATGGTTAAACCATCCTCAGACACAATGTGTCCAAATAAGTTTCCTTGATTGGTAGCAAAGACAAACTTGCTTGGGTTAAGGGATACCCAAAACTCTCTACACCTTAAGAACACCTGTCTTAAATGATCAAAATGATCTTCTACATTCTTTGAATACACTGTGATATCATCAAGGTAAACTAATACAAACTTTTTGATCACATTTTTGAAGGCCATCTCCATTTCCTTCTGAAATGTAGCACCTGCATTGGTTAGTCCAAATGGCATCTTACAATAAGCATAAGTACCCCATTTGGTGGTAAATGCAATCTTGTACCTATCAAACTCTTTGACTAGCACTTGATTATAGACAGAAAATCCATCAAGAAATGAAAACCTCTTTGAACCACTGACCTTGGACAAAATTTTCTCCATGGAAGGGAGAGGACGGTGATCTTTAAGGGAAGCTTGGTTAAGGTACCTAAAGTCCACACACAATCTAATTTCTCCATTATTCTTCCTAACAGGGACAAGGTTTGATACCCATGACGAGTGCTTGATGGGGAAAATTATATTGGCCTCAATCAATTTGGATAGCTCCTTTCTCATTAAGGGTTCAATTTTTGGATTCACTAGCCTCTATTTTTTTCTTACTGGTTTGACATTATCAATTAAATCTGTGGTATGCTGAAACAACCTTGGGTCAAAACCCTTTAAATCATCATATGTCTAGGAAAATACATCATTAAATTCTTGACATAGATGAATAAAACTTTTTTGCTCAATCTCAGAACATACCTTCCCCATGTTTAATGATTTCCCATTAGCCACCGTGACTGGGATGTGATCGTCTTCATCAGCAGCTAGGTTCATGACTCGGCCTCTCGCTTGGTCATCAAGATTGAAAACACTCTCTAAGGTAATGAGACCCTTAGGCAATTTTTTGGAACTAATATTAATGATTTGATCACCATACTGATCCTGTAGTCTTGACTGGTTTCTATCTAAAAATTCTGCTTCATTCTGTAAGAAGTTTACAATTTGTTCATTAGATTCAAACACTTTCCAATGGATGTTGTTGTCAGGGATGGCAAGCCTTACTACCATTTTTATTTTTTTCTTCTTCTTCTTCTCAAAATTCCTTGGCACATCATGAGATGCACCTATTGCTGCAAGCCTATCAGCATATCTATTTTCTTTTCTAAGGATGCTTTGAATATTAAATGCATCGAAACCCTCAATTAAATCCCATACCTTATGTTTATAAGACTTGAGCAAACCATTCTTGGTGATATTATGATTTCTCACTTGATTAACCACCAACTCACTATCTCCATATACACTTAAGGCTTGAATTCCTCTTTTTTGAGCAAGTAGGAGACCCTAAATCAAGGATTCATACTCGGCCACATTATTAGTGTAACTAAATTGGAGTCTAAAGGAGAAGTAGTACCTTACTTGTGCAGGAGAAATCAACATCACACTAGCCCCTGATCCATTCTTATTCCTTGAGCCATAAAAGTACATACTCCATATCCCACTCACATCTTCTTTAGTCTCCACAAGATTGGGAACTAGAGCATCCTTCTCTAATACACAATATGTACTGAGGCCTATCTCAAGAGTTTCTGACATAAGATCAAATTGAATTAGCCCATTCATCTAAGAGAAAAGCAGGTATCTTTGCTAGGGAATTGGTAGGCTCATTCATTATGTCATTCTCATCCATTTCTAGGATAGTGCAATTCATGTTGGTGAGATTAAGGGTGTAAAGTTCAGTATGATGGAGGGATTGAGGCTCTACTCTAATTGAAGATTTGGTCTCATATCTTGTTCTAAAAGACATACATGACCAATCAAAAGATATGTAACCACCTATTTGGGCAGTGAAGTCTCTTGACAGATAGATGGCAAAATGTGGCTTGACTTCAACAACGGATATATCTTGAGTTACAGTACAAACAAGGCATGCATGTAGGGCCATTTACACATTCCTAAGGATCCCTATAGTCTTGATAGTACTACCATACAACTATAATACATTTTTAACAATTGGCTCATATTTCATTTTCAAGGCATCGGCAACACACCTAGGCATCACTGAACTACTAGCCCCTGAATCAATCATGCAATTGTGGACTAGTTTACCCCTATAATTAGAGAAAAATAAAATGGAGGGGGTCTAACCTTTTTACTTGTTTCTTCCTCCCTCGATGGTTTTACTAGGCTTGTGGCACTTTCCATGCTGGGTGGCTAATCCTTTCGTTCAATACTTTCCAATTCTTGTTGTAGCAACCTCTTTTTCATGGGTATAGTAGCAACAGCATCCCACATGGAAATATTGAAATTTTTCCTCTTCATTTGTTCTACCACATTGAATGACGTAGTAGGTACTTTGGTAGAATCCTTGGGAGATACATTTGTAGGAGGTTGAGATGGAACAACCTGAGGATCACTTACATCCTTTCTGCCATTATTTCACCTTTGCTGCTGGAAGGTATTTGATTGATCATTTACTGCTTGTTCATGAGGTATTGCATTTGAAGTTGAGGCATGATTGGGAGGAGGAGGGGTAGCATCTTCAATAGCTCTTCCTTTGCTCCTAGTGTTGTGAGCAATGGGATCCTAGTTTACATTACAATGTTCCTCCACCTAATGATTCATAAAGAAGCAATCACCTTGTCCTTGTATATACAAGGCATCTTTAAATTGGTCCTCCTTGTACAATTGTCCTGTTGCAAGCTCTTGGATGATCAAAGCCAAATAAGATTCGGCCTTTTGACATATGCAACAGGCATAGGAGTAGTTATAGGAGGGACAAAAATCTTGATCTTGGGCCATGTTGTTTTGAGAAATAATGGCCCTACTTTGGTTGACATTTGAGGTTGAAGCATGGCTATTCTGCCTATTCTAATCAAAAGAATTGTTCCCATGATTATGATTTGGAGGCCTACCATTGTTTAGAGTTTGATATTGCAATTGATGAGCCTTACTACCTTGAGCTTGTTGTCTCTCTAAAGTCACCATCTTGTTGTTCACTTTCTACATCACAAAGAAGCTATCCTCCAGCTTCTTCTCTTGGCCCTGCAATCTTTTATCTATGTTCAGCATCATAGATTGCATCATCTCCTTTATTTCATCTATTCCATTTGAAGATGTGGAAGCTTGAGGGACTAGAGTAAGGGATTGTGATGTGGAAGTTGTGGGAAGAGGAGTCATTGTTGGTTGGTGATTTGGAACATCAGGAAAGAAAGGCATAGGAGGCCTTAGAGCTAGCTTACCTCCTTGTATTAGGATGTTTTCTAACTTTATTGCTATGTCATAAGCATTAGACAAGGTATCTCCTTCCATAGTTTGGATTGTAGTGGCAATGTCACTGTTAAAAGCTCTAAGGTAATGCAAGAAGGCATTACCAGGGGTAGGTTTTACTAAAGTAGGTATTCTATCCCATGTATTTTGAAATCTATAGTCAAAATCAGTCATACATTCATGGGGGGCTCTTTTTATAGTAGTCAACTATTCTAAAAGTGACAAATGGTCACTTTTGTCCTCAAAGTGTTTGCATAGTCCTGCTCCTAATCCATCCCAATCTGCTACGGAACCATGAGCCAAACCTCTATACCATTGTAGTGCTTTTCCTTTCAAGGATGAGGCTAGAAGTCTAACTGCAACATCCTCCTCTATAATACCATGGATATTATAGACATTTGCAACTTCTTGAATGTGTTCTGAAGGAGAGATAGAAGTTTCACCAGTAAACTATGGTATACTTTTGAGTGTAGCTATTGGTATGTCATGTCTTTGGGCCAATAAAAGAGGACTTCCACCATTAAAGGTGGCAAATGCATGAGCCCTAGGCTGTGCCATATAGACAAGTGATCTATTGATATGTGTTGATGGAAATCTAGGCTGAGATCTAACAGTAGGAGAAGTAGAGATTGATCTTGCAAGTGTATTTGTTACTATTGCACTCCTAACTGGTGATAAAGATACTCTAGTCTTGCAATTGAAAGCTCTTGGTACTGAAATTTACCTCTAGAAGATGCCCTTGTTTCAGCTTTGGGCATGAATTACTGCAACTTTGGTCTGGAACCAGATGTATTTGAAGCTAAGAGTTTCCAAGTACTTGAAGAATGAATCCCTTGAAGGCTTGAACACCGAAGTCAGTACTATCTCCTTGGTATTAATCTTGAAATCTTCCTTTTGACACTAGTAGACTTGAAATTTTTTGAATACAGTCCCACCGGGAGTGCCAAAAATTGTTGTAACAAAGGTTTGCACCTTTGTTTGAAGTTTTTACCTAAGGATAGCCTTGTGAAACATGGAAACAACCTCCAAGTTGTGGGACTTGAATTGTGAGGTTGAGTCTATGGAGAAGGCTGGCTTCCTTTACTATCAAGGTGCACCTAACTACTCTTGGAGAGGAAAAGGGAGAAGGAATGCATAGTAGCAAATCTACCTATTCTAACCTAAGGGGGTGATGCACCAAAATAGAGTGTTCAAATCAATCTCTACCCATACATGCACTATTGAACCATCATGACACCAAAAGATATACATATCCATACTTGCTTTAATCTAACAATCACATGCAGATCAAAAAAACAAATGAATGACACAAGGAAAGAGAGGATTCACTTATATACCATTCATAGGCCAAAAGAGATATAGTCATGCAAGATTGCATATATCTACAATACACCAATGAGAGGCAAATAGTTCTTGCACTTCACATCAATGGCTGAAGGAGATAAGAATGGCATGCAGTTCAAAGGCAAAAGGGATTTACAGTGAAATTGTAGAGCAATATCAGAGAAGTCAAAGAAGAGTCAACCAATACAAAATCTATAAAAATTGCCTTTATAGCTCAAGCATAACTAAGATATTTTCTAACTAAAGTTACTCCGCAACCACTACCATTAAGTCTTGATAAAGATCTGGAGAAAATCTAATACAGGCACAGATTCAAATACAATGAAATATAATATTCTATCGAAACAGGGCCTTGAGAAGACAGGAAATGGTGCCATTACACCATTCTAACCAAAAAGATGGATAAACTGGGGGGGTGGAGTGTTTTTCTGTTGTTTACTAGGTTCATCATTCATTCGAGAGTTGTTGGAATTGGTCATGAGGATCAAATCATGCAACAAAACTCGATCCCCTTTGTATCTAGCTCATGAATCAGCAAATTCAGCAAGTCAACCAAACTCTACCAATAGGATGAGCCACGTGGACCAATAGTCTTTCAATTTTTTGCCACCCCACAAAGTCTCCACACAGTTGACCACATCTAACTGACTAACCGAGCCACCTTTTCAAAACCATGACCGCGATGTCTCCCAACTACCAGTCTTAACTGCCAATGCTAACTATAGTTTTATCTCCCCAGGCCCACAAGGACACATGTCCTTCAATTGCTTTCCCTCAATGTTTAACTTCCTCACATCTCCAGAATGCAAGAAAGTGCTAATTGTTGATCTCATGGAGATCAAAAATGATGAAAGATCTTATCATACTGTGCTTGCCCCTGAAAATTCTTGGGCCCACGAACCACTCGGCATCTAACTCAGTCTAACTCGACCCCATCTGGCATCACCCTGCAGCATATAAAACCAACCTGACCCCACAAACACACGCGGCAGCGAGGTGCTTGCCCGCATTACTTAACATCCTTATGTGGGGAAGTGCTAGCCCTCGATCTCATTTGAATCTTATGGTGGAAGGTACAACTAAGAAGACGTGACATCACTGCAACTTTAGCTTTTATTCCTTTGGGCCTGCGAGGACACGTGACAACCTAGTGCTTGCCCGCATTGTCAGGAAGTCTGACAAAACATAGAATGCAGGAAAGCACGTGCCAATCAAATTGCCAGCTGGACTGACCTTCTTCCTTTCTATGGCCCATGCAAGAATATTTGCCTCACCTACCACGCATCACAAAGGGGTTTCCCTGCATTATGTAAAGGTCATTTTTTTTAAGAAAGCGGGAAAGCGTCCACCAAAGATTTGTGCAAGATCTAACGGTGGGGAAAGTTACGAGTAAGCATAAATAAATTTAGGGAATATATGGGATATGATAAGGTTTTTTACTCGTTTATTTTTTGTATCTCCATGGCGTTAAAATAATATTAAAGATGGGAAGCGACCGTTGGGTGGGCTCAAGTGTTTGAATCTCAAATTTTTTGTGAGAGGCAAAAATAGGTAACAATACCTACTTAAATATGTTCCAATAACCATGCCCTACAACTAGCTCATAAATTACCAATATTTGTGTATTAATGTCCTAATAAAATTGCACTCCTCTAATTAAAACTTAACAAATTTCATCTACTAATACAACAAATGAATGACAATTAGTACATGTGAAATATTTTAATGAACTTTTATTTTTCTATATATGAATGATTGTAATAAAAATGCTCCATTGTACAATTTAATTGAACATTAATTCATGTTCTCAAAGTGGTGCCTTGTGTCCACTCCTTATCAAGATAATTTTTTTAAGGATGGATATGGCCCAATAATCATACTTTTCAAAGTTTCCCACTCAGATTTGTGTATAAATAGTTGCTTCTTCCATTTAGCTTTCCCACCAACTCAACATCAAGTGGTAGTATAACCTAAAAAGATCATCATGGAATGAGTTAAGTGAACTCATCTAGAAGTTTAAAGTTGATGCTTAGGCTTAGTTGTTGGCATGGAAAATTTGCCCCTGCTACCTTAAAAGATGGACTATTAAGCACACCTTTTTGTTCAGCTCCCATGCCCAACAACTCTGGAGATTCCTCTTTTCCACTTTTTCGACTTTATTCGCTCAAGCTTGGTACTAGATGAATGCCTTGCTTAGTCTTTCATCAACCCCTACTATTATCATGCATCCTTCAGGCACATTATCCTTAAACATATGTGTATGGTTGTCTTATTATGATATTTGGGACTTCTTGGGAGGTCACACATACCTGTACTACTCCAGCTTGAGCCCGCTTAACTACAGAGTTTCCTCCATCGTTAAACCCACTCTATATGGTTGTCTTTTCACACACTTTCCATTCTTCTCAGGTTTAGTATTTGATGGCCACTTCAGATTTCTCTCCTCTGCTTCTTACTTTTAAAGCTGCCCTCCAGACCAACGTCGAGCTCAAAAAGTCTCTTGAAGATATACAATATCAGCTTTGTATGTTTGAAGAAAAGTATAAAGTGTAGGTAAATCAAGCTGCCATCAAATATTCTTGAGCAATGTGCTTACATCAAAGAGCTCAATTTTATTGAAGTTGGCTGTCATGTTTCTCTAGAGGAGTCTTGTTGAACAAATATATGTCATGGTTCTTTCAGCATGGAATACAAACAGCTTTGTTGTAGCATTGCTTCAGCGTTCTATATTAAAAGATGCTGATATTTTGAAGGAATCACCTAATATCTGGAAAGAAGTTTGGAAGTAAATAACATTTTCAAAACTGTTGAATTAAGATAGTCATTTACTATAATAACATTACTTGTATCTATTTTCATATATTGGATAAAAAGGTTTATTTTTGTTAATAAAATTCTTCTTTCAATAAATAAAAATGAATCTA
The DNA here is from genome assembly GCA_028749045.1 of Cupressus sempervirens. Lineage (NCBI taxonomy): Eukaryota > Viridiplantae > Streptophyta > Pinopsida > Cupressales > Cupressaceae > Cupressus > Cupressus sempervirens. Next base: position 682,890,155 of record CM053784.1, on the reverse strand, counting down.
ACAAAACTTAAAACCAAAAGGACTACTTTCCCACAAACTACAAGAAGAGTGGCTCATTATGAAGCCAGGGTCCATTCATGCCGACTGCAAATTGCCACTATCAATATATAAAGGCACATCGTACTCAGTGGCTTCCCTTTTAATGCACGCGTTGAATTTGGGTATATTTGCTTCTTTCAAAAAATAGCACGTCCATAGAGTCGGTAAACTGGAAAAGGCTATGGGCCTCTCAAAATACAGTTGGCCACCATATTTTTGTTTTGCATTCCATGGGATTAAATGAAACCACTATTTCCCATGTATAATTGCCTGCCTCTCACGCGGCCTTCTTGAATTTTAGTTTATTATAAAGTCTTCTTTGTTTTTCTTATTTGTCATCTATATAACAATGGAGTTGAAAAAGATATGTGCTTTAGTTTGTTGTTATTTAAACATTGGCTCTTGAACTACTAGTTTATAGACATTGTCTTCTTCAACAACTATTTATAGATTCAACAACTATTTATAAAATATAGGTCAATATGTATGGTTCAAAAACTATATAATTGAATAATAATAACAATGTTATAACTAAATTCATTCCAATCTTATAATCTGTCTTACAACTATACCTATATACTAAAATGACAGGATTTGAATGATTTGAAGGGAAATGGGGCACATTTGACAAGAATATGTGTTTCTTAATTTCGTTTCACAGAATACCATGTGAATTTCCAGGGAAGAACATGACAGTGAAGGTAGACAAGATTAACAATTACCCATACTTTCTTGCTCTTGCTCTACAATTTCTGTACCAAGGAGGTCAGACGGATATCATGGGCGTTGAAGTTGTTCCTGTAAGAAACATTCATCTTATTCATGACTGGATATTCAAACCCTTAATAAATTTGAGTGGGTACAAGAAAGATAAATTTATTTTTTATATAAAAATATTTGATGGATGTCATCGACAAACAAATTTTAGGTATTTGATACAGACCCAGCGTGCCTGAAACCTCTTCGACTAAGAGCATGAATACTTTTTAACATTTGATCTTTCAAATATTTTTTTTGAATATGTAATTTTAATATTTTGATTAATAGAAAAAAATCTATTCATAAATTTATTGAATTAATTGAGGTGGGATCTTCGGGGTGGAAATCAATGAGGCGTGACCTTAGGGCGATGTGGAGTATGGAGCAGCCACCAGAGGGGGAAATGTCAATAAGGATTCTTGTTACCAGTGGATATGATGGTTTTTGGGTGTGGGCCAAGGGTGATGTTTTTCCTTCTAATTGGAAAGTGGGTTCCATTTATGACAGCAAAGTTCAGATCAAAGAAATTGCACAGGAACACTGTTCCCCTTGTATTACCAAGTTGTAATTCATGTTTCACACATCAATGCTTGAGATTATTGTGGTCCTCTCCACTACTACAACCTGAACTATATGGGACAATAATGCAAAGGAATTCTTTAAAAAGTATTTTGATTTATTGGTGGGTGGAAGAGAGTTGAGGTTGACTAATCAGACACAAGTCTAAATTTGTTTAGAGAGATCATAATTTGTAGAAGAAAATTTATTTTGGTGTAGGGGAAAGAGAATTTAATAGTCTAGGTATGCATATATATGATTTCTAAAAGTCTATTAATAAGTTTCAAATGTATCTATATTCTAATTCTTTTCTAACCTTTTTAGTTCAAAATATGTTCATTTGTATACTCTTATTGGAACTTGCGTACACTATTACATGTGTGCATAAGTTCTAGGGATTTTGAGGGCATGATTATTGGGGCATCTTTCAAACTAGTTTTTAACTCTTTCAAGTTTAATGAATCCAACAAGAAACTTTGTTAATATTGAAAAAAGTATTTTTATTAGTGTTGCCTTGGTCAAGTGTCAAAAAAAAATTTATTAGTGTTGCCTTGGTCAAGTGTCAGAAATTCCATCTTTTTTAGTTTAAATTGAGCCAAAACATGCCTAACTTCGAGCTTTAGAATGGTTAAACTTTTATCAAATTTTTAGCGATTTATAATTCCAAGGTCTTGTTCTTGTTCCCAGTTTAGATATCAAGAGGTGAAAAAAAATGTGCTCAAAACATGCAATTGCATTCTAATTCTTAACCTCTCTAACCAAAAAAAAGGTTAAGAAAAACACTCCCAAGGCCTGTTTTGACCACCAAACATTAAGGGCCCATTTGGCAACGAGAATACAAGTGAAATAGGCATATGTAAATTCTTAAAATTTTGAACTTTGTTTGGATGCACCAAATCAAAACTAGAATATGAAATAAAATAGGAATGTGTATTCCAATTTTGGCCCAAAAATGAGGTTTTGCAATTCCACCCAAATAGGTGGAATTCGAATATGTATTCCTATTCCAATTTTATTTATTTTAGAAAACATAAATTTTTCGGTCCATGAATTTCCCATCAAATTCTAGCTGAACCAAATAGAGAATAGGAATATGTACCCCCATTTTCTATTCCAGAATAAGTATTCTAGAATAGCTATTCCTATTCCCCCAACCAAATGCCCCCTAACCTCCCAAATCCCAAAATAGGCTAAGCGAGAGATCATAAAAACATGTTTTGGAAAAAAATATGAACCTTTCTTCATCAAATGGAAATTGAGATGTTAATAAACCTCAATAAAATTTTAGTTGAACGCTCATGCCAAAACACAGAAAGATGGAGGTATCCATCATTTTAATGGAAGAAAAAATGATAGTGCACTATTTGAAATCTTGGGCATAAGGTGGTGAGAGTTTCTATATGATTTACAAGGTATGCTTCAAATCATTTGATGAAGAAACCAATTAAGAGAGTTGAAGGTGTATAGCAAAGAGCTCGCCTCTGACCAAAATCAAATCCCCCTTTAGTATCTCTATCAAGTGAATGCCAACAATCAAAATCTTGAAAAAATGTGGACATCTTGTTAAAAGTTAAATTGCAGAATGCTTGAATGGAATGAGATGGTGTGAAATGGGAAATTAATCATGGTGATTCCAAATGAACATGCCTGGGAACTAGAATATTCAAAGTAATCAACCAAGTCACCATCAGTAACAAGTGAGTACTTACCTACATTCAATCCTATTGTGATAAGAATGATACAAATTGGATTGATTGTAAAGATACTGGCAACATGTATTTTGATCATTTCACATAAGATCTCCTCAACAGATCATTCGTACGATAAAAAGAATGATGGAAGGGAGAGCTTAGTTGAAATATGTTTTATTTTTAATGAATGTACTTTCTTTATTAATTAAATATTAAAGATACATATCCACAAAAAAGAGTCAAGGGATACAAGATCACCTTGCAAGCTCACTTGGCATGTGGCCAGATAAAACAACTACGCATCAAAACAATATTAAAACAATAAAAAGAAAGGGCCCTCGAGTTGCAAGATTAGTGTCAACTGAAGGATGGTCTTTATCATCAAGTCCCCAAAAGTTTGTGGGGTTGGAAGATGGTACAGGAGGAACCCAACCATCAGCAGGGGTGGTAGTAGCATCAACTTTTTATTTTTCTCTCTCCAGCCTAGGTAGAGGAATAGCTAACTCCAGCTAAGGGAAAGCACATTCAAGGTCTCTATACATAGAGGACCAATCGACATTAGAAACAATAGGAGGAGCCACTCAAGACCAACCCAAACCCATCCTCTATGAAGGCAAGAAGGCTATGACCTAGGAGTATATGATTGGCTCACTAAACTACTTCGGCCTCTTCGGTGACTACATGGAGGAGTATGATCACTAGATAAAGTAACCGGCAGTACCAAGGTAACCATACAAGGGGCATTACCCCAATGAGCCAAGAGCACCAATAGGTGAGTGACCTCCAACACCACCTTATATGTTTGTACATGAATCTGCATTATGACATTATTACAAATACATGCTTTAGTGTACATAGTAACATGTATATCAAGAAAGTTGTGAGGGAATAAAACAACATTGCGGTCTTTCCAAATAGTAAACAAAATCCTTATTTTGAAAGCATGTCATATATGGGAATACTTAAAATAGAGTTTGGTTGAATCTCCCAACACAACCATATGCTAGGTGAAGGCCTTTGGGCAGAAAGGCTTAAAAAATCATGAATCCAGAGCCATTAATTTTAGGCTCACCTACTAAACCAAAAAATATGTAGGAAGCTTTCCAACTAGCCAAAAAATGGATATCTGGGGTTCAAGACACCCAAATGTTAGAGCCGAGGGCCCAACGACAACCCCTAGAAAAAAAGACACCAAGAAAAGTGACCAATTTTTAGCTCTGTGATAGCTTGTGAAATGGTGGCAAATATAAGACTCCAAGTCTTGTGAGAGGATTGCAAATGCCAACGCTCATTGAGAATTTCAACCATCAAAAGGTGGGGAACCAGCCATCAATAACCCAACTTGGGTTTGTAACTGGTCAAAGGAGTGATAGGATACCACTTCTAGTCCTTCCACCATGGGTGAGATGAATGAATACCAAGATTGTGCAACATATGGGGAGGCACCGTAGAAACTAGAAGATCATCTATTTGTTGATCTAGATGGATAAGCTTGAACTGCACTTGCATGTCCTCCCATGAGTGAAGGCTCATGTAGTAACTCTAGAAAAGAGATCTTTGGGTGTCTTGATTCCCCTTCTAAATAAGCACAATGTGTTATCTCCCTGATTTTAGCCAAAGGAACACTTTGAATAGAAATCAAAGGAGACCACCACAAGTTTTGATGGTTCATATAGAACCCATCTATGAATCCATTACCTACCCAACAAAGCCAAGGCTTGATGGCTACCCAAGCTTTCAAAGTTCTTCTAGCAACAAAGGTGGCCTGAATTTTCACTGGTTCAGTGGTCACAAGAAGTGTTTCAAAGCCAATCCCCTTCTAGGCTATTCAGTTAACCAATAAGCCTAAAGAAATCCAGTGTCACAACAAAACTTTCCAGGCCTCATCACCGGTGACATCCTGAATGACCCACTTAGCACAAAGGAAAATCCCTTGCTTGTGAGTGGAAAGTAGTCCAAGAACACCAGAGTCTTTGGGAAGACAACAAAAGTCTCAGGCTACTCTGTAAAAGTTGTGATGCACAACATCAGAGGCCTAGAGGAAGTCCCTTAAGAGGCATTCAAGCTTGAGGTATGAAGCTTTGGAAGGGGCCCAACACAATGAGTAGTAAACATGTGTAGTAGCCAACACTTTAGAACAAATCTGAAATTTTCTTACAAGGAAGAGAGGTTTGGTGATCCAATAATCCAAACTCTTCTCAATTCAAGCAGGACAACATTCTATAGCTCCATAGGGGAAGCTTGAAAAGCAAAGGGAATGCCAAAAAAATGAAATATTTATCCATATTTTACCCATTTCCACCCATAGCATTTAAGCCATTGAGGGCCTAGAAAGAAAGATTTTCTATAGAAAAGGGTTGTGTGCCATTGAATAGAAGACCTAGAAGAAGGGTAGAAAGTATCCAAGCATTGCAAGGTGTTGGAAATATTGCCTTCATCTTCTAGAAGGGTGAGAAAGAAGTCATCTGCAAAATATCCATTCACAAGCTATCTAGTGGAATCAAGAAGAGCTATACCACATGCAAGGTCGCAAGAGATGGTGTTGGCAAGAAGATAGCCAAACCCTTTAGTAGCCAAGACATAAAGAGAAGGCACTAAAGGAAAACCTTGGCAGATAGATCTCTAGAGCCTGAAGGCTTCAGATTGTCGATCATTCATGGTAATACAAGAAGAGGCATCTCCAAAAAGCATTTGAGTTGATTATAGAAAGACTGGGCCAAACCCTAGGGCTTCAAGCATGTTCAAAATGAATGGCCATTCAATCCGGTCATAGGCTTTGGCAAAGTCAATCTTAAGAAACAAAGCATGATGTTTGGATTGATGATCCCATTCCATACCTTCTCAAACAAAAATAATATTATTAAGACTATATCTAGATTTGATGAAACGAGTTTTTTTGGTATAAACAATCTGTAGGAGAAGATGTTGGATTTTAAGGGAAAGAGCCTTGCCAATAATCTTGTAGGAGACATTCAATAGAGTGATGGGCCTACAATTCCATATGTCTTCACAATCACCAACTTTAGGTATGAATTTGATGTTGCCCTTATTAATTATGTTTCCTAAGGAATGAATATTATTGTTACAAGCTAGAATTGTTATTGCACCAAAAGATCAACCTATCAATTCCCGATACAACCACTAGACTTAGAGAACACAGGAGGTGGTTAAGACATGTCATTAATCTTGAAGGGTAATTTTGGTGGTTAGTCAAAAAATCCCTCATCAACATTAGCTGAGGAGATTCAAACCTATGACCAAGCTCGGATACCACTTGTTACAAGCTAGAGTTGTCGTTGCACCAAAAGATCAACTTGTCAATGCCCAATACAACCACTAGACCTATAAAACATAGATAGTTACACCATGTAATGAATCCTGAAGTGTTTCATTGATGGTTAGTCCAAGAATAATATGCTTCTTGATAGACCTAATGTTCAAGGCCAATGTCCTCCCATAATTTTCTTTGTAAAATTCACAAGGGAAGCCATCACACTCGGGGGCTTTATCATCAGCCATGGAGAAGACATCTTCCTTGAGATCAACAAGTGTGAGATTTTTCTCATAGAAGGCATATTTCTCTAGAGAAAACCTATTGGGAGTTGCAACAACATAGGCTTTTAAGGCATGGTCACACACAACAAAGGGCCCTTGTGTAGTGAAAACCTTCTCATGTTGACACACAAAAGCCTAAAGGATGTTGGGAAGATCAAAAAGGACTTGTTGGTCTTCCCTAATACAATTGATGCCCATTTCAGAGTAGCAAGCCCACACAACATTGAAAAATTCCTTAGAAGCCTAATCACCAACCTCTAGCCAATGAAGACAGGCTTTGATTTCAACTCCCCTAGTAGCATAACTATCTACAACATTTTTTGATGTTGAAGTTTGGCAAGTCAGACCTATAATTTTGTATGAAATAAATTCATGATGAGAGCTTTTGAGGTCGTACAAAGGTCTTTAGTCGTGGCTTCATAAAATCTTTTGGAGTACATGGCCAACTATCTCCCCTAAATATGAAGAAATCATGTAGTATAGAGGATGGCATCATTCCGCCATTGAATACACCCAACAAAGGTGTGGGGCATAGGCTCAAGGTTCTAGACTCAAGGAATGTGGGAAATAGTGGGAAGATGGGACAACAAGGAAGTATTGAGAAAGAAATAAGTTTTGCAAGGATGAGGCTAAGTTGTGTGCTAGGTGATAGAAAAGAGGATGGGGTAATGATCTGACAAAGTCACATCTAGAAATGGGGTGACGGGTGATGCACACTTGTGTGAAATGGAAAAAAGGACTAAGTCAAAAGTTGGACAAAGTATATCAAACCCCACCAAACTAATAATGATTAGCATTAGGATCAAAAAGGCCCAGCTTGTTCTATATGTAGAACTAGGCTTCTCTTTCACTAGCTACCCATCGAAAAGGCAGAAGCCCTTCCTTATTAGTAGCCAACTCAACCATATTGAAGTCCTCACAAATAACCCAAGTGGCAAGTGAAAAATGATCTACCAACCAATGCCACAAGTGTGAATGTTCTAAAACATCATTAGGGGCATAGATATTAACAATACCAAAGGAATAATTCAGAAAAGATGAAAAAATCCAAACAATCCTCTACATAGGGTCTGAGCCATGTGAAATAATGAAAGAAAGTAAATGAGGAGATATAAGATTGACTACACCACCTCATCTAGTCTCATGCTAGGAAGCAAACAAGGTAATGTCTGACCAAATAACATGACATGTTGAGTTGAGAAGAAACCCAACAACTTTAACTTCTTGAAAACATTGAACATCAAGATTACCAAGCTGATGCTTGGTAACATGAACAAAACATTTTCTAGGGAGGTCTACTAGCCCCTGCATATTCCATGAGAGACAATTCATTGTAACACAATGTGTGTGTCTTCCTCATCCCTAAGAGAGGAGAATTTTTTTTGTAGAAATGTGGAGGCATCAAATGAGGGGTCTCCAAGATAAATGACCCATTGTATCTTCTCCCCATTATCAGATACCTCATCACAGCCTTTTGGGTTGTGAGAACATTGAAGGGATTGGAAAAAAATCATTGAAGCCACTTGCAGTAGTCAAACCCATGAAGGGAAAGACTTGGGGTTATGAACACTCGCTATCCCCTGAGCACCAAGATTTGAAATAGGAGGCATGAGAAAAGAGATTGAAGGATCTGGTAGTGCTATACTTGAGCTGGGATGACTATTATCCTAAGGAAAAGAGCATTACTTAGTCATAGTGGAGCATTTGGCATTTTTCACAATAATAGTCCATTCATCTTTTTTGGCGGTCAAAGTTGGTTTGCCTTCTTGGACTAGTGGACAGTTGCATTCCAGCAATGGACAATCCTTAATCTTGTGTTCTACACACTAACACCTAGAACAAGTATTCAGGAGGTTTAGGTAAAAAATCTTCTAAGTGAAGGCAATACCACCTATCTAAATTTCCACTTATTCTTTGAGGTCCTTGGAAAGGTCGACCTCAACACAAACCCTATGCTAGGGTCGAGCATTTAAAAACTTGTATGGCTCAAGGGAAATGACCTTGCCAACAATTTGTGAAATGGCTTGCAAGAAGGACTAGCATGGAATAGGAAGCCTAGGGAACTCCACCCATACAGGGACCTAAATTTTTTAGTCATCAGAGATAACAAAATCATGGGACCAACATTGAAAAACCAAAAGAGAGGACTTGACAGACTAGTGGCCTCTAACAAACACATGCTTAGCTTGGCTAGGGAAGTGAAAAATTAAAAACCTTTAGTAAGGCTTTGCACACCTTCAAGGCAGACACCCTAAGGTGTCCAAACCTTGGAAACCCATTCCTGTAGCATGCTTTCAGAAGGAGTGTGACCCACAAAATACCCAATTAGGATTTTTTTCTCTAGCCAAGTACACACACTATCAAATTCCTTAACATTCAAAACAATATCAGGAGAGGATTTACTTCATGAAACACCATAGGAATGAACTTGCATGAGCATTTATTCAATGGAACTATTCTCACCAAAAACAATAGCTTTAGCACCAACACCAACTATTGGGCTAGAGAAGGTCGACACCATTATAACCAAAAATAAATCTTGTATTAAATTTAGTATGTATTTTCAATAAACATTGTGTCTAGTTATGACCATGGTTAAACATCACACACTCAGGAAGAAAGTAAGCTTGAAAAATATGTCAACTTTGACTATTTAACACTTTTAGCCTAGAAATCAAGCCTTAGTGTGCGATGTTTAAGCTGTCCAACTACACATTATGTCTTTGGATTGATGTATAGTCATACTTACCCAAATTTGGGACCACAGACAATGAAGTGTTGCTCAAATTTTTTGATAAAATGTCCAAGTAAAGTAAAATGTGTCACTCTCCCACCTTTGTTATCATGCTTCATATCCATGGCCCTCATAAATGCTTGAATAACTTTGCAAGTGAGAAGAGAGTTTCCATCTGAGGTTGTGTAATGATTGTTTGAAAAAATATTTGTTACTCTACATAGAGCCAAAGAAAACACACCCATATTTTTTCACAAGCTTTTTTCAAAGAAATTTTACCTTATTAAATGGTATTATTAATTTGCAAGCATACTCAAAAATGTTCATTATTCTCATCAATACTCCAATAAATGACAACACACATTGACTCAAATATGTAAATACTATCACTCCAGTCACAAAAGTATATAATTTCATAGTTCTCAAAAAATCTCAAGAAGACAAAAGGGGGTGTGTGTTAAACTAGTTTATCAACCATTGCCAGCACTCTCTCTACCGCATTAATGAGGCAAAGCTTTCACAAAAAAGGTATTGAGGAAGTGTTTTGTACTATTTAATAATTTTGGTTTTGGAAAAAATAAGTCAACTTTGACAATTTAACACTTTTAGTTTTTGAAAAAATAAGTCAACTTTGACAATTTGACACTTTTAGTTTTGGGATGAAGATTTGTGTGTAATGTTTAAGTTTTCTAGTTTTGTATAGTCAATGTGGCATACAATACAATTATGCAGAGTGGAATATTTGACAACATGAAGTAAAGGGATCACGATTGTTAGATAGGCAATACTGGAAAGACACACAAACATGCGAACCTAACTCTTAACAAAAATAAAAAGAGATGACAAGTCCAATTGAATAATGGAAAAGGTAATCCACTTAGCCAAAGAATGCTAAGTGAAGTAGTAGAAGAAAATCTAACAATGAAGCTATGATACTCAATAGATATTCAATTGTATTTGAAATGTAAACAAGTATATTGATATGAAAGCTTAAAAGTAATATTAAAAAACATAAGTCAAAACCTCCATGATTGTATGCATAGAATCCACTTTGATAGAAGAATGAATAGATCTTGAAGATGAAAAAAGGCTCTTGAAGGAAGATCACACCACCATGATGGCTAGATCTAGGGTTTAAATGATGAATCTTGAATGCTTGAACCAAATCCCTTCAAAGGCTTGAATGCTTCAATCCTTGATCTTCAATAGAGAGCTTGAATTCTTGAATAATAAAATGCTTGGTAATATCTCCTTATGAATAATAGGTAGTCTCTCATAGATCATGAATGCTCTTACGAATCATGAATGTCAAAATGAGGGAAGAAGGATTCCTTATATAGAGATCTAGGGCACTAACTCCTAGAGAATGCTAACATAGGAGCATTAAATCTCATTTAACCTTAACCCCTAGGAATAGACCTAGATTAAGTGTAATTTAAGAGTCTACCATTTTGGAACATGAAATAGCTGACTCGGAAGTGGGAAAAGAAACTTTCTGAAGGCTGAGATCCCAAAACTCCAAAAAATTGAAAATGAGACCTAGGGTCAAGGATGAGGTTGACCCTACCTTAGGTCAGGGTCAAGCTCATCTTTGACCTATTTTAGGTTCAAGGTCAACCTTTACCCACCAGGTTGTCCTTGACCCAGAAGTCAAAGTTCTTAGTTTCATAGAGCAAGTTGTTAGAAATAGGCTAAAAATAGAAAGAGAGAAGCAAAACAGGGGGAAAACTATAAGATCCATGAAAAAACTCATTCAAGGTGCTTGAAATGACCCCAAACCACTTACTCAAAGGGCTAAAAACTTTTAACATAGAAGTGCTTCCATTTTAAGATCATACATTTAGCCCTCACTTTAGCAAGAGTATGGATTCGATGCAAACTCTTGGTAAAGGAAGAGAAGAAAGAAGAGATCCAAGTGGTTTCATAAAAAGATAAAATAATAGTTAGCTAAGGACATAAGCCCCCAAGCTAAGGATTCTATCTCAAGATACACACACGAAAGTGTGAAAACCAAGAAAAATAAAAACAAAGCAACATAAAAGAAAAAGGGTTAGTACTAAACAAACCCAAATCAACTAGCATAAGAAACCTTGCTAAGAAATATTTCTCATACTTATAACATATTTGTAAATCTATCATAAAAATTAACTATAAATAACATAGCTTCATGATTCAATCCTACTAGCATGAAAGAGAAAAAGAAAGAAAAAGAAGAACTGATTAACTCACCCAGTAAGATGCCCACCTTACCATCAATCACCAAAGGAGAGGGAGAGACAAATAGGTAGCCAAACCTAATAGTTCACCCATAAATTGTGCTTGCAATTGTAAATGATTCTTCTGGCAGCTTCTAGAATACCCATAGATCCACCTTCTTGTATCACTATGAAAATAAAATGTGTGTCTTGCCATGATTTAGCAACTTATGTGTGTTACCCTTGAAAGATTTAGCATATTGAAAATTTGAAAAGTGCATATATCTTTGGTATTTAGAAACTTATGTGCATTACCTTCAGAGGATTAGCAATGAGTGTCTCTTTAGGATTTAGCAACTTATGTGTGTTAGCTTCAGAGGATTTAGCAATGTGTATCTCTTCAAGATTTAGCAACTTATGTGTTTTACCCTCCAATATTTAGCATATAAAATAAAAAATATAGTACAAGGGAGACCTTATATATGCCCCCCACCTTATCATGGCTATCTACTAGACATGATAAGGAAGATGAAAAGGTTACCTACTTCACAATGTAAGGAGATATCCTATTAACAACAATGTACACTATGGTCTTACCGAAGGGTTTTGACCCCTACATCCAAGAGCATAGATAATCGTGAAAAGGATATGTCACTTATGGAAAAAGGATCCTCAAAGAAAGAGATATTTTGAACAAGACCCACACCATAGAGGAATTATTTTAGGTAAAATACCAACTTTCAAATCAAATTAGAAAAAAGATTCAATCACCAATCCCCTTTAAAGAAGAGGAAGAGGAATCTTTGGAATGAGGTAAAATACTCTAACACCAAACAAAGGGTAAGAGTTTATAAAGAACATAATTTGCAACATAGAGAAGAGGTGATGACCTTGGACAAAAACCTCTTATAAAAAGATTATCCATAGTCAAAACATCAATCTGTATGAAGAAATAATAGTGCAATATAAATAAGTACCATTAAGCTAAGGAAAGAAATTCCCTAGAAAAAGAGAAAGAAAGAAGAACCTTGCCCCCCAAGGAGGAATACAGGAGATACTTTTGCAAAATAAATGTCTTAGAAAAGATATCTTGAATAGAGCATTATACAATATCATAGAAAACTAGGATGAAAGAACACAAATTAAGCCCAAATAAAAGACCTAATGGATATTAGGAGATTGGATTAAATTCACCTCTTGCCCCCTAGTCCAAAGGCAATAGGAGAAGAGATCTATATTATATCAATAGGAGGAGAATCCCCTATATTATAATTATGAAGGAATTGTAAAACTACACAAGAGTGAGATATAATTCCTAAAGTAGCTTTTTCAGAAACATACAATTTAAAATGTCTATAATCAGCAAGTGTGTATTACGATAATGAAAAGGACATTTGTACTTAGATAAGGCATCTTTTTGTCTAGTTTTAGAGATTTATTTTTTGGAATTAATTAATTCAGCATATACCTATTTAGCCACCTCTTTATGAATATCAGATTTATCCAAGGTAGGTGTAGGGAGAAGTTTAGGAAGAGGAGGATGATGATTAACATCACCTTCCTTAACTTGAGATTTTGAACAACCAAAACCATGAAAATCTAGTTTAAAAGGTATATGAAAAAGATACTTAATACCCATGAAAATATAGTTTAGAAGGTATATGAACAATCTTACTTAATAGCATGCTCATTAACTCCAAGACCTAAACCTTTATAACCTTGTTTAGTGATCATTGTATTACTTGTAGTGTACATATCATGTAAATCTTCTATAGGAGGTGATTTTTTATCATGTTCATGAGAAAAAGTTTTATAAGATGGAATAATAGGTTTGGAAGAAGTGTCTTTACCCTTTCATTTAATATCATCATGAATCAGAGGAGAAGGTAAATCAAAGAAGTATTGCACATCTATATCTTGAACTATTACTTGAACCTCCCCAAAATTATGAGAACTAGGGATAAAAGATGGAGAATTAGGAGTCATAATAGGAATAATAGGATTCATATTAGGAAGATTAGGAGATGGCATATCATCTACCAAATCCTTCACATAATCCAAAAGAACAATAAGTCTACCACATGAATCCTTAATGAAAGTTTTAAATGTAGAAAGACTAGTATCAATTTAATTCACAAAAGTACAAGCAAGAATAAAATGAAAGATCATGAACATAATAAAACTAATGATACTCTCATAAACACCATAATTATGGAATATATAGAGTTTTTTGTATTTTTTAATCTAAAATGAAAGAGCATAAACTAAATCTATTTTAATGCAAGAAAAAGCCTAACAAATATGAGATGAAATATAACACCACAAAACATGATAGGGCATCTAATTCTACAAAAGATAGGGGGTAAGCATGTTGGGTTGACCAAAATGAATAGAAAGGAAATAAGATTTTCTCGCTTAACCCTATTTTCAATGTGAATGATCCAAATTGATTAAGCACAATAGAGTGATCAATGCAGAAATGGATCATGTGATGGAAAATGAGGAGAGAGGGGGTTATATGATCTTTCTATTTTGAGGAGTATGTGCTTAAATCTTAAAATAGATAAAAGACAAATAGTAACCTTGAATCTAGAAAATTTTGTTTTATGATGTCTATATACATTTTCTGAAAAATTTGCAACCCATTCCTTCAGAACTAGAAATGTTAAGATGGAGAAAACCTAGAAATATTTTGTCTTTTTGAAGGGAGTTTGACCTTGACCCTGATAGTGGGATATAATCTTACCCTTGGGCACAATTGTACCCTAAAATTTTCACCTTGACCTCCATTGCTCCAACAAAATTTATATTCATGGATCTCGCAAGTTTGACAAAAATGGTATTTGAATTTTCTCTTCAATAAGATGTTCTAGACTTGTATCTACAAGAAAAATTATTTTGTTGTTTGGATGAGGGGTTTTCCTTAGTCAAACCCTAGTTTCGAATCAACCTTAATAATAGAATTGAAATAGAGAATGCTAGCATGTAGTAGAAGTAAACCTAACAATAAAACTATGATACTCAATAGATATGCAATTGTATTTGAAATGTAAACAAGTATATTGATATGAAAACTTAAACATAACATTAAAACACGTGAGTCAAAAGCCCTACGATTGTATGCTTAGAATCCATCTTAAGAGAATAATGAATAGATCTTGAAGATGAACAAAGGATCTTGAAGGAAGATCACACCACTAACATCATGATGGCCATATCTAGGGTTTAAATGATAAATCTTGAATGTTTGAACCAAATCCCTTCAAAGGCTTGAATTCTTCAATCATTGATCTTCAATGGAGAACTTGGATGATTGAATGATTGAATAATAGAATACTTGATAATATCTCCTTATGAATAATAGGTAGTTGCTCATAGATCATGTATGTACTTATGAATCATGGATGTCAAAATGAGGGAAGAAGGCTTCCTTATATAGAGATCTAGGGCACTAACTCCTAGAGAAGGTCAACATAGGAGCATTAAATCCCATTTAACCTTAACCCCTAGGAATAGACCTAGATTAAATGTAATTTAAGACTCTACCATTCCAAAACCTAAAATAGCCAACCCAAAAGCAAGAAAAGAAATTGTCTAAAGCCCAAGATCACAAGACTCCCAGAAATTGAAAATGAGGCCTGGGGTCAGGGATGAGGTCAACCCTACCCTAGGTTAAGGTCGAGGTTGTCCTTGACCTAGTCCATGGTCAAGGTCAACCTTGACCCACCACCTTTCCAATTAAATCTAGTCACCAGGAATACATGGCACTCATATATCTTGTATGAACACAACACAACCTGATAAGAGAGGTGAACCACTACAACAAGAAGATGAGTTGGTAATGGGAGGGAATTCAAATTTTGAATTCTTAGTTCAAATCTTCCAAGTGAAGAAAGAAGAAGAATATAAAAGAAAATGAAGTTGAGAGGAAGAAGGTTAGAATTCCCAATGAATAGCAAGAGAGATAGTAGAGACAAGCTAAAGTGGAATCCCATAAAGTAAAGAAAGAGTGATCAAGAAGAGATCATCTTCAAGCTAGTGATTGTGCTAAGAAGAGAAGAACAATCCTAAATAGTGTAAAGAGAATCATGAGCTAAAAAAGAGAGTAAAGCATACAAATGATCAGAGATAAAATTTAATCTAGAGGATATTTTCACTAAAATTTGAAGTATCTCCAAAACTCTAATAATTACTACCATGCTGAAGTCCTCACAATTCTGACTCCAATGCAACTTGAATAGGAAAATTTGAAGTTTAGATGAAAAAGTTACAACTAGTCAAAGTTTGGTCAAATTGGGACCAAAGGCCATAAAAAGATTAAAAAATAATCATCTCAAAAATGGTCAACAATAGATTTCCAATGAAAGAGCTCGTCAAAAGCTTTCCAATCGCATTCGTTTCATTAAGATCAGAGATCGAATGTGAAAGTTATGATAGTTTGAAGTTCAGGTAAAAGTGTGGATTATGATGATGTCAGCATGACATCATAAAATCTTAAAGAGGGAAAAAATTCAAATTCAAATTCAAATAATTATTTAATTCAAATTAAAGGAGTTAGATGATGGGAGTTGAACTCCCAACCATTGCCCTCCTAAAAATTAGGCCAACCAATGGGCTATTTATAGTATATTTGTTATTAGAGGAAGAGTTTTTATATACCCATAACAAATCTGCCCAACATTATTTAAAATAATTTTTTTGGTTATTTTAACTCAAAATTTTTTAAATGCCAAAAATATAAAATAGCAAAAGGGGGTGTTTCGAAATTTAATTTGTTAAAGACCCTATTAATGTAAAATATGGTTTTGGCATATTTAAGGCTATTTTTATGAATAAAAGGAGGGGTAGGTGACCTTCCCAAGACATAGAAAAATTATTGTGATTATTCAATTTTTTAGAGGGATCAAAAGGACAACCAAGTGCTAAAAAGGAGAGAAATTTTTGGAGGACATTTTTCAATCCCATACATTGGAGCAGAGTAATGTTGTATTTGAAAGGGTTGATATTGTAACACTTTGTACTTGATTTTGGAGTTAATCAGATCATTCCACCAGTTGGAGCAGGACCTAGAGACATAGTCTAGACAGGGCGAACTCTGATATCAAATTGTATTGTGCCTTTTATCTCTCATATTTCCTTCTGTTAGTTGATTATGTGTTGTTCTTTTCTACATTTTCAATTATGTTAATTTTCTTCAATAAAAGAATTAGTTTAACTTTAAGTAATTCGTTAAAATTCCTCTATATCAATCCTAGACTCTTCTTCTTTGTAATTTTCAACAGGTTTTCAATACATAACCACGCATTTACTGCTTGGATCGTGAAATCATATCTAATTGTTGGGATTAAGTCATAAAACATGTAGATCCTAAATCAGATCAGAAGTTGCAGAGCCCAAAGATGGTAGAGCACAATTCTAAGACTGATCAAGCAAGGGAAAGAAGGATCTAAATAAATCTTTTTTCAATAGGTAAACTATTAGATCATCTATCTATTGTTTACTTAGCCATATAACAACAAATCCTATCAAGGGTGGACCCTAACAGGTTCTTTGTATAAATCTCTTAACAAGGTGACTCATTAACTTGTGTTTCAAAGTCCTTTAACTAGGTTTCTACTAACAAAGAAATATCTTAACATGTCTTAGTTAAATCCCCTAAAAGGGTAGCACCTCATAATGTCATTATAATCTTTTAACAAGGATAAGATATTGATGTGCACTTCAGAAGAGTGCAAGCTGGTAAGGATTCACTCACATGTCATGGTTTTTACCCCATATGGGTTTCCAAAATATAAATATTGTGTTATGTGTTATTATTTTCATGTGATTTATTTTTTCTTAACCCTGACTAATTGAGCTATAGCCTACACTAACCTATAGAGAAGTGGTGAGTGTGGTTTGAAGTAAAAAGTAGTGCATACTGAGTATACTTATTAACCCCCCCACCCACCCCCCTCTCCCCAGTATATTGACTTGTGTGTCAAACCAACACAAACAAGGTAGCATATGATTTGAATAGGAGAGTCCTTACTATTCAAGAGATTTAGTTGTAGACTAGTGCATGGTTAGAGACCTTAAAGAGCCTATATGCAAAATATAAAGATTTTGTAGAGGCATATAAAATATGTTTAAAATTTTCTAACACATTTAATGTTGATAATTCTAAATATTTTTTGTAGGATGGTTTACAATTCTCCATAGAGATAATATCATTAATGAAAAGAACCAAGGTGGTCTTGTAGGATATTTTGGCTTGGAGAAGACCTTAAAATAGGTCACTAGGTTCTATTACTGACCTAAAGTTTAGAGTGATGTGAGATAATTTATTGAGAAATGCTCCATTTTCCAAAGAGCCAAGGGAACATCAACATAGGCTTGTATCAACCTTTATCAATACCTACTAGGCCTTGGGAATGCCTTAGGATGGATTTTGTATTAGGTTTTTCTAAATAGTAAAGGTTTTTCATAGTGTGTATGTAGTAGTGGATAAGTTCAATAAAATGACATTCTTCATACCTTGTAAGAGAACCAATGATGCATCCTATATTGTAGGCCTTTTCTCTAAGAATATTGTGAAGATTCATGGCCTTTCCATCAGCATTGTGATTGTCAGAGATGCAAAATTTGTGGATCACTTCTAGAGAACCCTATGGAATACATTGGGAAACAATTTGTCCTTTTTAACCTCCTATCATCCATAGTCTGATGGTAAAGCTGAAGTGGTAAATAGTTCTTTCAAAAAAATTTTAAGGAGTTTGACCAAGCAACATGGTCAAGTGTTGAGAGTTATTTATGTCTCATTCTATACCATATTTTAGCCTATTTTATTATCCTTTATACACATTCCACTATTCTAATTTAACTCAAATATCATATAGTTTTACATTAAACTATAAGGTTTAAATATTGATTATTATGGGTAAGAATCATTATTTTAATCCATGGATAATATTCCTTCCTATCATTTTTTTGGCTAGGAACAGAAATAGATGACATTCATTTCCAAGACAAATTATGAAGGATGCATTATTAAAGGATTCACTGCTAGTTGTATATATATTATCAATTATTTTATTTTGATCTATTTCCACATGATGAGAGAACCCAAAAAAATTTATATTCCTTTATTTATTTGTTGTTATAACAGAATAATTTGTTCATAAAGAAATTGGCCATCTAGACTCCATTTTCATTTCTCTACAAATAGACTCTATTCACATTATTGTCCCTACTTGAAATAAATATTCATTGTTGCATCCAATGCTTTGATAACTCATTGATGTCATGGAGGAGCTACCCATGTGGAGGAAAATAAAATATATAGCAGACTCCTATTTTGATTTGTTGTTGTAAAAAAAAAAAATTGTAATTTATGGTCAGCATTCGTGGTAATATTTGTGTCATTATTTTGTTAGACGACCAAACTAAAAACCATATCTTTAAGAGGTGTATTTGATATTAGATTAAAAATGCATGCCTCTATACATAGAATTTCCTATAGCGACATTCTGTGTAAACTCTATTTTATTTATAAATGAATAAAGAAATATCATTATGGCTGAAGAAGTGTAAAAGAGCATTTAAATTTTCTTCAAGAGACATGTTAAAGAGGTAGGATCCACTTCTCAAAATGATTGGTGAGTTATTTTAAATTAGATGTGTTTTTCTCTATGTTCTTATTTTAATTTGATTTCTTACATAGACTTAGTATATTAGTTTATACATTTTAATTTCTGTAATTATAAATAATTATCTTTAATTCATATTTTTTTAGATTTAATTGTAAATTAAAATGTTTATGTTTTGTTATTTATTTCTTACAATTTGTACTATGGATTAATTTTTCATGCTTAATAATGCTTTCTAGTTTTTAGAATACTTTTCTTTTAGTATTATAGTGTAATTCATGTTTCCACAAAGTGATAAGACTTGTTGTCAGTTCTATTTTGGTTTTTTGTAGGTTTATTTTTGTGTGTTCTTGTTGCACTCATCCCTAATTGACATGTTGTCTTCATCCCTTGAGCAAAAATCCACTATACCTTTCACCAGTCTACAAGCCTAGATTGAAATTAGATGCAAGATGGACTTGCCAATAAATCTTATCAATTATTCTTAATATTTGGACTATAGTTTGTCTCTACATCAAGCATGGTATCTAGTGATTAGGAAAGTTTGATATGCCTACAATGATTCAGTAAATAGAAGCACATGGAATAGTCCCTTTTAAATTGTGTATAGTTGTCATCCTAGAGGCATTATGGAGCTTAGGGACATGGGAGTGATGGATAGATAAGTGTTCTAGGTAGATTTTTATAGAAATCATTAAAGACATCCATGAATAGATCAGGAAGACATTGCAACAAAGTGCAAATTGTTAGTGTAAATAATTATTATTTACACTTTACTTAAGTTTACTTAGGTTAAATGCATTATTTTATTATTTATTAGGTTAGACACCTAGAAGTTTGCGTAATCATATGAGTTGTCTTGTTCACAACACAAGAGTAAGCAACTCTAATTTAGCACATGGTGTCTACATCACTGGAGTTTGCATAATCAACTGAGTTTTCATGTTGACAACATAGTTGTTCGCACTCTTAATTAAGCACATGGTGTCTACAACATAATTTTATGTGACACACCTTTGTAGGATCATCCTCTCATCATTGTACTAACTCCTGTGCTTAATGGAGGATAACCTATTCCTAGTGGACATGTGCTTAGTTTTGGAGCTTATCATATGGTTAACTCATAGACATTCTAGATGCATCTTAAAGGAATTTATATACAGGAACCTCTAGTGTAATACATCAATCAATTACAATCAATTGAATATCATATTGTTATTCTGATCATACTCTATTGGTCCTTTTGTGCTAGTTATTGTGCTTCTTGGTCTTGGGTGAATTTTACCCTACGACAAATTCTTACATGGTATCAGAGCTATACCAAATTCTTACATGGTATCAAAGCCATAGAGGCGTCATTTCATAGCCATTAGAGACCAATCTTGCTTCACCTCTCTAAGGACACCTCGACACAGATCTGGAGTATCTATAGCTATTAGGAGCATCTAGAGCCAAAGTGGACCTCATCATTGCATCTGGAGGGTCGATTTGGTGAAAATTGACTATAAATTTGCCTATGTTGGGCAATAGTCAAAATTGAGGCAAATTTTTTTTGCAAATCAGCACCTAAAGGCTCAATTTGTAGAATTTGGTATGATCTATTAGATCTATGAATTTAATTTTTAGATCTGCATATTTTATCATTTGCATCTCTACTATTTTTTTGGATCTGCATTATTTTCTAGAAAAAAATTTCCCATCAAGCCAGTAGGAGAGATTTTTTGCAGGTGAAGATTGGAGCTTGTTGGTGCAAATCAGATATTGACATCATATTCAAAAGGTCAAAAAAAACCCAAATTCACTTTTGTTTCACCAAAATTGGACATCTAAGGTGAAATCTAGAGTCATCTAACTTTTGGAGGTGCAATAGTAGCAATTCAGGAAAAATAATTACAACAATGATTTTCAAACAACAATATCTCCCTCAGACAAACTCCTTTTTTTGAGAATCTTTTTTGGTTTTGGGGTAGAATTTAATTATCTACACATTGGTGCAAGTTGTCCAACATCTCTATTCCTGAATTTGTTTGCAACTCACAAATCTCAAATTTTGCCACTTCAAATTTTTAGTATGGACTCATCTAGAAACATAATCAAGTTCTATTTTTTTTGTAAGTGCACAATTTTTTGTCTACTTTCTAGATCTGCAATCAGATTATAGGCTTCTATGGATAGAAATACTACTTTTAGAAATAGGCCCTAAATTGGCAAGTAGATATAAAGTGCCTACATCATACATTGGGTGGAGGGTGGTTCTTTGATTCTCTCTTGCATTTTGAGGGGTGCATACATTCATTGATCTCATGGAGATTTGTCACATATGTCAGTCTAGGTTAAGACAGAAGTTGACAATGAGGAACTATCACAAATGGAGTGCCTTAATCATTGATCATCTAAGAGAACATAAGGAAGTGTTTCCTTATCTATGTTTGAAGATATTTCCACCTAATCCTACTTGGAAATATCTTTCTAAACTTCTTCACTTTCTGTATAATAGTATGAGTGAGGAAACTGTTCTCCTCTTAGTATGGCAAGTTTTCTTCATGATGTTTGGATGGCTCTTTGGGAAGCATATGGAGATCTAAATATTCCTCACTTTCTAGAAGACATTCTATTTCTAGTCACTCCAGTTATGGTACCTTCAACTCCAAATTCAATATCATGCATCCTGATACTACTGTTAATTCTATTGATCTAGTTCTAGCCATAGATGCTCCTAATTTAGTCCAGTAGGAATACCATGTCTTCCTACTTCAACTTCATGGGATGACTTGCTTCCAAACATTGTAGGGTTGTTCGTGGAGTCTAACATTGAATATGTGGGAGACATCATCAATGACATCAATCTTCTCTTTGTAGAGGAGACTTCTTCACTTGTTACGAGGGCACACTCTGACCCTCAACCACTTGATTGTTCTGACATGATCATGGATTCTTTACAACAGATGGAGAAGGACTCATCCACATATGAGGAGTCATATCAGTCTATGGAGATTGTATTTAAGTTTCCTTAGATATCATATTTTTCTAAGTATTCTTCCTACTAGGTGGGGAGCATTATGTACTACACCTATGGCACCATTTCTTCATACAGGTAGGATCAGATTGGTTAGTGGCATCTTCATTCATCAAGGTCTTGTTGACATTTGAGCAGACTTCATAGGAAGCATTCACTGCATACTACATCTGGATCCCTCTTCCATCTTCCTATCCATAATGGGAAGCATATTTGCACCTATACTTGGTGTATCTTCTTCCTAAAGGAAGAAATGTTGTTTCTCAACATTGGATTTACTTTTGTCTTCAAGCACTCATCATTAGAAGATCCTTCACTAAGGGGGGGGATTTTATCAAGGCATTCTCTATTGTATATGCATGATGTATGTCATAATGGGGGATTATTGATTACTCCATACATTCATGCATCTTTCTTTATTGTACATATCTCTCTTTTTGGGGGAGGGTTTTTCCCATGAGGTTTTCCCTCTTTCTCCATTTTTAGAGAGATTTCATTGTATTTCACCATTGCATTTGTACTAGGTACTTAACATGGCCTAGTAGCTGGGACCCATTATGCATTTCATTATAGCTTTTGTGAGCTTAAGTGCATTCCCCTAAGTTGCACTTAAGGGGGGTGTTAGTGTAAATAATTATTATTTACACTTTAATTGAGTTTACTTAGGTTAAATGTATTATTTTTTTATTTATTAGGTTAGACACCTAGGAGTTTACATACTCATATGAGTTGTCTTGTTGATAACGTAGGAGTAAGAAACTCCAATTTAGCACATGGTGTCTACATCACTAGAGTTTGCATAATCAACTGAGCTGTCATGTTGACAACACAGTTGTTCGCACTCTTAAGTAAGCACATGGTGTCTACAACATAATTTTATGTGACACACCTTTGCAGGCTTATCCTCTCATCATCACACTAACTCATGTACTTAATGGAGGATAACCTATTCCTGGTGGACATGTGCTTAGTTGTGAATCTTATCATATGGCTAACACCTAGACATTCTAGATGCATCTTAGAGGCCTTTATATACAGGCACCTGTAGTGTAATACATCAATCAATTGAATATCATATTGTTATTCTAATCATACTCTATTGGTCTTTTTGTGCTAGTTATTGTGCTTCTTGGTCCTGGGTGAATTTTTTCCTAAGGAAAATTTATACATGGTACTAGAGCTATACCAAATTCTTACGCAAATAAATACAAGGTCCATGTTGACAAGACAAGAAAGGAAGTTTAGTTCAAAGTAGGATACCTAGTCATGGAATACCTAAAGAAATAAAGTTTACATAAAGGGAAGTCAACCAAATTATTGATGAAGAAAAGTGGGACTCTCAAAATTGTGCATAAATTTTGAAACAATGCTTGAGGTGGAATTGCCTCCTAACCTTGGAATATCTCTAATATTTAATGGTAGTGATCTCTATATGCATATAGAATAAATTCATTAGATACTATTTAACAAGATGCTACACAAATAGATCATTCATATTGGGTCACTAATTCGCTCCCTAGTCAACCATTACAAAAAGAAAGTGCCATTTATTCTAAGGTGATTAAAAAGAAAAGAAAATGGGTGTATAAGGAGTACTTAGTGAAGTGGGAAACCTTACTTGAAGTTGAAGTAACTTGGATGATAGAAATTGACATTCTCAAATATGGTGAAATAGTTCAAGACCTAATTACTCAAGGGACTTGAGCTTTGTGTACCCCAAAAGAATGGTGCAAGAGCACCTATGACATTTTTATGTGATTTGGTTTTTTTTTAGATTTTTTGGATGTAATAAGATTCAATGGAAACAAATCTAGTAAGATTGAGCTTATTAAGTGTAATTTTGGTTTACAAGTCCTAAAAGTTTCTTATGAGAAATTTTGGTTATAGGGCCACTTAAAGTGGTTAAAGTTGGAAATTAATGTAAATAGGATGGTTTGAGGTTTTTTAGGGGTTTAGAGTGGTTTGTAAGTCATTTAGACCATTTTGGACAACTTTGGAGTCATAGAGATGAGATATTACAAAGTTGCTTCAAAAGTTACAAAGTTGCAACTTTGGAATTTTTGCATCTTTTTGCAAAGTATATGTGTTGTATTGATAGGGTGATACCTTAGGAGAAAGACCAAGACACTTTTTTGTGATGTTTTCTAAGATAGCCTAATAAGATTGGTAACTGCTACATTAGAGTTATTAAACTTAGTGACAAAACCCATACCCAAATATTTGATATTGTAGAGAACCTTAAATGGATGTCTATAATAGTGATTATTTCTTATTTTTGTTTGGGTCTTATGAAATTTAAAGGCTTGAAAGTCAATAAGGAGGGTTGCCTCAATTATGCATACTAGGTCACCTAGTACAATTTGAATCTTGAAAGTTTGAATAGAACCCATTGTTTCAATGGCTAAAAGCTATTAAATCCACCTAGTTAAAGGTAATGGAGAGTTTTATGACTTATAAACTTGTTTGGTAGGAAAATTGTGGTAATTGACCAATTGAAGGGAGCGATGTTTCATTCATACCATTGAGTTGGTATTAAAGGGGTTTAGGCTTATTCTAAAGAAACCTTCAAAAGGTAGGACAAAGAATTAGGGAGAACTTGGAAAGGCTCCTAGAGGACTAACCATTGGATTATTAAGAGATAAGAGTAGTTAAAGGTAATCTAGTGTTGGTATCATCACAAGTTGTTCTTCATCACTAGTAGAGGACAAGACTTTAGATCTAGAAAATCCTGTCAAAAATTTGTCAGAACCCAAAACCATTTTGTATCTAGGACCTTAGACCTATGTTTTATGAGAGTAGAAGTTGTATAACCCTAGGAAAATTCTAACATGAGATCCAATTTGACATGTTCCTATAGGAACATGTCAAATTCAACCTATTCCATGAAGTTCCAAAAAATGCAAGATTTTGTACTAGATATGTCTCTAAATATGAGTCTTTGTGAAATTGGATTTATACCTTTGTCACCTATTCCTGCACACAAGTTAAATGGGAATTTTTATTATTATTATTTGGGTGGGGGGGAGGTACCTTTCCTTCTTCAAACCCCTATATGGGAATCAACCTTGAAAATGTATAAGTAAATGTCATCTATCTTGATTAGGTAGTTCCTATTTAGAGATGATCAAAAGTGTTGGTGCAATAGCTTGGACTCCACAATCCCAATAATAAATTAGGAAACCAAACCCTTGAATGATAGATGTTTTTGTTTTTCATAATGTGGATTGAGGAAAAAAGGGAGGAAGAATACTTTATGAATGAATGTAGATCTCATTCCTTGATTGAAAAATTCTTTGCTTGAGATCCCCTTAGGGCAAAGAAGTTAGATATATGGAAGGTAATTCCTTGAATGCATGACATAAATAATAGATTAAATACTTGAAATTCTTGATGGATTCCTTGCACTAGAATGTTTTATGGTCTTGAATTCTCAATTATGGATGTCATTCCCTAATGGATGTTTTCTTTGATTCACAAAAGCTCTCATGGATAATTGATTATACTTGTGGATATCTTTTGTAGCTCAAAGTGGATTTCTTCAATCCCTTTCTTCACTAAGGACTCATCTAGGCTTCTCTTCTAGCCTACAAAGATCCTACCAAGGATCAAGTCTTGTTGAGTGCAAGGCATCTAACATCTAAAAGGGATGAGGCTTGGATCATGCCCCTAGAAAATTTGGCAGAATGGATACCCCTCAGTCCTTGGTTCTTAACCAATGAGGCTAGGCAAAAATTGTTGAACCTCCATCAAAAATAAAATAAAATTTGTTGACAATTTTTTGCATCTCCTAGTAATTCTTACATTTAACCCTTGGAAACTTTCAAATAGGCCTATTATGGTCCCTTTATGATTTCTAAGCATGATTTAGCCTTCAGAACATCAACTCACATGATTTTGAACAATTTTACCCAATTGACATCTTTTAGACAAGTATCCTAACTATCAACTCCTTTTTCTTGTCACAATGTTGTAATGCAATTTTTCAAAATTGCTGACAACTTGTTGCATCTCCTAGAAATGTTTACATTCAATCCCTAGAAACTTCCAAACAGGCCCATTATGGTCCCTTTATGATGTATAGGCATGATTTAACCTTCAGAGCATAAACTCACATGATTTTGACCAATTTACCTAATTGACAACTTCTGCAAAAGTTGACATCTTTCTCAAATATGCATCAAATGAAAAAAAATGACCTCTACCCTATGAAAAAATATGTAACAACACCTTAGAAGACATATTAAACTCAAATACAAACTTTTCCCAAATTTCTAAGGGATAAGACCCATAACCCTAATCTTCCTTCCTAAAACCCTAAACATAAGGTAAGAAAAAACATCTAGAATGGATTGAGCCTAGTCAAATCCATATAGGAGAAAATGCACATGACCTTATAATATCCAACAAAAACCAACTAACTTGGCTAAGGTTGGTACAAGCCAAAAACCAAAGTGTGGAACAAGGACTAGGAGTTAGCCTAGGTGCTCATGCACCATACTCCCCCAAACACAAAGAGTTCAATCTATGCTTGGATTGAGAAAGCTAGAGTCTATGACCAACTTATTTAATTCTCCTTCCTTGGTCCAAGTAGCCTCTGCATCATCTTTTCCATCCCACTTTACAAGATGTTCCCAATAAGTCTTTTTCCTAGTTCGCTTGTAAATTCTTGATTCAAGTGTCTTTTCACCAATCTAAGGTGGTGTAGGAGTGAAAATTAGATCTTCTACATCTTAAATGAATTCCTTCAATGTTTGATTAACATTTAGAGTAGGGCCTTTGTATTTAACTAGATCAGAAACATTAAAATTTGATGATAACCCAATATCTTTAGGAAACTCCACCTTGTAGGCATAGTTTCCATACTTAGCCAGTATTATGTAAGGTCCCAACCTTCTCATCTAAAGCGTATGAGGGACTCCCTTCTACAACCATTATTTTTGTAGATGAACCATCATAAGATCTCCAACATGAAATTGTACATCTCTTTTTCTATCATCCACCTTATGCTTGAGTTTCTCAACATTTTCAATTAAGGTCTTCCCCATTGTTTCATGGACTTCCCTAATGGAGTGGTAAAATTCCTCAGCATAACTACTACCTTTTGCATTATCTCTCAGCTCCCTTAGTTCAAACACTCTTCTAGGATGCAACCCATAAACAATTTCAAAAGGACTTTTACTAGTTGACCTATTGACTATATCATTGTATGCATATTCAACCTGCGCAATAAGTTGATCCCAACCTTGTCCATATTCTTTTGTAAGGAAACTTAGAAATTTTCCAAGACTTCTATTGATTGTCTTAGTTTGACCATCTATCCGAGGATGATAGGTAGATTCAAAGGACATATTTCTACCTAGCTTATACCACAAGTTTTTCTAGATATGGCTCATGAACTTAGTGTCCCTATCTAATACAATACTTAAGGGTGAGCCATGGATTCTTACCTTGTTCTTGAAGAACAAATGTGAAATTTTTCAAGCATCATGGATTGATTTGCAAGGGATAAAATGTGTCATTTTACTAAATCAATCCACTACAACATAAATATAGTCAAACCATTTTTTGGTCCTTCGTGACCCTATTGAAATACTTTAGAATAACTAAAAGGTGGGGTGAATCAGTTATCCAAGGTCCAAATGTATAAATAAAACTTTTTATTGTTGGGACTAATCCTTATGCATGCCTTGACCATTCAATATCTAAAACATATGCATATTGTTGTCCTATGTCAAAATAACTTTACAGAAACGTAAACATGCAAAAGCATAAAAACAATCACACATTTTGACAATAGGATTTTTTTTGGAAACCCCATTTTGGAAAAACCACCAATAACGTGGTACAATTTTTCACTCTTCTAAAATGAGCTTCGTGAGAAGCAAACCCTATTAAAGGTTACAATACACACTGTTAAATGTGACCTGGTTAAAAGACTTCAATCATCCTATTAGGAGTAAGCCTTGTTAGAGGACTTTTAGAACATTCCATTAGAATATCACCCTATTAAAGGATTTACTAATGATTTTTAGGTCAACCTTAATCCAAAGGAGTTATCCAAACTAATACAATTGTTAGAGAGTAATACTAGGCCTTGATCTTACAACAATTACAACTCACTTGCAGATTACAGATCGCACATTCAATCCTCCATCCCATTTGACTTTCATCATCTTCATCTCTGACAACTTGTTCACCCTTCAAGAATTCATCCTCTTAAGTCTTCTTTCTTTGCATGTCAATTGCAGACTCATCTATTTGGCCACCATATGAAGCAACACCATAGACTTTGTGTCTTCCATAGGTTCTTGCAAATGATAATTGTTGCTTCTGGCCTGCTATCTCTGTAAATAGAGAATTTAGATTTTTTTTGCTTAACCACAATCATCCATTCTAGGGTTAGGTAAGATTCAATGATCTACCCACATTTCCATTTTAGCCCTTCTTGAAACTTCCTCTACAATCCTCTTTGAAGTCGCCTCAAAATGGTTCATCTTGAATTATGTGCCACTAGCTCATCATAGAAATCATCCACACACTTCACACAATTCAATAAATCAACTTTGTCATATCATATTTGTTAAATCTTTGATCTAACACATTTTACTCACACTTGACAATAACATTGTTTTCTCAGTCAGCCTTGGCAAACATTTTTCTTTACTTATCCTCCTTTAGTCTTTTCTCAGGTATCCTTTCATTATAGCCTCAAGTAGATAAATAGTATACTATATCATCAATGTCTTGCTTGGTCTTAGTGCTCCTTTTATACACCAAATTACTGAACCTTTCTCTAGGTTCTCTTGTTATCCTTTCTTTTCAAATCCACTTCATTAATCAAACAAATGATAGAATTCAGACCAAAGTAAGCAATTGTCTCACCAACAAGTAGTAGGTTTGACATCAATTTCAAAATAATGATTGTTCCATGATAGTTTGATCAATCTTCTTCACTTCAACAATATAATTTCAACAATCTCCCTCCTTGGCATTGATGAAAACCAATGCCAAAAAAATGCCTAAAGGAAACTTAATACCTTGTATTAAATCTCTTCCTCTATTAATATGAGTGCCTTCATCTAATCTATGATCTCTCTTTGATTCCTCTTCCATCTGATCTTGTCTCTTTGTTTTCTCCTTCATCTAATCATGTCTCTCTAATGTCTACTTCAATATATTCTCAATAAGCTCTTCCTCTTTCTCTTATATCTCCCTTAGCCTTAAATCTTCCTCTTTATCCAATATCTCACTCTTTGACAAGAATTCCAAAGACTTGTCATGTATACATGTAGATATAATCAATTCAAGTTCTCCTTATGTCACCTTGCATGTGACTATAAATCTTATGTTTCAGCTCCTTCCTTACTTTAGGCAAGTCCTAAAGTAAGATCCACTCCATTAATTTTTTAAATATATCATGCAACTTAGTTGATGTAGGGCACTACTCTTGCTTCTCAAGTAGCTTTGGATAGGGATATCACCCCTATTTTACCTTTAAGATATTCATGTGCATCCTTAGGTAAAGATTTTGTGAATATATTAGCTATCTATTCTTTTGTATTCACATATTTCATTCTCACTTCTTTGTCTTGAACCAACTCTCTAAAGTAATGGTACTTGATTGCAATGTGCTTTGTCTTTGTATGCATCATAGGGTTCTTTGATATGTTTATAGTACTTTTTTTGTCATAGTAAAGTACCATAGGTTTAGAAATTCCCTCCTTCATTCCTTTGAGTAATTGTCTAATCCATTACACATTTGTGCAATTCACTGTAACAACCACATATTCAGCTTTAGTAGTAGATTTTGATATACAATTTTGTTTCTTACTAGTCCAGGTGACCAATCTCTTTCCTAAGAAAAATGCTCAACCACTTGTACTCTTTATGTCATCAATGTTTCCATCCCAATCAACATCTGTATAAGCTCTCAATTCAAACTTGTCATTTTTCTTATAGTATAGACCATAGTCTTATGTTCCTCTCAAGTATCTCATGATTATTTTAACAATAATTAAATGATTCTCCTTAGGATTTGTAGAAAACCTTGAAACAATCCCAGTATATAATTTAATGGCAGGTATATTGCAATTTGCTAATCATAGCCCTATACAATGTTTGATTTACTTTAGTAGAATCATCAGTTTTGGTTAATTTCTGTCCTGTCACCATAGGAGTACTAATAGGTTTTGAATCCTCCATACCAAAAAATTTCAATATTTCCTTCACATACTTGGATTGAGTAATGTAAATACCATATTTCATCTCATATACTTGCAATCCAACAAAGAACTTTATCTCTCCAAACATAGACATCTTAAACTCTTTCTTCATTTCATTTGCAAATGTCTTACACAATGCATTTTTTCCTCCAAATATGATATCATCAAAAAATATTTCAGCTCTTAAAATCCCTTTACCTCCTTTTGTCTTCAAGTATAGATTGTTGTTTTCATCAATCTTCTCAAAACCAATCTTCATAAGATAGTTGTGAATCCTTTCATATCATGCTCTTGGAGCTTGCTTCAAACCATATAAAGCTTTACGTAATCTACATATCACATTATTCTTGTTTGGATCATCAAATCCTTCTAGTTTTTCTATGTAAACATCCTCTCCAAGTATAAAATTTAGAAATATTGACTTGACATCCATTTGAAAAACTTTAAAACATTTGTTTGTAGAGTAAGAAGCAGAGTTCTTACTCCTTCCAATCTTGAAACTAGGGAAAATGTCTCTCCATATTCAATTCCTTCTTCTTGTACATATCCTTTCTAGACTAATCTTGCCTTATTTCTTGTGACTTCACCATTTTCATCCAATTTATTTCTATACACCCACTTGGTTGCAATCACATTCGTGTTCTCTGGTCTGGGTACTAGTGTCCATGTTTTGCTCTTCTCAATCTGATCAATCTCTTCTTTTATGGCTTTACTCAAATCTTCATTCTCTAATGCATCTTTCATTGACTTATGCTCATGTATTCTTAACAAACATGTGTCATTTCTTAACCTATTCCTTTTCATTGGTCCATCTTCTTTATCTCCAATAATTCGTCCAATAGGGTGATGTCTTTTGACATACTTTAACAACCTTGGTTCAACTCTTCTTTCTATGATGGGTCTTTCAATTTCAAATTCATTGTTCACTTCTTCTTCATGTAACTTGGCATTCCTTTCATGTACACTAATCTTAGTGTCAGAATGTACCTCATACTCTAATTGCAACTTAGCTCCTGAATGCAACTCAGCTTCTAACTGCAACTTGACATCCATTATATGTGACTCAACAAACACCTTGTTAATTAACAATTTGATTTGCATAATTATCATCATCAATAGACATGTCTTCATAGTAGTAGATAAAGGTTCTATAATTTTCAAGTTCCTTCTTTGGTTCATCTTGATGCCCTTTTTTATATTCATCAAACTTCACATTTACACTTTCCACAACTTTGTTAGTGTTAATATTCAACCACTTATAAGCTTTACTTCTTGTGGAATAACCTAGGAATATACCTTCTTCACTTTTAGCATCAAGTTTACCATTTTTATTGTTGTTAATAATGTAACACTTGCTTCAAAATACCTTAAAATATTTGAAATTGGGTGAGTATCCATACCATAATTCAAAAGGTGTGGAATTTGTACCTTGGTTGACTTATACTTAGTTCAAGGTATAGACAGCTATACTTACAACTTCTCTCCAGTATTTCAAAGCAACATTCTTCTCTATCATTAGTGTTCTAGCACAATCCATTACAGATCTATTCCACCTTTCAGAAATCACATTTTATAGAGGGGTCTTAGGTTTAGAAGTTTGTCTCTTGATTCCTCTGTCATTATAGAAGTTTTCAAACTCATTTGATGTAAAGTTCCACTTCTATTAGATCTCAGACATTTCAAGCTCTTACATGTTTCCTTTTCAACTCTTACTAGAGACAACTAAAAAATTTGAAAACCATCAATTTTTTCTTTAAATAACATTACATTCATCATTCTTGAGTAATCATCAACAAATAAGATAATATTCTTGTCACCTTTGTAGATTTGCACATCAATTAGTCCACATAAATTAGTATGAACTAATTCAAGAATTTATTTTGAAGTATGAATCTTACTTTTAATACTAGACTTTGTCATCTTGCCTAACTAACATTATTTGCAAATAACATTATCAGGTTTCTTTAGCTCTGGTAAACCTCTGACTCTTTTCATCTCACTAATAATGACCAAATTATCAAAATTTACATGGCATAACCTCGTATGCCATAGCTACACATCATCAAATTGTAAAACAAGACAAGTAGCATCATTCATATCAAGATAAAATAGATTACTTCTAGTCTAATATCCACTTCCAATAAGTTTTCCATTAGTTTCATAGATCTTAGCTTTTATGTTATCAAATTCAACTTTACAACCTAAACTATTCAATTGTGACACACTCAAAAAGTTATAATAAGTCCTTCCACATGATAAGAATTGTCACACATGATCTTATCTATCAATATTATTGATTATTTTCCTTTAATTAGATAGGGTGCATCATTACCAAATCTAACACTATTTCCATTCTAATGCTCAGGGTAATGAACTTACTTTTGTCTCCAGTCATGTGATGTGAAAATTTGTTGTCAGTGATCCATCTATCACTTTTGTTCACATAGGATATCAATTGAGTTCCCTCATCTTCATTAGAATCATCCTTCATGGAAACATAGGCAACTTCATCATAATGATCTTTACATTCATTATTGGATTCTTCTTTAGCAATTCAATAAGTCTTTTTCCCTTATCCTTGTAGCCTTTGTTACTTTCATCTTTTCTACCTTTGAATTTGTCTTCATTCTTTCTATTTTACTTATCAAGACATCTTGTTGCAATATGACCAACCTCATGACAATCAAAACATATGATAGGTAACTTTACTTTTTATTTTCCTTTTCCTCTATGAAACTTCCTAGCCAACAATGTTTCCAGTTCTTCTAGCTCTTCATCATCTATATCACTATCACTAGCAGCAAGTTTGGCCTTTTTATTTTTTCTTGTCTTTGGGCTCTTTTAGTGTCATCTTAGCTTTAAAAGCATATTCAACATTTTTATATTTGAAATTATCAAAATTTGAAAGTTCAAAATCAATAAGTTTGTTAAAAATAGATAATATTGAGAGGGGGGTGAATCAGTATTCTACAAACTTTTGCCTACAATTGAATATTGTTAATTACTTTATAACTTGAATATAAAAGTAAACCAACAATGTTGAATAGTAAATATAACAATGCACATAGATAACTCATAACACCATTATTTGTGAACTACAAAAACCCTGGCCAAAAAAAAACCTCAGTGGAGATGATACCCATTAGATGATTCACTAAACAATAAGATCTTGTTAAGGATACTGACCCTATTAGGAGTCTATAAAGTACATATAGTGTCTCGATTCCATGTTAGGAGACTAGGCCTTGTTAGAAGCCTCAACCCTATTAGGAGTTGCTTCAACCCTATTAGGAGTTGCTTAAACCCTGTTAGGAATTGCTTCAACCTTGTTAGGAGTTGGTATAACAAATACAATGTATGGAAGAAGAGCCCACTGCCCTAACATGCAATTATACAATTCAATTTTTCACAAGAATATATATACATACAATACTTGTTGTATATTGTACTTTGCACTTATTCTAATCATACATCAAAATTCACATCATATAAGGGTTGCAAATCTTTTAACTTCTCTGTATAATATTTCACATCACATAACACTTGCTTGTCTACCATAGATAGCACACTTATCTTCACAAGATAAGATCTTTACTTATACCTTGCATAATTACAAAACTCTACTTGGTTACCCTTCATGTGTTCAGATGCTTGACATAATATAAATCCCTTATGGATTAATATCCACATAGTCTTCTCATCATAACTTAGTAATTATTTTGTAACCAAAATAATTCCTAAGGTCATGCAATACAATTCTCTGCTATGCTCTATTTTGCATTGTTAAATGCCTGCACTAATATTTTAACCATATCTCATGTCATAATATCTTTATGCACTTGTGCACTTGTATACATCATCATGATACTATGATAAAGCTTTCCTCAATTTTGCATGAGCTAACTCACAATGAGTCATTTGTACACTTAACATTTGTTCACTGTGATGTTGCACACTGTCTAATACTTAGACAATTTTATAACACTAAATGCATAAATGAAATTTTGAATGTATGTTTCCATAAATGACAACCATCAAGACATCTATCTAACCATATTGCAAACAATCTCCCCCTTTGGCATTAATGGAAACATTTGATAAAATTGGCTAAGTCCCAAAATGATGTCATACATAACAAAAACAAATAAAAGTAACTACACACAATTGCCTTCAAAACATAACAATTTTATTCATGTTTTGATGGATCATTACATTCCTTATC
The DNA here is from genome assembly GCA_028749045.1 of Cupressus sempervirens. NCBI lineage: Eukaryota > Viridiplantae > Streptophyta > Pinopsida > Cupressales > Cupressaceae > Cupressus > Cupressus sempervirens. The sequence continues at coordinate 682,855,536 of CM053784.1, read as the reverse complement.
ACTCATTTAAATTTATACATACATAATCTCCCCCTTACATATACATATACATCTATACAATTTTTTTTCTCTACATAATACTACCCCTTTGATATCAATGGCAAAGGTGTCAAAACCTATATCCACAAAACTTGGGTTGTTCCACTACTGATCAACCTGTTAATCTAGAAAAGCAATTTGCATAAGCAACCTTTAATCTTTCTATCTCTTTCTTCCAATAATCCTTTACTATCTCTGAGATACTAATTAGTGCACAAAGTTCATATGGTTTCACTTCAACTGCACTCAAGTTAGTATAGGAAAACTTGTCATAGGAAGCCTTAGCTATAAGACATTCCTTAAGTTGCCTCTACAAAATGATGACTTTTGATGATAAAATTTATCTAGGACTGGAGAATCTTCATGCTTATTTCTCTTTATTAGATTCCAAGTCTCTGATCATACCATGTATCTTCTCCACTTCTACTCCATACTCTTCAACACTAGATTCTGGGAGTTGTAACTTGACAATGAGTGTTTCAAGTTCACTTAACTTACCTTTTATCTGACTCTTAATTCTATGACATACTTGTATGACTGTACACATTGTCCATACAATATTTTCCCTTCATCAATATTCTTTCTCATTCCCTTGATGTTTCCATCAAGTCCCTTCAAATAATTGTGCACATTGGTGCACACCATGTTAAATAGTGTTGCATCATGTCTTACCTAAGCTTGTGTTGAAGCTAAATCTACTAAAGTTGTGAATTCCTTATCAAAGGTTTTCACCAACTCCATGGCCTTTAACTAAAAGTCTATAATAGCTATAGTTGTAGTAATTATCTTTTACATTCTATCCAAGAATTCAATTAATGTCATCTACAAAGACTTTACTGATTTATTTTTCTTAAACAACTTAATTTGTTCATCAAGCCTTTCTTATCTTCATCATCTGATGTCAATACTATTGTTGTTGATGGACTAGGTATTGATGCTACAATAAATATAGTTGTTGGAGTTGCATAAGGTATGTCAACCTCATATTGGAACACTACTTTTCCCATTTTAGACTCCACATGTTTCATATTGGGCAAGAATGTTGATTATTACATCATAATATTCCATTTCTTCTTGAGCTTAGAGTCTTCATTTGACTTCTTAATTCTCTCTTCCTTTTTCTTCTTTCTTTCCTTTTCCTCTTTCCTTTTCTTTTCCTCCTCTACTTTCTTCTTCTTTTACTCTTCTTCTTTCTTCTTTTCTTCCTCTTCTTTCTTTTTCTTCTTTGTCTTTTCTCTTTCTATCCTTTCCTTTCCTTTCTTATTTTCTACTTCTTTATCATTAGAGCTAGAGTAAATCGTAATATTGCCAACAATGGATTTTCCAAATGCTGCAAAAGGATTCTCCTTTTTATCCATAGTTATGTGTGTACTATCCACTTGCATAGATTTAGTACCCATATCAATGTGAGGTGGTGAGGGTGCCTATTGTGTTTCCTTTGCTTCTTCCTCTTCCCTGGAAGATGTATGTACTTGTACATATATTGGAATATCATGTTTAGACTGTGTACTCACCTTAGGCATTGTAGTCATATAATTTACAATTGCCTTGTCATTTTCTTTCCTAACATCCTCATAATTGCATGCCATCAAAAAAAATTCTCTTATTTTGTTCTCAACAGGGCTTAATACCCTTCAAAATTCTATCTAATTCCTCCTTAGAATCAGCATCACATAGATTGTTTATCATTGTGATCCTCATATTCACATATTCCTATAATATTCTCCTTTTCATATTTACAGGCCTATTATACATATCCTCTAGTATCTTATTATGTATATTCTCAAACCTTTTGTTCCTCAAAATCATGTTTCTTATAGCATTTTGTAATTGCCTTCTATCCATATTACTATACAAATCATAATATTTATTGAACTATACAAATTGTCATCATTAATACTTTGCATGTTAAGGTTTTCTACCTTTGGCTTCCATGCTTTATTTCAAACTTCTGTTCTTCCTTCTTGTGCATTCTGGACTACTGGTCTATCTTCTGTTTCATCCTCTAATTCCTCAAAATCACTTACTTGTGTTGTTTTTCTTCTCTTTCTGGGTTTGTTGGTGGTCTTCTTGACTCTTTTCTTGCTTTCTAGTGTAGGTTCATGCTTCATCTTCACCAATCTCTCTAATTTCTTTTGTGCAGTAGATGATTCAACCTTTGGCTATCTTCTAGGTTGATCACTCCTTATTCTGACTAGTTGCACTAGTGCAACTACTGCATATGGTACAATTGGTGCTTGAACACATGGTTGTGCTACTTTCACACTCTCTAAAAGTCAGAGTTACTGCCAACACTTCAGTTTGTCCACCGGCCTTCATTTCTAGTGAAATACCTTTTATTTCATCAAACTCTTTCCTAATCATGCCTGATTCCTTAAGGATGGAATCTATCTCCTTTTCTACCTTTTTCTTCATTTCTTTGTTTTATAGTTTAGACTAAACTATTCTCATTGTTTCTTTGTAAGTACCCCATATAGGGCACTCAGTGTCCTTCTCAGATTCAAGAATAATCTATCCATACCCTTCTATGAGCTCTACACTCATCTCATATCCCATAAGCTTTATAAATTTGACTCTGGAATTACTGCTTCCATGTAGGTGTTGTCTATTTCTACCATGAAGCATAGCTCTTCCTTGTACTTCTCTACCATAGATGGAGGTATTCTATACCTTTGTTTCATCTAAGACTAGAAACTCTTCATCATTCTATTGATGTCATCATCTCTGACATTTTTTGGTTTTGATTTGTAGCATTAAGTCACCAATTTCATTGTACACCCGCTTCTATGAGAACTTATCAATCCATGAAACTTACTTGTAGCATAGAAGAATATATGAGTCAACAAGGACTCAAATCTAAAAATTGCATTCTTTTTCTTCTTAATCTTTGCAATGTTGTCCAACAATTGCAATCTGATGATCTCACATTAACTAACCTTTCTTTCTTGTATAGCCATTACATAAGTTGCATACCAAAATCTACCTAGTACTGAGTTAACCCTTGATCCATGGTTCAACTTGTACCCTAATATCTTGGTTAAAAACTTTACTCCTTTATCTTGAATGGAGTCTACCTTCATGTTTCTTCTATCAAACCTTGTGTTTAGGTTCGTCTCAACCATCTTCCTAACATTCTTCTCATTAACAAGATTAAAACCTTCATTACTCAATCCTGTAACCTTGTGAATTAGGTCATTGTCAATAAAAAATATTCACATCTCCTAACCAAAACATATCATCATGTACCCTACTCAAAATGATTCAGGTCCAATCGTAATTGTCAAACTTCGTATAAAACATATACTTCACTAGATTAAAATTATGTAGGTGTGCATACTCAAACTTCAAGGATAAGTCATTGTTACACATCTTTTCCAAATTCTCATGAATCTTTTCATCACCAATGCTCTTAATGGATTTAACTTCTAATATCCTTGATATGTAACACATTTTCTAGAGCTTGTGAAAATGCACCCAATGGATCATCCAATAGAGAAATAAATGGATGTTTCTTAGACTCATCATGGTCTTTCACTTACATCATACACATTCTGACTTTCCATTTGAACTGTAACTGATAATACTAAAAAAACTAGATTCAAGCTTCACAAAATACATTAAAATCATGATTTAGGGCTTCTGCAACTTTTTGCTTCTCAAGCTTCACTTCACACTTCAATTCACTATCAAATCACTCTTCAATTTTCTCAAGACACTTTGCATGAAAAAATGGTACATACAATCTTTCTTGTGATCCTTAAATCATTTCAAATTGCACTACACATTAAATGTGTATCTACCACATATTCAAATATTGTCTTTGTTTACCAATAAGCTTGATTTCTCAATTCCTTCTCATTGCAATCATATCAAGAATTGCACATTAGACCATAGCCTTCTCTCTATGTCCTTAACCTCTTGTCAACTACACAACTACCAACTCTCTCTCTAACATCTGTTCTGGCCAATTGATGCACTACCACAACTAAAACTACTTAATTCAATTAGGATGAATCACAAACAATCTGTGACTTCATTGTCTTGTCAGGTGCATCAAAAATTTGTTCCTCCAAAACTATATAAGAGATTTTTGGATCTTTAGCTATCACAAATACTTCCTTTAATTTATTAGCATGTTCCTTTATCGCTTCCATCTAACTTTTGTCACTTCCATTATCATTCCTTATATCATTTATGTTGTTGTTCCTTATATTATTTAGATTCCTATTAAATTTCCTTTTGTCCATTTAGCAATAGCTCACTATGTGTCTGAAGTTATTACATAACATACAGGTGCATTTCTTCTCTAATTAGTTTTTTTTTTATTCTCAGGTGCTCTATACTTCCTTACAATGTGTCCAAGATTATTATACTTGTAACACATGAACTAGTTCTTCTCTCCATTACATGTCTCTCCATCATTGGATTTATTTTGTGATCTTCCTCTTTCATTACCTAGAGGGTTAGTATTCCTAGGCATTCTACTATTTGCATTATTACAATAAAACTTAGGTTTCTTACATTCTATTGCTTTATGTCCATAACCATGACAGTTATAAAAGTAGAAGTAAGTAGTGGATTTAAAAGACTTGCCTCTATAGTCTCTTTTCATGTGTCCAACCTCATTACATATGAAGCATCTACCTTTAAAATCACATCTTACTTCCTTGGATGGTTCATCTAGCTTAGGTTTATTATCTTTCTTTGTTTTCTTAAGTTAATCAAGATTAGTTGACAAATCAATTAACTCAACTTCCTTTGATACTTAAGTAGATGTGCTTGATTCTACCTTACTCAGATTAGATTCCTTAGGGGACTCAATAATTGGAGTTATCTATTGATTTCAACTCTCTTGGCTAATTTCTCTCCAATCAGATATCCAAGTCATGTCTTGTCCTAAGAAGGTCTCTAATAAAATATTTGTCAATCTATCTTTTCACTACTAGAATAAATTTTTTCTAATTGTTTCTTAGCTTGTGTCAATTCTCCTTTCACAATAATGTTGTACTTTTCTAAGTTAGCATGTTCAATCTTGATAGTATCTAGTTCAGATGTAACTTAACTTAAGTAGGACCTAAGATCTACACTCTCATTTTTTAGTTCTGGTTCATTCTTGCCACCATTTTTCTTAAGACTCAACTTAAGTTCAATGATTTTTAGTTCATGTTTCAAGATCTCATTTTCCTTCTGAAGATCTCCTACTTCATCATTATCACTAATCTACACAATTGATTCCTTTACATATTCCAAATCATCAATCTTGTGTTTTAGTTTATCGATGAACACTTATGCATCTTCATACCTATCTTTTAGGTTATCTATTTCTTTACTAAGAAGGTCAATTTGCTCATGAGTTTCTTCAAGTTTTTTCTTGAACTATTCCATATCTTTAATGATATTACTTAAGTTGTTAAACTTCTTCAAAGTAACTATGATTTTATACCAATTGTTAGAAATACATAATATTGATGGGGGAGGGGGGGTGAATCAGTATTCTATAAACTTTTTCCCACAATTGAATATTGTTAATTACTTTATAACTTGCACATGAAAGTAAACCAACAATGTTGAATAGTAAATATAACCATGCACATAGATAACTCATAACACCATTATTCTAGGGAAATCACAACCAAGGGAAAACCCTGGTGGGGATTATACCCACTAGATGATTCACTAAACAATAGGATCTTGTAAAGGATATTGACCCTTCTAAGAGTCTATGAATTACATATAATGTCTCAAGTCCCTATTAGGAGACTAGGCCTTTTTAGAAGCCTCAATACTATTAGGATTTGGTAGATCAAATACAATGTATGCAAGAAGAGCCCATTACCTGAACATGCAATTATACAATTTAGTTTTTCACAAGAATTGATATGCATACAATACTTGATGTCTATTTTACTTTGCACTTGTTCTAATCATACATCATAATTTGCATCACATAAGGCTCCAAAATCTTTCAACCTCTCTGTACAATAGTTTGCATCACATAACACTTTCTCGTCTATCATAGATAGCACATTTATCTTTGCAAGATAATATCTTTACTTATACCTTACATAATTACAAAACTCTGCTTAGTTGCTCTTCATGTGTTCACACACTTGACATAATATAAATATCTTGTGGATTAATATCCACATAATCAACTCATCATAACTTAGTAATTATTTTATAAGAAAAATAATTCCTAAGGTTGTACAATAAAATTCTCTACTATGCTATGTTCTGCATTGTTAAATATCTATACTGGTATTTTAACCATATCTCACAATGTACTATTCATACACATTTTCACATTGGTACATGCCATCATGATATTGTGATGAAGCTTTCCTCAACTGCACATGAGCTAACTCATAATGAGTCATTCATACACTTAACATTTTTTCACTATGTTGCTACAAACTATCTAACATAGACAATTTTCTAACACTAAATGCATAAATAAAATGTTGAATGTATGTTTCCATAAATGACAACCATCAAGTCATCGATCTAAACATATTTTCAATAGATTCTATGAACCAGTCCTTCAAGGGTTAGATTGCTACCAGGAGTACACGTCATTTCTTTTATAGCAGAGACTCTAATAACATAGATAGGTAGCAAGGTTCTCAACACTTTGTCGATCATAGTCTCATCTTTAATCTTTCCAATAGATCCTCAAATAGAATTAACCATATTTTTAATCCTTGCACAATACTGGACTATAGTCCCACCCTCTTGCATTTTCATTTCATCAAATTTTCCTCTAAGGATTTCAGCTTTGGCTCTCAACACATTCTTGTCTCCTCTATAGATTACTTTTAGGGAATCCCACACCTTCCTAGTAGTATTACATCCTTTTATGTCATCAAACTCTAAGTAGCTTAGGGAAGATTCAATCTCCAACATTTCCTAATTGTGTTCTTTCTTTTGTTTCAATTGATCAGCAGTTGGGGCTCCAGCTGGATCAACATGCTCAGTGGTGATAGTTGACTATGCATAATCTCCAAGACCTCCTAGATGTAGCTTCATCAAAAATTTGCATGCAAGAAATTTTTCCTTGTTTAGCTTGGGCACCTCCTTTTTATACATCTTGATCTTTAGCTTTAAGTACCATCAAACATTCTCTTCATAAGCACTTGGTGCTCTGCTACTAATTGTTGGAATACTTTAGAATAACTTAGAGGGGAGGTGAATTAGTTATTCAAGGTCCAAATGTACAAACAAAACTTTTTAGTATTGTAACTTATCCTTATGCATGCCTTGACCATTCAATATCTTAAACATATGCATATTGTTGTCCTATGTCAAAATAACTTTGGAGAAATGTAAACATGCAAAACCACAAAATCAATCACATATTTTGACACAAAGATTTTATGTGGAAACCCAATTTGGGAAAAAATCACAATAATATGCTAGTAATTATTCACTCTTCTAAAGTGAGCTCTGTGAGGAGCCAACCCTATAAAATGTTACAATACACACTATTAAATGTGACTTGGTTAAAGGATTTCAATTACCCTATTGGGAGTGAGCCTTGTTATAGGACTTTAGAACATTTAATTAGAATGTTACCCTATTAAAATATTTACTAAAGATTTTTAGGTCAACCTTAACCTAAAGGATTTATCTAGACTAATACAATCATTAGAGAGTAACAATAGGGCTTGATCTGACAACAATTACAACTCATTTACAGATTACAGATCCCACATTTTGTCCTCCATTATGCTTGGCTTTCATCCTCTTCATCTTTGATAGCTTGTTCGCCATTCAAGCATTCATCCTCTTAAGCCTTCTTTCTTTGCATTCCAATTGCAGACTCTTCTATTTGAACACCATATGAAGCAACACCCTAGACTTATTTTCTTCCTTAGGTTCTTGCACATGACAATTGTTGCTTCTAGCCTGCTACCTTTATGAATAGAGAATTTAGATTTATTTTTTCTTAACCATAATCACCATTCTAGGGTTAGGTAAGATTCAATGAATCTATCTACTTTTCCATTTTATCCCTTCTTGAAACTCCCTCTACAATCCTCTTTGAATTCACCTCAAAATTGCTCATCTTGAATTTTTTTCCACAAGCTCATCATAGAAATCTTCCACATGCTTCACAAAATTCAATAAATCAAATTTTCCAACTTAAATTCATAAAATCTTTGATCTAACACATTTTACTAGTACTCGACAATAACACTATGTTTTCTTGGCAAACATTATGTTCTGATGCTCGGCCAACACTAGGTTGCTCAGTATCCACTAGATCTTCTTTGGTGCTAGGAATATACTAACTATCTTCACTTGGAACCAACTAGATTTCTCTTGTTGGGCTCATACTAACTTTCTTCACTCGACACATACTGAACTTTTTTGCTCAACTTCAACTATTTTCTACTCAGCCTACACTAACTTTTCTCTATGTGCATTGTTTTCTTGGTTAGACTTGGTCAACACTTTTCTTTACTTATACTCCTTCTAGTCTTTTCTTAGATATTGTTTCATTATAGCATTAAGTAGATAAAAAATACACTATATCATCAATATCTTGCTTGGTCTTAGTGCTCCTTTTATACACTAAATAACTCAACCTTTCTCTTGATTCTCTTGTTATCCTTTCTTTTCAAATCCTCTTCATTAATCAAACAAATGGTAGCATTCAAACCAAAGTAATAAATTGTATCACCAACAAGCAGTAGGTTTGACATCAGTGACAAAATAATGATAGTTTCATCAATCCTCTTCACTTCAACAATCTCATTTCAACAAGCCCTACTAGAAAGCCCATACTTCAGCAATCCCATGGCCTTCACAGAATTTTAAGAGTTTAATAAAGGCCTACATTTGTAGATGTGCCTTTTTTATTTTTGACACACCACACAAAATTCAATATATTGTGTGATACCCCTATTCATTTTAGGCCAAAAATAGAATATCATGATTAACTCTTGAGTCTTGTTGACTCCAAAATTACCACTAAGTACCCCATTGTGTTTTTTTTAAATCAAATTCTCCCTCATTGATCCCCTAGGAATACATAGTTGACTCTGTTTAAATAATAAATAATTTTACAAATTGTAACCATAAAATTTTCCATGGAAATTATTCTTATACTCCTTACATACCTTATAGATATCTACAAAATCTTCATCATCAGCATATAGGTCCTTGAAGCTATCTTGCCAATGCTTTGCAACTAAACCTCTTGTACTATGAGGAGTCTTTTTCTCAATAGATTGGATACTTTTTTCTACTCTCCTTTCTTATGCTTAATGTGAAAAGTGTAAGCTTGTAGGCATTCCACCCACTTCATATGTTTTCTTCTAAGCTTATCTTGGGAGTTAGGAAAGTTGAGGGATTGATTATCTGAATATACCACAAACTCCTTTGAAATAAAATAATACATCTACTTTCTTAAATTTTGGACTAGAGAATATAACTCTAAGTCATAGGAAGAGTACTTCCTCTTTGCATCATTAAGCTTCCCACTATGAAAATCCATTGGTCTCCCTTCTTGGCTTAGGACTACCCCAATAGCCACATTTCTAGCATCACACTCCACTGTGAAGAGTTTGTCAAAACTATGCAAAATGAGAATGGGTTGAGTAGAAATCCTCTTCTTGTGTGTTTCAAACCCATTGTTTGATTGAGGAGTCCAATTAAACTTTTTTTTTCATTCTACCCTTAATAGTGTCTAACATAGGAGCAAAAATAGTACTAAAATATTTAATAAACTTCTTGTAATATTGGGCCAAGCCATGAAAACTTTTCACCTCTATTGCAACTTTGGGAGTAGGCCAATTTAGGATGGCATCCACTTTATCTTGATCCATTTTGAGGTTCCCTTGAGATAAAATAAATCCAAGGTACACTAGCTTATGCTTCATGACTTCACACTTCTCCAAATTTATCATTGGCTTTTCCTCATGCAATTTCTTGGAAACAATTTGTAAATGTTTAACATGCTCCTCCTTGGTTTTACTGAAAATCAATATGTCATCTAAATAGACAACAACAAACTTACCAATGTAGTCTTTCAATACCTCATTCACAAGACTCATGAAAGTTGAGGGACAATTTTATAATCCAAATGGAATTACAAGTCATTCATATAAACTTGCTATGGTCTTGAAGGTTGTTTTCCAATCATCCCCTTCTCTTATTTTAATTTTGTGATAGCCACTTTTGAGATCTATCTTGGTAAAGTACCTTGCTTCCCCTAAACAATCCATTAGGTCTTCAATACTAGGTATTGGGAACCTATACCTAATGGTGATCCTATTGATGGATCTTGAATCAATATAAAGTCTCCAAGTTCCCCCCATTTTGGGTGCTAAAATAGTAGGTATAGAACAAGGGCTTATAGTTTTCCTAAATAAGCCTTGGTCTAAGAGTTCTTGGATTTGCTTGGCAATTTCCTCATTTTGTTAAGGGGTCATTTTATAGGAAGCTTTTTTGGGAAGGATCACTCCTCGAATAAATTCAATTTTATGGCTAATAGATCTCTTTGGAAGTAGGGTAGCAATTTTCCCATCACTCACAATGTCCTTGTACTTATCAAGCATTTCTTGTACTTCTTTAGGTAGCTTTGTCTTCTTTTCTATCTTGTCAGAAACTTCTTATTTAGGTTTCAACAATAAGGAAAACCCTACTCCTCCTTCCTTGAAGATCTTTAAGAACTCCTTTTCACTCACCATAAGCACATTGGAGTTTGAATATTTCTCTTCTCCCTTTTCTATTAAGGATTGAATATTGAATGCCACACCATCTTTCTTGAAGGACTGTGCATTTTTTATTCCATCATGCATTGCTTGTCTATCAAACTATCATGGCCTTATTAGTAGAAGGTGACATGCATCCATAGCTAGAATACCACATAATACCTTGCCCTTGTAGCTTCCTATTGAAAATTCCACTCATGCTTGTTCACCTACAAGAACATGTTGCCCCTTGTTTAACCATGTAACTTTATAGGGATTGTTATGTGGAATTCTTTTCATATTCAGTTTGCTAACCACCTCCTCTAATACAATATTATCTACAAAACTTGAGTCTATGATGAGTTTACCCAAGTTTCCCATCAACTTGCACTTAACTCTAAATAGTGCTCTCCTTTAGCTTGGTTCTTCTTTTATGGGTTCTTTAATCAATGTCCTCCTTATCATTAAATTTTTCCCTTCTTCCAATTCTAAGGTAACTTCAAATAGTTTTTTGTTGTTACTAGACTCTTTTTGTACATAATTGGCCCTTTTTACACTCCCTTTGGAAGTACATCTTTGTGACATCTTTCATATAGTTATCCTAACTATCAGCTCTTTCTTCATGACATGCAACTTTCTTGTTCCTTTGATACAAGGTTATTATAATTTGACTATCCATTATGACTTGCAAAATTTGTCTCTTGATTTAGAACCATTTCAAAATAATTTACTTATTGTTGGTTTACAGTTTGTCTCCTTAATTCTTTGTTTTATACCTTGACTCTTAAATTTCCTAATGGCTTGTGGAGAACAAAGAAGTTAACAATAGAATAGGTTAGTGTAGTAATCTATAAAAAAACCCTGAATTGAAAGGTACAACTCCTTTTTGAATGAAATATTTGCAATGATTTTTTGTTTTTGGGGTTTTTGGGGTATGCTCTTAACCAAAGAGCAGAAGAGGCAAAAACCAAATTGTTCAACACTTTAAACAACCTAGGAAAGTAAAAAGGGTACTAACTCCTAAAATGCAATCTATTCTAATTTAAATGAAAGATATGGAAACATGTGATACTAGGTATGATAGCAAGAGAGTAGGAAGGAATAAGAAATGGGAAATTTGTAGATTATTAAGTTAGCCGATATTTTGACAATACCTGGATTGTCTATCTTTTAGCTACCTCATTAATCAATTTTCGGCCTTCTTATGCAATTAACTAAGCTAAACAATGAACTACCATGTATATTAGAAAGAGTAGAAAAAAATTTATGCTAAAGAAAGTAAGGCATACAATTTATTGAATGAAGGAAATAAAACCAAGTTCATTTGCAATCATCCAATTTTCAACATCACATTCATTATAAACACTATACTGCAACTAAATGAACAACAAAATTAAAAATGGATTAAAAGTCACACATGATAATCCCATCTACCAGGGTTCACCCAAAAGTAATTTTTTTAATCTTATTAACTTCTCAAAAGGTTATATATAGGCCTTTTCAAAATGGCTAGTTACATTAGATGATTGCATCTCAAAGAATCTTTAGATAGAATAGACTAAAAATAGGACATGATTGAATCATTGTCTGTTACAGAAACTGACAAACTACCATTAATGGCTACAAAAAGAAGGAGAGAGAGGGGGATGATAGATGTCTGGAAGAATGTCAGAGCAACATGCCTTCTTAGGAGAAACTACCTTAGCTCGATAAGCTTTCATTGCATCAATTACTTTATCCAACTCCTCAACACTTGGGATGATAATATTGTCAGCTCAAATCATCAAGTAGTCATGCATTTTTGTGAGCTCATATACTCTAGAAACCTTTGACTGGAACTTCTTTGATGCCCTCCTTATGGTTAATTCTACTGATGCGAGCTCTTGAATCTTTGACATTTGAAATTTTAGTGGATTGAAAACTTCATCAAAAATACTAGAAACTTTGACTTCATCCTCTCAACATCCACAAGTTTTCCATTAGCAAACACATAGGACTCTATATGTAGTACTTTTAGATATTCAAATAACTTTTTAATGACCTTATACACTAGGTCATGCATGTCCTTTATCTCATTCATGGACCTCATAGATATTTCTACTATGAATTTCAACGATTGTTTCCAATGAGATAATGGCTCTTTGCCCGTTTTGAGGATCCTTTGAGAGATGGCAACATTGGTCTTCATGTCAATGACCTCTTGCAATGGAGCCATTTGATATGTCAAGCTATCCACTTCCTTCAACATGGTGATATGATGGCTTGAAGTAGCTTTCCTCAACTTGTCAGTGTCCAATAGAAGACTTCCCAAGTTTTCAATCAATGGGGGACTTTGAGCCTTCATTTGATCCACTCATGTTCGACCAATCTGCCCAAATTGCCTCTCTTGTAGATTTAGAAGTAGATTTTTACTATCCTCTATATTTGGTCAAATTGGCTAGTTGAGGTGCTCCCAAGTGTAGATTTGATATATTCCATCAACTCTCTATTTGAGGCCTAAAGGACCTCCTTCTCTGCTCTTAGCTCTTCTAGTTTGTCCTTAATCTTATCATTGATAGAATTCTATATATTCACCATGGAGTCATGAACAAGGATACCAAGATCCACCATTCTAATCTAGAAGTCATCCATGGGAAGATCATAGATTTTTCCCTCCTTTTGTGGCTTTGTAATCTCTACCAACATGTGGCCAATAGATGGATCAATGGCCAATGCTACAATTGATTTCTTCTTCTTTGTCTTCCTGGAGGGTGGCTGAGAAGAGGTGGCTTATGTGATCAAATATTTTGATGGAGTGGCCTCTTCATATCTTCTCTTCTTTCTATCAATGGTCTCCTCAAGCCATGACTCGGTAGAGACGACATTGATAGAAAATTGTAGGGTAGTAGGATCAAACAACTTCCTTGGTACTAGGGGAGTTTTCTTGCTCTAGGAAGTAGCAAGGAAGGAAACAACCTTAGTCACTAAGATGGCCAAGGTATCCCCTTCCTGAGATGTGTCTTATCCATTCCTAGGGTTTGTGTCACCATCTAGGTTAATGATTTGAATAGGGGAGGTAGGCTTGGCAATTGACTTCTCCTATTCTTTCTTCTTTTCTTTGTCCTTGTCCCCTTCTTTCTCCCCAACTTTTCTAGTGTCCAAAAAAGAACCACTTTTGTAAGTAGGAGTGATTGGCACATTCTTGTCTTGAGGCTAGTCTCCACCTTGTCCAATAGATGGAGTTAAGGCTACAAATGCTGAAGTAGTAGTCATGGCGGTAGTCACTATAGCTGATTGGGTGGCTCCAAAAGTTACTCCACTAGTAGAACTAGTGTGTCATCTCCTCTTCTTCCTTGCACAGGTCCACTCTACCCACTTATCCATCCTTTTAATAATTTTTTGCATCAAGACTTTCATTATGTTGATGATAGGACTTGCAAGTAGGGAAGACATGATGGGAGTGTCTTTGATCTTCTCGTAAGATGAGGGATACATGTAAGAGCCATAATCTACATGGTTAGAAACATCAATGGAATTATTAAACAATTTAATTTCATCAATAGTTAATTGGTACCAAAAAAATTCCTAAGTCTAGTATTCATTAAGACATTCAACCTAGAAATCTTCGATATCTAGAACATGTATGTGTGCATATCCTAGCTTCAAATGGTCAGTCATGAAGTTCACTAGATCATATCGAGGCCTTAGTACCTCATAATCAACTAATTTGATTTTTCTCTCAAAACTCTTCACTAGATTCTAGGTATTGGATCTAGGAGCACAAGAATAGGGTCCAACCACTATGGGGAAGGAAATCCCAGCTATCTTCTTTACATTTGAACACAGGCTATTCACTTTAAGAAATTTTCAGCATAATTTGACTAGAACTACCTTATCCTCTGGGTATCTAGGCACTCTCTTGGGAAAACCATCAAAAGCACATATCTGTAGCTATGAGAAGCTTAGCAATTGGACGAATGAGCATCCAAACTAGCTGATAGCCAAAATTGCCTCTAGCAAAACTCTCCTTTCAAAGAATCCTTGCAATTCCTAGTATAGCCTCATTGTGAAAGCATCATTTAATACCACATATTCCTCAAAAATCCTTTGAAACTATAGGTGCAAGTAGAAGTCATACACCTTTGTATGTTCATCAGAATTTTGAATGTTGGGAAGGTCGGGCCATAGGTGATGCATAGCCAAGGCATACATTAGGTAAGAGGACATGTAGTAATGTTTGAATCCTTTGGCCAAATTCATCCATGAGGAAAGCTCATCATAGATGATTTGGGCCCAGTCAATTTGTAGTCCTTAAACACAGATTGCTTGCACCAAGAAGAAATGGTGCTCGATAAACTCCAAAATCTCCTCTTTTCCTTTTAGCCTTAGCAAAAAGGCGAGAATATCTATGATTTCCCTTTTCAAATTAGTGTTAAAAAGAGTCTTAGGAATCTTTCTCCTCTTCAAGTGAGGCATCTAAAACCGTGTCCTATGTATATCCTCCCTTCTTAGGCTCTTCTTTTCATTGAACATAGATGTGAAAGAGCTAAAGTCAATATCACAATACTCCTTCATGGGGATATCAAATACAGACTACATTAAAGCTTTTTTGATCGAGAGGAGGATAGATTGATCATAAAAAAAAATTTTCTTTCATTTCCATGGGAGAGCCAACTACCTCTATCAATCCACTCTTGTTTAGCTTTTAAGTGATCGAGTAAATATGCTAAGAGTTTAGCCTCTATAGAGATCATTTGAATGACATGTCAATTAAATGCTTTAATTCACTCTCTAGGCCTATTAACTTATCATAACCTACATCTCTGATTTTCATTTTCTATGATTGCTTAGGATGAAGTTCTCGATAAATAGTCATTTTAAAATACTTGAGGAAACAAATTTTAGGAAATTTTAATGAAATGGGTATAGGAATCCAAATTTTGGCACCACACAAACAAAATTAAGTCCGGCCAACAATTATAACAACAAGATTTGCATTAAATTTCATAATCAACAACTCTTTTAACTTTTCATTTTCTTGCACATAAAAGATCAAAAGCCTGGAAGCCTTGTTACTTTACTTAAAGTAAAGTCTTATCACTAAAAGTCACCTACCATAACAAGTGCTTTAGTTTTATAGAAAGTCACCTACATACTTAGTTAATTTAATCTAGAGGTCTCTTTTATGCTTGTATGTCAATCCATCATGGAAATATTTGTAAGTGAGAAAATAGGCAATATTCAAGAACCAAGGGTCTTAGAGACTAACTATTAGTGCTCTAGAGAGTTCCTCTTCTTGATTTGAGTTTTGATTTTCTTCAATCACCTTACACAAGCCATTTCCTCACACTAATTTGTTGTCTCCAGCTTGATATCATACTCTTGGAACTTTTTTATCCATGCACTTCTAGTGTTACATATAATTTCTTATTGGTTAATATGCTCTTGACAGCTGAATCAGGTACATATACAATAGAATGGGAATATAAAACATAAAACATAAAATTCTTGAGCACTCTTACCACTACATAGGCATGCTTTTCCATCTAGTAATATCTCAACTCATGCTTCTTGAGAGGAGTACTCATGAAAGAAATTGGTGCCTAGATGCCTTCCTTATTTTCATGCTTGAGTATTACAAATAGCGTGTGTGTTGATGCATAGTAATATAGTATGAACTCTTTAGTGTAATCTAGGTGTACCAGCATAGGAGCTCTAGCTATGGAATCCATGACTTAATCAAAATATTTTCTCCTAGAGTCACTTCATTTAAAGCTTTGGCTACCCTTCATCATGTCAACTATGTATTTGGTGATTTTGGAAAAATTGGGGATGAAGAATCTCAAATAGTTAACTTGTCCAAAGAATGACTTGACTCTAGATTTACTTGCTAGAAAATTCAATTATTTGATGGCTCTAACACACTCAACACTATATGGCCAAGTAATCTGCCCTCAGTAACATAAAATATAGACTTCTTGGGATTGAGTGAAATCCTATGCTCCCT